>CM060903.1:1232185609-1233385609 GCA_030737815.1 Allium fistulosum
AGTGCTGCAGTCTTCATTCTGAATAGTTATCGTCTTTTCGATGAAAGCTGTAATCTTCGACTGTTTTTTTTGACAATATAAACTGTTGATTGTTAACTGTTGTACCCTGTATTGTTGTAACTAACTGTTGTATGCTAGCGATTAGCTGTTCGCTGTTGTAATCGTTATTAGACGAGTTTCTGTTTCCTGTAAATATGGAATATTGAATATTTGTCCGACATACATGCATATATGTTAACCTGACTCTCGTTGACGTTTGTACGTTCATGAGTCGTTGTCAGTTTATTTTATACGGAACTCCATATCGATCCTCTCCTGAACCGATGTGAAATTCGATGTAACAACGCTCGATGGTTGTTTTTGAATGTTCCTTCGTAACGATCCTCTCCTGAATCAATGTGAAGGGTTGAAGCATTGAGGACGTCTTTCATTGAATTTATGGACGCGAAGTGAGTATTTCGATTCGATGGAGTTGGCCTCTAGAAGCCATGATTTGATGGATTCAAACTGACCGTTTGTAGCGATGCTCTAGGGAAGGAGTTGGAAACTATGGACACGAACAGGGATTTTGCATCGATGGACGTAGGGTTCGATGGATACGAAGTGCTTGTTCGACTCGGTAAAGGACACGAACTGAACGAGTCGAAGTGGAGCGAGTCGAAGCTAACTTCCCTGATGGATGTGAACAGAGCGAGTCGAAATGGAGCGATTCGAAGCAAACTTCCTTGATGGATGTGAACTGAGCGAGTCGAAATGGAGCGAGTCGAAGTACACTTCCCTAATGGATGTGAACTGAGCGAGTCAAAATGGAGCGAGTGAAGTACACTTCCTTGATGGATTCGAATTGTTTGTTTTGCTGCACCGGAGACGGAGTCGAAGTCAAGTGATACGAAGGGGAGCTTCACATCGATGCACTGGAAACGGAGTCGAAACGCGTGTTCGAATCCACCGGGATGCGAATCGTCTATTCCTTTTGTTTTCGAGTCCATATAAATAGTGTGTACTTAGCCATTTTTCCACTTTTCACCTTTCGCTCTCCTTCCTTGCCTTCGTAACACTCAGAAACTCGAGAAGAAAGAACAAACATCCTTGCCTTCGAACCGATTCATTCCTTCAATTATTTGAACAAATTGACAAATTTAGGTAATCCATTGAGCGAAACCATCGCGTAAACGAGGAGACTCGATTCTTAACACCAAATCAAACAGAGTCGTGGTCGATCGAAAATTCCTTAGCCTCAGCTTCATGTCGATCTGGAGTAGGGGTTTCGAGATGATGAGGCGGAGGCCTTCATATCGATCGATGGTGGAGCTTTGCATCGAGTCGAATGCTTTGAATCTGTGGATCGATACGAAGGGGCTGTGTCTGATCGATTTGAAATGGTGGCCTTCGATCGAGTCGAAGTGGATGGCCTTGGGTCGAGTCGAAGCAGCTGTATTGGATCGAATCGAAACGCGTGGCTTTGGACCGAGTCGGGGCAGAGGCTTTGGATCGAGTCGAAGCGCGTGGCTTTGGATCGAGTCGAAGCGGCTGCTTTGGATCGAGTTGAAGTGCGTAGCCTTGGAAGCGAGTCAAACTGCATAGTCTTGGGAGCGAGTCGAACTGGAGGCTTTGGGATCGAGTTAGAGTGTTGCGCTCCGATCGATTCGAAATCCTTAGCTCCTGGATCGAGTCGAACTTGCATTCCAACCTTTTGATCGAGTCTGGCTCATACGCACACGACCATAACTTATTGATGCGAACACTGCTCTCGTGAGCAATACGAATTGAACATTAAAAATTTGAAACTCCTTGCACATTCGAACAATTGACTCCGATAAGCTTCAAACTTACATAATTGGACTCAACTGTTTCTCCGCAGATTTGATTGCCTATCGAAGCTTGTCGATGGAACTGCAACTCTAACATAATTTCAACAGACTTTAACTTGGACCGATTGCTAGTAACCGGGTGGCACGGCTGTGACGGTCAGCGATGACGGTCCTTCCAACTGAATTTCAAAGTCTCGTCGTTTTCATGCTTTCTTTAATCCAGTAGATCTTCTTAAGTGACATACAATACTGCACTGCACATCACACTCACACACTTTACACTGGGGGATGCACGAGCGTTATTGCCTGTTTAACAATGATTTTTCATGAGCTAGCTATTCATGGAACCCTCAAGTTCACAACAGCAGGAAACTCCGAGTTCTATTCTTCCAACCATAGAGATACCGGTTATTGAAGCCGAAGTCATAGAGCCAGCTCCGGACGAGCGTCTAGGGGCTCGGTTCATTTGTAGCCCACCAGATTCTGTGCCGTCGGGTATCTCCGAAGATATGCTAGGATGGATTTGCTTAAGGCACGGTTTGTCGCTTGACGACGTGCTACTACCTGGGCCAAATGACAGGCCACATTATCCCCCGGAGGGGTTTACTGCTTTCAACCATCACGCTTGCACGGCGAGGACACTCCTTCCCTTCAACCAATATATAAGGGAGATGTTATCGTTTCTTGGCATAGCTCCATCTCAGCTACATCCCAACGAATATGCCTTGTTGAACAGCACCTTTGTCCTGTTTATGGAGATCCTCTTTCGACTTTCGACCGCCGAAGCTGATCGAAATCAGATATTTATTCAATGTCAAGAGCCGTGGAGACAGCCCTTCTTTCACCTTCCTAGAAGCGGTCAGAAATTGCCACATTGTATTAGGCTCATGGGGAAGGCTAAGTTACTATAAAACTGAATGGTTCTACGTTCGATGCCCCCCTGGATTTGCTAGGCGGTGGTTAGATAGACGTAAGTGTTGCCATTTCTCTCTTGAATCATTGAGATGTTAGTGACTGACTTCAAAACTGACATACTTTTCCTTTTTTATAGCTGCAATCTCTCGTCCTGACGGCGCATACTTCAGAGAGCTTGTTCGGATCCTTCAAGCGTATCCGGGCGAAGAGAGGCATATCGACTTGGTTCTGACCGATAGAAATTTGAGGACCGTCGGGCTGATAGAACGGAGGTAGAGCATACAACTGGAAGGGACACATAGAGTGGTCTCTAAGAAACGGGTGAAGCGCAAAGCGCCCGGAGTCGTGATTGCCGAAGAAGTTGATCCAGAAAGAACGCCTACGGATACCGAGCTCCCAGCTGGGCCATCTTCCGATGTCCTGGATTCGGGAGGAAGAAGAAAAGGCAAGGCTGCTGCTAACAAACGCCCTAAATCTAAGAGATTTAAATCAGTGGTCGTGTCATTACCTTTCCTGGGGATTAGAATTTCGGAGGCTCCTCCCCCGCAAGTAGAGAGTCCTTTTGCAGGGCTTGCTGATATTCCGATCTCGGATTTTGTGTCGTCTTCACACGACGCTGGGATGGTGGAGCTTGATAGTGCTCTTGAACTGAGCGGGTCGCTTGCTACGAGTGCGGTCGACATTTCCGGTTGGTCGGGGGGTTGCACATGCATACACTTCACTACACTACATGATTCACAACTGTAAATCGTCCAACTTAGGAAATCATTAACTCTTCTTTCATTTTTCATTTTCAGGTACTATGTCTGGAAGAGGATCAATGCTTGGGAATCTCCGCTCGGCCCGAAAGTCTTCTTCTTATTATGATTCCCGCGGGAGGGACTCGGATAGAGATCGCGACCGCGAGTACTCTAACCAAGACAGGTACAGGCGTGACAGGGATAGAGAGTATAGACATCGGTCTAGATCGCGCTCTCCTCCTCCTAGACTTCCATCTCCACCCCCTATTATTGTTCCACACCCACCAGAGCCTCCTCGTCATAGGCCAACTTCTCATACTTCTAGATCCGAGACTCATCTTCAGAGAGTTGAGACCACCACCTCCATAACTGCAGAGCAGGTCCCCACTGAGCCCACAGGAGAAGGGGCCCTTAAACTGGCTCAGATGCGGAAGGACTTTCCGAACATTTGCTTCAATGGCTATGTCTTCCCACCATACTTGAAAAGAATTCCGTCAGGGGTGGAAAACATGATGCACGATTACGTTCACGACATATACACCCTATACCGTGAGTGGGCAAAGGCTGTCGAAAAATACTTCCAAAGTGGCCTTTGAGCGAGCCAAAGCGCTCGAGAAGATGGGGACCGAGCTCGTAAAAAGGGATCGGATTATTCAGGTACTCACCGCTGAGTCCGAGTCTTCTCGGAAGTCTGAGATTGAGGCCATTAAAAAGGCTGACGAAGAAAATGTGGCCATGGAGAGGTTGAGGCGGACACATGTTGCCTTGGTGGAGGAGATGGGCCACCGGAACACTACAGTCACCGCCGAGTGGGATGCGGCGGTCAAGGAGCTTAATGAACTCAAGGCCAAATTTGCTGATATGGCCAAGGAGAAAGATGATGCGAACAACGCAGCCCAGGAGGCATGCGAACAAGCTGTCCTGCTCAGGGATGAACGGGATACGGCCGTGGCTAAAGTCCACAAGGTGGAGGCTGAGGTGGAGGAAAAGTGAAGTTGGCCGAGTCCAGGCTAGAGGCTGACATCGAAGACCTCCTCATTGTTTACAACGCTAACGTGCTGAGGCACAGGGGTCTAGCCTGGTTCGATGATTTTTCGACGCATCTCTATAATGCTTGGAGCCGACTGGTTGAGGAGGAGAAGGAGGCGCATTAGGGCGAGTCTGTGGATGAATTCGAACTAGAGAATCCCATTCTGACTGAGGATGAAAAGAAGATTCTCCACGAGTCGATGATTCTGCGTGAGAAGGAAAGACTTGGCGCCCAGCACTTTAAAGTGGGAGAGGGTTCTGGAGTAGACCACCATGAAGCAAGTCTTGAAGTTCCCGCGTCAAGCGAGCCCGAATCCTCGTCTGCGGTCGATCCCCAGGCCGTTCCTGCTTATAATCCAGATCAACCGCAGATGTCTTTGGCTGCAGCGCAAGTTACTGATGCCGCTCTGCCGCCTACGAGTCAAACTGAGGAAGGTATTCTGAACATTCCACATATCTTTCTTAAGTCGAAATCTTCGATCGAGTTGAGTTCTAACAGTTCTTTCATTCTTTGTCCAGTGATTGATGCTACACCAGCCATGCCTCCTGCTACTCAAGAATCATACCAAATGCAGGAGGCTATCGTGACCGAAGTAATCATCGTAAGTGCAGCTGCCCCGCCCGACGATGCTCAGGGAAGCACACTTGTATTTGCTGAGCAGTTGATGGAAGAACACTTTCGCCGTCATGGTGATCCTTTAGATGACTTATCATTCGTCATGGGCGGAGGAGTTCCTGCCTCAAGCTCTTCAATGCCGACTACTGACGCTCCCAGTGAGGCTCGTTCGGGTACTGAAGAGGAAATCTTGGCACAAATTGCCTCTGAAATGGATGTCGCAGCGCATGGTGGCAGTTTTGGAGGTGGGACGGCGGCACTTGGTCCAGCTCCGCTTAGAATGATATCGCCTGGCGGTACATTTTCTGACACTAGTGCGACCATGCCATCTTCCACATTTGATCATATCCCTCCGACTCCGCCCGCAGGGAGCATTTCTATCCACTCAAGTTCGGAGGAGGATGTTGATATAATGCTCCTGGCTGAAGACCAACCGCCGAAAAGCAAAGGCTCGAAGAGGAAGATTAGCGTTGGCTCCAACGGGTCCACACCGAGAAGGAAGCCAAGGAAGAAGAAAGATTAAACATGCTTCCCTGGTTTATTTTGACTTGCATTTTGTTAGCCGTGTATAGATGCGGGTTCGGCCCCTGCTAGTAGGAATTAAGTGTACTTGTGAAGTTTTAGCTTTCGAATCAAGTTTGTTTTTGTTCGCCAAGTTCGGAAACTGTGGACATGGTTTGTGACCGGGAAGCGAGTTGAATTTTGACATCGCATTGCTTTAGTCGATGGTTGATGCTTAAGTCTTGCCCCCCGGTCTTGGTGGTGTGTTGTAAAACATCAGTCGGCGATCGCCCTTTTCTTATAGCATGTCGAGTCTAGTGCCAATGAATGGGTGTTTGGGACAAACGGAGATTGAGTAATTCATCCATGCTTTTCTGATTGTCGATAATCAAACCTGCACTCCGGGGATTCTCATTTGTTTATCGGCGGTTGGTCACGCCGGCTCAAGTTTTAATCACATGCCCACGATCTGGGGACATGGAATTGAAGTTTGTACTCCGACTCGCGCTCTGGGAGTTTTGGAGTTGATATCTACACTTCGATTCATGCTTCGGGAACTTGAAGTTGGTGTCTATGCTCCGTTTCGCTCTGGGAACTCGGAGTCGATGTCTACGCTCCGACTTGCACTCTGGGAGTTCGAAGATGATGTTTATACTCTGGTTCACACTCTGGGAACTCGGAGTTGATGTTTATACCCCGCTTCGCACTCTGGGAATACGGAGTTGATGTTTATACTCCGACTCGCGCTCTGGGAGTTCGAAGTTGATGTTTATACTCCAGTTCACACTCTGGGAACTCGGAGTTGATGTTTATACTCCGACTCGCGCTCTGGGAGTTCGGAGTTGATGTTTATACTCCGCTTCGCACTCTGGGAATACGGAGTTGATGTTTATACTCCGGTTCGCGCTCTGGGAACTCGGAGTTGATGTTTATACTCCGCTTCGCACTCTGGGAATACGGAGTTGATGTTTATACTCCGACTCGCGCTCTGGGAGTTCGAAGTTGATGTTTATACTTCGGTTCGCGTTCTGGGAGTTCGGAGTTGATGTTTATACTCCGGTTCGCACTCTGTGAATATAGAGTTGATGTTTATACTCCGGTTCGCACTATGGGAACTCGAAGTTGATGTTTATACTCCAACTCGCACTCTGGGAGTTCGGAGTTGATGAAGGATTGTCGTGTATCAATCCTTTTTTGACTTTGATGTGATGGCTTGTCCCCGAGCTCGGGTTTCACTTAGCGAGTGATTGGTTGCATCGCAGTCACTCCCTATTTGAATAAATTCCACTGTATGGTGAAACTTAGCTCTCCGTGCATAGTGATGGTCATATGAAGCATTTCAAGTAAATCATAGCTCTGGCTCGAAGAGATTGCATTTTATTGCTGAAACAAGAAAGTATGGCAAAGTCAGTTGCCTTATTACAAGTTTTAATTTCGAAATGCAGAAACAAATTGCAAAAAAGGAAAGTAATCTTAAATGGGTAAAGATAGCCTGTCATGTGTAATAGCGTGGAAGACTCTCGCTATTCCAGGCTCTTGGCAGAGTTAGACCATCGACGGTCGATAATTTGAATGTGCCATCTCCGAGCCTTCGTTCAATAACATACGGTCCTTCCCATGTCGGTTTCATGTGTGAAGGAACCGGATAGATTCTTTTGAGGACGAGATTGCCTAGTTCGAAGGTTCGTGGGCGGACCTTGGCGTTGTACAATCGGACGACTCGACTTCGATGCACAGCTGCCCTCAAATCAGCTTCTCCACGCTTCTCATCTAGTAGATCAAGAGATTCAGCAAGTAATATAGCATTCGTCTTTGGATCATAGTATGTCACACGATGAGAAGGTACTTCTAGCTCGACTGGAATAACGGTTTCTAAACCGTAAGAAAGAGAGAATGGAGTGTGTCTGGTCGCAGTCTTGTGGGTTGTTCGGTAAGCCCATAAAGCCATAGGAAGTTCATCAACCCACTTGCCACCGACCTTTTCCAGTCGTTTTTTCAGAATGGATTTTATAACTTTATTAACAGCTTCGACCTGTCCGTTTGCCTGAGGGTGTGCGACTGTAGAGAATTTCTTTTGGATGTGAAATCATTCGCATAAATCTTTAAATTTAGTACTGTCGAATTGGGTTCCATTGTCCGTAATAATGGCGTGTGGGAGACGGAATCGACAAATGATGTTATGAACCACAAAGTTGATTACTTTCTTTGTTGTAATGGTAGCGAGGGCTTCAGCTTCAGCCCACTTTGTAAAGTAATCGACTGCGACGATGGCGTATTTCGCACCACCTTTTGCCAGAGGTAAAGCACCAATGATGTCGATGCCCCCACATTGCAAACGGCCATGGACTGACCATTTGCGTTATCTCGGTAGGAGGAGCTCTAGGAATTCGGGCGTATTTCTGGCACCTATCGCATTTCTTTGCATAATCCGACGCATCGCGATTCACGGTCGGCCAGTAATATCCGTATCGAAGTATTTTCTTGGCAAGTGCTTGCCCTCCGGTGTGATCACCACATTCCCCCTCGTGCACCTCGTGCAATGCTCGTTTAATTTCATCGTGAGCGATACACTGGAGTAGAGGAACAGAGTACCCTCTTCTATACATAATCCCATCCTGAATGATGAATCGTGAGGCCTTTTGGAGAACTTGTCTCTTTTCACTTTTGTGTTCCGGCAGGATTCCGTGCTCGATGTAGTTTCTGAGTGGGGTCATCCATGAATCCTTTTCGGGAACGGTTTCGCATACCCAGTTTATTTATGTCCGGTCGATGCTTGGGGAAGATAGCGTTTCTACGGGAATGAGGCCTATTTGCTGAACTTCACCTGTGCTGGCTAGCTTTGCCAATGAATCGGCTTTTTGGTTGCGCTCCTGAGGTATACAATAGATGGCGTAGTACTCGAACTGATTCAGTACTTCCTGAACTCGAGCTAAGTAAGCTCCCAACCTTCGATCTCTTGCTTGATACTCTCCCCGTACTTGACACACAACCAATTGTGAGTCGCAATAAATTTCAACTGCGATGATTCTCAAATCCCTAGCAAGTTTTAAACCAGCTAAGAGGGCTTCGTATTTAGCTTCATTATTAGTCGCATGAAAATCGAACTTCACAGCATAGCATATGTATCGGCCTTCGGGGGTTTCGAGTACAACACCAGCGCCCGAACACCGGTCGTTTGATCCACCATCAGTATACAGCTTCCAGACGTATTCGGGGGATTTACTGGGTTCGGCCAAGTTCTCTGAAATGGTAAATTCAACTATGAAATCGGCGTGGACTTGTCCTTGGATCACTCGTCTTGGAGTGTAAGTAATATCAAACTGACTCAGTTCGATGTTCCACTTGAGTAACCTACCAGACGTCTCAGGCCGTGAAAGGACCTATCGTAACGGTTGGTCAGTGTAAACAACAATGGGATGTGCCTGGAAATACGGTCGTAGTTTTCTTGATGCAATTACAAGGCAGTAGGCCAACTTTTCTAGCTTTGGATAGTTTCTTTCAGCCCCAGTCAATCGTTTGCTGACGTAGTATACAGGCCTCTGTATCCCATCTTCTTCTCGAACCAAGGCAGCGCTGATAGCGTTTTTTGATATCGCCAAGTATGTATACAACTTCTCATGATCAATAGGCTTTGACAGGATCGGTGGTGTGGATAGATGTTGAACTAGTGCTTGGAAAGCGCCCTCACACTCGGTGGTCTATTCAAAGTTTCGCTTCCCTTTTCGGATCAGATCGAAGAAGGGAATGCATTTGTCAATGGACTTTGAAATGAATCTACTCAACGCTGCTTCCTTTCCATTGAGACTCTAGACTTGCTTTATAGTCTTGGGATTTTCAAGATTTCTGATTGCCCAAATCTTTTCAGGATTAGCTTCGATTCCCCGAGCGTTAACGATGAACCCAAGGAACTTTTCGGAAGCAACTCCAAAGTGACATTTCAGTGGGTTGAGCTTCATTTGTATTCTCGAAGTATGTTGAACATAGTTTCCAGGTCTTTAACATGGTCAGTGGAGAGTCGTGACTTCACAAGCATGTCATCTACATATACTTCCATTGTTTTCCCGATTTAATTGGCAAATATCCGATTGACCAATCGTTGATAAGTAGCCCCAGCATTCTTGAGTCCGAACGGCATAACTTTGTAGTAATAAAGTCTCAGATTGGTTACGAAGCTGGTATGTTCTTGATCGGGTAAATGCATCGGTATCTGATTGTAGCCAGAGTACGCATCCATGAAGGATAAGAGTTCATGCCCAGCTGTCGAATCTACTAGCTGATCAATTCTAGGAAGTGGGAAACTGTCTTTGGTACATGCTTTATTCAGATCGGAATAATCGACACATGTTCTCCACTTTCCATTCGGCTTTCGGACAAGCACGGGATTCGACACCCATTCAGGATATAGCGCATCTCGAATGAATCCGTTTGCTTCAAGCTTTTCTACTTCTTCTTTAAGGGCGGCAGATCTCTCTGGATCCATACCACGCCTTTTCTGTTTGACCGGGGCATGCCGCGGGTCAATGTTCAGAGTGTGGCTCGCGATGTCCGGCAAGATCCCACACATATCGGAATGTGTCCAGGCAAATACGTCAAGATTTGCCCGTAGAAATTCAACCAATTCCTCTTGAGTTTGCTGGCTTAGCTGAGATACAATCTTTATCATTCTCGAGTCATCATCACTGTCAACTGGGACATCAATTGTCAGTTTGGCCGGGGATGCTTGACTTTCTTTAGATTCTCCTTCGTCTTTAATTTCTCTTGGGTCAAGATCCCTGAGGAATTGGCTGGGGTGCCCGGGCCTAGGCCCGAGCGTTAATTGTCAATTATCGGCGAAACGGACGTAGAAAGATTCCTCTACACCCTTTCCTTTCTCCTTTCGCTGCACCTCCCGCAGCTCAGCAACATAACAGGCTCTGGCGGTAGCCCGATCTCCTTGAATGATTCCTATTCCGTGATCAGTGGGAAACTTTAAAGTTAAACACCATGGGGCGATGGCTGCCCTGAATTCAGCGAGGGTCGATCGGCCCAAGAAAGCATTATAAGGGGAGTCTATGTCCAAAACAATGAACTGTAGCATCCGTACTCTCCGTCGTTCTCCAACTCCCAAATCTACTGGCAATTCCACCATTCCGGTGGGTATAGTAGCACTTCTGTTGAAACCATGGACTCGGGATTGACAAGGCTTCAAGTTCGTGGCTTCCATTTTCATTTGATCATAAGCTCGCTTGAACAATATATTCACAGAGCTTCCACTGTCAACTAAGATCCTTTTCATCCAGGCGGGACCTACCTGTGCCGAGATGACCAGTGGATCGATAGTGGGGGCTTCGACTTTATCTGCGTCTCTGTTCCTGAACACGATGTCATCTGTCATCACCTTCTGTTGCTTGGCCGGAGCCCCTTCATCAGAGTTATTATAACATTCGAAGTCTGCATGCCAGATAGAACTAGCATACGACTCCATTTCCTTCCAGCTTCGATCTGCTGGGTGAGGACCACCACTTATCGTATTGATAACCAACCTCCCGCCTGTACGAGCGGGTTCCTCCTGTCTTTCCTGATTCGGTGCATGATTCTGATTTGATGGGCCTGCACCACCAGATTGCGGTGTCCGCACATACTGATCCAACTTCCATTCACGTATCAGTTTTTCAATGAGGTCTTGTAAGTGACGACACTCATTGGTGTTGTGGCCATAACTCTCATGGAATCTACAGAATTTTCCTGTTTGGATTTGTCTTTTAGTTGGTGGTTTCGGGGCAGGTTTCCTGTATTGCATGGTATTGCAGGTCTGCAAATACACATTTTCCAGCAACGTGTTCAATGGAGTGTAATTATCGTACATGGAAGCTCTACGCCGTGGGCTACGATTCTGATCGCGTTTTTTGTTTTGATTTCCATTGTCCCTCTGCTGATTCTGTTTGTTTTGTGCGTTCAACTGAATTTTCCCAGCACTATCTCCGGATTGTTTAACAGCGATGTTACTTTGTATTCCTTCGATGTTGGGCCCTGCGTCATCCTGCTTCCTAGACTGTTTCGCATCCTCCCTTCTTAGGAATTGGGCTGCCTTGGAATAGAAACGGTCCAACGACGCAGGTGGTTTTCCAGCTAACCAATTTCCGAAATCGGAATCAGCATCAATCCCCTTAGTCAATGCCATCAGGATAGAGTTATCATTGGGATTGCTTATTTCTGCACACGCAGCATGGAATCGCTCCAAGTAACGTCTAAGTGTTTCTCCGGGAGCTTGTGTAACACTAGACAGAGTGTTAACGTCCTTAGGCCTCGCCACGTGCATACAGAATTGTTCGACAAACTTGGTGGCCATCCGGTCAAAGTTAGAGATGGATCGTGGTGGAAAACGAGTAAACCACATGGTAGCGATGCTCCCTAGGAAAATGGGGAAACTATGACACTTTACTGCGTCATCAGCTCTCGCAGCATTCATCAGCCATTCGTATTTCAGGACGTGTTGATTGGGATCAGAACTTCCTTCATAAACTGGCAAAGCTGGCATCCTGAAGTGCTGGGGTGGTTCAGCATATAATACATTATCGGTGAAAGGGGTATGACTCCGGGAGATTCCCCAGTCGTCATTACTAAGACCCTGACTTTCATGGATCATTTGACGAATCATCGTTGATATATCCGACACTCGGATACTTAGAGCGTGTTGTGTCAAGGTGTGGTCGGGTTCTACAGTGTGAGTCTGGACCGGACGCGGTCGACGGTCTGTGCCCCGCCTCCTTGGTTCAACATCCTCAGGGACATAAGGCTCAGGAGTCTATTCCCGTTGGTTATGTCGAGGATCAGCTTGGTTTCCAGCATCTCCTCCTCGTTCGGTTGTGGTGGTAGTAGCAATGTTGCCTGTGATATGATAAGGAGCTGCATCTCCTCGAGACGAAGGTTCTGTACGGAGACTGGCGGATGGTCCAGTTCTAGGTTGCCCAAGATTTGAAGCGGGTTGGTGTCCCGTGGTTTGGGTGTAGCTTACACCTAGCCGTGGGCGCGTGGATCTGTTCTGGCCATCAGAGGAGGCTGAACTCTCTGTGGAAGAATAGGAACCTTGGTCTCTTCTAGATCTTATGTGCCTTTGGCGATTCAGCTGGTTGGACAACTCGGTGTTGGCGCGCAGTTGTTCAGTTAGCTGTTGTCGACTCTGGGTCAACTCTTGAAGCAATGTCTGGAATTCTTGTCTGGTGATTGGACCTGATGGATCTGAAGGTCCTGCAACATTTTGGTTGGGTGGAGGTGGTTGCACGGGATTCTGTCGATCCCGTGCTCCTTGATCAGCAGCTGTAGAAGTAGTACGTGTGCTCACCATAATGAATTGATGAAGTCCTATTCTAGATCTGATGCAAATCTGAATAGAATGGAAGGGCTTCAAAGTTCTAGATCTGGATCTTCTTCTTAGATTTATGTAATCCAATATAGATAGGAGATCCAAAGAGGAGGAGAAAATTTTCAATTCTCAGTGAAAGCACCAAAGTGTTTGTACCAAAATTGGGCACAACACTCTTCAGAAGTCTTTGAAGAGATAAAGTGAAGAAATTAAATGTAAAAAGAGGATTTATCTAACAAAAACTCCAAATTTCAGAGATGAGAATAATTAAAATGTAGGGAGACACAAGAATTTAGAGTGGTTCGGCGTATTGCCTACGTCCACTATGAAGTAGTTTGTTTTATTGATCTTTCTTTGATGTTTACAATTGATTTCAACAAATTACAGCGAATAACAATGATTTGCAGTAGTGAAATTTTTTGGTAGCAGCAGTAATAGAGTTTAGATCTGGATCTGGCGGAGTCCAGGCGTTGGAGATCTCAAAGAGGAAGAAGAACCCCTTTTCTGTTGGCTTTGGGGGTCTATTTATAGGTGTAGGAGGCTGGTATTTCGCTCAAATCTCGGGGGACCCTCTCTGGCACGTGACCAGGCCCGCGCGCCCAAGCCTGTGAAGTTTCGCTCCGATCCGTGATCGATACGAACAGATTTCGTATCGATTAAGATTTCATCCAATGGAGTCGAAATTTGGCGTGGACACTCTTTAGCATGCACGTAGTCTTCTGTGAAAATTTCATAGCATTTGGACTTGTAGATTAGGAGATATGATTGATGCGAATTGGGATTCTCGATAGGCTATTTGGTTCGAATCGCTTCTGTTTCGACTCGCTTTTCATTCGACTCGGTTCTATTTGACTCGGTGACGTGGCGCCAACTTGTATTGACTGCTGTGCTTTGTTCCACATCAATGGACATGAAGTAGAAGTCTTCAGATGGATGCGAAGTCGACGAAGCGAAGCGAATCGAAGAATGACTCGAGGCGGAGCGAGTCGAAGTGTGAATTGATCGAGCGAGTCGAAGAAGGCATCTGTTGGAGGCGAAGCGGAGCGAGTCGAAGTAGTCGCTTCTGAGGGTTGCGAAGCGAGTCCAAGAAGTCGCTTCTGATTGTAGCGAAGCGAGTCGAAGTAATCACTGTTGATGGTTGCGAATTGAGTCGAAGGGAGCGAGTCAAAAGTGCCGCTTCTGATGGTTGTGAACGGAGCGAGTCGAAGAATGACTCGAAGAGGAGCGAGTCGAAATGTGCACTTCCTATGGATTCAAACTGGAGCGAGTCGAAGGAGGCTGTTCTCATCCATTTTGTATCGTTCACAACTTGAGCATACGAACTCGGATTGACTTGAGATTTGGAACGTTGACTCTCATGGCTTAGCTTGTCATGTCCTACCAATTTTGACTCGATCCGGACTCGGACAAAATTCGTCGATATCTGTTGTGAGCCTGTGTATGACTGGTCTCTAGGACGGACCGTCATTGGTTACTAGTCAATTCCTTGGTGTCACAGCCTTGCCAAAAGGCGGGATAACAGTATGCCTATAGCTCTATCTAATATGACGGTTGCTTTTGGCCCAATTTCCATATAATCCTGTTACACATTATTCATTAAATTAAATGCATTGCAAATCAAGAGCGTTTTTAAGTAGAATTATTCTCTTTCAAATAGAAAAAATAAATTGAGTTTAAATAAGGAAAATATAAACTCTTTAGTCCTGATAAATAGGTCAGAGAATCAAACTCTAACTTCATTTAATGTGTGATATTCAAGTACAATGCATAAATTGATAAAGAATGGATTTCTTATACTCATTTTCAATCCACCATCTAATTAAAATGAAATCGGAAAATAACAAAATTCAGTGTTGGCCTATGATATAGATTATGCTTGCAATTTTACGACTTTGTATATTAATTTGTTCATACAATTTACATACCAACAGCAAATTTATAATGTGAATGGGGGTAAGAATGTACAATCTTCACCAAATCTCATTCAATTTACATACCAACAGCAAGGTAGTATCCAAGATTTCCTCCTATCTACTATATTATGGAAAAACATATGAATATAATAAGATGATAAAAAGGCTTAATTGATGTTTACAGAAAATCAATATTGATGAATCTTACAACAAATCATACAAATTAAATCAGCCAAATTAAAGTTCAATCAAGCTAGAAATGAATTTGGACTAAGGGAACAATTCACGTTAAGAAAGAAAGCAACCACACAGTTCAAATCTTCTTAATAAACAATCAGCTAGGGTTACTTCAGAGGACTCGCCTATGTGTTATGTTGTGAAGCGCCAGGCTGACTGATGAGGTGCTCCAGGGGAGGCATGCTCAGGTGACGGTAAAAGCGGATAGTGGGTTGCGGTTTCATGTTGAAGATATTTTACTGTGGCTACGCCTCTGATAGAAAGAGAAGGCAAAGGTGAAACCCTAGGCCAGAAAGGGGTAAAAGATGGAGACATTAGAGGCAAAGGGATGAAGTAACTTTTCGATTTTCAAGGTTTGATGATTGTGGCCAGAAATTGAATGGTGGGAGAGAATGAAATAAATTAGAAACAGAGCGGCCGCTGAAATAATTCACCGTCCCGCCTATTCTATAACGTGCGCGTATTAAGTTTTTTGTTTTAGACCGACTAATAACTGCAAGAACGCTCCAACGCTGTATTCTAATGCAATTAGTGATAAACTTTCTTGTAGTGCAACTTATAAAGAGACCAGATTGAAGTCGACCAATTGACTATTTTGTTATAGCCAGAATTGGCTACAGCAAGTCTGTCGGCAGACCGTTTTTAATCAGTCGACCGATGGTATATGTTGGGGAATTTGGGGTTTCTCCAATTTTTGACTTCCAAGCGGGACTTAGATGACTTGGACGAGGGTCGTGGGGTTTGATGTGACTATGGAGCAATGTTATAGAGTTCTTCAACCTAGGGACACATATTGTGGCTCGAGGTTAGGACTTTTGGCATGTACTAGTGGTGATTGGAGTAATAGAATTAGGGGTATGCACTAGATGCAATTATATAATTTATTATATATATATATATATATCTAACTCTATAACAATCTAACTTTTAGAGATAATTAATAATAAATGTTTAATTGATTAAAAATGGATTTTTGGAATTTAAAATGAATAATTTTGAATTTGTTTTAGTATACCGGAATTTCATAACAAGGTAACTTGTGATGAAATTAAATAGTTTTGAGAAAAAAAATATTTGTTAAAGAATTGTAAAATAAAATTAATATGGAAATATTTAACATTGTGTTTAAAATGTGAATATTGGATATTTAAAAGGGAACATTTGGCTTACATCTCTGTTAAGTTTTAAAATAGACAAAACATCCTTCCCAAAACAAAGTTATAAATTACATCTTTGTTTTTTAATTCGGCTAGCTAATTTCCAAAACTACCCTTCCGCTTTCTCAAAACAAAACCCAAAACCCTCCAAAATTATTTTATCCACATTTCATTCAAAACAAACCCTAATCTCCTGAAATCCAGAAGTTGAAATCGAAAGAAATTAAAAGAAAAGTGAAATGGAGAAGATGAAATCAATTAAAACGACAAAATCAAAGGTAATCGATCTTACTTCTTCGTATTTTCTATTAATTTTATGTATTTTTTAACACAAAAGAGATAGTAATTATTCATAAATTGACTTACTTTCTTTCTTTTTTCTTCATCTTCTTTACATATGTATGTATGTGAAAATATATTGAAACACAAATTGGTGCCACGATGAATATTAATAAATGTAATGCCCTCTGATTTCAATCTATATATAAACAAAATAAGATTCAACGGTTCAAATCTATTGTGTTATTAATTATGTTTTGTTTTGTGTTCAAATAAATGGACATACACACACACACACATATATATATGTATATGTATATGTGTGTGTATGTGTGTGTGTCTATATATAGAGAGGAAATTAGAGAAAATGACAAACTTTGAAAAAAAATTAAGCTGCAGGACATGAAGTTTTATTTTTAGGTTGAAGTACAAATGCTAGTTATAATTAGCATTATATTCAACTTTTACGCTATACAAAATGCTAGTTATATCTAACATTATATTCAGTTTTACACTATACAAAATGCTAGTTATAATTAGCATTATCCTTCCGTTTAAAAAAACAAACTTAAGACTTAAATTATTCCAAGCCAACACAACTTATATATCTCTCATTGTCAATGTGTGTCTTTTACTGAAAAAGGTAAAGTCCATTTAGCTGATTTTTTTTTCCAACAAATACCTAAAGATCATTTATTAACAGAGAAAAATGAGTGAAATTTAAATTTCTGTTTCCAAAATAGCAATCTTTTGCGCCAGCGGGTAAAATTTATACTCCCATATAAAATACCTGCATCTCTCTTCTGTCTTCAGCAACACTTTTATACTCCAATTTTTCTCCGATTCCTCTCAACCGAAAGGGACGAAAAATAAAGTCATGAAAGAGACTATGAAACTGAAAGCTATTCGACCAAACTCCTCAACACAAGAATCCAAAAACAAATCATTAATCATTCCTCTAACCACTCTGCTATTCTTCATCGGAATCATAGTCGGCAGACTCAGCTCCACCTCCGATTCCTATTCCAAGACACCGAAAACTCCTCCTTCTCCATCGCCGAAGAACTCAACGGAAGCTCAGACTCACGATTTGTTTAGCTTCAGAACCGAATGCTCAAAAGCAGTCCGAGATGAAGAAGTGGTTCCGACCATCATAAATCTCGTCTTCAGAAACGCGTCCCCTTACGATCGATTTCCTTCGGCGGAGGTTAGCAAAAACGTCATACGACGGCGCCCGCGAGGGTAGGGGTCGAGAAATAGAGTGTTTGGCGATCTGATAAGGAATGTGATGCCGAAGACGATTATTGAACTCGGAACGTTTCTCGGTGCGTCGGCGTTGACTATGGCGTCGGAGACCAGGAATTTGAATCTGCTGTCGACGGCGATTTTGTGCGTGGATGATTTTAGAGGGTGGCCGGGATTTCAAGCAAGAATTCATAAAGATGTTCCTCTTATCAATCAAGGTTATTTCAAATTTCACGTTGACCAAATAATCCAAATTTGAATCCAAACGTGGCACTTATTTTTTTCTGTTTTATTCAAGTTATTGTCTCACATATCACCTTTTTTACTGTATTTTATAAAAACAGGAAAATAACATTTCACATTTTATAGATTTTTTTTCTTTTTGTAGAAAATTTCAAAAATATTTCATGTTTAATTAATATTGAACTGAAATTAAAATTTATTCGAATAATAAATGTATCTTAGAACGAAGTTATTAGCATAGTAAAAATTTCAATGTGATCCAAACATTTTATCATGATTATGTTTTAAATATCAAATTAAAACTCAAAATTGTTTGAATAGCAACTTCAATGTATCAACATAGCATTAAATATGAAAATTAATTTATTAAAACACATATTTTTCTACAACAAATAATGAATATTAATTTTTAAAATGGTTGCATTTAATCGGATTTTTTTTTCTATAAAAGTTACAAGTTGCCTTTGTGATTTAATAACAGGGGATACAATGTTGCTGCACCAATTCATGACAAATGTAGCGGCAGAACGTCAATACGAAGCAGCAATAACAGAGAGAGTGATACCAGTACCATTTTCTACGGCCTCGGCTTTAGCAGCATTTTGTGAATGGGGCATATATGCAGATTTGATAGAAGTGGATGCAGGCCACGACTTCCATTCGGCCTGGACTGATATCAACATGGCGTGGTCCGTTCTTAGACCTGGTGGCACTTTGTTTGGGCACGACTACTTTACATTGGCCGACAATAGAGGAGTGAGGAGGGCTGTTAATCTGTTTAGGGAAGTTAAAGGGCTTGGTATTACCGTTAATGGCGAGCATTGGGTTCTTTCGCCTAAACCCCATGCTTAGTACTCCTTTTCTTTTTTCTTTCTTAATTGTATATTTTTACACGTGAAAATATTTATGTATAATCTTAAGTTTTTGCTTCAGCATATAAATCATAATCATGTAATTTTTCCAAGAAGACTCTTCATTTGTGCTATATTTATTTGTCCTACCTATACAGTACAGTTTTTTTTCCTTCTACTTCTCTCTCTCTCTCTATGAATTGCATGAATTTAACATTTAAGGGATAGTAATAATAATTTTGCTCATTCTTTCTAAATAGGGATTAAGGTGAAGGACCACTCACTATGTGCTATAAGTGGCATGACGCTTTACACTAAGATTCTAAATGTCATGGGTTCGAAATGTCGTGACATCAACAAAAGTGTTCTTTTTGAAAAAAAATATCACTTTTATTATAAAGTCAAAGACAACTAGCTCAAGTGACATTGATAAGACGTTCTAATCTTGATTCTAGGGGACTTGGGTTCGAACTCTCGAGACACCAAAATGAGTGTCCTATTTGAATAAAGTATCATTTTTATTTTCAAGAAAGATATCGATTAGGAAGTGTTAGACTGTAAACTGACCTAATAATCATCGAAAAGAGATTCAAAATGTAGTCGCCGATTTAAGTTTGTATCTGGATTATGACATTTGATTTGTTTGTTTAAAGTCACATCTATCCATATCTTAGGTCGGAATATCTTGAATGTGACAAAATAGAAAGCAAAATGAATAACACAAGCTTTATAGTGGTTCAACTATGTCTACATCTACTTTATAATGATTCTTATTATTGTTTTTCAGTGGTGTCCATAGAGATTACAATGCTTAACTAGAAAATATAGAAAGATCTTACTAAGAAATTCAGTGAAATAAGAGTCGATCTCTTTTCCAATGGTGTACAACTTGTATTATTAGGCATAGTTATTGTTGCTTGGAACCCTAGATCGTTTAAAATATATCCAGTATTCAATATAGAGAATGATCAGGTCAAGATCCACAAAGTCAGGCTAAAGAATAGGAAAAAATTAACTCTGCCGATATGATTGACGTTTTTATAGATCAGTACCAATCTATGTCTATCAATCGATACAAAGTAATCAAATTAATAGTGTTCTTATAGTCATTTTGCGAATCGGTCTTTCTTGCTTTGTAGAGATGCATTTTCTCCAACTCAAGATTCTTTTATCTTATGGATTAGTACCGATCCATCCATAGATGGTACCGAACGATGTTATGACGTCCCGCTATTCTTAAAATCTAAATTAGTGACAAACATCATCAAAATACATTTGCGTCATAATCTCATATGTCAAATACAGTGAGTGGGTCGTTGGGTATATAATTTAAAATCTAAAAATATAGACTAATGTGAAAAACCTCACAACGGAATTAAACAACACACATACGCATGTGTGTGTGTGTATTATCTAAACAAATGAATAACATTGCAATGTCTAAAACAACATGTAAAACATCTACATCGTCTATACGTCAATCATTGTTAAATTTACAAATAATACAACAGTGATACATGAGAAATATATGAAATAAACAACCTATAAGTGTAGCCTGTAACCAAACTTATTTTCCTTCCATTGTTTTAAGCACAGGGATATATATATATATCTGTGTGTGTGTGTATAATAAAAGGAAAACGGTGGTCAGCTATTTTTGGTCTGTGTCTTATCCTATTCACAACTCAAGGGATCCAATAGCTTTTTCATAGGGATGGACTATCTACGAACCCTTTCGGAATCAAGCCCATGTAGTTATGTTCACTTCTCTTCTCCTACATCAAATACTTATTAGTCTCAATATACAACATAGCACTAACATCCATGAAACCAATACAAGTAGGAAAAAATCACATTCTACTATGCCACCATAATCAATCATCATAATATAGGATAACGATAATAACAGCAACGCATAGCTATCAAACATCACATAAATTTAACAATGCTCAATGTCCACCTCAAATATCAGATAAATCAACAACAACACTCTCATACGTGTACTAATTGTAACGACTCGGAATTTTAGAGAAATGTAATGCATGTACTTAAATAATTTTATGAGCTAGAACCGGTCTAATCGAGTTAAGAGTAATTTTGGACATAACAATCGAATTTTTGAAGACGGTAGAATTAGGAGCTCAAACTCGTTTTTTGTTGTGTTCGGAATTCGTTTAAATTTGAAAAAAGTATAAGGCTCAAAGGAAACGAAGAATGAAAGAAATCAAGTTAGGAAATGACAAATTTGTAATTAAAGATGGGAAGATGCTATATAGTTCAAATTCAGAAATGAGAGTCTCGCTTTCTCATTTCTTTCATTTTCCTTCTTTCTCCTGATCCTTCATCTTCCTCAAGCACTACATCTCTTCTTCTTCCCAAAACACTTTCATTTTTTCACTAAGAATTACCCAAAAACACTCTAAATTCAAGTTAAATTTCCTCTATAATACCCAAAAGATTTCCCTAGAATCAAAGAATTGATTTTTGGAATTTCTAAAATAGAGATTTGGAGAAGTTGATTTCGGGTAAAATTAGAGATTTCTGCTAGAATGGGTGAGCGAGAATGATTCACTACCATATGATCCCTCTTATGCTTGTGTATTTGTTTAATTGCTTTGTTAGGTTAGGGCTTAGCCATGAGTGCTTTGCTCCTTATTGCATGACGAGTTTGGATTGTTTGATTAAAGTATGTTGAGTAGATTAACCGAATGCTAAATTGAAGTAATGCCCATAAGTCATTAATTGAATGAAAAAACTAACTTGGATGAAATCAGTGAATGAAAACATTATGTGTTAGAATTGCTTGAGAATGATTGTGGTTGTTGGTTTATGGTTGGTTAATCACTTTATATATATATGTGTGTGTGTGTGCGCGCGTGTATGATTTATGAAGTGTTTGAGGTTCGAGGTGATTCGTTGGGTTGCCTTCTAGTGGTATTCATCCCCTGATGGATTATCAATGGCACGAGCTCAAATATGAGAAGTTATGGGTGGGCACAAGCTCACCATGCCATGAAGCATGACATCGGGGCGAGGAAAGCCGAGACGATGGTCGAGCACAATGGAGAGGTAGGATGAATTCCCCTAAGGGATTTCACCCCATAAAGGTTCAAGATGGCTCCCTATAGGCGATCAATCAACTAATTAAGGGTCATCAATCAACTGTTCGAGGGGGGATATGCCTGGTTTGTTAGCCGAAAAGAAATAGGCCAAAGTAGGAATATAACGGTCGACTGGTCAAATCCAACCAGTCAACACTACAACAAACTAGACATTTAATAGCGTTTCAAAAACGCTATAATAGATTTTAACAGCGTTTTTAACTACGCTGTATAACGACATGCAATTATAGGTCAGAAACTTATCATAGCATTAGATCAAACGCTGTAAAATATATTTTTTAATAGCGCTTCCCTGGTGTCATTAATGTTGTTTATAGCGTTTTATACTAATGAGCAAAAACCTTTCTTAGCATTCGGTTAATGCTATCAATGTTATTTTACAGCGGTAAACTCTTGCTATGATAATTATTTACAGCATTTTCATGCGTTGCCATGAATGTTCTTTTAGACTTTGCTGAAACGCTGTTGAAACTCTTTTACAACATTGCTGAAACGTCGTTGAAAATTATCACAACAGATTTTAGAATGCTATTGATATAGTTTACACAGCACTTTGGAAACGCTAGCGTTTAGGATTTCTGCATTTCCCCTACATAGGTTCCATTTCTATACAAATCAGTCCCAATTTATATACCAACATAGTTAAAATCAACATGCATGTTTCATAATCAACATATTATATCAATCAGACATCAAAATACACAATATTCTTACATCAATACACAATATATATATAAGATGTCCACAATATTTCATAAAAAATATAGAACAAGTAGCAGCTAGTGACCAATTGTAGTAATACATACAAACGTACAAACCAAAATGTAGTTCTAGCAGCAAAATAACTTTGAATCCATGACCTGTTGCGGTACTTTTTTCCATCAAAGACATCTATCGACCTGTAAAGTAAAAATTAAAAAAGTAGCAAAATTTGAATACATGAAATGCAGTCAATAATTACAGGAAACTAAATTAGAATACAATATCTTCAAAAGTAGTAATACATGAAATTAGAATACATGAAAGAACAACATGCATACTGTAGTTGAGTTCAACCCAGTTTAAGTTATAGCAGAAACTAACAGGTCACCAGAGTATACATGCAAAAAACATAAGAAATTTTTGTGAAATGATGGATACTGTAATTAGCTAGAAGGAAAGAAATATTTTGAAGTGCAAAATTAATTTGTAAGAAGCATACGGTAGTTGAGTTCAACCCAGTTTATATTATAGCAGAAACAAATTTCAAGACAAATCTTCATGCAAATGATAGTCATATTGACCAACGCTGCACTAATAGCATTATTACTCATGTGCCAAGGGAACTGACATGATTCCCATATTATGTAGATAGAATATCATCCACACAAATGTGTTAAAAATTTCTACATTTAAATTTGGTTAAAAATTTGTAAAACTTAGTTAAATCTTTTAAATGATTTAATTCTTATAAACTGTGCATTTTCAATTGTACATGCAAAATTTTAAAGTGTGCATGTACAAATTTTGATATATGAAAACAAATCCTATTTAACTAATATAAAATATAAAACTACATTAGTAGACAAAGAAACTGAAATTACAAAAGAATGTGAGACAAGAATGGCCACATACCACTAGGTTGTAGATACCGCCTACAAAGAAATTAACAAAGATGAGATCAGTATAATATTCAGATTACAATATAATAATTATATAACTATCTTATTCAAATGAAATATAATAATTGAATTCATAAAGTTTGTCTATGATGAAAGAAGCACAAACATAAAAGGATTTTTCCTATAATAATTGGCACCCGTTTACTTTTTCCTGTCGTGATATAGATATATTCGATAAAGGCATATTTGTATATACTTCAATATTTCTCAACTCTATGTTTTTTTAATCATTTTACCACTTATACAATTTTTCCAAGCCAATACAATATTTTCCCCAAATTTATTCTTAACCCAAAATAATTTTTGATAGCGAAAATACCGCCTTTAAGCTTTGAAACAGTTTAAAAATAATTGTTTATGCCTCAAAAGTATTTCAAAACTCACAAATATATTTTATTTCACAAATATAAATTTTGAATGAGTCGAATTCCCAAAGCTCAATTAAAATTTCAAAATTTTCAAACATAGTTAATTTGTTATACTTTCACATATACTATATAATTTGTTACATATTGATTCGTATATAAATTATATTACTTGATAAAATTTATTTAATTTTTATAAAACATAGTTAATTTCTATTAATTTAACTAATTTTTATAAAATTTATTTAACATAGTTAAATTGTTATAAAACTTTGTTAATTTTCTTAAACTTAGTTAATTTCTATAAAACCAGGTTACTTTTTAATAAAACTTACCTATGCTGTGTAAAACTTAATTAGCTTAGTCAATTCTTGTAAACTTAGTTACCTCAGTACATTTTTATAACACTTGGTTAACCTTTATAAAAGTTAGTTAATTTTATAAAACTTAGTTAACTTAGTTTAATTTTTACAATGGTTAGTTTTTATAAATTAAGTTAAATTTTACTAAACTTACTTAACTTAACTTAGATAATTTTTATAAAAATTAGATAACTTAACTTATTTAATTTTATAAACTTGGTATGATGATAGCATCACCCACCACTAAGCATACCATTATTCTTTTAAAGAAGTGGAGTATTTATGGTAAGCAAATTAGCTCAGTTACATAGCTGCAGCTGCTCAAACCGTAGAACGCGGAACTGCAACAGGCAAGACTTACTGTAGCAACCAATTTTTTTATAACAGCCTAAAATGCAGTACAGTGGATACTATAGATCTGTTCAGTACACATTTTTTTTATATCAGTAGGTATATATGGAATTGTACGATGAAAACTTAATTAATGAAAACTTGGTTAATGAAAGCAATATGCATTTCATGAAAATATTTCTCAGTTTATGAAGGCTAAAAAATACACAAGAACATATGAGACATTTTAAAGCCAGAGCGCTTGATTTGCTGATTTCATATTCATAACTAGTTGCGTTGAACACTACATTAAAGTTTTATGTCCCACTACTCATGTCCATTTTATAAAAATGGTTAGCCAAAGGGGTGAAGTTCAGATGCTCAGTTTAGAACTACTTGTTTGCACTCAGCTCAGTTTAGAAATAAGTATCATTATATTTTCAAGATTAAGAGATGATGGATGCAAAGAAACTATGTGACTATGGAGTTCATGAAGATGCAGTGATAGAAATGTTAGCTAAATGGAGGATATTTTGAGATTTCTTGTGAAGAATATACCTATTGAAGTGAATCCGTATAGTGTTAAGGCAATGAAGAGAGTGTTGCAGAATTTGATGAGCAACTACATATTGATCTGCCACAGCCGGAGAGCTATGTATTCCTTTACAAGTAGAACCGATGCATGATGAGTATACACTGAGGTCTTATAGTGTTCAGCCAGATGACATGATAGGGATGTCTGAGGGAAGTACTGACTCCTGCAAGAAGAAGAATGTGCCAGAGTAATCACGTATCTCAGTTTTCATATTAGATGAATGACGTGCTAATGTTTGATTAGTGTGAAATCTTGTAGAATTTCATGAAGTTACTAACAATAGAGTAGGTAATCAATATGTACTTTACTATATTTCCTACTGTCTTCGCGAATTGATTTCTCTTTCAGCTAAAATATCCAATGTTGGTTTTATTTATTTATTTGTCATCATTATACAATCCAATCAATATGAAGTCAACGATCGTATCGATTATTTACTTTTAATAGAACTAAATGTCATTTGTCATCATAAAATATTTTATTAGATCACAATAAAGATCAATTCAAAATTAGTACAAGAAACTGAAAAAATTACTCACCAACGCTTATTGTCTCTGCTTCTCTTGTCAAATTACTCACCAGCACTTCACTATACCTCCTGTATACATCAATTTACTTATTAAAGCAAATACCATATGGGATGCTTTCAAACATAGATAACTTGTAGCGCTAATTATATTATGTTTATTTAAAGCAAAACAGATTCTTATATTCTAATTCACATAGGCATATTGATGTCGAAAAGAGGGGGAGAAAAGGCTAATGTTGAAATCATTCGAGTAAATATATTCGGACTCCATCTGTCAAAGAATTACAACTCTGATAACATTATATGTGTTGTCACTTTTTCTTTTCTTCTCACTTAAACAATAATCTTAGCTTTCTCATTCTTATCCAATAAAAAATAAAAATTGAAAATGAGTGGTTCAAGGATAAACTTTAAGAGACGTGTATTTGTCTCTAACATAGATTCAGCTATTTCAAGAGTATGTTTTACACCGTTATATGGCTCCAATTCTGCAGCTTATTCTCAATAATTTAGATAATCAAGATTTTACTGAATATTAACAACATAAAAAACTGATCAAAATTTAAAAACCCAATATATATGGAAAAAATATATAATTATAAACATAAAATAGACAGAAACATATATTAGGGAGAAAAGCAGAATTAGAATTTTGTATAACCAAGACCTCCAGGCACAACCCAAAGCTAGAAGCCATAACACTTGAGATACATGGTTATTAGCCACTCAATTATTTTAAAACACTACACACCATGACATGAAAAATTCAAAGCATATGTTTGGAAATTCACATTAACAATTAGATTAAAGTATACCGAACATTAATAAAACAAATATGATAGAAATCCATTATATAACATAGTAAGTCTTACAAGACTACAAGCATAAAAGGAACAATGACAATAGTAATAGTAATAGTAATAGAGAGGAAGTTGATACGCTACTGCATAGTTTTTGGGTTGCTCTTAAAAAGTGTATCAATTTAGACTTCTTCACAAATTCTTTAAAACAAATATTGATTGCGAGTATGGTTGATCTGAATTTATTCGCAAAAGGTAGCACAGTTTGTTTTTTTAGTTTTGCAAAACATATAATAGTTTTGCATATACAAGTGTACATTGGATAGAAGCATGGTTGATATGTATACTTTGAAAAGTTCATACGTATGCATGCATTGTGCTACTCACTTAAAAATGTGAAAGTTGAAGCCATCACTTGAAAATGTGAAAGTTGAAGCCAATTCAAACTACCAATTTGTAGCAACTCCTCAAGTTTGCATGTTCTCCTCAAGATAGACTGGGAAATGAAGACAGGAAAATGAAGAAAGCTTCAGCTTCTCCAAAACAAAAGCCGCACAAAAAAAAGCCACACAAACATATCAACTGCTTATCCATGTTCATAAAATGGTAGAAAAAACCTGACGGATCAACTTACCTCTTCTACTATCCGCTCTCCCATAATATCTACCACATCCAATGTTAGTTTAAGCATGTTGCATTCGCAGCCTAAAACCATAATATAGAGAATAATGTAATCAAATACAATTGATTTCTTATCGAGTCACAAACAACATATAGTTTAGACTATACATTAAAGAAATGAATGGATGATGATATTTTGTATAGACTGGATGGTGTTAGATATATGTCAGACAGAGGTAGCAATAAATATCTTAATATAGTTAAAATTTGATCATCCAAATGTATGAATTATTACAATCGACATTATTTTGAGTAATCGTAGAAGGTTATTGACTGCAATTAACATTTTAGAAGAAGGTATATGAATCTAACACAATATAATTGAGCTCAAATATTTAAATCCAAAAAAATAAATAAATAAAAAGGTAAATAAATTTACGTAAATAGCAGTTGGTGCTTTGACCGTGATAGCTACAAAAATAATCATTTGTCAATGATCGGAGATGTATTGTGATATCAAGCTATATCTCATTAATAAATCTGGGGCAAAGAATAGTTTTTCTTTTTCCTTTATTTATAATCTAAATGAAACCAAAACAATCATTATATTTCTCTTAAGATCTATGCAAAATATGGTTAAGCTGTCTATGCATCACAACATAGTAAGAATATGTAATTTCTTACCAAAAACCAGCAATACCAGGATTCCTTGATTTAACACAATTGATATTACGTAACATCGAAAAATTCATAACAGTTGCATAGCAGTATCAGGATTAGTCTCTAAAGTACCTTTTTTAAGTTGAGAATTAAAAAAAATAAGCCGATGCTTGCTTTTTATCAAGAACTTAAAAAGGCAGAAGAAACAGTCTTAAAAGCAACACACACACAGATATATATATATATATCTATGTGTGTGTGTGTGTGTGAAGCGCGTTAAGATAACTGAAGTTTCTTTTTCTTAGTTTTTACGGCAAACTACGTGGGCGGTGAAAGGTTTGAGATGGACATTCGTACCATTGATTTCTACTTAGGGTAACTTCTGCCTATCCTATTTATTTTTACTGTTAAGAAATATCAGACATGCATACAAACTTAAACTTAAAATCGAAGAAATATTAAACATCATAAAACTTAGTTAATTCATATAGACTTATCAATTTTGGTAGATGATTTTTTTTGATAAGGGGAGAGATTTGATTGAATATGCACTTTCAATAAATGATATGCTCCGCTTTTGTCATGTAATATTGTTGAACTTAATGAAGCACCACAGCTTGAATTACAATAATTTTGCATCAATATTCAATAAGCACTTTAACTTTTTGGAAAGTGCACAAGTAATTAAATGCAATTCTATAAACCATGATAAATTTATGATCTTATAGTGCAATGTTGCAGAGGACTTCTGAAAGTATATAATCCTTAAAATAATTCATTTATACATCAATATTGAATGTTTAATTCATTTCCTAAAACATACACATATACATGTATGTATGTATGTATAATCAAAGCATAAATATGTGTGTATTTATGTATGTATGTGTGCAGGCATGCAATGCTAAATAAACTGATGCAGCATTGTAGTATTTTGTATAAAATATGTAAGTTTGAAAATATTGTTAGTTGTAATCAATATTCAATTCTATGTCAATTTTTCATAAAATGCATAAATATTTGCACTAACAGAACTATGATATATTTGAGAATACCGTTTTGGTTATTTTTTGATAGCGAAAATGTGGAGAAATTTTGATTTCAAAGTACAACAACTACTTTCACTGTTATCCCCCCTATAGCCTAATGCATTTGGCTGATAACGTTCAATATTTATGGGCACATGAGCACATTAAACACACGGAACTGAAATTTTGCAGTAATGGTTTGAAAGCAATGCACACTTTGATTGGAAAATAATGAACACAGTTAAATCAACCGTATCACGGTAAATATGATAGTGGATGAGTGTACTCTACCCAAAATTTAACATGGAATACAAAACGTCAGGTTGGAAATTTTAAACATGCATACAAACTTAAAATTAAAATCTAAGAAATATTAAACATCATAAAACTTAGTTAATTTATATAAGTTTAGTTATCTTAGTTATTTTTTTATAAAACTTAAAATAATTTAATTAATTTACAAATACTACCATACCAAAATACAATAAAATTATACACAGTTTTACCGACTTGTCAAATATACACGGTTTTACCGACCTATCAAGTTCACATCTGCCTGAAACACATAAAAAGAGATAAAATAATGAAACTGTGAGGACATAAAAAGTAGTTCTCAAATATTGCACAAAATAATATGGAGAGCTAGAAAGTTTAATGTAAAACTATATTTTGGTAGTAAACATTATTAGAAAAATAAATTAAATTGGATATAAAATCAAAAGTTTGATGGGTGAAATCTTGAAAGTATCATGCGAAGAGCTTAATACAAAACGAGTTGGCATTAGTTTGTTGTGCAAAAGGACTATAATTTTCTTGGTTGGATTATAAATCACAATATACAAAGACCAAAAAAAAAGATAACAGAGATGCTAAATTCGTAAATCCAAAAAAAGATTTTATTGTTTTTAATGTAACATATTAAAATTTAGAAAACCAGTTGGTGTTTCAGATCCACATGAAAAGTGATGATAGCCCAAAAATTACACCCCTTGGCTATATATAAACCTAACCTAACTTTCATGACATGCACTTTCATACTATCTTAGCTATTGTTGACCAAATGATCTCCACACATATGGTGATGATGATGAACCATAAAAAGGTAGCTCGCAACTCTCATAAATCGACAGTCAACCACTGTTTGTTGCTGCTTGGTATGTAGGTATAACCAAGAAGATAACACCTCACATTTTTAAAGAAGAGGAACATGTGAACTTTAAGTAGTAATGCTCCTGAATTAGCTAAGAAAATAACACTCAAATTAATTAGCAATGATCCTGTTGTCGAAAAAAATATACTTGTAAAAAGGTATCGGTCAGGAAACATCAAGTTACAAAGGGTTTCTCATCACAACTTGTACCCTGCATCATGTAAGCAAATACTATGCCAACTGTATTCATCATTTTTCTTGAGAACGTTCATCAATTTAAAAATATGTTTCAATACAATACATAAAAAACACAAACTATGTGAACCTAAACACCCACCTAAGCTATAAAGTTGATAGAAATGAGTAGATGGCAAGAAACATGACATGTGAAACTATATGAACTATTATAAAAATAAAATTGCAGCCAAAAATAATTACGACATTGGTCTGCCTAAATTTTCTACCATGCTCTTCTTCATGTTTGTAAATGCGTATTATGTTGGAATTCAATAATAATCAGCTTTTAATCTAAAGCATTTATGTACCAGTCCAATTAAACCCCTATCTTGAGAAAAATGATCACAAATTCAGAAAAATCTTACCAATGTGCAAGGAAACACGGGCTTCTAACAGATAATGGTGGCAGAGCATGTAAATCAACGCGGATGTGACATTCATTTTTGCCCCTTGGTATGCTTATAGCTCCATCTAATATGACGGTCGCTTTTGGTCCAGTTTCCTTATAATCCTGTTACACATCATTCATTAAATTAAATGCATTGCAAATCAAGAGCGTTTTTAAGTAGAATTATTCTCTTTCAAATAGAAAAAATAAATTGAGTTTAAATAAGGAAAATATAAACTCTTTAGTCCTGATAAATAGGTCAGAGAATCAAACTCTAACTTCATTTAATGTGTGATATTCAAGTACAATGCAAAGATGGATAAAGAATGGATTTCTTATACTCATTTTCAATCCACCATCTAATTAAAATGAAATCGGAAAATAACAAAATTCAGTGTTGGCCTATGATACAGATTATGCTTGCAATTTTACAATTTTGTATATTAATTTCCTAATGAAAAAAATAATTTGTTCATACAATTTACATACCAACAGCAAATTTATAATGTGAATGGGGGTAAGAATGTACAATCTTCACCAAATCTCATTCAATTTACGTACCAACAGCAAAGTAGTATCCAAGATTTCCTCCTATCTACTATATTATGGAAAAACATATGAATATAATAAGATGATAAAAATGCCTAATTGATGTTTACAGAAAATCAATACTGATGAATTTTACAACAAATCATACAAATTAAATCAGCCAAATTAAAGTTCAATCAAGCTAGAAATGAATTTGGACTAAGGGAACAATTCACGTTAAGATAAAAAGCAACCACATAGTTCAAATATTCTTAATAAACAATCAGCTAGGGTTACTTCAGAAGACTCGCCTATGTGTGATGTTGTGAAGCGCCAAGCTAACTGATGAGGTGCTCCAGGGGAGGCATGCTCAGGTGACGGTAAAAGCGGATAGTGGGTTGTGGTTTCATGTTGAAGATATTTTACTGTGGCTACGCCTCTGATAGAAAGAGAAGGCAAAGGTGAAACCCTAGGCCAGAAAGGGGTAAAAGATGGAGACATTAGAGGCAAAGGGATGAAGTAACTTTTCGATTTTCAAGGCTTGATGATTGTGGCCAGAAATTGAATGGTGGGAGAGAATGAAATAAATTAGAAACAGAGCGGCCGCTGAAATAATTCACCGTCCCGCCTATTATATAGCGTGCGCGTATTAAGTTTTTTGTTTTAGACCGACTAATAACTGCAAGAACGCTCCAACGCTGTATTCTAATGCAATTAGTGAAACTTTCTTGTAGTGCAACTTATAAAGAGACCAGATTGAAGTCGACCAATTGACTATTTGGTTATAGCCAGAATTGGCTACAGCAAGTCCGTCGGCAGACCGTTTTTAATCAGTCAACCGATGGTAAATGTTGGCGAATTTGGGGTTTCTCTAATTTTTGACTTCCGAGCGGGAATTAGATGACTTGGACGAGGGTCGTGGGGTTTGATGTGACTATGGAGCAATGTTATAGAGTTCTTCAACATAGGGACACATATTGTGGCTCGAGGTTAGGACTTTTGGCATGTACTAGTGGTGATTGGAGTAATAGAATTAGGGGTATGCACTAGATGCAATTATATAATTTATTATATATATCTAACTCTATAACAATCTAACTTTTAGAGATAATTAATAATAAATGTTTAATTGATTAAAAATGGATTTTTGGAATTTAAAATGAATAATTTTGAATTTGTTTTAGTATACCGTAATTTTATAACAAGGTAACTTGTGATGAAATTAAATAGTTTTGAGAAAAAAAATATTTGTTAAAGAATTGTGAAATAAAATTAATATGGAAATATTTAACATTGTGTTTAAAATGTGAATATTGGATATTTAAAAGGGAACATTTGGCCTACATCTCTGTTAAGTTTTAAAATAGACAAAACATCCTTCCCAAAACAAAGTTATAAATTACATCTTTGTTTTTTAATTCGGCTAGCTAATTTCCAAAACTACCCTTCCGCTTTCTCAAAACAAAACCCAAAACCCTCCAAAATCATTTTATCGACATTTCATTCAAAACAAACCCTAATCTCCTGAAATTCAGAAGTTGAAATCGAAAGAAATTAAAAGACAGAAGATGAATTCGAAACAAATCGAAAACAAAAGTGAAATGGAGAAGATGAAATCAATTAAAACGGCAAAATCGAAGGTAATCGATTTTACTTCTTCATATTTTCTATTAATTTTATGTATTTTTTAACACAAAAGAGATAGTAATTATTCATAAATTGGCTTACTTTCTTCCTTTTTTCATCTTCTTTATATATGTATATGTATGTGAAAATATATTGAAACACAAATTGGTGCCAAGATGAATATTAATAATTGGAATGCCCTCTAATTTCAATCTATATATAAACAAAATAAGATTCAACGGTCCATATCTATTGTGTTATTAATTATGTTTTGTTTTGTGTTCAAATAAACGGACATATACATATACATACACACACACACACACATATATATATATATGTATGTATGTATATACATACATACATACATACATACATGTATGTGTATATATACACACATACATATTCCCATAACAATGTTAACTTAACCCATAAATTATTCCAAGCCAACACAACTTATAGATCTCTCATTGTCAATGTGTGTCTTTTACTGAAAAAGGTAAAGTCCATTTAGCTGATTTTTTTTTTCCAACAAATACCTAAAGATCATTTATTAACAGAGAAAAATGTGTGAAATTTAATTTTCTGTTTCCAAAATTGTTAAAAACATGTATAATTTGTGGTTGTTCGTGTATATGTAAATCGTTGTGTATGCCTTGATTCTACGATTGTATATGTGTGTAGCGCTGCTATCATTGTATTGTGTTAGTTGGAATAAGATAAAATGAATGCACGAGCTAGGAATATTATATTATGCACGTATTGACTTATGCAACAACAAAAAATGCGTCGAACGAGCCTTAAGTTGATGTAATACGTACGTCGAATAAATGTGTTAAATTAAAATATATTTTTGTAAATGTGAACAGTTAGTAAAACTGTATTTTTTCATAAAATGCGCACATTTAGTTAACTAATGTCCCTTAGACAGTTTTTGGCCCCGTCTGACGAGTGTTGTACATGATCGTTATATAAATAGTCGTTTTTTTCAAAAAACGACCATTTATATTCATCTGGTACAATATTTGTTGGATTTGTCCCTGTATTGGATAAGTTATGAACACAGTAAGCATTTACATTTTGTATACTATTTCGTCTCAAACGGTTCATAAAATTTTGGCCTAACTTTTTTTTTGTTTCCTACGTACACGCATTTGTGTACAATGCAGGGAACAAAAGGGAAATGCTGTCGAAATTTTGTTGAATCGTTTGAGACGAAGTAATATACGAAATGTAAATGCTTACTGTGTTTGTAATGGGAAGTAGGATGCATGCCCATGGAAAAAAAAATTTATACAATTTTTTATATCGATACGTTAAAAAATAAAATGTGCCCTGTTTGAAAATATTTTTAAATTTGTGAAGTTGTTCTTTAAATTCAAATATTATACGACCATGAAAATAATCTTTTTCGAATTTGTATTCTTGAAAATAAATATTAAATTTTGAACTTCTAATTTTCTCAAATAGGAAAAATGATTGATTATTTTGTTGATCGGAGGAGATGGATGTACCAAAGAAAAGGACTGAGGGGCTCAATAAAAGAAGATTTTATAATGGTATAAACGTGGTTATTGAATTCGCTTTAAGTAATAACGGAAATGATCCAGAAATACGTTGTCCGTGTAGTAGGTGTAGACATTTGAAGTATTTGTTACCAGATATTGTGAAAGTTCATTTGTGCAAAAACGGTTTCGTTCCCGAGTATTATGTTGGGATCGGCATGGAGAAGTTGTAGCAAATACTTCTGTAGAGTCTAAAAGTGTCGTTAACGAAATAGTTAGGACGACCCGTATAGAAAATATGGTCGAATATGCATCACGATCAATGTTTCCTATGGTTGAAGTTGACGACGATGGAAAGTGTTCCTCGTAACGACGAAGGCGACGAACAAGAGTCCTCTCAAGCAATGTTATCTATTTTTAGACAACATGGTCGGCCTTCTGGAAAATGTGTAGAAATATGGCTAGACGATAGAGATCTTCATGTAGCACACACTTATATTCTTCTAAATTGTGCCGAGGTTGCACCGTTTGTTAGGTAATCTGAAATAATAATTTGTGTTTTATTCTTTTCTATAATGCATGCGCGTGTATAACCTAATGTAATAATTTGTTTATATAAACAGTGTTTATGAACGTGAACATCCGAACGGAGATCCCAGTAAAGAATTTTCCGGTTGGTTTTCAAATTACGTTTATGAGCCGAGAAATTGTGTTGTTGACGAAGGGTTGAAACATCTTGTGATGGGACCAAAAAGAGTGGTAAAGACATATCCAATATATTTCGTCAATGGATATAAATTTAACACCAAAGAATACGGTGCAGAAAAATTAACAAATAATACTGGTGTATTTGTTAAAGGTAGTGACGATCCAGAAAATCACTTACATGATTTTTATGGCGTTCTAACACAAATTTTGCAACTGACATATTTCTCACGACCCGCGGAGGAGGTGTTTCTATTTAGATGCAATTGGTTTAGAAATGTTCCAGGTTCTGGAATTAATGTGCACAAGGATTATAATCTTATCGAAATAAAGCATACATCGCACTATCACAAGTATGATCCTTTTGTACTAGCCAAACAAGCATTGCAAGTTTATTACATTCCTTATCCGTCTCTAAAAAGAGATAAAGTAGATTGGTCTGCAGTTTTTAAAATAAAAGCCAGATTCACATTCGATGGGAAGAATATTCCGGACGAACAAGCTTATCAGGCAGATCTTGAGCAAAATAACGAAATAATAATTACAGACGATCATACAGATTTTGGTCCTTTGATCGATGAATCAAATGTTTTGGTAGAAGCGTTTGACAGTGCAGAGGAAAATATCGTAGAAAACGAGACCAAATCTGAATCAGAAGACGATGATGACTGATATAAATCTCGAATCTGATTTTTTTGCAATTGATGTAACTATGTTGAATTCTTGATGTATTATGAAATTGATGTGACTATGAAACCAAATCTGTTTACCATTGTTTACATGTTTTATGTCATTTCCATTTGTCATTTATTTATTAATTTTAATTAAAAATGCAATGAAATCTGCTTATCGTCGGAACAGTACACCCATTATGAATCAGGTATAACACACTTCCATTTCTATTTCCATTTCAGTCATTAATTAAGCAATTTATACCGTTCATGTCATTTACATATGAAATATATTTCATTATCATGTTATTATTCTCTTATATATTGATGTGTATATATGTCACAGGTTTATCACAATGTCATATAGAGGTAGGAGCTCTTCACGTTCATCAAGAGGCGATGGCAGTGGCCCATCGCAAGAGTCACAGCGTCCAGCAGTTTTGTTAGTCCTTAGAGCAGAGGGGTAAGAATTAAATTTTCTTCAGCATCTTATTTTTTTTATGATATACGTACGTACTTATCTATATCGTATTTAAAAACAGGGGGTTCGACCTACTTCCCTCGAAGGTTGTGCTGGATGTCTCTAAAGCTTCTTATCGCAGTAGGATGAGTGCTTGCTGGCCGAAGTGGGATAACATACCTCCTCACATCATAGAGTGCATATGGCAGGATGTCCTAGTATGTATATTTTTCTGTTTTCCATTTTTAATTCGTTTTTGTCGTTTTTCTACTGTTTATCGTTTACAGTATAATCTTTTTACTTTTTATCGTGAAACACAGACTGAGATAGACATCCAGACAGACGATATGCTGCTGGCACGAGGATACTGGATGAAGAAGATGCGCAAGAACTATAGGGACACGATATCTGAAATTAAGAAATCTGATAAGAAACCACGGTGGATGGGGGAGAGCGTATGGCAAGCATGGTTGGGATACTGAGAAACGGACGAGGCGAAGGCAAGTATACTAAATTTTTTTGAATTATTAATTTGACGTGATCGAAAAATAATGTATCAAATTTTGAATGTACAGGCAGAGTCGGATAGAAACTCTGCAAACAGAAATAAAAATCCCGTCACTCTTCGCGGAGGGTCGAAGTCATTTCAGCAGTATCGGCAGAAGTTGGTAAATTTACTGAATGATAATTGTAAATAGTTTATACTATATAATTTTAAATGTATAATAATTGTATGTAAAAATCAACTTCAGGAAGCTGAGGCGCATGGTCCCGTGGGCTATATGGACGTGTTCACTCGTACGCATGCTGTCGAGCATGTAAATCCGGACGGAACTGTTTCGTATACATGGAAGGACGATAAATCCAGCAAGAGCCATGTAAGCATATTTCATTTTATGCAGTATTAGTAATTGTTCTGCTTGTTAAACTATAATGAAATAAGATATGATGTTATTTATTTGTTAATGCAGGAAAAGTTTATGGAGCAGCGTCAGAAACTCCTTGCTGATACGGGTCGAGAACAGCTGACGACTGATGAGGAGGATGTTATTTTTGAGTCCGTTATGAATCCAGCAGAGCATGGCAGACGATACGGATTTGGCAATCAAGTGGTAAATAATTTATTTTACTGCTAATTTGATATTTAAGTCAAAATTCTATGTTGGAATATATAATTTTATCTTGAATACTTCAAATATGCTATTTGGACATTTTCAAAACAATAAACTTGAATTTTATTCATTTACACAGATATGCACATACACTTAGAGAGATCACACAACTAAATTTAATATTTATTGCAGGCCACCAGTCAGAGACGGGGTCGGCGGAATAGAGCTCAGAGCGATCTAGCCGATATAGAAGAATGGCGGACTAGAGTGTCCTAGCTGGAGGAGCAGAACCGCCAACAGGCCATGCAGACCACACAGTTGTTAGAGTACATGCAGCAGTTTGATGGCCGCTTCCCTTCCTCGACTGGCTTTGGATCTGGAGGAGATTGATTCATTGCTTTCTTGCTTTTTCAGGTATTATTTTTTTAGTTTTGTATGATTATTTTTGATACACTTGGTTGTGTGGTTGTATAATGATGTGGATGTTGATGATTTTGTGTATGTATAACATGGTATAACACTTATTGTTGGGGTTGTTGGAATGGTTATGTATATTATGTATTTTATTTTGATGTAATTTGATAAATTTGTGTGTTTGATTAATTTTGTGTAGTTTGAGTTTTGATATTTGGTTGGTATATTGTATATTGGATTGTGTAGTATTGGTGTAATAGTTTTTGAAAGAGAAATGTGGATGGAAGGCTATATTTGCAGCAGTAATAAAAAAAACAGCAGATTTTCGACGGTTTCCGATGGCTTCCGACAGTTTACAGGTAGGCAATTTTCGACGGCTTCCGACAGCCTGTAGGACATTTTTTCCGACGGATCATGACACGTATCGAAATCCGTCGGAAGCCGTCGGGAATATGTACGGCGACCTCCGTCGGAAGCCGTCGGAAGTACTGCTCCCCGACGACGTATGTTCCGACGGCTTTTTCCGACGGCCGCCGACGGTTTTCAACCGTCGGAAATCACTGTTCTCCTTGTAGTGATTGATTAAAAATGGATTTTTGGAATTTAAAATGAATAATTTTGAATTTGTTTTAGTATACCGGAATTTTATAACAAGGTAACTAGCGATGAAATTAAATAGTTTTGACAAAAAAAAAATTGTTAAAGAATTGTGAAATAAAATTAATATGGAAATTATTTAACATTGGGTTTAAAATGTGAATATGGGATATTAAAAATGTAACATTTGGGTTAAATCTCTGCATATTTTCCTCTCTCTCTCTGTGTATATATATATATATATATATATATATATATATATATATATATATATATATATATTCCCATAATAATGTTATGTTAACTTAAGACTTAAATTATTCCAAGCCAACACAACTTATGTATCTCTCATTGTCAATGTGTGTCTTTTACTGAAAAAGGTAAAGTCCATTTAGCTGATTTTTTTTTTCCAACAAATACCTAAAGATCATTTATTAACAGAGAAAAATGAGTGAAATTTAAATTTCTGTTTCCAAAATAGCAAAATTTTGCGCCAGCGGGTAAAATTTATACTCCCATATAAAATACCTGCATCTCTCTTCTGTCTTCAGCAACACTTTTATACTCCAATTTTTCTCCGATTCCTCTCAACCGAAAGGGACGAAAAATAAAGTCGTGAAAGAGACTATGAAACTGAAAGTTATTCGACCAAACTCCTCAACACAAGAATCCAAAAACAAATCATTAATCATTCCTCTAACCACTCTGCTCTTCTTCATCGGAATCATAGTCGGCAGACTCAGCTCCACCTCCGATTCCTATTCCAAGACACCGAAAACTCCTCCTTCTCCATCGCCGAAGAACTCAACGGAAGCTCAGACTCACGATTTGTTCAGCTTCAGAACCGAATGCTCAAAAGCAGTCCGAGACGAAGAAGTGGTTCCGACCATCATAAATCTCGTCTTCAGAAACGCGTCCCCTTACGATCGATTTCCTTCGGCGGAGGTTAGCAAAAACGTCATACGACGGCGCCCGCGAGGGTGGGGGTCGAGAAACAGAGTGTTTGGCGATCTGATAAGGAATGTGATGCCGAAGACGATTATTGAACTCGGAACGTTTCTCGGTGCGTCGGCGTTGACTATGGCGTCGGAGACCAGGAATTTGAATCTGCTGTCGACGGCGATTTTGTGCGTGGATGATTTTAGAGGGTGGCCGGGATTTCAAGCAAGAATTCATAAAGATGTTCCTCCTATCAATCAAGGTTATTTCAAATTTCACGTTGACCAAATAATCCAAATTTGAATCCAAACGTGGCACTTATTTTTTTCTGTTTTATTCAAGTTATTGTCTCACATATCACCTTTTTTACTGTATTTTATAAAAACAGGAAAATAACATTTCACATTTTATAGATTTTTTTTTCTTTTTGCAGTAAATTTCGAAAATACTTCATGTTTAATTAATATTGAACTGAAATTAAAATTTATTCGAATAATAAATGTATTTTAGAACGAAGTTATTAGCATAGTAAAAATTTCAATGTGATCCAAACATTTTATCATGATTATGTTTTAAATATCAAATTAAAACTCAAAATTATTTGAATAGCAACTTCAATGTATCAACATAGCATTAAATATGAAAATTAATTTATTAAAACACATATTTTTCTACAACAAATAATGAATATTAATTTTTAAAATGGTTGCATTTAATCGGATTTTTTTTTCTATAGAAGTTACAAGTTGCCTTTGTGATTTAATAACAGGGGATACAATGTTGCTGCACCAATTCATGACAAATGTAGCGGCAGAACGTCAATACGAAGCAGCAATAACAGAGAGAGTGATACCAGTACCATTTTCTACGGCCTCGGCTTTAGCAGCATTTTGTGAATGGGGCATATATGCAGATTTGATAGAAGTGGATGCAGGCCACGACTTCCATTCGGCCTGGACTGATATCAACATGGCGTGGTCCGTTCTTAGACCTGGTGGCACTTTGTTTGGGCACGACTACTTTACAGTGGCCGACAATAGAGGAGTGAGGAGGGCTGTTAATCTGTTTAGGGAAGTTAAAGGGCTTGGTATTACCGTTAATGGCGAGCATTGGGTTCTTTCGCCTAAACCCCATGCTTAGTACTCCTTTTCTTTTTTCTTTCTTAATTGTATATTTTTACACGTGAAAATATTTATGTATAATCTTAAGTTTTTGCTTCAGCATATAAATCATAATCATGTAATTTTTCCAAGAAGACTCTTCATTTGTGCTATATTTATTTGTCCTACCTATACAGTACAGTTTTTTTTTCCTTCTACTTCTCTCTCTCTCTATGAATTGCATGAACTTAACATTTAAGGGATAGTAATAATAATTTTGCTCATTCTTTCGGGATTAGGGTGAAGGACCACTCGCTAAGTGCTATAAGTGGCATGACGCTTTACACTAAGATTCTAAATGTCATGGGTTCGAACTGTCGTGACATCAACATAAGTGTTCTGTTTGAACAAAATATCATTTTTATTATAAAGTCAAAGACGACTAGCTCATGTGATAATGGTAAGACGTCTAATCTTGATTCTAGAGGACTTGGGTTCGAACTCTCGAGACATCAAAATGAGTGTCATGTTTGAATAAAGTATCATTTTTATTTTCAAGAAAAATATCGATTAGGAAGTGTTAGACTATAAATTGACCTAATAATTATCGAGGATAATGAATGATTCAAAATGTAGTCGTCGATTTAAGTTTGTATCTAGATTAACACAAGATTTATAATGGTTCAAGTATGCCTACATCTACTTTATAATGATTCTTATTGTTGTTTTTCAATAGTTTCCAAAGAGATTACAATGCTTAACTAGAAATTACAGAAAGATCTTACTTAGAAATTCAGTGAAATAAGAATCGATCTCTTTTCCAATGGTGTACAACTTGTATTATTAAGCGTAGGTGTTGCTGCTTGGAACCCTAGATCGTTCAAAATATATCCAGTATTCAATATAGAGAATGATCAGGTCAAGATCCACAAAGTCAGGCTAAAGAACAGGAAAAAATTAACTCCACCGATATGATTGAGGTTTTTATAGATCAGTACCAATCTGTCTATTAATCGATACAAATTAATCAAATTAGTAGTGTTCTTCTAGTCATTTTGCGAATAAGTCTTCCTTGCTTTGTAGAGATGCATTTTCTCCGGCTCAAGATTCTTCTACCTTATGGGTTGGTACTGATCCATCCATAGACTTGCACCAAATGATGCTCTGACGTCCTTTTATTCTTAAAATCTAAACTGGTACCGAATAACACACACAGCCCAACTCAAAGGAAAAGGTGGTCAGCTATTTTTGGACTGTGTCATATTTTATACACCACAGCCTAACTGAAGGGATCTAATAGCTTTTTCATAAGGATAGACTATCCACGTACTCTTTCGGAATCAAGCCCACGTAGTTATGTTAACTTCTCTTTTCCTACATCAAATACTTATTAGCCCCATTATACGACATAGCACTAACATCCATGAAACTAATACAAGTAGGAAAAAAAATCATATTCTACTATGCCACCATAATCAACCATCATAAATATAAGATAACGATAATAGCAGAAACGCATAACTATCAAACATCGCACAAATTTAACAATGCTCAATGTCAGCCCCAAATATCAGATAAATCAACGAAAACAATACCGTCATATGTGTACTAATTATAACGAATTGGACTTTTAGAGAAGTGTAATGAATGTACTTAAATCATTTTATGAGCTAGAATGGGTTTAATCGAGTTAAGAGTAATTTTGGACGTAACAGTCGAATTTTTGAAGACGGCAGAATTAGGAGCTCGAACTCGTTTTTTGTTGTGTTTGGAATTCATTTAAATTTGAAAAAAGTATAAGGCTCGAAGGAACCGAAGAACGAAAGAAATCGAGTTAGGAGTGACAAACTTGTAACTAAAGATGGAAAGATGCTAATAGTCCAAGCTTTAGCATTTTCTCTTTTCTATCATTTTACTTCTTCTTCATGATCCTCCATCTCCCTCAAGCTTTACTTTTCTTTCTCTTCCCAAAACTCTTTCATTCCTTCACTAAAAATTACCTAAAAATACTATAAATTCAAGTTAAATTTACTCTATAATACCCATAAAATTTCCCTAGAATCAAAGATTTGATTTTGGAATTTCTGAAATAGTATTTGGAGAAGTTGATTTCAAGTAAAATTGGCGATTTCGACTAGATTGGGTGAGTGGGAATGATTCTCTGCCATATATGATCCCTCTTATGCTTGTGTATTCGTTTAATTGTTTTGTTAGGTTAGGGCTTAGCCATGAGTGCTTTGCTCCTTATTGCATGACGATTTTGGATTATTTCATTAAAGTATGTTGAGTAGATTGACTGAATGCTAAATTGAAGAAATGCACTTAAGTCGTTAATTGAATGAATAAAATAACTTGGATGAAATCAATGAATGAAAACATTGTGTGTTAGAATTTCTTAAGAATGATTGAGGTTGTTGGTTTATGGTTGTGTTATGGTTGGCTGATCACTTTATATATGTATGATTTGTGAAGTGTTTGAGTTTCGAGATGATTCATCAGGTTGCCTTATAGTGGTATTCATCCCATGATGGATCATCAATGGCATGAGCTCAAACATGAGATGTCATGGGTGGGCGCAAAGTCACCATGCCATAAAGCATGACATCAGGGCGAGGAAAGCCGAGACGATGGCCGAGCATAGTGGAGAGATGGGATAAATTCCCCTAGGGGTTTTCACCCCATCAACGTTCAAGATGGCTCCCTATAAACGATCAATCAACTAATTAATCAAAAGTCATCAATCGACTGTTTGAGGGGGAGAATGCATGGTTTTGTTGGTCGAAAAGAAATAGGGCAAAGTAGGAATATACCAATCGACTGGTCAAATCCAACCAGTCAACTTATAAAGAGGCCAGGTTGAAGTCGGCCAATTGACTATTTGGTTCTAGCCAGAATTGGCTATAGCAAGTCGGTCGACAGACCGTATTTGATCAATCGACCGATGGTCTATGTTGGGAAATTTGGGGTTTCTCCTATTTTTGACTTTTGAGCGAGACTTAGATGACTTGGTCGATGCTCATGGGGTCTGTTGTGACTATGGAGCGATATTTTAGAGTTCATCAACCTAAGGACATGTGTGGCTCGAGGTTGGGACATTTGGCATGTACTAGTGGTGATTGGAGTGATAGAGTTAGGGGTATGCCCTAGGCAATTTTATAATCTATTATATACATCTAACTCTGTAACAACCTGACTTTTAGAGATAATTAATAATAAATGTTTAATTAATTAAAATGAATTTTTGGAATTTAGAATGATAATTTTGAATGTGTTATAGTATACCAGAATTTTATAACAAGGTAACTAGTGGTGAAATTAAATAGTTTTGAGAATAAATATTTGTTAAAGAATTATGAAATAAAATTAATTTGGAAATTATTTAATATTGGGTTTAAAATGTTAATATTGGATATTTAAAATTTAAATGAATTAAATAAGGAAATAAATTCTAGAAAATTGAATAATGTTAGGAAAATAATTAAATGTTGTAAATATAAGTTTTATTTGGAGTTTAATAATGATTTGTTATAAATAGAAAAAGTTTATAAAAGGAAAGGAAATGAAATAATAAAAAAAGAATATATATATTTCTAACCTAAGCTCAAGTCCATGCTTCCAAGGCCTAAGCCCATAATCTAATATCCTGATCCTTGTTACATCTAGACTTCGTGTTTCTAGATATTTCACCCCTATTCTATATATAGAAGTCATCCCGTTCATTTTAGTTAATCTCAGAAAATAAAAATCCCACCAAATTTCATCACTTTGAAATTCAATATCAAATCATATAAATTGTAATAAATTCTCAAAATTGAATATAAGTAACTTTACACATATATGCATCAATGTTAGAAAGGAATTCAAGTTTCGATGGATGTGCTGAGTGCTAGGTGCGTGCGTTCGAAGAGGAAGGAGGAAGATGGTTACATGTGAGTGTACGCACTCACATTTCTATGTTTAAATCACGTTATTCTTGCTATTTGTTGTGCTTGGTATATGGTTTGGGTAAATACAATGTGTATGCATTGAATTGGAGTACAAACAGTAGATGGTGGAGGAGAGGATTGCCTGAAGTCGACGATCAGTTACACATTTTTACGATCGACCGTCGACCCTCTAGGTCTACCGGTCAACTGTAAATTTCTTTGTTTGCCTGTGTGCATTTGTTTGTTTATAAATTTAATATATATGCACACACACACACACATATATATTGATATTTTTAAATAATTATTGTTAAATAAAAGATGTTTATAGATATATACACACTTTTGATTAGGGAAAAGTTTTATAGAATATTAATTATTGATTATGTAATTTAGATATTCAATATTTAATAATAATTTGGTCATTGACTTTTAATAAATCTATGTAAATCATTGATATTTAAGAATTTCTAAAGTGTATGTTATGTAATTTTGAATATAATTAAAGTTTTGAAAAATATATTATATAGATTATGAATATATCAAATTGATTAAGATCTTATAAAATTATATAAAAATAGTATTTAATTAAAGGAAATTATGAAATGACTTTTAAATGCTATTAAATTATTTTAATATTAGTTATCAATGATTTGAGTACAAGGTGAAGTTTTAAATGATAATCTATATTTTGAAATAAAAAGGAATTTATTTTAAAGTTTATATTTATTTTAAAAATAGTAGTTGATTATAGAAAATTGTGGAAAGACTTCTATAAAGGAAATTTGATTTATAAAGTGATTTTAAATTTTTTACATGTATATATATTTGAATATTTGGTTTAATTGTTTAAAGAAATATTTTTTTGAACTTTATTATTATTATTTCAATTCTAAATTTAATTGAGTTTTTATGTATGATTCCTATATTTTTTGATTTTTTTTATTAATTTTGATATCATGAATGATTCACCGTTGAAATTGATTTGATTTGTTACTTTGATATGATACGGCGATGTCATCCTTCTATATGATTTTGTGATGATTTTTATTCTGTGTAGTGAGAAATCAAAATAAATTGAGTTATAATACCGTTTGGGATGGGGTATTCGGTAATATTTCTTGGGTTATTCTTTGGACATGTTATAGAATATTTGTGGAGGTTGAGTGTAATTTACAAGCATTGAATAAATGATTGAGCATCATGTGGTGGTATGGGACGTCGATGTGATACTTATTCGGTTATTCATTGTAAGTTGATGCCACACAAGTGACGGGAGCTAGGATTATACTTAAGTGAGGTGATGCTCGGTGTAGATCAGGTTTATAGGCTCGGTATAGAGCAAGTTTATATGCTCGATGTAGAGAAGGTTTCTGTGCTCGTGGTAGAGCATTATGGATGATTGTGCTATGGGGGTATGCCCATATGTATATTTCCTATCATGAAGTGCTCTAGGATATGATTAGGAGTTAGTGGGAACCAAATATCCACTGTCCACCCTAGCGACCTGATCGTGGGGTCGTGCCTCAGATTCGTGACACTTTTTATTGTATTAGATGTGCATCATGGGATTTGAGTGAAGGGTGGTGTAGCCATAGCTCCTTTTAGTCATGAAGGCCAGCAATTTGTTGCCATAGGGGCATGATTCGAGTCGTGATTAATGCATAATGTAGTTTTGCAGCATGTTTATGACATGCGGTGGATTTCACGATACCAGGTTGGTAACTGAAGACTATAGGAGCGGATCCGAGCAATGTAGCCCTGGGTTCCTGGAGCAGGTGAGGTAGCAGTCCATCTCTCTTTTGGTTCTACATGGACTGGTAGATGAATATATATTATTTATACACCTCACCTATGTATTAGAGCGGATCCGGGTGGATAACCCAAGTGATCTTAGAGATGGAGGATAACCATGTTATGGTTTGACTTGATGGCGTAACCCAGATATTATGAAATTATTGGGTGGTGTAACCTATATGTTATGATTTGATTTCCCATCACCATTTATTTCTACATGAGGAGATGAGATTATATCTGGATAGATGTCCAGAGTATAGTGAATTCTCATGTCTTTTATTGTATATGATTTTACTGATATGCGGCCTATATTTTATATTGATGATGATATTTTATTATTTTAGATTGAGAGATATATTTGGGCGATACCGTATGCTAGCCTGACTATACTTGCTAATCTCTCACTTATAATTGATTTTTGGTTTTGATGATGATTTCTAAATATGGAAGACTCACCCGATTGATGTTGATTTTGTGATTTCTGATTTGATATATTTCCTTATGGATGATGACTTCTTTATACATGACTTCATGATACTTGAGCTATGTGGTGTTTCAATGATTGTGTATGATATTACAATTATATACCATGCCTACATTACTATACACACACACATTGACACTGTGATTGTTGACATGTGTTACTATGCTAGTACTATCATACTATTATTCATGGTCTACACTTTGTCACCTTCGTTTACTAACCTATGATTTATACATAGTCTGACCCCTGTGTTATTTACATAATACTCGGGTCAATCCGAGATATTTCAGGTTCAGGGACAATGGGACCGGCTTGTGTTTATTGGGTATAAAATATATTAGGTATTCAATATAGATTGCATTATCTTGTATTGTATAATCTCATGTATGTATATTCTTGTTATGTATATTGGTCATACTTTGTGTATATATATTATATATTATCGCTGCGATTGACTCTATGATCTCTAATATTTTCTATATATTGTGTATTGTTCTATCCTGGAGGCACGCATGTTTATTGCTTTGTGCTAGTACTGTGTATGTATGTGTGAGTTATTTATTCAATGTTTAAATACGTACAAGTGTTATCCTAGGAGAATATTCATGTGTGCACCCCATATAGCCTCATTCTTCGTATTATCTGACAGTGTTACTCAGTAACATTGTTGGATGGTATGGGTACAGAGGTGGGGTGTTACAAAATGGTACCAAAGCAGGTTGAGAACAATACATCATATATAAGAGACATGAGTAATTGGTTTAGATGAGACTTAGAGTCCCCATCCCCTTAGGTACGTTGGGTTGTTCCCTGAAATAAAGGATAGTATATAGACAAGATGATTGCAAGGGTAATCATCTAGGGACGTATTTGTTATTTTCTATATATATAAGATATTTTAATTTTGATATTTTGAGTAATAAATATAAAATGATTGACCTTTGGTGGCTTGATATTAAGTATTGCAATTTGATTTGATTTTAATCAGACTGGGGTACGGGAAATTCAGTTACCTATTTTTCGTTGAGTATATTGGTTGTTGTTGTTTATATTTGTTTGTTTATTGATAATCGTTTGTATTGATTTGTTCATTAAGTGCTAAGAATTCTGGTCGATATGGGTGCACACGTATTCAATAGGGATTCCTAAACACTGACGAGACATTTAGACACAATGTATTTGAAATGGTATAAATGTTTTGAGGAAATTAAAGTATTTTAGAAAGGACGATTTCAAGTAATATTATAAGTGAAGTTAGTAATTTTGATAAAGTGATATTTGAAATCAGCATTTGAGATGGTTTTGGAAAATGAAAGATATATTTATTATTTTGAGAGAAATGTGTTATATAAGATATTTATAAGTTGAATTTATATTTTAAGCCATGACTGACTACAGCTATTGGATATTAGTGAATGGTTGAAGTTGTTGGCGAGGCAGTATTGATTATATGCTTAATATTGCAGCAATTTGATGAATCACTAAAATATATGGCAAGGTGACATCATTATATTTTGTAGCGTTTGATACATGATATGTGTCGATATAAATTATGTATAGTTTTTAAGAAGTTATATATTGAATTTTGGTTTTTAGGATATTAAACTATGATTACAACAATGTGAAATAAATTTTTATGTTCAAACTATTTCATAAGATTGCGAAGTTTGTATATTCGTAGAAAATATTTATCAACGGATTATTTTAGTAAGAAATATCAATCCTGCTTTTGGAAACATTGAATTTTATAGTCTGATTAAGGTATTTATATTATATATTATATATAATAATGAGAGTTTTGGAACAAAATAGTATTCTAAAAGAATTTGTTTTGAGATGTCTTAAACTTACGAAATATATTGAAAATTTACTTATGAATTTGAGGCTATAATTGAATAGAATATAGTTTATTAATATTTGGAATTAATTTGTTGGTTTTGGGATATTATGATTTATGTGACTATAAATTATTTAATATGGTTTGGATATCTTGATTTAAGTATTTAAGGATGTATTAGTATTGTATTGACTTTGATAATCAAGTATTATATTAAAATATTACGAATTTAAGTGGATTTAATGAAGTTAACATGGAAGAAATTTTGAAAATGTAAATAAGTATGTATAAATTAATGAATATTGTATAGTATATTTTGACCATAAAGGAATCTTTTTGAGTGCGAATATTATTAATCATCGGAAAAATCAAGTTTATGAGATTTTGTTTTCAAATTGAAAACTTAATTTGGAAAGTATTTATTTTATAAATCATGTGAAGTATTTGTATAGTCGGTGTTAATCAAAGAGAAGTATTTTGTATAAGATAAATTGTTTTTGGATTAATATTTTGAAATTTAGTTTGAAGTGAAGTTATTTTGATGGAAAATATTTTTTGACTGAAGTTTAAGTGAAGATATGGTATTGTGAGATTTGTTTTAATGATTATTTGATTTGCATGTAAATATAAATTGATAATGGAGTTATTAGCTTTTGTTATAGATTCCTTCTAAGGAAATTGCGAGGACGCAATTTTTTTAAGGGGTGAGTGTGTAATAACCGACTTTTAAGGGTAATTAATAATAAATGTTTAATTAATTAAAAATGGATTTTTGGAATTTAAAATGAATAATTTTTAATTTGTTTTAGTGTACCGGAATTTTATAACAAGGTAACTAATGATGAATTTAAATAGTTTTGAGAATAAATATTTGTTAAAGAATTGTGAAATAAAATTGATTTGGAAAGTATTTAATATTGGGTATAAAATGTGAATATTGGATATTTAAATTTTAAATGAATTAAATAAGGAAATAAACCTAAAAATTTTAATAATTTCATGAAAATAATTAAGCGTTTCAAATATAATTTTTATTTGGAATTTTATTGAGATTTTTTTAAATAGAAATAGTTTATAAAAGGGAAGGAAATGAAATAATAAAAATGAATAAATATATATATTTCTAACCTAAGCTCAAGTCCATATTCCAAGGCCAAGCCCATAATCCAATATCCTAATCCTTGCCATATCCAGACTCTTCGTTTCCAGAGATTTCACCCCACTCTATATATACGACTCATCCCGTTTCATTTTTGTTAACTTTAGAAAATTAAAATCCCACCAAATTTCATCATTTTGAAATTCAATATCAAACCGTATAAATTGTAATAAATTCTCAAATTTGAATATACATGTCTCCACACACATATTCATCAACATCGAAAAGGAATTCAAGTTTTGATGGCTCTATTGAGTGCTGGGTGCGTGCGATCGAAGAGGAAGGAGGAAGATGGTTACATGTGAGTGTATGCACTCACATTTTTATTTTTAAATCATGTTATTCTTGCTATTTGTTGCACTTGGTTTATGGTTTGGGTAAATACAATGTGTATGCATAAAATTGGAGTAGAAACGGTAGGTGGTAGAGTAGAGGATCGCTTGAAGTCGACTATCATTTACATATTTTTCGATCGATGGTTGACCCTCTAGGTTTACTTATCGACCACTTGCGGTTGACTGGTAGTGACGACCGGTCGACCATAAATTTCTGGGTTTGTCTGTGTGCATTCATTTGTTTATAAATTTAATTTATATATATTAATATTTTTAAATGAAAAATGTTATTAAATAGAAGATGTTTATAGATATATGTACTTTTGATTAGAGAAAAGTTTTATACGATATTAATTATTAATTATGTAATTTTTTACTGATTATTTAATAATAATTTGGTTATTGAGTCTTAATAAATCTATATAAATCATAAATATACTTCTGGAAATATATAAAATAGTTTCTAATTGATATTTAAGAATTTCTAAAGTATATTATATGTAATTTTGAATATAATTAAAGTTTTGAAAATATATTTTATAGATTATGAATATATAAATCATAAATATACTTCTAGAAATATATAAAATAGTTTCTAATTGATATTTAAGAATTTCTAAAGTATATTATATGTAATTTTGAATATAATTAAAGTTTTGAAAACATATTTTATAGATTATGAATATATTAGATTAATTAAGATCTTATAAAATTATTTTAAGGGAAATTATGAAATGACTTCTAAATGCTATTAAGTTATTTTAATATTAGTTATCAATGATTTGAGTATGACGTGAAGTTTTAAATGATAATCTATATATTGAAATAAAAAGAGATTTATTTTGAAGTTTATATATTTATTTTAAAAACAATAATTAATTTGATAAAATTATGGAAAGACTTCTATGAAGGAAATTTGATTTATAAAGTGATTTTGAATGTTTTACATGTATATACATTTGATATTTGGTTTAATTGTTTAAAGAAAGATTTTGTTGAACTTTATTATTATTATTTCAATTCTGAATTTAATTGACATTTATGTATGATTTCTATATTTTCCGATTTATTATTTTCTTATATTGATTTTGATATCATGAATGATTCACTGTTGAAATTGATTTGATTTGTGATTTTGATATGATACGGTGATGTCATCCTTCTATATAAATTTGTGATGATTTATATTCTGTGTAGTGAAAAATCTGAATAAACGGAGTTATAATACCATTTGGGATGGGGCATTCGGTAATATTTCTTCGGTTATTCTTTGGACTCGTTATATAGAACATTTATGGATGTCGAGTGTAGTTTACGAGCGTTGAATAAACAATTGAGCATCACGTTGTGGTATGGGATGTCGATGTGATATTTATTTTGTTGTTCATTGTAAATAGATGTCACTCAAGTAATGGGAGTTAGGATTATACTAAAGTGATGTGATGCTCGGTGTAGAACAAGTTTATGTGCTCAATGTAGAGCAAGTTTATATATGCTTGGGGTAAGGCATTATGGATGATTGAGTTATAGGGGTGTATCCATATGTATGTCGTCTATCATGAAGTGCTCCAGGATATGATTAGGAGTTAGCGAGAACCAGATGGCCAGTGTCCACCCTAGTGGGCTGATCGTGGGGTCACGGCCCAGATCTGTGACACTTTTTGTTGTATTAGATGCGCATCGTGGGATTTTAGTGAAGAGTAGTGTAGCCCTAAGGGTGGTGTAGCTCCTTTTAGTTAAGAAGACCAGCAGTTTGTTACCATAAGGGCGTGATCCAGGTCATGATTAATGCATAGCATAAGCTTGTAGCATGTTTATGACATGCGTTGGATATAATCACGATACTATGTTGGTAACCGAAGACTATAGGAGTGGATCCGGGCAGTGTAGCTCTGGGCTCCTGGAGCAGGCGAGGTAGCTGTCCATCTCTCTTTTGGTTCTACATGGAATGGTAGATGAGTACATATTATTTCACTACACCAAATATACCAATTTGCAACACTTAAATTTAGAATTTCTAATAGTTATAATCATCACAAAATACTAATGGTTATTTCCATTAGTTAACTTTTGAAATGGTTATAAACGTATAGATATCCACTTATGATATAAATAAGGTGAAGTAAGGGGGATAAATTAGTAATTTTTGTTTTTATTCTTCCTTGCTCCTTCCCGGACACTTTCTAACGCATTTCATCGCTTTCTCTTTTCTTCCAAATCTAGGGCTTCTCGCCAAACCACTTCTCTTCTGAAAATCAAAATTGGAGGTAATCTTTCTTTTTCAAATTTAAATGAATTACCTATTCTAATCTTACTCTTCTTCATTATCTTGGCCGTCAACATCGATGCTTTCTGATTCGGAATAGCTATCATTTTCTAGGGTTTCATCGTATTGTACTCGAATAGCTATTCTTTTCCAACCGCACATCAACAAGCACTAGCGTCAGCCTCCGCCTTCAATTCTAGACCAAACAAGTTAACACGGCTCCAAGTTCTAGACCCGATGAATCAGACTAGTTGACGCAACTTTAGATTATAGACTCGTGGAAGAATAATATTATAGGTACTACCAATCTCTTAACTAGGAACCTTATAAATCTACTATATTTGGTTCTTTAGAATAATTTTTTATTTTTCTTAATATGTAGACTTAATTATTCATGATATATGCACAAAGTTTCATTAGGAAATGAGTACAAAATTACATAAGACTTGTAACTTTAAATATATCAAATATACAGAGTTTCATTAGTACTTGATATATTCGAAACTATACAATACTAACTATTTTTCTTCAAAAACCATGTACAAAGTTTCTTTAGTACCTGATATATTCAAAGTTCTATATTTTGTATTAAAAATTATATGCTAATATATCGAATATGTAAATTGAATTGAATGTTTTCATAATAAAAATTAAATAATTGTAGTCTTATGTACATCTTTAGGGCTTTACCAGTTGCATAAAATAAGTACATTTCTATTTTTAGAAATATTTGGATATATTGTTTTTTTGAATAAACTCTCATAAGGGAGTCTGAGATGAATGATTGAATGGCAAGGCTTCATACGATAACAAACAACTACAGTTGTTACTATCTGCACAAGTTGAATTTTTGCTCTTTTTGATGGGAAGAAGCAACCGAATATTGTTTGTATAGTGTTGGTTGAATAAAAGTTTATGTTTAAAGTAATCCACTTCTACTCATCAAACAACTTGCATACAATATGATTATTTTTTGTTAAAGTTGATAATATTGAACTGGTTCGTTAATATATTGGTGAAGCAAGAAGAATTTAGCCTACTTAAATTGTCGGACTACTCACTTTAATTTTATATTAGCACAACATTAACTATTATGAGCCGCATTCAATTTTTACAAATTGTGGTTATTGATATCTCCTACTCCATTGTTTTTTTCTATTGTTAATGCGGGTATAGTGGTGGATGTCATTATTCATTTCTTCGAATAAATGATGTTTTTTATTTTTCTTTTTCTTATTTTCTGATAAAATAAAAATAAAATGATGAGAATGATTTACCAATTTTTCTTTTAGAAAACTACAGATGCTTATCATAACAAATATGATGTTTGCTACATGTTTCATTTGTAATATGTCTACTTATTGGTGTAATAAAAGCCCAATGGAATTAATGTATTCTAATTTTTTTGGCGGTTGTTAATTCTATGATTTCGGCATCTCATTTGTAGCTATGAACACATAATTTAAACATTCAGTTGACGTTCAATTTAATCTGAATATTTGAAGTAAACTATTTAAAACTGAGAATGAGTGCATAACGTAAATGTTTAAATGGTTTTAGCCCTCTTCATTTGAAAGTTTATATAGGTGATGAAGCCTAGGCTATAGAATGCATTAAACAACCTTAATGTAAACTGAGTGCATTCTGAAAACAAGCATTTACGTGGTTCCTACCTCTTATGATACTTTGCATGCATTATTAGTAAAACATGAGCTACTTTAAAAGCAATATAATAATAACATGCACGTAATCCACATATGGCTACCATTTAACTTTCAAAGCCATTTCCTCACTAAAGTTCTCCATCTATTCAAAGTCCATTATATGTTTATTCAATATATTTTCTTTCTTAAATTACCCATAAAATCCAACATATATACTTTATGCATTGAGTCAGGATTACACTCCATTTTGTATGTTATAATTAATGAAGCTCAGCCTATGTCTTAGTGTCTTACCAATTTAGGTCTATTTCTAGTTAACTAAACATTAATCCATTGGTTTGTGAGCATTTTTTTTATAAAAATTCCTTGCTAATCCATGAATTATGTAATTAAACCATGTGATTTTTAATTTTATTATGCATTGGTTTATTTGCACCATTAAGTGTTTTTGCTTCTTCTCATGATCACAAAGATAGGTGAAGTGAATGTATCCTGAAGAGGATATACATTAACTATGGTAGAAAAAAATCCTTTGTTTTATTTTTATTGATATGTGTCACATTTTGTCATACTATGGATGAAAACTATGCATGAATAATAATTGATACGTGTAAGGTACTTATACTCATTATTGGTTGAAAATTGACACGAAATATAGTAAGTACATGTTGAGTTTATTTTCATCTCTAAGCTTGCCGTGCATTAATATACGATCAGATATATCTTCTTAAAATCTTATATTAGTATTTATTGTATATATGAAAAGATTGAAATAATATAAGCAAGGATGTTAATGTAATGTACCTCCTAGATAAGGTATAATAAGGTAGGTTGAGGAAATTTTAAAGTGGCAATGAAGAAACTCCACATTACAAAGAATGTTTACTAGGATAGATAATTAGATAATTAAATGCAGATCTATATTCATTTTTTTCCCTCTTAGTCAAATAACTTAATTAATTATTTAAATAAATATTTAAACATAATGATATGGTATCTTAAATGGTACATAGTATGGGAACAAATAGGTAAACATCATTACATTGAATTAATAGGGAACAAAGTAATGTTCATAAGACAATAAAAATAATACGATATCAGTTTTTTGCATTTGTTCCACAAAGAAGATACCTTACAAATCATCATAGTGACAAAGATAGTAATAACAACAATGTAATTCAAGAGAAATTTTTTTTGCAATAATTAGTGAACTTATATGACAAAGATTGTACCACAGGGGTTGCTATAAATGGAGGTTTAATATTAATTATGGAAAGATGAATATAAAAACAAAATAGTTTGATAATTAAAAGCACCATTTAACTAATCCTAGTGTGTCTTTGTGTATATTCTAGTTCTTAAACTAAGAGCACATATTTTGTATTATTTAGAAATCGTCAAAGCAATCTACTTACACAACTAATAGATTTTGAACTACAATATCTCATTGGAGTGTGTATTTTTAAATTTGTTAGAGTTGGCTATTATTATCAAGACAAGGTTCAAACATTCTTTATCCCCATCGACGAGTTCAGATTGATAAGCATCAATCTTTTGTTGGTAGGTCTCTTAAGTTCAACTATTTGTGAAACTGTTTATTTTTCGGTAATTACTGATTGTTTGAGATTTCTATTTAATTTGGGGGAAGAATTAATTTGGAGTTTTATGATGGTGTGATGAGAAGATTTTAGTGATTAATTTTGGTACTAAATTCTAATTTATTAAGATACTTAGTTCATGGTGGAACTACTGATACGGATAACGGATTCTTATGAAATTTCTTAATTAACTTTTTAAATTTGGAAGTTTTATTTACTATAACTATATAATTTTCTTAACTGAAATTTATGTTATTATATATGTATTGTGTGTATTTGTGTGTATGTATTTATTTATATGTGTATATATAACTTACAGTGTTGCTCTACATATGCCTTTAAATTAAATGGATATTTCTATATATATATATTATATATTATATATATATATATCTTAGATTGCCTGCTCTAATTAGATTCGCTTGGTAACCACCTTAATAACCATAAATACTTATGGTAATTTGTATCTTCCACGTATGGAATTAAAAAGTGCCCTGCTAGAAAGTGCAAGTCAAGCTGTTGGATATGCTGTTATGGTTTTGGGAATGGAATGCAATTTATGGGTGGTCAAGCACTGGATATGCTGCAGCTGATGAGTTTTTTTTGAAATGGTACTTAGATAGAACATGTCACTGGGACAACATAACACAAGTCACATGTCAATATATGTTGCAGCTGATGTTGTTCAGGTTAATGTATATCTGTATATAAAAACAATATGTTTTTCTTGTTTACTAAACAGGGCCAAGAAAAATGTTCTTGATATTATTTCAACCTTTTTCTTATGGCATTTCAGTAATTACTTTAATGTATGAATAATTCTTAATACGAACATTCGTTCAGGCATTGCTGCTTGTTAGCCACATTTTGGGGAACTCTCTTCTTCGGAGAGAACGAAAAGTCATCTAAGGAAACATATGCATTGCTCGCGGGTATGCTATTCATGTTTGTAATTGATTTAGCTATTCTCATGGCTTCTTCTAAGCAGAAGAAGAACACAATATAAAAGCCAAAAAGTGTTTGCCTTTTGAGTGTTGGAAAATTGTTGAAATGATGAAAATGTCTACTGTATAGAATGAGCTATGATATGCATAATATTTTCTATTTGCAATGATGTATGCACAAATTTTCTTGGTATTGATTTGTTGATTTAAAATGAATCCAGCTAATTTATTTTTTAATGTACTAATGCTATTTTGATTTTGAAAAATGTATTATTCAAATAACTATTATCTATGCATTTACTAATGGATTTTATTGGGAAAATCCAGATTTCACCCAGTAGTCCCAACGGTTATAACTATTGGGAATATAGAATTTCCCAATGGTTATAGCCGTTGGTAATTAGATAATTTCCCAACGATTATAATAGTTGGAAAATTACCCATTTCGAATGGTTATAACCGTTAGGAAAACTATTGGATAAAATGTCATGCACTTGCTCCTTGTAGGTATAACTGTTACAAATTTCATTTGTAATGTCTGGGAAACTACAATTCTGGTGTTGTGTTTATACACCTCACCTAAGTTTTAGAGCGGATCTAGGTGGGTAACCAAAGTGCTCTTAGAGATGGCAGATAGCCATGTTGGGGTCTGACCAGGTGGCGTAACCCAAATATTATGAGAATATTGGGTTGTGTAACCCATATGTTATGAGTTGATTTTCCATCACCTTTAATTTCTACATGAGGAGATGAGATTATTTCCGGATAGGTGTTCAGAGTATAGTGGATTCTCTTGTCTTTTATTGTATATAATTTTATTGATAGGTGGCTTATATTTTATATTGATGATGATATTTTATTATTTGAGATTGAGAGATATATTTGGGCAATGTCGTGTGCTAGCCTGGCTATACTTGGTGATATCTCACTTACTATTGATTTCTGGTTTTAATGATGATTTCTAAATATGGATGATTCACCCGGTTGATGTTAATTTTGTGATTTCTGATTTGATATATTTCCTTATGGGTGATGACATCTTTATACATTTCCTTATGGGTGATGACATCTTTATACATGACTTTGTGATGTTTGAGTTATGTGATGTTTCAATGATTGTGTATGATATTACAATTTTATACCATGCCTACGTTACTATATACACATACATTGACACTATGATTGTTGACTTGTGTTACTATGCCAATATTATCATACTATTATTCCTAGCATACACTTTTTCACCTTTGTATATTAACCCATGATTAGACATAGTCTGGCCCATGTGTTATTTATGTAACACTCGGGTAAGTCCGAGACATTTCAGGTTCAGGGACAATGAGACTAGCTTGTGTTTATTGGGCATAAAGGAGATTAGGTAACCAATATAGATTTCGTTATCTTGTATTTTATAATATCATGTATGTATATTCTTGTTATGTATATTGGTCATACTTTATGTGTGTGTGTGTTGTTGTTGTGATTGACCCTATGATCTCTAATATTTTTGGTATATTGTGTATTGTTCTATCCTGGAGGCACGTGTGTTTATTGCTTTGTGCTGACACTGTGTATGTATATGTGAGTTATTTATTCGATGTTTAAATATGTACTAGTGTTAGCCAAGGTAATATTCACATATGTACCCCATATAGCCTCATTCTCTGTACTATCTGACGGTATTATTTGGTAATACTCTTGGATTGTATGGGTATAGAGGTGGGGTGCTACGAACTCTATGATCGATCTTCTTCATAATAAAGATGTTTGATTTTTATTATATGTTTTGTTATATAGTGATATAATTAATTAGGTAATTAATTTAAAGTATATTAATAAAAAATCATTAAATGATATGTTATATGATAGTAATTACAATGTGCAGTAAGCTTGAGAAATTTATTATATTAAAATAACATATTATTTTAAATATTTATAGTAAAGAAGTTTTGATATTGGATATCGATATATCCATTGAGACTAGAGTATGTAACGCTCTCCAAATGTTGGACAATATATTACTTATGGTCGTTGGGGACACCAACAGGTTACATACTTATATTTATTTGATAACTATGGAATGGCTCACTTGAGATTTTTCTGTTGGTTAATAATTACTAAGATCAAACATGAAATCTTGAAGTCATGATATTACGCAGATCTCTCGTCTTTGGAATATTGTTGAACTTCATTGTGAATACTCCACTTTGATTATAGTTAAATTATGACATAGTGAACCAATAAGCGATTATAGATGGGTCTAAGTTAAAGCATTGGAAGAGAAACATAATTCAAAAGATTATTCGTCCCTTCGGTTGTAAGAGGTTAGGATCACGGTTAACTATAGTCAACTGAAAGTGGCCGGAGCCATATGGTTAATAATAATTGTTGTTATTGAACTAAGGACTTTGTGTGTGGACTAACCATGTTGAATGTGGAAAATTCTGGAGTTTTGACTGAAATCAAATTCTTCAAGTCCTAAAGTGATATAATTTTGTTGAAGAGAATTGGTATGAATAATTGTTACTACCGGGTACTGCTTGTAACGATCACCTTTTCAACCCTTTAATGTTGATACTAATATATACACAATATTCACGTGCCGAGCACCCAAGTATCGAAAAGACGGAACATTAGGGTAAAGAAAATGAAGAAAAGAAAATGAACAAGAAAGAGGAGAACAAAAACATCATATCTCACATGTGGAATGATAACATATAATATCAAAAGATAATACACAGGGCTACTCTAATATACATAGCATTTCAGTGTTACTAATCAGAGTACTATCATCAGCCTGGACAGTTATAATAGCTTATCCTTACAATTGCTGATATATACATAAAAGTAATGCAGCAGAAATGAGAATAATATGGTAGGTAAAAATCCAACTCCTCTCCAAGTGTTCAATGTAACATCAACGAAAACCTGTCTTTCTCAAACTACTCAAAAGAGCACATATAAAAATAAGAAAAAAATAAAACCACGGCTCAGACAAAAGTAAAGTGTGAGAAACTCAAGAAATATGTGTGACATATAACAACACCTTTTGTGTTTCTCACACCAAAATTTTGTATGATCCATGGTTTTTTTCCATTATTCCCATGGGTTCTCTTTTGAGTAGTTTGAGAAAGGTAGGTTTTCGTTGATGTTTCGTTAAGCTCTTCAAGAGGAGCTGGATGTTTACCTATCGTAGTATTCTTACTGCATTACTTTATGTATATATATCAGCAATTGTAAGAACATGATGTTATAACTGTCCAGGCTGATGATAGTACTCTGATTAGTAATTCAAAAATGCTATGTATATTAGAGTATGTAGCTCTGTGTATTATCTTTTGATATTATATGTTATCATTCCACATGTGAGATTTTGATGTTTTTGTTCTCCTCTTTCTTATTCTTTTTCTTTACCCTAACAATCTGTCTTTCCAATACTTGGGTGCTCGGCACATGAATACTGTGGATGTTTTAGTCTCAACATTCGAAGGTCGAAAAGGCGATCCTTACATCTGGTATCAGAGTTGAAGATTAAGCAAGAACCTTGTCTTTGGTTGGGTATAACTCATTAAGAGATAAGGTAATGGAATGCTCTAGCATGAGTTGGGTGTATTATATACATAAGGGTGCATATGTATTTGTTATATATTAGTAATATATAGTGGAAATTAGCCACAAGAGCCTCTTTAGCAAGTGGAATTAGTTTCTAGGACACACAACTGAAATAATTACTTTCAAGGACAAAACGTAAAATAATTAGTTTCTAAGGCATAAAAACCTATGAAATTATGTCCTTGAAAGTAATTGGACTACTGACTTTGTTCTTGAAAGTAATTATTTTGCTGACTTTGGCCTTGAAAGTAATTTCTTTGAATGTGTGTCCTAGAAACTAATTGGACTGCAAAGTTTGTCCTTTTGGTGAAATGCCCCAGTATAGGTTAATAGTGTAGTTGATTAATGAAGGGATTATTGATGTTCATTATTATCCCTAATTTATTAGCTTAATCATGATCGACACGTGAATACCGTGAATGTATTAGTGTCGACATTCGGGAGCCGAAAAGGCAATCGTTACACTTCTTAAGAAAATATAAAATACGATTTTATTGAATATTTTTGTGAGCAATGAATTTGGTCAAACCATCACACCGCTAGTTAAGGTGATGTGTGAACGTTAATATTTGAAAATTAATCACTGACTGAATTCACACCTTTGAGTCGCAGAATCGCATCTATGATTTCTCCTAAGTACCACCACTACAAGGAAAAAGGCATTTTTCGATGGTTGAAAACCGTCGACGGCCGTCGGAAGCCGTCGGAAAAAGCCGTCGGAAAATAAGGCGTCTGGGTGCAGTAATTCCGATGGCTTCCGACATAGTTCGCCGTTTAGATTTCCGTCGGAAAAATATAACCTAAAAGCCGTCGGAAGCCGTCGGAAATCTGCTGCATTTTTTATGTATTTCTGTTGCAATATAGCCTGTCATCCACATTTCCCATACAAACACTATTCCACCAATACTGCAGAATTCAATATATAATATTCCAACCAAATATCAAAATCCAAACTATACACAATTCACCGAACAAAAAATACATAAAATTAAGTCAAAATACATAACCATTACCCAAACTAATTTACAATACATAATAATATCCACAACACCAAATGTTCTATCAATTCCTACATCCCCAACATCCACATAATTATGCTACAAAACAGCTAAGTGTATCATAACATTGTACATAAATCATACAAAACAGAAAAAAAAACATACCGACCAAAGCAATCAATCAATCTCCTCCCGAACCTGAGCCAGCAGAGGAAGGGAAGCGGCCACCATACTGTTGCATGTACTCGGCGATACGCTGGTCTAGCAACTGTGTGGTCTCTATGGTCTGCCGACGGTTCTGCTCCTCCAGCTGCGCCACTCTAGCCCGCAAATCTTCGATCTCTGCTAGATCGATCTGAGCTCTAGTCTGCCTACCCCGTCTCTGACTGCTGGCCTGTAATAAATATTTAATTTAGCTATGTGATCTCTGTAAGTGTATGTACTAAATTAAAAATATGCATATATCTGGCAAACTAAATTAAATAACATGTCTTTTTCGTTATTTTTATTTTTGAAATGACATTCAAGTAACGAATTAATATATTTTGGTAATGCATAATATTTTCATAACGAAGTGACTCAAAACCAATGTACTGAATTTGAAAACTTATATGATACCCAGTATATTATTTACTTACCACTTAATTGCCAAATCCGTATCGTCTGCCATGCTTCGATGGATCCATAACTGACTCAAAAATAGCATCCCCCTCATCCGTCGTCAGCTGATCTCGACTCGTATCAGCAAGGAGTTTCTGGCGTGCTCCATAAACTTTTCCTGCATTAACAAATTAATATCATCATATCTTCTTTCATTATATTTTAACCAGTAGAACAATTACTAATACTGCATAAAATGAAATATGCTTACCTGGCTCTTGGTGGATTTATCGTCGTGCCATGTATACGAAACTGTCCCATCCAAATTTACATGCTCGACAGCATGCGTACGAGTAAACACGTCCATATAGCCCATGGGTCCATGCACCTCAGCTTTCTGAAATTGATTTTTACATACAATTATTGTACATTTGAAATTATATAGCACAAACTATTTACAACTTGCATTCAGTAAATTTATCAATTACTCCTGCCGATACTGCTGAAATGACTTCGACCCTCCGCGATGAGTGACGGAATTTTTATTTCTGTTTGCAGAGTTTCTTTCCGACTCTGCCTGTACATTCAAAATTTTATATATTATTTATCGATCATGTATTTTTTGATATTTAATATCAGTCAAATAATTTTAAAAAAATTAGTATACTTGCCTTCGCCTTGTCAGTTTCCCAGTATCCCAACTATGCTTGCCATACGCTCTCCCCCATCCAACGTCCAACACAACCTTCGAGGGAAGTAGGTCGAACCCCATGTTTTTAAATATGATACAGATAAGTACGTATGAATATCAAAAAAATAAAATAAGATGTTGAATAAAATTTAATTCTTACCCCTCTGCTCTAGGTACTAATGAAACTATAGGATGCTGTGATGCTTGCGATGGACCACTGCCATCGCCTCCTGAAGATCGGGAAGAGCTCCTACCTCTAGATGACATTACGATAATCCTGTGACATATATACACATCATTTCAAAAGAGAATAATAACATGATAATGAAGTATATTTCATACGTAAATGACATCAACGGTATAAATTGCTAAATTAATGACTGAAATGGAAATAGAAATGGAAGTATGTTATACCTGATTCATAATGGGTCTCATGTTCCGACGATAAGCAGATTACATTGCATTTTTAATAAAAATCGCTAAATAAATGACAAATGGAAATGACAGTAAGCATTTGCATTTCGTATCAATATGACACGTTTTATTTTTTAACATTTGAATATAATTAAAGAACTATTTCACAAATTAAAAAATATTTTCAAATATGACACGTTTTATTTTTTAACGTATCAATACAAAATTTTGTACAAAAAGATATTTTTTTTCCATGGTCAGGCATCCTACTTCCCATTACAAACACAGTAAGCATTTACATTTCGTATATTACTTTGTCTCAAACGATTCAACAAAATTTCGGCAGCATTTCCCTTTTGTTGAATCGTTTGAGACGAAGTAATATACGAAATGCTGCCAAAATTACTTTGTCTCAAACGATTCAACAAAAGTTAGACCGAAATTTTATGGACCGTTTGAGACGAAGTAATATACAAAATGTAAATGCTTACTGTGTTCATAACTTGTCCAATACAGGGACAAATCCAACAAATATTGTACCAGACGAATATAAATGGTCGTTTTTTTTAAAATAACGACTATTTATATAACGATCATGTACAACACTCGTCAGACGGGGCCAAAAACTCTATAAGGGACATTAGTTAATTAAATGTGCGTATTTTACGAAAAAATACAGTTTTACTAACTGTTCACATTTACAAAAATATATTTTAATTTAACATATTTATTCGACATATTACATCAACTTAAAGCTGGTTTAACATTTTTGTCAATTTTCAACGCACACAATTATAATTTAGACTCATGCATTTTTTTTGTTGCATAAGTCAATATGTGCACAATATAATACTCCTAGCTCGTGCATTCATTTTATCTTATTCCAACTAACACAATACAATGATAGCAGCGCTACACACATATACAATTATAGAATTAAGGCATAAACAACGATTTACATGTACACGAACAACCACAAATTATACCTGTTTTTCACAATTTCACGATAAAAGATGAAATAGGTATACCATGAAATGCTAGAAAATATTATAACACTATTGAAAACAATTTCAATCACCAATTAGCCCTAATTTATCAACTTATGCAAATCTATAAATATGGTAAAAATTGAATTTTTCGCGAAAATAAGAGATTAAACCTGAGCTAGAAAGCAAGAGAGGTTGAATTCGTAGCCGGGGAGAATGTAAAAATACGAAATTAGTGATTGGAGGCTTGGGGAGTGAATTTGGGAATTAGGGATTAAGATTTTAGATTTGTTGAAATGGGGAAGAAGAGGCTCGGCTGGCCAGAAATACGCTATTTTCCGACGGCTTCCGACGGCCGCCGACGGCCCGTCGGAAGCCGTCGCCCCCCCTCCCCCCCATCGCTATTTAGCCTTTTTCGATTTAATTAACTTATAAAATGTTGTAAATTAATTAAATTAATTATTATTTGAGAAGTATTGATAATTATTTAATTTATTTGATGTTTGTGAGTTGGTATAATTATTTGAATGCATATATAAAAGTTATATTTGCACGCACTGATATACGATATTGGTGTAATTTTAAATAGGGTTTAAATGAGAAATAGCTACATGAAGTGTTTTGAAATTTTTCGCACCATAAATGATAAATCACGGCCGACCATTTAAGAGAAATGAGAACATTAAATAAAAGTGGTTCATCCATCTCCAAGGCATGGCCGAAATCATCATTATCCCTTCCAAATCAATAATAACTCCAAATTAAATGAAAACATTAAATAAAATATAAACATAAGTGGTTCATCCATATCTTGCAACACTACAAAACAATACCATTTACTGACGCCGAAAAGGCATTTGCAGGGCATTGGTAAACAAAATAACGATGCCATGCTGATGCCTTATAATTTGTCTGTAGAAAGTATGTCAAAAAATATCTATCGACGCTTGGAAGATGGCAGGCATAGTGCTATTACCGACGCCCTATAGACGACTTATTGTCGATGCCTTACCGAGATTATTTTGCCGACTACTTACCGACGCTGTAACAACCCCGCTGCTATACCCATATTATTAAAGAAAATTACAAGTAATGTTGTCTAATAACATGGAGAATACAGTTGGTTAAAGGAGATTAAATGTGAATATATCTTTATACTAACACTAACATGTCTTTATTACCTTTTGAGGATCTAAATTGAAATTTTTTGACATGTACGGTATTAATACAAAGTAATAAACACACCAGTTAAAAATATTCAAAACAATATATAATATAAATAAATCAGAATCAGAGTCACGGATCACAGCGGAATAATATACAACATATATATAACAAAATGTGAGTCTACAAAATATCAGTACTAGACCCACATAAATATCTACATTACATCCATGACATCATATCGGGTATAGGATAACTACTAAATAATATACATAACCAGTCATCACAAGTATCTATATATACAACCATGAAGTAAACTAAAAAGGTCAAAATAGTCTACTCCAGTGCAAGCATAAAATCCAAAAGTCAGCAATTCCCTATACTAGTAGAGTCACGGCCTGACCCGAGTATTTTTAAAATAAACGGGTCAGACAATATCTAATAAAAAAGATGTGATGCTGATATCATAAGTATATGACTTAACAATAAAATAAGCCATAATAGAAATATTCCTAAAACCAAATAATCATAATAAGGCATATCAATCAAAGTCACCATTTCATAAATCCATATCATAAATATATGGCTTGACAATAAAATAAGCCATAATAGAAATATGCCTAAAACCAAATAATCATAATAAGGCATATCAGTCAAAATCACCATTTCATAAATTCATATCAAGTCTCAAATAGACTATCATAAAAAATATGATGATAACAATTCAAAATTTCTTCATAACCAAAAGATACTAAAAGATCTAATCGTAAAATCTCTGAAGAAATAATCATCACTAATGAAATAATAATGGTAGTCATCCATCAGTTTAATACAATGACAAGCAATCAACCCAAAGAGACTAGCTACAAAGAAAGGAAGCTTACCGAAAGAGACTACAAATTAGGAACACCATTGAAGGAAAGAACAGCTGTGTACCTAATATGTCCTATGCAAATTTACCTATCGAAAGAGGTAAACATCGTCTAACTGTACAAAAAAACTGATGGGTTGTAGTGTCTATAGACTATGATGCATGTAAACATTTGCCTTCTGAAAGAGACAGCTGTATTTACACCATAACAGACCTGCCGAAAGAGATCTGCCTACCAAACTTTAAAATGTATCGACTCTCAGTCAAAAAAAATGAGTTATCATTTCTAAGGGATTTATCGACTTGAAATCCGAACAACCTAAGATAATACAACTCTAAAGTGTTATCACTGTCACTCAAGTGATCATAAGAATTTAACTAACTGTCACATACTAGATAGTAAATTTAGGTATTTACTAAAAGCTAGTAAATTCCACTCAAACTCTATTTAACAAATTATAATAATAAGCAAAAGAATTGTACGAAATGTATCATACCAATCTGACAATTCAATCGTTTATTAAAAAACATTATTTCATAGAAAATCATGAAATTCAATTGGAAATTCAAATCAAGTTTGTTCATTTATAAATTAGAGAGGAAAAGAGTTAAAAGATTTCAAATTTTAAATAAATTGCTTTTCACAATTTGAAACCAAACCAATATATTTCATAGCAATAACTTTCTTCATTTTAAACCTTTATGTATAAAAAAATATATATAATTATTTTTCATAAATCTAAAAGCTTTGAAATCTTATTTTTCTATATATATTTTTTAAAATTTAAAACCCATTTATATATAGATTTTTGATATATTCACTTTAGATAATTGTTAAGGGAATTTGAAAGTTTTGAAATCAACTTGTAAATCCTTTTCAAAATAGAACTGTTTATACACATTTTTCTCTAAATAAACCATCAAAAAGGAGTTGTAATTAAAACCATAAAATGCTACTTGAAATCAGCAATTAACTCAATCAAGAACAAGCTCAACAACTTAGCAAAGCAACCAATTGAACTAAAACAATTTTGTAATTAGGAACTGGGCAAAATTACCCAATTTTCATTGCCATCGGACGACCGGTCGTTGCAAATGCCTAGGAACTTGTTGCCTAGGTGCTCGTCGATTTGGTTTCAGGTGATCGACCTACTTCGGTTCAGATGGAATGTAGAGTGGAGTAAATACAATATTCGGTCTTATAATTATTCCAATACAACAATTACTGATCTAAGTGCACTTGGGTGTGTGATTGTGCAACACTTTATTCCCCAAACCAAATTACAAAGACGAATCAATCATCTTTGATTACATACAGTAAAGTTCTTTTAAGCAACTCAATAATAATTCCAACCATAATTTAATTTAAATCATCTCAGATATATTGAAATTGTGAGTGTTTAACTCAACTTGATTCCTATAATTAAGCAAATTCAACTCCAATAGCATTTAAGTTTCAATCAGCAGACCTCAAACTGTAATTAATCCCACAATAACAACAAAGCCCTAAATTACTTACTGTAATGAGGAAAAACTAAAATTTATGAGATGTATTCTTGGCTTGGGAAAGCTAGCTGATGCTCTTAGCTTACGAAAAGATTCAACTTGCAAGGGATTTGAATTAGGCGAGTGAATTTAATTTTCTAGGTTTAGGACTTGGGAAAGAATAAGTTTTGAGGTTTACCGTACTTAAGAAAATGAGATAAGACAAGAAACTTATGGTAGGTTGTCACTAAGCGTTCTTTCTCTTTGGTTTGGGTCATGGGCCTTACAATTAAATCTACCCAAAATGAATTTAATTACTTATTTGCTCTTAATTACAAACTAATAAAGGTTTGCATTCAATAGGACCTTGCCTTCACATTTAAATCATAGTTCATACACTAATTTGCTTCATGAAAATTTATTAATCTTAAAAAAAGATTTTTTCAATTTAAAAATCTATTAAGCTCCAAAATAATCTTTTTATTTAAATTAAAAGATTTAACCTAGCTAAATATTTTGTTTTCAACTTAAATTTCTAAATTCTTTGATTTAAGCATTTCAATATATTTCATTCATTTTCTAAGAAAGAAATCTCAAATTTAAATAATTTTAGAATTTAAAAGAACTAAAAATCCCAATTCTTTATTCTAAATTTTGAGATCGACTTTTATTGGTATTATAGTAATAATATCTAGCTTTTATATAAACTTCCCTTATTAAATTAATAAATCCAAGTCAATTACTAAAATTTAATTTAACTTCTCAATTAAATCTTTAAATTCACAATTAAGATTTACTAACCAATTATTAATTAGATAATTATTAACATGGTTGTTAAATTTTCCCCCTTTAAGAAAATTGCATCCTTGCAATTCTCTTTAAATAGAAGTCTATAACAGAAATAAGTACTACCAATAATGATATATCTATTTAAATAGTCTCAGAACAAAATTAGTTACAATCAAATTCAAACTTTACATTACCATTTAGGTTTGGCACATATCGGGATTTGCACTGACCCGACAGGTGAAATAGAGTAGTAAAATACATATTTGGTCCTTTAATCGATGGCTTCTTGAGCTTATAATTTTTTTCCTTGCTCAAAGTCTACTATCATGGACTATAAGTTTTATACAAATTCATTTAAATGAAAATATATGCATAACAATTAATTTACTTTCCAAATGTCAGAATTTCAGAAAAAATTGGAGTAATCTCTATGGCACAAAGTATATTCTGAAAACCCATGACATTTGGAATATATATATATATATATATAATCCATGACTTCCTAAAATAAATAAAAACTCTAAATCCATAAGATTTATCTCTTTTAAGTGAAAAAAAGTATGAAAGTTAAATGAGTTCTTTTATCCTAAATTTTTAAATCTCAAACCCATCTTTTATTAAAAGTAATTCCTTTCGATAAATTCCAAAATGATTTTCTTAAATTCAAGGTACTTTGTTTTAGCTATTTCTTCTACTAAAAGATTTTCCCAAAATCTTCACTTTATAATTATTATAATTATTTTCCTTTAAATATTTTCTAATTTAAATCTTGGAAATCAGTTTACACAATATTTCACATTCCTTTTTAGATAACACCTTTTACACTTTAAAATTACTAAACTCTTTAGGTGTTTAAAATATTCAACTTACTTAATATCTCATCACAATTTAAGATGTGAAATAATTTAAAGACTTCATTTATATAATTGTTGTAAACTTCACAGTTCAATTTATCATAACATCGAAAATTTATTCCTTAAAAAATTATTTTCCATCAAAATGAAAAATTCTTAAAAATTGCAATTCATTGCTTATTTATTGATTTTCTCTTTCAAGTTAAAATTTCATATTTTAAAATCCAAGAATTAGAAAAGCCAACTTCTAAAGAGAAGTTATATATATAAACAAAAAGGATTTTCATTTCTTTTTACTTAGAATATTTTGTTTTATACCACATCATTTTTACATATATTTCAAAATAATTCTTCAATGTCCAAAAACTAAAATTTATTCTATTGGATAATATCTTCACTAGATATTTTTCTTAACATTTATGCCATAAAAAAAATTTCTTTGTTTTTATAAAAGAACTTTTACACTTTACCATTTTTATGTCTAAAGGTATAATTTAAGAAAATACTTTTTATTTAAAAAAACTCAAACTAGAACTCATTAAAATTATAAATTCAAATCTTCATTAAAACAATAATATTCTATTCATAATAATCCAATCATTACACATAATTTTTCCTTGGTAAGTATTATACATATTCCAAATTTTGAAATAATTTATTTCAGAACTAAAATTATATAAATATGAATTTTCATCTCAATTACTTAACAAATTATCTTTTTAAATTTTGAACATGGTTCAAAACAGTGATACTACCATTATTCTTTTCTATAAGACCTCTTATTTTGAAACATTTATATATATATATATATACTGAGTAAAAGTTTAATTTACTCACAAGATTAATCTTTCTATGAAAAGTTAAAACTACAATTATAATTCACCCTTTAACTGAAAAGGTAACCATAAAGTTAACTCTTGCTTTAAATATTTTCTCATATTTGAAATTTCTGAAATTTTTTTACATCACTAATTTACATTCTTATAATGCAAATATCTATTACAAATTTTAAAATATAAACATTCTAAAGTGTACAAGATATTTTATTCTCTTTAATACTTCAATTTACAAACAAAATGTAAATTATTCAAAAAGATTTCTTTAAAAGGTTATTACCTTTTTATAATTTAAAAAGTTTTAACACAAAATTGTTTTCCTTGAGGGATTTACTTTTCTATTTAATTGGGAAATCATGACAACTTATTTTATTTAACACTTTACTGTTTCTGATTTGGATTTCCACTTTTCAAATTCAAGAAGTATAAAATGTCAACTTCTTGGAAAAATTGTATATAATTTTATACAATAATATTTCCGTGGATTATTTCTTATTTAAGATCAAATTACCCAAACTTGCAATAATTGGTATATTATTACAACATTATGGTTTTATTTCAAATCTTCCTTTTCGATTTAGAACTCATAAGCACATATTTTAATCTTTATTTATATTATCAAAGGTTGTACATAACCAACGAAAAGCAAAATACACAAATTACTTAAGTGAATTTCTTATAAGCAAACATATATAATTTCATAAATACCAAATAATATAATGGCATTTCCTTGCCATCTAATTATAGCAAATTGCTTTGTCAATTGGCTGCAATGTTGACTGTGTGATCAACACTGCCTCGCTATTGACCTCAACTGTCGCTAAGTTTCGATTGCTGCATTTTCCATCTAAAATAAAATCAATACATATAAGTATCTTTATTATTTTCACCATTCAATTTAATAATACATTAGAAACTCTTTTCATATTAAGTATAACTTTTCTTCTCAAAATATTTATCAAAACATTTTCCAAAAATATACAGTCAAAAAATACTTAATCTCGTATCAAATCACTTTCGTTTTATCATCAAATTTTCATACGAGACTTTACTTTAGAATAAAATATATAGTCCATAACACTTCTTAAAATATTACCTATTTTCAAAACATTTATCAAATTTATCACATATGGATATATGTTCATTTTCCAAAATAATCATCTCGTTTTTAATACAATATTTAACTTGCTTCAAATTTTATTTAGTATAACTCAAATTATTGTGTCTGATTGTCTTGTCCTAGTGTTTAGGAAATTCTTATCGATAACGTTGATCAGACAGATGATTAGAATTCTCAAAGCACTCAACATGCAATTTAACATAAAATAAATTTCCATATGATATACATATATCTTTTAACACTTTATGCCTTTATTAAAATTTCTTGCTTAAAATAAACATAATCAAATTTCACTCATATGTATACCCTTTATCACATTTTATTCAAATAGTTGCTTGCTTTTATTAAGATTCTTCAATCCATCTCAAGATTTGCATAATAATTCTTAACAAATAATGATTCTATTGTGCATCTTGGTATTTAATTGGTCATACCTATAACTTAATATTTTCTTTTATACAAAGTAAAGTTCAATTTCTTTGTAATAGCTACACTAATGAACATACCGCAAAGTATTATAATTAATATCAAGTATGTTGCAAATTTTCAAGTAAGGATTCCCACCCAATACTGAATTATTTACAATTTTAAACAATCCAAGCATCAATTAGTCAAATGTGTGTGTGTGTATTTAAAAAAATAGCTAATAAATATGCTTAGCAGAAGAGCAGTCTGTTTATTCCCGCAGTGCAATTCTGATTATTAACAGATTAGGACTCTACAATACCAATCCTAAGCCATCTGAGGTCCAATCTATGTTTATTTATCAAACCTCGCTTTTAACAAAAGCGAGTTCCAAGATTAAGTAAACTTTCATAGTAATAATTTATAAAGTATTGTCAAAATAATTTCAAGTACATCCCAGTTATTATTCCCAATAATCGTTTATATTCCTATCCTTAAATAGTTAATTAAATTACTAATTACCGCACGCCCAAGGGACAGGACTCTAAGTCTATCTAGGTTTATATCTCGACTCTATACAAATTATATTCTATAATGATCTGAATCTTGCTCCGATACCAAGCTGTAACAACCCATCGCTATACCCATATTACTAAAAAAACATTACAAGTAATATCATCTAATAACACGGAGAGTACAGCTGGTTAAGGGCGATCGAATGTGAATATATCTTTATACCGGCACTGGCACGTCTTTATTATATTTTGAGGATCTGAAATAAAAATTTCTAACGTGTACAGTATTGATACAAAGTAATAAACACACCGATTAAAAATATTTAGAATAGTATATAATATAAATAAATTAAAATAAGAGTCATAGATCACAACGGAATAATATACATCTTATACATAATAAAATATGAGTCTGCAATTATCAGTACTAGACCCCCATAAATATCGGCATCGCATCCATGACATCATATCGGGTATAGGATAACTACTAAATAATATATATAGCAGGTTGTCTCAAGTATCTATATATACAACCATGAAGTAAAAAGGTCAAAATAGTCTACTCTAATGCTAGAACAAAATCCAAAAGTTAGCAAGTCCCTATACCTGTAGAGTCTCATCCTGACCCGAGTATTTTAAAAATAAACAGCTCAAGCTATATCTAATAAAAAGGTGAGATACTGATATCATAAGTATATGACTTAACTATAAAAGAAGCCATAATAGAAATATGCCTAAAACCAAATAATCATAATAAGGCATTTCAATCAAAATCACCATTTCATAAATCCATATCATAAATATATGGCTTAACAATAAAATAAGTCATAATAGAAATATGCTTAAAACCAAAAAATCATAATAAGGCATACCAGGTAAAATCACCATTTCATAAATCCATATCTATTCTCAAATAGACTGTCATCAAAATTATAGTGATAACAATTAAAAATTTCTTCAGAGCCAAAAGATATCGAAAGATCTAATCATAAAATCTCTGAAGAAATAATCATCACTAATGAAATAATAATGGTAGTCTTCCATCAGTTTAATACAATGCCACATAATCTACCGAAAGAGACTAGCTACAAAGAAAGGAAGCATGCCGAAAGAGAATACAAATTAGGAACACCGTTCAAGGAAAGAATAGCCGTGTACCTAATATACCCTATGCAAATTACCTACCGAAAGAGATGAACATCGTCTACTATACAGAACAAAATAAACAGTGACGCGAGATCTACCGAAAGGGACCAATTACATAGGAAGGAAGCCTACCAAAAGAGACTGCAAATTAGGAACACCGCTCAAGAAAAGAATAGCAGTGTACCTAATTTGTCTTATGCAAATTTACCTACCGAAAGAGGTAAACATCGTCTAATTGTACGAACAAAATAAACTGATGGGTTGTAGTGTCTATAGATTATGATGCATGTAAACATTTGCCTTCGAAAGACACAACCGTATTTACACCATAACAGATCTACCGAAAGAGATCTGCCTACCAAAACTCTAAAATGTATTAACTCTCAGGTAAAAAAATGAGTTATCATCTCTCAGGGATTTATCGGCCTGAAATCCGAACACCCTAAGATAATACAACTTTAACACTGTCACTCAAGTAATCATGGGAATTTAACTATTTGTCTCATACAAGATAGTAAATTCAGGTATTTACTAAAAGCCAGTAAATTCCACTCAAACTCTATTTAATAAATTATAATAATAATTGAAAGAATTGTACGAAATGTCCAATACCAATCCGACAATTCAATCGTTTACTAAAATTCTTTGTTTCAAAGAAAATCAAGAAATTCAATTGGAAATTCAAATCAAACTTGTTAATATATAAATTAGAGAGGAAAAGAGTTAAAAGATTTCAAATTTTAAATAAATTGCTTTTCTACAATTTGAAATCAAACCAGTATATTTCATAACAATAACTTTCTTCATTTTAAACCTATATATATATATAATTATTTTTCATAAAACTTAAAAGCTTTGAAATCTTATTTATCTATGTTCTTTTTTAAATTTAAAACCCTTTTATATATAGATTTTTGATATATTCATTTTTAGATAATTGCTAAGAGAATTTGTAAGTTTTGAAATCAATTTGTAAATCCTTTTAAAAATAGAACTTTTTATACACATTTTTCTCTAAATCAACCATCAAAAGAGAGCTGTAATTAAAACCATAAAATGCTACTTGAAATCAGCAATTAACTTAGTCAAGAACAAGCTCAAAAACTTAGCAAAGCAAGCAATTTAACTAAAACAATTTTGCAATCAGGAACTGGGCAAAATTGCCTAGTTTTCTTTGCCATCAGTCGACCGGTCGTCGCAAATGTCTAGGCACTTGTTGCCTAGGTGCTCGTCAATTTGGTTTTAGGTGATCAACCTACTTCAGTTCAGATGGATTGCAGAGTGGATTAAATATAGTATTAGGTCTTATAATTATTCCAATACAATAATTACTGATCTAAGTGCACTTGGGTGTGTGTTTGCACAACAGTTTATTCCCAAAACCTAATTACAGAGATGAATCAATCATCTCTGATTACATACAGTAAATTTCTTTCAAGCAACTCAATAGTAATTCCAACCATAATTTAATTTAAAGCATCCCAGTTCATAGATATAGAACTTGTGAGTGTTTAACTCACCTTGATTCCTATAATTAAGCAAATTCAACTCCAATAGCAGTTAAGTTTCAATCAGCGGACTTCAAAATGCAATTTATCCCATAATAACAATAAAGCCCTAAATTACATACTGTAATTAAGAAAAACAAAAATTTCTTAGATGTATTCTTGGTTTGGGAAAGCTACCTGATGTTCTTCGCTTACTAAAAGATTCAACTTGTAAGGGATTTGAATTGGGTTGAGTGAATTTAATTTTTTAGGTTTAGGATCAAGGGAAGATTAAGTTTTGAGGTTTACTGTACTTGAGAAAATGAGATAAGATAATAAATGTACAGTAGGTTTTCACTTAGCATTTTTTCTCTTTGGTTTGGGTTGTGGGCCTTACAATTAATCTACCCAAAATGAATTTAATTACCTATATGCTCTTAATTACAAACTAGTGAAGGCTTGCATTCAACAAGACCTTACCTTCACATTTAAATCATAGCTCACACACTAATTTGCTTCACGAAAATGTATTAATCTTAAAAAAAGATTTTTTTCAATTTGAAAATCTATTAAACTCCAAAATAATCTTTTTATTTAAATTAAAAGATTTAACCTAGCTAAATATTTTGTTTTCAACTTAAATTTCTAAATTCTTTGATTTAAGCATTTCAAAATATTTCATTCATTTTCTAAAATAGAAATCTCAAATTTAAATAATTTGAGAATTTAAAAGAACTAAAAATCCCAATTCTTTATTCCTAAAATTTTGAGATCGACTTTTATTGGTATTATAGTAATAATATCTAGCTTTTAAATAAACTTCCCTTATTAAATCAATAAATCCAAGTCAATTACTAAAATTTAATTTAACTTCTCAATTAAATCTTTAAATTCACAATTAAGATTTATTAATCAATTATTAATTAAATAATTATTAACAGGATTGTTACAGAACCCTTACCGATGCCAAGTTAAAATGCAAAAATCTGATTTTCTGATGCCTTATAAATGCCTTTCCGACACCTTAGCCAAAACAAATTTGCAGCATTTCTGCTACCTTTTGTACCCCAAACACACATCCGTATATATATATATATATATCGTGAATTCATACATAATATATCAACACAAATATCATCACCATTATAATACAAATCAAATCAAATATCCAAACTAAACAATACCATCAGCAACACGATACAAATTAAGAAATAAGAAAACCATCACAATATAAATCAAATATCCAAACAATCCGTAATCAAATATCCGAACATCACCAGCAATGCCAACACTAATATCTAGACCAAATATCCTAACAAACAAATATTCATCTCGTCTGAACCAAATATACATCCCTAAAGAAATCAAATATACATAACCAAATACCTACTCATTTGAACCCTGGTGGTAATATTGACAGAATGAAGCGTCGGATGACTTGCGTGGTAGTGTTGTTATAACTGGTAGTGGTGGTTGGGGTGGTACTGATGGTGGTACTGTTACCACTGGTGGCGACAACCACCATCACTGATAGTCAACGACTCTAACGTTAACAACATCATCTCCAACACTACCTTAACAAACCACTACTAGTTATAATAGCACTACTATGCAAGCCTTGGCTCTTCTTCTATTAGTACTACCATGCTACCATACCGTGCAATCGAGGCAGTGACCGAGGAGGTTTAGATGGTTCTTGACCATATAATACAATGATAGTTTTTTTATGATGATGGGCATCGCTCCTTTTTAGCAGATTCTACCAATGTTTCGATTATACCAATCAAATTATTGATAGAATCTGCTGTTGGAATTGGGCCAGCCCGCAGCAGAAGAAAGATTAAATTTCAATAGTTTTACCATTTTGTATCTTTATTGAGCCAATGAAGTCTAACTTATTTAGATTATTTCTAAATTGCTTTTAAATAAAATCATTATTTTATTTAAGTTTTTAATATAATTTTATATTATGTAATTAATATTATATTATATTTTACATATACATGTATCGTATACACATATACGTGTGTGTGGATGTGTAACATAGCAATCTGTGCAAGGTTTAACACGCCCATGTATAAATATAGGAATTTACACCGCAACGGACATGTTAGCTCCTATAGTATACAAATATATCATCCAAATGTATGTTTTTATACTTTAATTTATGAATACAAAATATTGCATATATATATATATATTATTTTGAAAATATTTATAAATATATACATGGAATTTATAAAATAAATATATATATATATATATAATTATATATATGTCATCATTTAAAATTATATTAAAAGTTTATTTACTTATTTTACTGGAAAATTTGAAAACAAAATCAAATTTTTTATTAAAATAAACATTTATAATATGTATGTATATATCTTATAAATAATTTAATAATATATATATAGAGATATTTATATATTTATACCTAAATGAAATACATATAAAAAAATATAAAATAAATATATATACCTATTATAATGCTCATAGCAAAAAGGTTTTTTATTTTAAATATTAAAAAAATAAATTTCCGCATGGAAAATTAACTAAAAATTAAATAAAAACAATTTTGAAATATAAGTTTAAAATTTAATTTTTTAATAAAAGTTTGAATGATACAATTTTAAATTCAATTTTCTATTTCTAAAATATTTAAATATTTAAAATATATAAAAATAAACCTTTTTTTAATATGCCGAAAGTATGTTAGGTGCAAATGTAATTTTATAAGATGTAAAACATATTTTATAATATATATAATTTAATATTATTAATTTATGGAATTAATTGATTTAAATAGTGTACATATGTATATATATTATTTTATTTATGCCGAAAGTCTTTTAAGTATAATATTCTGTTTATAAAATTTTAAACCTATATTCTGTATAGCATAAGATTTAACATTTAAATTATGATGCTAGTATAATTTAAATATTGTATATTAAATTAATTTAAATAAAAAAATAAAACTTTTTTTTATTTTGAGCCGTGAGTATCAAAGGCAGATACATGCCATAATTTTTTTAATTATATACAAGCATATAAACAAACTAACATTCTGAATGTGACGATATATCGATATACTAAATTCGTCACCTAACTAACAAAATAATATATGATATATAAATTATCCAAACATTAATATATAATTGTAGATCAATAAATAGCCTTATCTCCAAAGCCTATTTATACACGTTGAAACAAAGATACAAACTCCTCGAACAAGATTCCAATTCAGCAAGCTGCTAGCCCCTGAACTGATGACCACCGACTATCGAATAACGATTGTTTTAATTTTATTTGGCTTGGAAATGGTGGAGGGGATGAAGATGTGTTTCGACCAGGAGAGAGGCAGATGGAGGCTCCAAAAATAGTAAATGATTGTGGGTTGTGATGCTTATATAGAGCAGAGAATAGAGAGATCACTTAGGATCATGACCCACATATCTCTCTTACCCATTCTTTCCCCTAATCAAACCAAAACCCTAGTACCTCTTGCCATCATATGTCTGCACGCCACCTAGTCTCTCATGGCCAAAATACACAGCCTTTATATAGGCTTCAAACCCATTTAAAGCCCAAACAAATAATTTTTCATTTAAATCTAATTTAAATGTGTATCGATATCGTATATCAATTAATATAATTATAACTATTATAAATGTATTTATTAGCATTGTTCATCAAATCAAAATAAAATTTTATAATTAATGTTTCATAAATATTAATTAATTTAATTAATTTATAACAATTACAAATTAATTTAATCATTTGGTCAAAGGAGTATTTGAAGTTTCGGTTGTGTGACTTTTTAGTTATAAATTTGGTCAGTAATTAATATCAAACTGTTTGAATATTAATGTTCACACGTCACTTGACGGGTGGTATGATATTTTGGTCAAATTTATCGCTTACTTGTTTCGGTAAAATCCAATTTTACTTTGTTAAGCGTTACCCGATTATGACTATTATTTACACCAATTTTCTTCTTCAAAATTATGCCACTTTTATTGATGGCAAAAGTGGCCACCAACACCCAAATAATGTGAAAGCATCAACAATCCAATATCTAAATCCAAACATAGTGATGTAGAGAAAAAAATATAAAGAATAGTAAATTAAAAATGGTAAGAAAGCAAATGAACAAGAAGATTTATAGTGGTTCGGCTGACTTTGGCCTATGTCCACTCCAAAAGTTTTCCTTTTATTGATTTATACTGCTGATTACAGTTACAATCCATGAAAATTGAGAATAAAAATGGTGGAGTATAGCCTACGGAAGAAGATGAAGAGAGCTAAAAAGAAGATCAGCCTCGCCGAAAAAGAAGATCTGTTTCCATGAGCCAATAATATGATATTTATAGGAGAAGACACGAAATATTCAACTGAAAATCCGCGAGTAGAAAACCAAGGCCAAGACGGACCTGCTCGTAAAAAATGGGGCCCTTTTGGGCCTCCTAGAGGGATCGGCCTTGATCCTTATAGGGGGATTGGCATCGACGATCCCTTAAGATGGAGCATGGAGGACCGACAATCCCTATGGTGGGTCTCCCTCTCCTACTGCTTTGTGTTTCCATTGTCCTTTGCTTGATTCCCTCGGTGTTTATTAACTTATTGAGCGGTTATTATTGAGTTGAACTGCCAATCCGAGTAATCCATAGCCATTCCTAACTATATTAATTCAATTCAGTCCATTCCTAACCATATTGATCCGATCCAATCCCCTACCTAAGGGAAGTGAAAATCCATACTTAGCCATTTCTTAGATGCTATTCGCTTGATTCTGCTTGACTATCATTCGTAGTCTTGTTTATAACTGATCTATGATCCTGATAGTCATCTCTATGGACTTTCTACCTTGATGATCACGAAATCCATTCAGCCAACTCCATGATATCACCGCCTTGCTAAAAGGCGGTATAGCATTTGCCCCCCCAAAACATGCCTTGCGATAGGAGGGTGTGTTTTGAATTGCCATAAGTTCGAAGTCCAAAATCCATAGTCCATCGATAGCCAAAATTTCCAATCCGAAATCCAATCCTTTATTAAGTCGAATCCTCGATCTCTTTGGATCATTAGTGAAATCCACGACTTTTTGTGTTGATAGCCAATTCTAGAATTATTCCAAATCCTCAATCAAATCCATATCTATCCAAAGCCGATAACCAAATCCTCGATCTCTCCGGATCGTTATCTAAATCCAAATCCTTGATCTCACCAGATCATTATCCTAAGTCCTTGATCTCTCCAGATCATGAGCCAAATCCTCGACCTCTCTGGGTCACTATCCAAATCCATAGTCCTTCAAAATCCTGGAAGTCAGTAAGTCAATCTGCAATCTCTTCGGATTGTTACCCGAATTCATGGTCTCTCCGGACCGATCGATGGTCTCTCCGGACCCTTGCCAAATTCAATCCAAACTTAATGATAAGTAGGCCGATCCTATCTCTCTTCGACGAAGTGACCTTCCCCTTGCAATCCAGGACTTTTGGGGCATATAGCAATATCTTGATCCTCCTGGACCGATCACAGCCTCTCCAAGCTCTTACTGGATCCCATCATGTCACTCTCTGGTGAAAGGGGAAACAACGACAAGAAAGCCGATCATGTCGCTCTCTGGCGAAGCAGCATTACTTCCTATACTCTAGTTCGGTGTCCCTAAACATATAGCGATGTCATGGCCTTCCAAGGCCGATCATCAGGCCCTTGCTGGACCCCATCCAGTCACTCTCCGGTGAAAGGGGAAGAGAGATAAGTGAGTCGATCATGTCGCTCTCCGGCGAAGCGACTCACTTCTTACACTCTGATCCCTGACTCATCGGTCAAGGACATAAAGCGATCAATTTTGTACTGACTTCCTTTCTCCAACCTCGACTCTCCAGTCGAGGGCTTAATCCATAATGTACGAATCCATTCCATCGCTCTCCGACGAAGGGATTCGCACCTTGCGGTTATCGCCTCGTCTCTTCGGTCGGGATAACCACGACCTGCTTTGTTCATTGCGTTAATGCAGATATAAGTTGAATTATTAAAATTGAGTCCTTACAGCTAAAAAACCAAAAAATAAAGAAAGCCAAACATTTCCTCTTCGGGCATGATAGTTTATCATTATCTCATAGCATGCTTAGGGTCCATCCTTGGTCCCGTACATGTATAGGTGACGTAGTCATTTTATTACAAAGTTATTGTTTATCGGTTCATTCCATCTCAATCTGGAGATGACGATCTGTGATCTTAATCCAAGGCCATTTCCATTTATGCGGACGGTGGCTGCTCATGTTCCACCGTCCCTGCTCGAGTCCTTACGTACTGTGGCAAACTACCGTTCTTGACGTGCTTCTCAACCATATCCTTTAAGTGTCTGCATTCATCCATGGTATGCCTACCTAGTTCGTGGAACATGCTATATTTCCCAGATCTACGTTCCCGTTTCATAGGATCCCTCCTTGCTTGTTTCCGATAGGGAAGTTAAACCCCTTGTATCCAAATAAATCTGTTCCAACCTTGCATCAAATCCGAATAAGAGGAGAACTTCGACTCCTGCTCTTTCCTTTGCTTATTTGATCCATCATATCATCATCCAGCTTCCTTTTTCCCTTATCCTTCCTAGACCCTTCTCTAGATGATCCTTCACCTCGCATAGCGTTTACCACCTGTTTATCAGCTTGTGCATCCTCCTGTCGCTCTCTCCGCTTCATGGAAGAATTCCCCGAGATCCATTGGTCGATCTCATACCAATGCAATCTTAAAGTCTGTTATGTCAGCAGTCCCAAATACCATTTCCATTAAAACTATTGATGGATCCGGCCGATCCACGGAAGCCATTGCTGCATTGAATCGTGTCAAGAAACTCTATAGGGGCTCTCATGTCCTCTATTTTAGTGCCGCCAATGTCATCACATTCTTGGCTCGTGAAATATGGACCTAAAATTGTTTCATAAACCTGTCCACTAGCTCGTTCCATGTCCTGATTGATTCATTTTCTAGCTGCCTAAACCAAAGCGCAGCTAACTCTGCTAAATATAAAGGAAAACATCTCGCCATGACCTCCTCTGACGCCCCCAGCACTTCCATATGTCGAATATACCTCATCATATGCATAGTAGGATCCGACTTTCCATCATATACCTCCAGTATCGGTAGTTTGAACTATAGTAGGTTCCTAGCATTCCTGATATTCAAAGCGAATGGACTCTGATTAAAATCTCCCAAGCTTTTATTAGGCAATCCGCCTCTCATTGTCCGACGTATCAGCTCAACCATCCTTTAATTCTCATCCATAGGTGGTTTCCAATCCATATTCCTAGCTTGCCTCCCGACTCCATAGGGGTTTTCCAAAACATACTCCTCATGACGTGCATCCGCATTCGGATCCATGCCAAACTGCATAGCATCAACCACTAGCCTACTGTCGATCAATCCTATATGACCAAAGGGCAACCCTCGAGTCCTAGGCAGTCAGGGTCGATCCCAATGGAGGGATTTGTGTCGACCCATAGAGATCGGCGTCGATCCCTCCATGTTGACCGAGGGCTGCCCTCGGCTGCTCTGTTCCATTCCTTTGTCTATTAGCTTCGTTTCCCTGTTCTCCATTCTGATTTCTTGTAGTTCCTACCGCTCCAGCCTATCCAATTTTCCTAAGGAAATTATGCATCATCTCCTCTTGCCTATTTACCTTCCGCTCCTGCATAGCATCCAACATAGTCTCCATCTCGTTCCTTGTGATGTAGATGGAGGTTTGATTAGCTCCAACTCCTAAGCAAGCCTCCTGACTTCCTCCATGGTGACTCCTTTCTGCCAACGGTCTCCTTGCTGATTGCCTCACCATTGATCCAAATCCAAGCTCTAAATCTTTTCCAAATCAGTGAGTGCTAGTGTTCTCAGTGAAAGCACCAAAATGTTGATGGCAAAAATGGCCAGCAACAACCAAATTACGTAAAAGCACCAACAATCTAATATCTAAATCCACATAAAGTGATGTACAGAACAAAATATGAAGAATAGTAAATTAAAAACGATAAGAAAGCAAATGGACAAGAGGATTTATAGTGGTTCAGTTCACCCCAGCTTACGTCCACTCTAAAAATATTCCTTTTATTGATTTATACTGCTGATTATAGTTACAATTCATGAAAATTGAGAATAAAAATGATGAAGTATTCCTTTGGGAAGAAGATAAAGAGAGCCAGAAAGAATATCAGTCTCGTCGAAAAAGAAGATCCCTTTTCTTGAGCCATTGATCTGATATTTATACGAGAAGACGATGAAATATCCAGCTGAAAATCCACGTATAGAAAACCAAGTCCAAGAAGGACCCGCTCACCAAAAATGGGGCCCATCTAGGCCTCCTAGAGGGATCGGCCCCAATCCCTATAGAGGGATCGGCGATCCCTATGGTGGGTCCCCTCTCCTGTTGCTCCATGTTTCCATAGTCATTTGCCTGATTTCCGGTGTTTGTTGAGTTATTGAGCGATCATCGTTGAGTTGAACTGTCAATCCGAGTGGTCCATAGCTATAGTGATCCAATTCGATCCATTCCTAACCATATTGATCTGATCTGATCTGATCCCCTACCTATGGGAAGTGCAAATCCATACTTAGCCATTTTTGGATGCTATTCGCTTGAATCTGCTTGACTATTATCCGTAGTCTTGTGTATAACTGATCTCTGATACTGATAATCATCTCTTCGGGCTTCCTACCTTGATGATCAAATCAATTTAGCCAACTCCATGGTATCACTGCCTTGCCAAAAGGAGGGATAACAACTTCAAACTTCTAGAATTATGTAATGGTAAAAATTCCAGTATCATCTATATTCAACTCTATAGTCCAAACATAAAGTTCTTAGTTCAATAATAATAATTATTATTAACCGAACTATTATGGCCAGAGATTTTGACTTTGAGTTGACCATGATACTAACCCCATACAATTGAGGAGACGAACCGTGTCTTGAATAGTGTTTCACTCCACAGACTTCCACTCGACCCAACTTTAGTCACTCGATGGACGTCATGCCATGATTTGACTATAATCAAAGCAGAACTAGCATATTGAAGACCAACAGTATTCTTAAGTCAATAGGATTGTGTAAATTAGTCATGTTGATATTTTATGTTTAACCTTGGTTATATCAAACAACCAAAAACTATCGAGTGAGTCCTTCCATGGTTATCCAATAACTATCAGTACATAACCTCTTGGTGCCCCCAACGGTCATGAGTAATACATTGCCCAATATTTAGAGAGTGTTGCATACTCTGGTCTCAACGGATGCATCGATATCTAGTCTCGATGCAACTTGACTAGGAATATTTAAAACGATGTGTTTATTATATTATGATACATTACTCATGATTACTACTATTTGTAATTACTATCACAAACATACCATTTATGGATTTTCTATTAAATATATTTTAATTAAATATTTATTTATTTATAACATATTATAAAATATATAACAAAAAAACACATTTATTACGAATGAGAATTGATTATAGAGTTAATTAATTTACAATAAATTACAGAATTTCCCCTAAGGCATACCTCTAACTCTATCATCTACAAAAAAGGAGCGACGTCCATCATCGGAAAAAAATATCATTGTATTAGATGGTGAAAAACAAAGATGGTCTAAAGCCATAGCGCTGGTGACTGGGCATGTGTAATAGTGTTGTTATAACTAACGATGGTGCATGTGGAAGTGCTAGTGGCGATACTTCTACCACTGGTGGGGACAACCACCATCACTGATGGTCAATGACTCCAGTGTTAACAGCATCCCCTAGCACTTCTCCAATATACCATCATTGGTTATAACAACACTACTACCCATGCCTATTCACCACCGCTATAGGTTTAGACCATCTTTGTTTTTCACCATCTAATACAATGATATTTTCCTCGATGATGGACGTCGCTCCATTTTTGCAGATTCTATCAATCTTTCGATGGATATGATCAAAACATTGGTAGAATCTACTAAAAAGGTGCAACTCCCATTATCATAAAATACTATCATTGTATTATATGGTGAAGAACCATCTAAACCTTCAAGTGTAACACCTCCAAGTGCAATGAAAACGTTCCTACATGTAAACAAAATTTACATTATCTTTCACATGATAATATTATTAATTCAAATTAAACTTTCAGTATGAAAACATAGAGCATGCATCAGTAGTACTATAATCGTCTAAAACATATCATGTACATCAATTCATCTAAATACAGTAAGAAATTTAAACTCGAAATTCACAAAATATTCATATCACGTTTCCAATATTGTTGGTGATCATAGTTTCAATAATGTGTATGTTTATATAGTTAAGATCTGCATCATTTCCTTTATTATTATTAATTCAGTTATCCATACCAATTAAAATAAACATGCTATTAAGTTATAATTCAACTATAGATTCGATCGAGGCATAAAATATGTTTCATCTTCTATTTACTCAATTGACTAGACTACATATGCCTAGACTATTATAATCAGTCTACTCAAATTTATATACATGCTCGACAATTTAGTTTTTCCATTTTGCTAAAATTTACTAATATATAATATCATTTAAATTCATTGTCTGATCTTAAGTTTAACTTATACTTTACATCTACCACAATGGTCATAGTATTTTTCTGCACATTTATCTGATTTACCAAAAATATATCATAATAATACTTTAGTGTAGAGGAAACAATCTAACATGTACTACGTATGACGATTAGTGAAAACAAGTTAATAAGATAACACATTTGACTTCCTATCAAATGTCATCTAGAAATTGCCTTTTATTAAATGTTAGATATATTTGTGTGTGTTTATATGGTAAGGGTCTACAATTCTACATCTGTACGCACATGTGTGTGTGTGTATACACAAAACTAGATAGTAAATAAATCATACCGACGGAGCGAGGTGCTTGCGGCAGCTTAGAGGAAGCTTGGACTTGCGATCGTGGCTAGTTGGTTGGTGATGGTTTGGAACCTTGTGCGGCGACTTGGAGGAGGCACGAGGCTTGGGAGGTGGTGACTTTGGCTCGGGGGGACGAGGTGGCAGCTAGACTTAGGAGGTGGTGAATTGGGCTTATGGTGACGAGGTGGTGGATGGGCTTTGGCCTGCGACAACGAGGTGACATGGCTTTGGCTTGCATTGGCATGGAGGAAGGAGGAGGCAGTAAGAGGAGGGACAAAGTGGAGGATTCATCCTTTTTACTTAGAAAAGTAGAGGAGGGATCGTCGACTGGGGTAAGAATAGATGGGGACGATGTCAAATTGATGCCTCGTTGCTGCCTATATATTGGCATCGTCAAGGCATTGGTAATAATGTGTAAGTAATATATTTACTATGACTTACAAACACCCCACCAACGCCCCTTCTCAAGGCATCGGTAATGTTTAGTAGATAAACAGCAAGTTTTCTAGTAGTGCAAGTATTGGGTGTGGATCTTAGAGATCTGAAGAGAAATCTCAAATCATGGTGATTATCATAGGTTACCTCTTTAGGTAATCTTTTAATTTCATTTTCATTTATATATACAACAATTGATTGTGTAGATTAGACCTTATACATGTTATAATGAATTTATATATGCTAGTGTTGTCTAATTCATTTTGTATATTAAAATTGTTGAAATTAAAAATAAGAAAACATGAAAACATTTTTTTATAATACCAACAGAATTTTTTTTTAAAGGTATTCATTTAAAATAATGGCTATAAAGGTTAAAGGCTAAATTTTTGACAAATTATAAAAGTTCAAACAATTCCCTCAAACAAGTGTTCTGATTCAAAATTTAAAATAGCGATATGAAAACACCGATATTATATCAATTGAATTTTTTTACGGTATTCATTTAAAACAATAATTACAAAGGTTAAAGTTTAAAAGTTAAACTTTAACAAGTTGAATAAAGTTTAAATACTTTTTTAAACTAGTATTAACACAGTGCGGTTAGTGTGGTTAGCTTTTACTATCTGCATGCATTACTTTTTTCTATGTTGAACTTCGTGCAATCAAAGCAGATTTGTTATTCAATCATTTTATCATGTTACAGAATTTTCGTTTATGTACGTAGTTTGAAACATTATTTAGCAAACTCCAGGCAGAGTTTTAGGTTTGATCGCAAATATGAAATTCTTATGAAAGTTAGATAAGGGTAGTGATAAAAATTATAACTTGGTTTCGGTAAATTTAATTGAAATGATAAATACGTAATCATCATAGTGATAAAAACTGAAAGAAAATTACGTAATCACAGTGATAAAAACTTTTTTCTCTTTGAAATTTATAATATATTTTTAGTTTTTCCCATAACTTTTTCTTTGACAGATTATCTATGATGCTTTTGGGGTTAGACTACATGTCGGAAGGCAAGCAAAAGTACGTCTTCTCCTCTTTCTCCTTCAAAAATTGGTCATGGTTACATTATAATGTATTGTTTTGTATCAGTGTCAATACATCCATAAAGGATGGTCATTCATTGCATCCACAAGTTGTTATATCTTCGGTAACAAGAAATTGTATTCGGACACGCTTTATTCAAGTTGGAATAATCGATGCATGTCCATCACTTTACGTTGGCTTCTTGACCAATACATGATTTGATACTCATTCATGGTATAGTGCATCATGGATGAAGCCATTTGTCTTTAACTTATCCACTTCTTCTTTAAGTGTAATGGATCGCTTTGGAACCAAACTGTGTCTTTTCTATTCTACAGAAGGGTATTTTAGGTCCACATTCAGCGCGTGGCATTATCTCTGGCAAAATTCCACACATATCGAAATAGATCCAGGAAAACACATCCAGGTTTATTTAGAGAAACCTTATCCACTCCTTTTCATTTTTATGTCGAACTGGGATCGGACCTTGAGAACCCGTGTGGGATCATCATCATCGATCAGAATGTTAATTGTCAGCTCCACTAGTTCCGCCCTTGCATCCTCTGGCTCTTTTCGAGGGTCCATAGGTTTGTAGAAGTTACTATGAGACCCGAGCCAAGACTTGGATAATGGTTGCTATGCATTAGTGGTCTTGATGTAGAGAATCTTCTCTGCATCCCTTCCTTTCTCACAGTCCTTTGCCTCTTTGAGCTCTGCAATATAACATTTTTGACTAATATGTACTTTGGTCACTTTGAATAGCTCATACTCCATTCTCCGTGGGGAGCTTCATTATCAAACACCATGGAGCAAGGGAGAACCTTTTAGGATCGATTTCACCCTAGAGGGGGAGGTGAATAGAGTGATACTAATAATAATAAAAATTAATGCGGAAATATATATAATAACTGCAGCACATATAATAAAATAGAAAGATAATGCAGAAGAGATCACACGTAAATTTACCCAGCTTCAGCAAAACCATGCCTACGTGCTGCTCACAAGGTTTCTACTAGAAATTAAGTAGTCAGACGCTTAGGCACGTAAACTTGTGATACCTGCTAATGACTAACCTAACTCGACGCTCAAAACACTGCCCCAACTCAGCCACTGAGTTGCGAATTCTTGAACTACACCACCGTAGTTCGAAACCTAGTCACACGACTAGAAAGTTACACGGTTTAAAAAGAAAAGAAAATTACAACTGAAAATAAATAAATAAATAAAACCCTAAAAATATTAGCTCAAACCAAACAATAAGACCGGCCCACTTATTTAATAAAAGATAGTCTCCCCTTTTCTATTTTTGCTCGTGGCCGCCTCTTTTGCTTTGCGAAATCAATGTCTGCCTGTTTTTCTTTTGCTCGCGAATACTAGGGCTTTGTAATTGAATTAAAGTGCCGCTTGTGATAATGATCGATTGCAGTGGCTATTGCATTGATTGGCTTCGTTAATCGATCTCTGGCTTTGACTTCCCTCGGCTGGTTCAATTTCGCGAGTTCGACTGAGTATAATTTGGTGTGTGAATTTTTGTCGTTTACTTGCTCTGTTATTTTGTTTTGGTTTGAATTCGATTCGAGTTATTGATTTGGGATTTAATTTGAATCTTGGCTCTGTGATTTTTGCTTGAACTCGAATAATTTTTGCCGATGATGTTAATGGGTAATTTATAGGTATCGAACACCCTATTTTTCGTACATATAATTGTGTTTGAATTCTTCAGTGATTTTATCTCTTGCGTTGCTTTGTGCTTGAACGATGGTGATTATACTGACTTGTTCTTAGTTGATTTTGCTTGAATTTCCTTTAATCGGTTCCTTCTTTTGCTCCTATTACTTTAGCATTTTGAAAAACTTGACTTCGACTTGTTCAACTACTGACTTGTTGGATTCGTGTACTTTCATCTTGCATCTGATAATTTTGTACGGCTTGATTTTCTTTATTTCTTGACCAATGCTACTGTTAATAACTCTGCACATATAAACACGTATATACATACATACATGTATGTATATATGTGTATAATTGTTCTTCCTATCCACTTGGTTTCACGTGAACTTGTTGTTGTGTTCATGTTGTTCTAGGCTGCATATATATATTGCTCTGTCCACTTCAGTGCTTGCATTCAGGCATATGTATATATTTTGTGTTCATGTGTATGATTCTCTGACATAACTTTGCATTTGCTTCGGGTTGCACTGCCTGCATATCCATATGAACTGATATGTGTTTGTGAGCCTGGTTACTTGTGCATTTTGAAGTCTTTGTCCTTCTGTCTTGTACCATTATGTTGCCTCAGTTCTGGTCAGTTGAGACTGCAGTGTGGTTGTTTTACTTTGAATCATACTTGCTGTCACAAACTAACACTTGACCATTTCATGTTGTACTCACCTCTGGTTCACTATGAATTGCTCTATGACTTTATGGTTCAATTTTAGTCTTCATGTGAGCTTGTACATGTCTTCATGTTTCTGTTCTGGTCTGATACATTTTTGCATATGCACTTTTTATTCAAGTGCTTTGCATTTGTTATACCTAGGTTGGAGTCTCTTATCACGTCATCTGGTTTAGTTCATCATGTTCATTCATGCTTGAAATGTTGAGTTACTGTTTGCACTTCATTTTGATTGCACTTGAGTCATGTTGTCATGTGGACTTGTGTATCACTTCTGGTGTGTTGATCATGCTACAGACTGTTTCATGTGCACATTTGAGTTTATCTCGTTGAAGTTTGAATGCATTTGTATTTGTTTAGTTGGAGTCTGTAACTCGACCATTATGTTGTGAAGTCTCCACTTTATACTTGGGTTATTATCACTTTTGAATTGTTGCATTGAGAGGTGTGTGTTCATTTTAAGTCTGCACTTGAGTTTGGTTCATTTTGTAGTCATGTTTATGCAGCCTTGTTAGCCTTGCTCTATGTATACATGTATATTGTTTTATCGCCGGTTGCTCCATTTCATTGTACCTGACCATTTGTTTGCTTGTACGCACAGTTTGTACCACTGCTTCATTGAGTTCATTTGTATGTATATATTGTGTTCACACCTGGTGCACCTTTCTCTGGTTCATGCTTGAATTATTGTTGGTGCACCTTGTTCCCTGCTGCCTTCTTTCTTGTGTTTGGTCTTTATGAATCTGATTTCATGTGGTCTTATTCCATGCTTGGGTTCTTGTGTACTTGATGCCTGGATTTGTTTTTTGAATTCATGACTCATTGTTTGCTGGTCATCATCTTTTCATGCCTCTTCTTTGCTGAGTAACTCACTACCGAGTTGTTTTGGTGTACATGATGCCTCTTGGCTGAAATTTGAGATGCTAAGGCAATGCACATGTGTACGTGTACACATGTGTATATGCAGGCTCTTGTGCTCATGTTGTGACTTTATTTGTATTGCATCTAAATATTTGCACTTAAGTTGAATCCAGCTTTTGCTTGGGTTTGACCATGTGCTCACCTATCCCTGCGATTTTAACAAGCAAGTATATATCGGTGTGCACGACCTTGTGGCATGTACAGTGGTACATTATGCATGTCACAAGTTGTTCGTGTATGATGATTTAAAAGAATATAATGACGAACAACCCAAATAACCGAGGCAAATAACATTTTCAAAAACACTCATTTTATTGTACACCGCAAAATAATTTCTTTTTCAATTTTACTCTGTCATTGTTTATTTTGCAGATAGTTCAAATGCTGAATACAGGCTGGAACAGAGTTGAAGATCAAATAGAGTGTTGAGTGACTTATGTAGTGAGGTGAACCATGTATGGAAAAATTGTATATTGAAAATTGTGTTGTAATAGAAGTTGTATTGTAATTGAAAATGTATAAATGTAGTGAGAGCTCAAATTTATACTATTTGAATTTGTAATAAAATATTTGTTTAAATATGAATTCTGTGTTATTTATTTTATTCAACAAATATATATTTAATTATGTGAAAAATAAAATAGTACAACAACAAATACTTTTAAATGAATATATATATATGTTTATTATCATCAATCATATACTAACATATTCTACAATCTCCCAAGAATATTGACTCTATTAAATGTATTTGGTTTTGATGAATTCTATTAGCTCTCCCTATTTGAATGCTCCCCATACAACAAAGCTCCCCTTACACAGATGCGTGTAGTTAAAACTGAAAAATTAATTAAAAATAAAATTTGAATAAAAACACTCTCAAATATTAGTAAGGATATTGCTCAAAAATCAAAATCTTAACCTCTTTCCCCCTTTTGTTATCATCAAAAATAATAATAGTAATTGAAATAGCTACAATTTTGATTAAAAATATAAAAGCAAACCAAGAGGGAAATATTAATTTCAAATTCCAATTAATCAAACAAAAATCAAAAAAAATTTTTAATTAGAAACAAACTCCACTTTAGAGAAATGGTAGGATTATGGAAAATTTTATATAGTGATAAGAGTTTGATATTTTCAATAAAGGAATAATTTGTGCATTTTCTCTTTTCAAATATTATATAAAAAAATGTGAAGCACTTACTAACCATGCATAACTGTTAGGACTTTTAAATGAGGTTAGTAGTTACTCCCTTTTTAAAAAAAATGTCAAGTATTTTCTAACCATGCATAACCGTGAGGACTTTTAAATGAGATTAGAATATACTTGATATTTATCCCTTTCTTATATGCGTCTCATCCATGCATAACTGTGAGGACTTTTAAATAAGAATGGAAGCCCATATATAGAAATTCAAGTAATTCACCCATGCATAACAGCTAGGACTTTTAAATGAGAGTGAATACTTTAGGATATAATTATTTTACAAAAAAAATATTTCCTTATTTTGAAATACCAAATTCTACACACTATATTATGATGTATGGATAGACTGAAAGGTGGAAGTGATAGAAATGATCATGGAATAAGTACTAATCTAAAAATATTATAAAATTTGTTTAATTTTCATGAAATTATAAAATTATATTTTCTCTTGTTATGAAATATATTTTAATCACTGTCCATCACTTTTCAAGCACTATAATAATTTTGATAAGTTCCAAAAGATTCGATTAGTTAACGATTATCTTTTCTACAGTAAATCTCTTACGTAAATAAACTTGAGTATTTTTATCATGATGAAAACCCAAGTTTCAAAAATTAACATAAGTGAAAATTAATTTTCTGTAAGGGGGTTTTGTGAAAATGACTTCTAGTTGAAAATCAATATAAATAATTAAATAATTGAAAAAAAATGATTTCAACATGAGATGATATCGGATTCCACTTGTATTTGAGGTATTCATGGTGAAATATAGTGGTATATAAGAAAAACGTGTACTCCTCAACACTTGAATTATTTTTTGAAATTTTCAGCACGTCTATTTTTATCAAGCACAAGTAAAGTAATCTATATCAAGCAAAAACACACATTCAAAAAATTCATCAAAGCAGTTTTTCATGACATTCCAAAGTGAATCACTAAAAACAAAAAGTTATAGCATTATCAGTTAGCTTTCCAGAACTTCAAGAATTTTACAAATCAAAGTTGAGATGTTCAAGATATGGCAGAAATATTTCAACAATGTCGATCAAAACATAATTAACAATATGTGAACAAAATTGAGTTGAGAGATCATACCTCACTTTCCTTTGATGTCGTGATATCTGAAATGCGATGATCTCCATCTAATCTTTATAGGCTAAGGAACATTTAAATTTTAGTTTATCAATCACGTAGAACAACTCGAAATCAATCTCCATCAAATTTGTACCTTAGCCCACTTATGTGTCTAAATTTTGGAGAAGGCAAGTGGTCTAACTAAGGATGTAGGACCACTATTATTAGCTACTGAAATCTTTGGTACCCAAATTTGTCTATATAACAAACCGTTAGCATCTACAATTGTACCCTTGGAAATCCAAATTTGTTTAAATTTCAAACCATTTATATTCGTACCTTTTGGAATCCATATTTGTTTAACGGTTTTGTGTTTGTATATATTTCGACAATTATTCTTGTTATGTCTGATATTTCCACACTTTACACATTTGGGTATCACACTTTTCCCTTTGACAGTGTTATTAGTCGTTTCTTCATATTTTGACACTTTTTCAAATCCAAATCCTTTCCTTTTATTCACGAAGAGTTGATTTTATAAGAGCAAATTAAATGATTTTTCTCTAGTAAAAAGTTTCCTAGTAATCAACTCAAGTTTATTAACTTTGGATTTTAAAATTTTATTTTTATTTATTAGCTTCGAACAACAACTAATGGTACTATCTCTCTTTCCAAAATTATTCATTTTCAAGCCCGTATTTTCATTTTCAAGCTCTCTAATTTTAGTTTCAATTTCTAACATCTCGGTTTCAAAAAGTTGGAGTTTTCTAAATTCAATTTTTTCAAAATCCTTGATTATATCAATCTCCTTTTCAAACTCGTGATTTAATCGAATAATTTCAGATTTCCTCAAAATCACGTTTTCTTTTTCAAGGGTTTTGAAATTTTCGTTGACCTCATTTAATTTCTTTTCAAAAATCGCACTTTTAGAACTTTCCGACCTCTTAAAACTATCCAACTCTTTTTGCAAAATATTATTTTTACAAATCAACTCAGTTTTGTTTTGCTTCCGAATTAAAATTTTGTTTTCTAACTTTTGAATTTTTTCTTGAAAACAGGCAAATTCTTTTTCATAGTTCAAACACCTTTTACAATTAGAATTTTTATTTTTCTTAATATTCCTAAGTTCATTTTCCAAATCATTATTTTTCTAACGTAATTTAGATTGTTCCCTTTTCAACTTATTATTTTTCATCTCAAGAGATTCATTATTTTCAATTAATTTTCAGCACAAGAGAACTAAATCATGAAATGAAAGATCACTTATCTCATCGGCTATTGAATCTTCATCACTGTTGTCTTTTGCAAATCTTGTCAAGCACATTTCTTCAATTGAGTCGATTGTGGGGGATTTCTCACCGTTGTTGACTTTTGCATCATATATTGCATCAAAAGTATTCCAAATTTCCTGTGCACTTTCACAATGAGAGATATAGTTAAAATTATATCGATTAATATGAGAATATAATATATGCATAGCAAGAGCATTAATCGAAGTATTTTTCTTGTCTACTATATCATACCCATTTTTAATAATATCACAACATTCATAATTAACAGACTTTAAATAAAATTCCATTTTTAATTTTCAATTTAAAAAATCTATTCCATCAAAAATAAGGGGAATAATACTGGACTGACTCTCGCTAGATTTACAACTAGGGTTAGACATCCTTGTTATTAACATTGCAATGATACCACTTGTAGGATCGATTTCACCCTAGAAGGGAGGGTGAATAGGGTGATACTAATAATAATAAAAATTAATGTGGAAATATATATAATAATTGCAGCACAGATAATAAAAAAGAAAGATAATGCAGAAGAGATCACACACAAATTTACCTAGCTTTGGCAAAACCCTGCCTACGTGCTGCCCCCAAGGTTTCTACTAGAAATTAAGTAGTCAAACGCTTACAAACGTAAACCTGTGACACCCGCTAATGACTAACCTAACACTACGCTCAAAACTCTGCCACAACTCAGCCACTGAGTTGCGAATTCTTGAACTACACTACCTAGTTCGTAACCTAGTCACACGACTAGAAAGTTACATAGTTTAAAAAGAAAAGAAAATTACAACGGAAAATAAATAAACAAAACCCTAAAAATATTAGCTCAAACCAAACAATAAAACCGGCCCACTTATTTAATAAAAGATAGTCTCCACTTTTCTAATTTTGCCCGTGGCCGCCTCTTTTGCTTTGTGAAATCAATGTCTGCCTGCTTTTTCTTTTGCTCGCGAATACTAGGGCTTTGTAATTGAATTGAAGCGTCGCTTATGATAATGATCGATTGCAGTGGCTATTGCGTTGATTGGCTTCGTTAATCGATCTCTGGCTTTGACTTCCCTCGGCTAGTTCAATTTCTCGATTTCGACTAAGTATAATTTGGTATGTGAATTTTTTTCCGTTTACTTGCTCTGTTGTTTTGCTTTGGTTCGAACTCGATTCGAGTTATTGATTTGGGATTTAATTTGAATCTTGGCTCTATGATTTTTTCTTGAACTCGTATAACTTTTGCCGATGATGTTAACGGGTAATTTATAGGTATCGAACACCCTATATTTTCGTTTATATAATTGTGTTTGAATTCTTCAATGATTTTATCTCTTGCGTTGCATTGTGCTTGAACGATTGTGATTATAGTGATTTGTTCTTAGTTGATGTTGCTTGAATTTCCTTGAATCGGTTCCTTCTTTTGCTCCTATTACTTTGGCATTTTGAAAAACTTGACTTCGACTTGTTCAACTCCTGACTTGTTGGAATCATGTACTTTCATCTTGCATCTGATAATTTTGTACGACTTGATTTTCTTTATTTCTTGACTAATGCTACTGTTAATAACTCTACACATATAAACACGTATATACATACATACATGTATGTATATATGTGTATAATTGTTCTTCCTATCCACTTGGTTTCACGTGAACTTGTTGTTGTGTTCATGCTGTTCTAGGATGCATATATATATATATATATATATATATATATATATATTGCTCTGTCCACTTCAGGGCTTGCAATCGGGCATATGTATATATTTTGTGTTCATGTGTGTGATTCTCTGACATAACTTTGCATTTGCTTCGGGTTGCACTGCTTACATATCCATATGAACTTATATATATATGTGTTTGTGAGCCTGGTTCTTGTGCATTTTGAAGTCTTTGTCCTTCTGTCTTGTACCATTGTGTGCCTCAGTTCTGGTCAGTTGAGACTGCAGTGTGGTTGTTTTACTTTGAATCATACTTGCTGTCACACACTGTCACTTGATCATTTCATGTTGTGTTCACCTCTGGTTCACTATGAATTGCTCTATGACTTTATGGTTCAATTTTAGTCTTCATGTGAGCTTGTACATATCTTCATGTTTCTGTTCTGGTCTGATACATTTTTGCATATGCACTTTTTATTCAAGTGCTTTGCATTTGTTAAACCTGGGTTGGAGTCTCTTATCACGTCATCTGGTTTAGTTCATCATGCTCATCCATGCTTGAAATGTTGAGTTACTGTTTGCACTTCATTTTGATTGCACTTGAGTCATGTTATCATATGGACTTATGTATCACTTCTGGTGTGTTGATGCATGCTGCAGACTGTTTCATGTGCACATTTGAGTTTGTCTCATTGAAGTCTGAATGCATTTGTATTTGTTTGGTTGGAGTCTGTAACTCGATCATTGTGTTGTGAAGTCTCCACTTTATACTTAGGATCTGATCACTTCTGAATTGTTGCATTGTGAGGTGTGTGTTCATTTTAAGTCTGCACTTGAGTTTGGTTCATTTTTTAGTCATGTTCATGCAGCCTTGTTAGCCTTGCTCTATGTATACATGTATGTTGTTTTATTGCTGGTTGCTCCATTTAATTGTACCTGACCATTTGTTTGCTTGTACGTACAGTTTGTACCACTGCTTCATTGAGTTCATTTGTATGTATATATTGTGTTCACACCTGGTGCACCTTTCTTTGGTTCATGCTTGAACTGTTGTTGGTGCACCTTGTTCCTTGCTATATTCTTTCTTGTGTTTGGTCTTTGTGAATCTGATTTCATGTGGTCTTATTCCATGCTTGGGTTCTTGTGTACTTGATGCCTAGATTTGTTTTTTGAATTCATGTCTCATTGTTTGCTGGTCATCATCTTTTCATGCCTCTTCTTTGCTGAGTAACTCGCTGCCGAGTTGTTTTGGTGTACATGATGCCTTTTGGCTGAAATTTGAGATGCCGAGGCAATGCACATGTGTACGTGTACACATGTGTATATGCAGGCTCTTATGCTCATGTTGTGACTTTATTTGTATTGCACCTGAATATTTGTACTTGAGTTGAATCCAGCTTTTGCTTGGGTTTGACCTTGTGCTCACCTATCCCTGCGATTTTAACAAGCAAGTGTATATCAGTGTGTACGGCCTTGTGGCATGTACAGTGGTACACTATGCATGTCACAAGTTGTTCGTGTATGATAATTTAAAAGAATATGATAACGAACAACTCAAATAACTGAGGCAAATAACATTTTCAAAAACACACATTTTATTGTACACTGCAAAATAATTTCTTTTTCAATTTTACCGTGTCATTGTTTATTTCGCGGATAGTTCAGATGATGAATACAGGCTGGAAAAGAGTTGAAGATCAAATAGAGTGTTGAGTGACTTATGTAGTGAGGTGAACCATGTATGAAAAAATTGTATATTGAAAATTGTGTTGTAATAGAAGTTGTATTGTAATTGAAAACGTATAGATGTAGTGAGAGCTCAAATTTGTACTATTTGAATTTGTAATAAAATATTTGTTTGAATAAAGTATTATGTGTTATTTATTTTATTCAACAAATATTTATTTAATTATGTGAAAAATAAAATAGTATAACCACAAATACATTTAAACGAATATATATATATATATATATATGTATGTATATGTTTATTATCATCAAACAAAAATCATATAGTAGCATATTCTACAAACCTGAAACTATCAAGGACATGTCGGTCTAGAAAAGCATTATACGCCAAAAATCCATCGACCACCACAACGTCTGAACTCTCACTATCTTGTAGTCTCCTTCGCCTAATTCCATAGCCAAATAATATAGCCAATAGGATCTTTAGCCTCTCCGATAAATCCTTGAATATGAGATTTATATGGATTTAGATCCTTTTCATTAGTTCATCTAATCAAAAAAATTCTTAAACAAGATGTTAACTGAGCTTCAGCAATCAATCAGAACTCAATGCACTATAGCCGACCCTACAGCGGCCGTAATCGCCATAAGGTCAAGCATTTGTGCTTCAATTCTATCAGCATCTCTATTTATGAAAACACTGTCATCATTCGTCATCCTTTGTTGCTTTGCTAAAGTCCAATCCTCTATGGTGAAGCATGTTTCTTGAGGCATATGCTTCAACGATATGACATATCTCTCCATTTCATTCCAGTTTATTCTGCTGGATAGGGTCCTCCATATTTAGTGTTTATAACAATCCTTCTCTCAGGCAGTCTTGGTCCTTGTCCACTAGAACCAAACCCAATTCCTTTGGGTATACTACCCCTGGGGTCTATCATTCATTTGTCTACAAGCCTAGGGATTTCTCACATACTGCTGCAGCTTTTTCTATTGAATCAAGTCTTCAGTTATATCCCTCAAATGATGACACTCGTTGATATTATGCCCATGAGTTTCATAGAAGTGACAATACTTTCCTGAGCATCTTTCTTTCTCGGTTGTCTCCCTTTGAGGCGGCTTCTTAATTTTTAGTTCCTTGCATATCAAGGTAGATGTTTTCGAAAGAATCATTCAAGGGAGTGTAATCTCCTAGTCTCATATACCTTGTGCACTTCTTGGTGTCTTACTTCTTCTCACCAATACCTTGGTTTTTCCTTTTCGGGTTACAATTTCCAACATTCACAACAATATTTCTAGAACTATCACCGCTCTACTTGATAGCAATATTGCTCTATACTGCATCATTTGATACTCAACCACCAATTGGTCTTGTCGGTAGGTCCGCCTCTTCCCAACGTAGAAACTGGGATGCCTATCGGTAAAACTCTTCCATGATAGGTGGCTGCTTACTTTTGAGCCTTCTACCAAATTCTATATCAAGGTGAACCTCCTAGATCAACGGCATCAGGACAATCTCTTCCTTTGGATTACTTACTTCTATTACTGCAGCATTGAATCGCTTCAAGAAATCCTTCAGAGTCTCTCTGGAGCTCTCATGGACATTCGACAAGGACATCACATTCTTTGGTCGAGCGGTACAGAGTCTAAACTGCTCCATAAACTTCTTCGCTAACTGGTCAAATGACGATATGGACCTCATGGCGAGCCAAGTGAACCACATCATGGCAATTCCGTCTAAGAATATACGAAAACACTTACATCTTACTACATCGGTAGCATATGCACCGTCCATGTGTTATCCGTTCTTCGATAGATGTTATCTTGAATCAGTTGTTCCATCATAACACTACAACAAAATAACAATTTTACAACATGAACTTTACAATGGTTTGATGAAATGTTGTATAAACATGGGTCTTTTACAACCCATGCTTGAGAAAACGTTGTAGAAATTATACCTAAACAACACTTTGAAGCAAAATATTGTGAAAGAAAGAATTCTAACAATGTTTCCAAAATGGTTGTAAAATCATATATTCAGCAATAATTTATTTGCATTGTGAAAAAGCTGATTTCTTCAATAACAATTATTTGATGTTGTTTTAAATGATAAAATAGACAACATACTCTAACTATCATAAAAAATTATATGACTATAATTTTAGAGAAATGTTTTGGATTCAAGAATTTAACAATTCTTCCTTTGCACTGTGAAATTAACTTATTCATAACAATTATGTATCATCATCAAAAATTACGGGTGCGTTTACGATGCAGCAAAAATGTCTTGTTTTCTAGAAAAATGTCATGGGCCAATATAATTTAAAACCTAACACACATGGTTTGATGTGTTCTTAGTTGCCTTAGTGAGTTGTTATGTAGAGATCCGTATGAAAATCAATGCTAGTGTAGTATAGTGTGATTGAAATATTGCTTCTCTGATAATATTCAAATTTAGTTCTTTCATATATGCATAAATAGATTGAATTTCGGTTCTAAGGATCTAGACTATAAGCAATTTATTGAATTTTTTGTATTTTTCAGGTATGATTACCAGGCTGGATTTTGGAGTTTTATGCAATATGCATGACTTTGATATTATTCTTGCAAGTACAGTTCATGGCATGCTCATCTATAATAGTTGGTTATACCCATTAAATTGTGGCAAAACGCAGTAAATAGAATCCTTGGTTATTATTCTTCTTGACGGCAATTTATTGAAGAATTTAGTTGCCTCATGATCGCAAATTGCTCTAATGGGAACATTGGAGCTTTTGTGAATGGTAGAGGGCCACATGAGAATGATTTGAGTTTGTTACTCGGTGGAGGGTTAAGATCTAATAGAGAGTAATCTATGAGAGTTTGGAAAAAGTTTGGATTGTCATAACAATCTTGGTCCCAACGGGGCAAAGTGAACCATGGCTTTAGTGTGTAAGTCGTTACAATGTTTGTGAGATCCTATAAAAATGTGTGCATTAATTTTATCATGTTGTAAACATTATTTATAAAATAGTTAAAGTGTTGTAAAAAGTGTATTTACAACGTTTTGCACAATAGTAAATATATATTGTAAGAAATATAATATTTTTGCAGCTATGGACATTACAACGGTAAGATAAATGTCGTAAAATTGCTTCAAGAACGTTTATTGAATGTTGTAATAGTGTTTTTTCTTGTAGTGTAAGATGGGATCGTTGGCATTACGAACTTTTTGTGATAACTCTCATGCGGGATGTTATAAGTGAATGGGGTCCGGCTAGACGATAAACTTTTCTCGTCATTACTCCAATGTTGATTTTCATTAAGCAATCTCTTTACCATATTTGTATTATACTCTTCACTAGTTTGGACAGCTGGACGGGGATCGTTTGAACACCATTAGTCTCTTTACCATATTTGTGATACCATACCATCTTAAAAGTAGACAACAAAAATCATTTCGGTACTGATCAAAAAATGTTGTTGCTGACATGATTATGGTCGGTATTGACTATAATTGATGTGCTCTAATTTGGCTCAAACTTCTTATGGCCCATCCCTCCGTCATTCCAAGCTCCCCTTTGAGTTCTTGATCCGTTTCACCGTCGTCACGAAGTACAGATCCACCAAGAAGTTGTTCAATTCAAATGTTGAATAACACGTACACACATACATATGTATACACATACACATACATGTTTACATAAACAAACAATAAGTGTAATTTTTTACATTTTTTTGGTCTGCAAATTTGCTATAATATTAAGTGGAAATTGGCGGGGTAATATGACATAAAATCATATTTCATATCCAGCGACAATATTGTAAAAAACGAGACCACTAATATATGTTATATGCAGATTATAAGTGGTCTCCCAGTTTTAATTTTAGAAGTACCTTTCGATTAAAGCAGCCTACAAGACTTCAGAATAACAACTTTGACTTCAAGAAGCTCATATTTCATGTATATGAATAAGAATATATGATATTGATTTGCGTGTTATTTTCATGTTTCATATATGATATAGATTCCTCCGGTAATCTCGTATGCATATGGACTGGGAAATAAAAAATAAAAATAAAAGCGGATTTTATGAAAACACATTAGAGCATCAATAATTAGCACGTTAAAAATATTAAGGCAAATCAAATGCCAGCGCACATGATTGTTCGATATTAAAATAATGATGATAATAGACAAAATTGTGCTTTGAATCCATGATGAGGTTTGTTGTGAAAAGTTTTATTTTGGTACTGGTTTGCGACTAATCTGATATTATTTCATATAATTATACATCTACGATCCGTCTGCATAGGATCTACCGTACCTTAAAGCGCAAAGTAGTTGCTTGGTCCTTAAAAGTCAAATATTGTTCAAATTAATATAATTTATCGCCCTAATCCAAGACCAACTGGCTAATTAAATAACTTCATTTTCATAACTTAGTACAGCTTCGCTATAAATAAAAAAAATCATTAATAATTATCTGTAAAGCCGTAAATGTGACTTTTCACTCTAGGTCTCCTAGAGATAACTTGCTAAATTCCAGTACATTGTAGGAACTAAAACATAACTGTAAAAAATAAAAATAAAAAAGAATCATGAGACTATTCCAATAAAGAGTTTATATATATATAACATAAGTATCACATCACTCACGACTTCCATTGTTTTTTTTTTCCACTCTGCGTCTCCTCCTTTCACTCACAAGGACAAACTGTACCCAAAAATATTAAATTGTGAATAAATTCTTCCATATCTTCTGATGTGCAGCTGATACCATATGTTTCCTTTCCTACAGTTACCTGTTATATACATCGTAGCAGTTAGGTTGTATTCTACAATAGCTAATCCACTACAGCTATGTTCATCTAAGTTATAAACATGCAAAAATAAACAGTAAAAACATGATAAGTTCTTGCAACATGATGAAAAAGCACGCATAAAGGCAAATGTTGAGTAGGAGGCATGTGTGCCCAAAGCAAATGGAGGTCAAACTTCGATCAGGAAGATTGAAAGGTCCTTAAAACTTTGTTTATTTCTAATCAGTTTACATCACTAGTCGGAATAACAAATTTGTACAGATTGGATCTACAAAAATTATTATTTATTCCACTGAATCTACACATTTATTTAGCAGCCATCCACTTAACGTTTTTAAAGTTTCTCTAGTTTTTATTTTATGGAAGATATAATTACTATTGTATCCTCACTTCCTATCTCTTCAATTTCAGATTGAAATATGCATTTTCATCGCAAGATATCAACTTCACATACCACACAAATCACACTTCAAATAACGGATTTTGATTTGATACAATCAAAATACGCTAGTGATCCAAAATGCCGCACGTCGTAGATGCATTGATTTGGACGACTAGGAACACTCATGCTGATGATTTAGAAGTTGATTTCAACGCGTTTGAATTGTACATTAAATCAAAATTCATTATGTACCAGTATATATAACAAATATAAGTAACCTCATGAATAAACATCTGAATCATTGAGGAGTCCAATAATCTTTTACGCTGTTAGGGTTGGAGAGAAGCTCCAAGTGCAAGCACTTAAGTTTCTAAAACTTCTAAACGTCAATAAACAACATCATAAAAGTAGAGGCAGGGCGTTATATATTATAACACCACTAGACATTGAGGCATCAGAGTTCAAAAATAGATCTTAGGTGAAGCTTAAAAGAGTTTAAGTGGAGCCTTTAACAGCATGAGTTGACACCTAATTTATTTCAATATATCCAACCAATGTAAAATTTTGTGTACATGGTCGCATAAAACCACACTAACTTTTTCAAGATTAAGAGTTGTGATTGACAATTCCAAGTGAAGATATAGTCATTTAAATATAACATGTATACTTCAAATGTCAGTCTAGTCTATGTCTGATCATATGGAGATTATTCCTATTTCGGAACAAACCAAACATATAATAGCAGCATCTCGAGTGGTCAAAATTACAACATAGGATGATGAACCGTAACCATATGATAACATAACGACAACATCACTAGACCCAGATAAAATGAACAAAGAAAGTACAAGTATGCATTTACAAGAAAACGATAAAAACAGGATGATGGATTACTTACTTTTTTTGTAAACTAACACCAGACCTTGAAGACCTAGAACAGAAAATGTTCAATCATTTATTAATAAATAATATGTTACTCAAGTAACATGCAAATTCAAAACATGGTAATGAGTAGGAAATGAGATTAACTACCTAGCTTGTTTAGTCCCATTATTTAGTCCCTTTGTTCCATTTCCGACAGCATACTGCATTGAAGAATGCACATGCCTGCTTTCTGCATTAACTGATATGTTCTTTGCTCGCAGTCCATTAGTGACATCAAAACCAGTTCTGTTTTGCTTAGAATCAAAAGAAGCAACTGTTTTGTTTCGATTGCTCTGTGCAATAGGAGTCAAAGCAACAGGATGAAATGATGATTTAAAGGCAGCAGACGAAGCAGCGGTAGCAGCAGCAACTTTTGCAAAAGCTGTAGTTGCAGATATGATTTCTTGAGCTCCATCACGCAGGTGTATGAAATCCCCTTCAATTACAAATAGCTGGTATTTGCATAGTCAGAAAACATTCAAAAGACAATATACATGTAATAAAATTTGGGTTTCTAGCGAACTGTAAGAGAACTTACTTCAGGGTGGTGAGCTAAGAAATCATCGAGCTTTCCATATTGCTTCCTATAATTATGCCAGTGATGGGGTGCAAGCATTTTAGCAAGCCTGTTTGGTAACTGAAAACGAGTCAAAATTAATAATGGTCAGTCGTATTTAATTTTTTATTCAAAGATAAAAGTAACATTTACATTTTATAGTAACTAGAAAAAAGTTCCATGTATTATAGCCAAAGCCAACATAAGCTGGCTTCAGTTTTAGTGCCCAGGCCTTGTTCGTCCACTCTATAAAGAAAGGCATGCATAACAGTATAGATATTGTTTCCAATTTAAATACTTCGTCAATGTGAGACGAGCCTAGGCCACAGACATGAGCATTTATTCCCCAGACCTTAGTGTACTTTAAAAATGGATTCTACCTAGTGTTCCCTATTTGGCAATGTGGGACTGATCTCCATGGGTACACACACTCTGGAGTCTGGACTAATAAAAAGGATCTATGAAATAATCTTCCGATGGCTTTATTAAAGCGATACAACATAGAAAAAGCTGAATTAAGTTGTTATTTTACATGGTCGTGCAGGTGGTAAAATAGCTGTTCCCTTCAATAAGTTCTGTTTGTTAAATGATTACAAAGTTAAAAGGTACTTACAGTTGTACTGATCCTGATGCGACCAACTGCTTCTGGTGGAATTGCACGAACGATGCACACCAAAAGTGATCTTTCATCTAAAAGACCAGGTTCTTGAGTATGTGGGGATGGAGTTTGATTTAGTGTTTTGGCTGTTGATTCTGATTCAGGATATATAACAACATTTTCGCGTATTTCTGTGACATTGTCATGATTTTGCTTTCTTGGAGAAGCAGAAATGATTGTAGCAGAAACTGCGGTTTTATTTTGTCCCTTTGAGATTGAAGAAAAAGCATATGTTACAAAAGCTACATAAAATGCAAAAATTTAAAGCAATACATACGAAATTATGAGGAAATATACGTGTAAATTACCGTAATCTCATCTGGCTGTTCATCTAAACCAGATAATACCGATGGATGAGTTGACATGTTTATATCTGATATCTGTTGGGGTTCAATGGACATCTGATACTGCCTATCATCTGACTTTAACATCTATAATGTAATCAGCGTTTCAATTTCAAGTATATTAACAGAATGTACAAAGTGAATGAACAAAACGTGTGATTATATAACACCTTTTCTTCATTGCTTGATCCTCCGGTTACAGAACCATTTTGCTGCTGGTCGAATTTAGCACAAGGAATGTCAGAATTAAACTGATTATGCTCGGTGCTGGACAACAGCAGGTTGTTCTGACTAGAATTTTGTGAAACATCATCCGTTACTATCTGGGAAACAATTAGAATATCAAATCATCTATCAAAAATGAATCAGTTATCTTTATTATCTTGGAGTTGACACAAATGACAAATATACCTGTTGTTGCTCTATAGTTTGATGAAGTTGGAACATAGATATAGGATGAAGAGGCTGAGGAATATGTGAATCGCCAGATGATATAGGCTGTTGGGGATGAATAATAAATGGATGCACTACTGCGTTCACTTGAGCTGGAGGAATACAACTGCCCATTCCAAGCACAGATGGAACGGCAGATATACTGGAAGGATGCTCATTCTAGAGAAAAATAATTCAAGAATATTAGTGATCTTATATAAACATTAATTGACATATAGAAGCCTGACAGAGTATGCATACATAATTACAGTTTTGCCCACCATATGGCAACCGAGCAGTCATATAAAAAAATGGGGCGGGGTACCCTTTTAACTCATTAATTAGCACCTCAACGGCGTCCCTGGCAGGGCATTGTCTATGACAGCAATATTTGATCACAACCAGATAAACCAACCAAATAAATTGATTTAAGTCAAATTGAACTGGTTTATAATTGGTTTGCAAAATAATTTTGTATAGTAATAATCATTTTGACCCAACTTACTACACTTTTATGGCATTAACAAGAATAGTAATATTTTAATACTTCAACACATCAGTCGGTATTCATAATAAATTTTAAATATACAGATATATTTATAGTATTGCTAAAAATCACAAAAGCATACAATACAAATCTCTAATCATAACTTTATGTTTACTCTTTCAGTGCGTTGAAGTAACTCCACATATATTTAAACCTCGAAACCGACATAATCATGCAAAATTAATTCGGCCGATTTGGTTTTATTTTCAATTTTCCCAATTTAAATTCAATTTAGCTTTGACATTTTCTACCTCAAGACCAACCAACAGAACATTCATCACTAATATCGCATAGGCTCATACCACTATTAAGGAAATGTCACAATATTTAATCCAAACTTCCTTGTGAACGGCAAAGTGGTAGTCAATTTAAAAAAGTGCAGAAATGCACGAAACATGCACCTTGACTTTTGTGCTTGGTGTCCACACTTTCTTGTGTAGACCACTGCAAAAATTAATTTGTTTTGTCTATTTGTTAATTTTATTACGACGAATCAAAGTCTAATGTCTTTTTTTCAATTTTGTGTAAATATTCCTCCAAGCAATTCAAATCTAAAATTATAGTATAATAAATTAGATGTAAAATTTTTTGTTGGGTATAGTCTAAAATTTACTATGATAGGTTATTAACATTCTAAAAGAAAAATTAAAATAACAAAAATAAAATAAATACAAAAATTATAAAACAATAAAGTGGAATTAATCATTCCTTCAATTAATTTCAACTTATGATTGAAGCTTTTGATAAAATCCGAACAATTCAAAGATGAGAAGTATATTTGCCATAATTGCAGTATTTCCCAGCAGAAGAAAAACAACAAAAGATCAAAAAAAAGAGTAACAAAGCTGAAGAAAAAAATGATCACGTGATTCTTAATGTGCCAAAAAACACATCTTGCAACTTCTCATTTTTTGCAAAAATGAAAAAAATGGTTTTGTGCACCTTCATTTACCATTGTGCCTTTAGAGGAAGAGTGTAGAGGATGCACCTTGGAATTTTTTGAGCCTAAGCAAGCGCCTTGCCAATCTTGGCGAACAATATGCGCAAAGTGTTTATTTTATTTCGACTTCTGATATTCCCAATGGGCTTAAACATAAGAACTTTTAACCCTTGGAAGGCTAAGTTTTGTAGGAAGATGAAGTTGCTTAGTAAGAACTAAGAACCATGGTTTAATGTCTTGCTTAAAACACAATTCTACAAGGATGAAAACATATTTCAAAGTAGATAAGAACACATCTTTTACATCATTGATTATCTTGATAACCTGAACAATTTCCTTTTTTTCAAATAAAAGAAGGAAAGAAAGAAAAAAACGTACTTTTTAAAAAGACGGATTATTATTATTTTGTTAACTGTAGTGGATAAAATAAATCAATTCTTTAAATGCCTATGTAAGTTCATAGCATTTAGAAAAATATTATTTGAAATATTTTATAAAGTTTTGCAACTTTTGTTACAATAGTTATACATACATACATATGTGTGTATTATTAAAACATGTTAATGCATTATTTCCAACTTCTAGATTTTTTTATTGGGTCGCGATTTTCCTCTTTCCCATCTCCCCATCCACTCTCATACAGTTTCCTATTTTATTAACAAAATTTTTTTGTTGCTGTTGCTGTTGTTTTTTGCTCAAGCTTTTACGAGTTAGTCCATAAGCCAACTTATTTGGCACAGTTCCATGGAGACTTGATTTTGCGAGTGTTAATAAATGATCGTGTCTTGATTGTACAAACAGGTCAATGAAGATGAAATTTTAACCCAGATTCCCTGGTGTGCGCAGGTGAGTGAATGTATCTCTGAATAGGACTAAACATAAGTGTAGATGAAAAGTGACTATTATTTTGAAAAGGGTTTAATCCAGCAAACAGGATAGAGATAATGTATTGCTATCAGTTATTTGCCGCTGTTTATATTTTGATTTTTGGACATGATATGTCACCATGACTCTACTATGTATATCAATATAAACTCTTCAAAACAAGCATCATTTATGAATTAAAGTATTGAACACATCAAGGATTTATGATTATGATATTGCATTATGATTATCTGGTACTCATTCTCTTTCATCTGAAAATTAGAAACATAAACCAATTCTTTCTTTTCACATCACAAAGTTTAGTGGCTGCGACAAAAATAGACATGTTGGACATCATATTACCTCTGAGGATACAATGGCAGATGGAGCATGAGTACGGTCGTTGAGGGATCCATTAAATATCATACCCAAGTTAAAATTGGTTGCAGCGGCATTTGCATTTGCATGGTTACCATTGTTTTGAGTCCAAGAAGACAGGTCTACCAAACTTTTATGAGTATCTTGTCCATTATGTTCCCTAGCACTAGCTAACTCTGTTTGAAGCTGTTGGATTGTTTGTAGATGATGTCGCTCCACCTCAGCAAACTAGCATCAGTAACCAGTTGCAACAAATCAGATTTCATGCAAGATAAATGAGCTAGTTGTGCAAGTGCACCTTATGATATGGGGGAAAACACCTATCCCACAGTCAAATATGGGAACACATGTTATACTCATCATCATAAAAATATACAATATAAATGTTTGTGTGGAGAAACACATGGCCAAAAAAATCATCTAGACAACAGATAAAAGTATTTTAAAAAAAAAACTCATTTCCGAGGGTGGTACCCATGAATGATCAACCTCCTTAAAACAAAGGGGTTATCCAAAGCTATATATTCTATCGAACAAAAGACTGAAAGATAGCTCTATATTCAGACCATAATATAGATAACACAAAACTATTGAAAAGATGAATAACACTCACCTGTCGTTGTATAGCAATCCAATATTGATTGAACTGTTCAGTTCGTTCTTGTAGCTGAGCTTGCAATACAGTGGATTGCAAAGCATCCATTTCTTGCACATGAGCAATCCAAGTTTGTGCCTCTCTCAACTGTTCATCTTTGAATAGATTCGTTTCTTGTGTGACCCGATGCTGAATAAGAAGGCAAATTTGTTAGGGAAGTTCTTCTACCATGTTCATATAATTCATTAACTGTGTGTGTAATGATTGACACAACCAAGCTTCTACGACCCAAAAATCAAGATAGCATTTGGAAGTGCTAACATCAGAAAACTAGATCTAGTTGACTTTAAAATGCGTAAATATAAAAGATTAATAACTAGCATGATAATGCAGATCATATGTCAGTTAACCTGCTCCTCCAGTGCAAGAATCCTACTATCTTTCTCTTGAATATGTTCTTGTAGATCATGCATCTGCTGCATATGCTGAACTCTTTCAGCCTCTGAGTTGTCACGTTCTCTTCTGCAACAAAACAATTTTTTAGGGCACATGTTTAATATATATAAATGTGAAACTCGAGACACGCGTTTATCAAAATTTATTCTGCATCTGAAAGTGAAAATAAATTGTGTCTGAAAGTACTTTTTACCTTGCATCTGAAATAGGATTGGCAATTAGACCCAACCCAATGGACCCGAACCCGACCCGGTGGATCTCGGTTCTAGGCGGGTCCGGTTGGGTAAAAGCTAAAAATGCATATATTTCAATGTTTTTTGGTCGGGTCTTTCGGATCGGGTCGGGTTTGATCGGGTCTTTATTGTATTTTTCATCAAGGTTATCAAAACAGGATTCAAATCGTAAAGTTAAAATTTTAAATCGAAACGGAATTTAAATCGTAAATCGTAAATTCAAAAGGTCCATATTTTAAGGTTTGTACACACTTTGAAATTGATTGTGATGTTTGAAATACTGCATCTAAACTTAAAAATTAGTTTTTTCTCTTTTTTTCTTTTTATTTTGTTTAGAAAACACTAGAATTGGAATTGTGGATTCAAATAAGCATATTGAATGTACAAATATGTATTGAATGATGTTGCTCAACTCTGGTTATAAATGTGTTGAATCGAAATGTAAATCGAATCGGAATGGGAGAGATCCTATCCGAAACGGGATTTAAATCGTAAGATTTTAAGATTTTTGATAACAATGTTTTTCATCACCCAGACCCGACCCGAGACCCATCGGGTTCGGTTCGATTCGGGTCTTTTCGAGTCGATTCGGTTCAGTTTTGCTGTTCTCGGTTCTAATTGTCAACCCTAACTTGAAAGTACATAGCATGCTTGAACTTAATTCGTTGTTCTCCTACAAACTGTTCACCTAAACAAATTGTGTCCTAGTAAAGCCCACTAACTAACTTTATTTCAAAATCAGTGTAATAAAATGCATTAAACAGTCCGCACAATGTATAGAAAATTTACATGGAAACTTGAATATTAAGTAATGTTATAGTACCAAAATATTGAGCTTATCTTTATGCAAATGTTTTCTACTTGATTAAACCATTTAAAAAGGCGCTGACTGCTCTTCGAAACTAGGATAGTTAACATGCCTTACAAATGCATACATAAAGATGGAAAACTTTTTACACAAACACTTTGGCATGAAATTTGAGTAAATGATGTCAAATCAAACGTCACAAGATGTATATCTTCTTCAACACTTATGCACATTTTTGCATGAAAATTGAGTAAATGATACCAAATCAAATAAGTCGTAAGGTGTATATCAACTTCAGTATTTATGCACATCTATAGTGCTTATAAAGAAATCATTCCACATCAATCCAGCGATATTTTTGTTACTCTGGCCATGATATGAACCTCCCATCAAGGTGTTAAGAGACTGATGAGAAATTTCATCACGTGGTAAGCAAGTTTATTTGTAATTAGACATCTATAAGCTGTAGACATCTGAACCTATGCAATCTACGATTACATAGGAAGGTAAAATCCATAGCAGTACAGTTGTATTGAATTACATTGGCCATGTTATGAAACTTCTTTCAAAATGTGTTATATATATATATATATATATATATATATATATATATATAATCCCAAAAAACACACGTACACACACATCCTCTTAGTGGTGGACAAGTTAATTTGTGTATTTAGAAAGGATAAATGAGGTCCGTCAACTGTTGGATACCGATATATCGACGTCCGTATCTGAAATTATTTTTGAATATTGCATATCTGTATCTGCAGATAGCGGACGGATATCGGATTTCTCTATCCGGTCAAAATTGATAAATCTAAATCATACATAAAAAATTTTGGTTCACGTAAAACTGTTTTGGTATTAAGATTTGTAAAAATCATTGTTTTAAAAGGCGAAAGCGTACGCGGGGCATTTTTGGGTCCGTAAGGCGAGGCGTAAGCCTCGAAACACTGAGGCGTAAGCTTTTCGGGTAAAAGAAAGATGCAAAACATATAATGAAATTTGAAATAAAATAACATAAAATGTCAAACATTAAACAAGAAACATAAAGCATTCGAAACAATTCAAACAAAATACAATCGTCCATAAACATTTAAAGTTAAATCAACATAAATTGCAATAGATCAAATGATATATTCATTGCATATATGATAACAAATTCCACAAAGAAAGTATTTTGAATTGATGGAATCCGGTAAATCTTTAACCCACTTGTCTTTTTTGCTTATCTCTTCAGTTTACACTATGCACTGCTATGCAGAAGAGAAAACAAAAATCACTCGGTAAACCATTTAAAAAGAAGAAGCAATTGTGGGAGTATTAAAAAGAAAATTTACCTCTTTTTAGCTCTTAGAAGTAAATATTGAATGAGCAAACAGAAATAGAAGAATAAGAGTTTTGAAAATAGCAGCACAAAAAATTTTGCTTGAGAGGTTTAAGCCTCAATGCGTTTTTTAGTCGAGGTGTGCGTTTTTTTACGTTTTTTGCGCCTCAACCACCTGAGGTGTATGCCTTTGGAGCAAAACGTCTTTTGACATGCGCCTAGGTGCGTTTTTGCTTGCGCCTCGCACACGTTTTTTAATACACTAGTATAAATACAAATATTCATTTATATATACACATAATATGAATTAATTATTAACTTGACAAATCAAAAAATATCAATTATTTTATTATGTACTAAAATGGACATGATATAAACTATTATCTTGTAAAAGCCAAATGGATAATTTTCAGATGCAAATATCATCATGTATGCATACGTATCCAGTTTTTTTGATATCAGATATCTTTTCATTTTTCAAACATGGATGGACTTCAAATTTTTCGAGTATCCATTGACAGACTATAAATAGTGTGAAGTGGTCTATTCCACTTGTCACAATATTTATAGGATGGACAGTACATTATTATATGAATAAAGGGAATATCGATAATAAGATATTGTGCACATAGTTATTTGTGCAATGAAGAGACTCATTTGATAAAAAGTTGAACAATAAAATTAAACAGTTTGTATAAGGTGGATAACAGAGGAATTCCATTGCATTTCCAAATAATATTGGCATGTTCAAGCAACCAATAAACAAATTTTAACATACCTGAATGACAATAGACAGTACATTATATGAATGCAAGGAATAACAAAAACAAGATATTGTGTACATAGTTATTTGCGTAATGAACAAACTCGGTTTATAAAACGTTAAAAATAAAATAAATCCATTTGTATAGGGAGGTTAACAATAAGAATCCTATTGCATTCTAAAACAATATTGGCAAGCTCAAGCAATCTATGAACGGATCACACCACACCATACCTGAATGAAGCCAGTTCTTTGTTTTGCTCCCTAAGAAGGTCGTCTTTTGCCCAAGACTAATCCATAAAAAAGAAACAAAACTCATTAGAAACAACGGGTATATCTTCTAATCCGAAATGCAAACAATACTAGTAATAACAAACCGCTTCATTGTCAAGTTGTATAGCTTGAATTTCTTTAACCTTCTCCTCAAGTTGCATTTCTAGTCCATGTATGTGTTGTTTGCTCTTCTGTATTTGATCCTGTTAATGTGCACAAAATAAGTTTGATGAGATAGGAAAGAATCATAAATGGAGGAAAGAGAATAGTACCCACCATCTAATCCTGTAATTATTAAAGATAATGAAGATAAATAAATGATCGACAATCATTCATCTATTCAAAGCCACAGTCATATAGTTAGGGTTTTAAAAGGAACTACAAGAATCGCATGCAGAACACCATAACAATACCACCGCACAACATAACAATACACATAAATAAGGTCAATGATTCGAAACTTGCATTATTTCCTATTTCTTTGTATTTTGAGAAGCGTATTTAAGAATGATAGTGGTGGCAGGGTGGTGGTAGTGCTTATTTAGTACACACAAAAAAACTTTTGAACACCTTAGCTTACCATGATTATCACAACATAAACTTACTTGCATACACATTTGAGATTTAGACCAACACTCGAGGAAACAAATCCAAAAGCCCTTATTCTTTTAATTCCCTCTTATATCCTTATGTATGCATAAAATGGAGTAAAACAGGTCCTTGTGTAGAGTAGTGGACACTTGAAGTTGCACACCAACCCATCACAAGTCAATATATAATATTTTCTTTTTCCCCATACTTCAATTGTTGATTGAATATTCTTTATTGGGTGGAACACGTAATTATAAATGCAAATGCATTTAACAGTATCCCATTCTTCGTTCAGTTACTGGAAGCATATGTATCATAGCTTACTATATTGACCACATATCAACTATGTCCTGGTAGTATATGCACTAACATAAAACACTAAACGCATGCTTAATGAGTTTCACTATGGAGTACACTTAATGAATAACACCCTATATGTTAATCCTAGTCCAACTTTGGTTTCCAAATGAAATTGTTACATTACGCTTAATGTGCACAAACCATTCATGTACTAAGCGAAGTTTTAAAAGACAAAAGACGTACACGAAACGCTTTTGTACTCTCGATGCAAGACATAAGTCTTGGGCGTTGAAGTGCAAGTTTTATGAGTAAATGTTATTCATACACACATCAAATATCTAAATATCGAGTAGTAAATGCCGAGCATCAAAATAAAAAATATAAACACTCAAAAATGATCAATACAGAATACAATCAATTACATATAAAACATTTCACATAGAAACTTTTAACTTACCCATAATTTATCAGTTAGTGTACATATATAAACACAACATAAATTTATTAGAAAAAAATAGACGCGGTTCTGTTTAAAAACAGACCATCACAAGCAACATAAAAAACATCATCCAATTTCATGTTGAAACAGAGACCATTATAAGTAGCATGTGATTTAATTACAATAAAAAAAAGAAAACATGAACATATTATTATAAGTAGCAAAAAATCAAGTTATTATTTTATTTTATTTTTCTACTTCCTCTGTGATTCTACGGTGCTCTATGTTGTTCAAGACGGAGCGGAGCGCCAGGCGCTAAGAATGTGTTTAGAGTCCAAGCATAGTCCAGGCGAAGCCTGAATGAAAATAAGCGCTCGCTATGTAATTTGATGCTAGTTAATTTTTCACTGAGTGGCAATAGAAACAGTAACTACATATATAATGAGAAACTCAATTAGTGATGATTATATCATCACCTTTTATCATTGTAATATGGATGATATATATAATCACAATTAAAGTTCGTCGTCAATAAATTAAAAAAAATAACAAAAGCATATTATAATTTACAATAGCAATAAAACCTATACATAATAAAGGTTATACATAATGAAATTTGTCATAACTATAACGAAATATTTATGTACTTAATAATCATGACTTCATAAAAAAACACAATAATTGTGAATAATTTAATTTTTTTTAATTGTAGTAGAGTACTCCAGGTTATATTCCAAAATATTTAAAATGGAATTTAAAAATAATTCGATTAAGAAAGTGAAAGGAAAAAACCATTAAAATCATATTTCGAAGAAGTGAAAAGTTAATGAGTAATTATTATTATATATTTATTTTTTTTGAGCTAGAAAATCAATTAAATAAGCATTGGGAAACACGAAAATTGCACGTTTATTTTGAATTACAAAAGGTTTGTTTATTGAATGTTTCTATATATTTTGATATAAAATATATAAAGTGTAAATAAATTTTAAAATTATATTTGAAGATGAAGAACTTCAATAAATAAACAAAATAATAGAGTTTTTTGGTGATATAATTTATCGAAGTTAAAAAAGGTTATAATAAAAACACCTATTTTTTTAACGTCTCAAGAAAAACTTAACGCTCAGACGGCGCCTCAAACAAGGGGTGGAATAAAGCGCCAAAGAAAAAAAGAGCACTAGAATTGCCAAATAGCACCTACATGGCGCTCGATGGCATCCCGATGGCGCCCTTGACAGCATAGATTGTGCTTTTAAAAGAGTTCAACCAACCAATTCAACTTAGAGATCAATTTTGAAATTAACTGCGAAACTTAATTCAAAAAAATAGGAAAATTACTTGGTGTTGTTTGCTTAATTTTGTTAATTTTTCTTGCTACAAAATCATTGCTATAAAATGATTAGGTTTTTGTAGCTTTTGTTAGACATAGTTGGTATAAAAGTTAAAGGAAAATATTCCTAAATTGTAAGTTTCAGCAACCTAAGACGTATGAGGCATGCGTTGGTAGATCTTGTATGCTTCAGCCTTCGCGTTGCTAAGGCGTAAGGCTTGGAAGCAAAAAACCTTTTTGAGCAAACCTCAAGACGTTTTGGCTCGCTGCACCTGAGGCGAGGCTTTTAAACATGGGTACCAAGTAATAAATGATTAAAATCGAACGCCTTTAACAATATAATATATGGGCTACAATATGCATATGCTCACTAATATGAACATTTTTTTATCTCGATCGAGATCTCATTTTCAAGGTCAAGCGATTCGAAACAAGAATAATCGGGTACATCTCACTTCAACTGAATCTCGGGCGAGATATTCAAATCTCGGCCGAGATCGATTTACGAGATCTCGACCGAAATGAAGTGTTTTTGAATTTTACTTTTTTAATGAGTTAGGCATGGAATATATGCCTTGTGTAGGTCTAAAATTCATGCTTGATCTTTATTAACAGTTGAAATATAAAAACAAACTTTTGGTCCGACCGTAAAGTTCCAAAAATACCACCATTATATATATTTCTTTATTAATAGTTGTAATACATTTGATGTCACGTTTTTTGGTGTCAGCGTGAAATACCAAAAATGACTCTTTTAAAATATTATCAAAATTTAGTTTCACTTAAAAATATGATCTAACAATTAAGCTTCCTATAAAAATTCAAAATTTTCTCTATAAATATTTACCAAGTCTTAATATTGCTTAAAAATAGAATCTAACAAATAAACTACTTTACAAATTCGTTTTTTATTAATTTATAATATAAATAAAATTTTAAACTAAAAAAATTAGATATTGCAACTTAGAAATAAATATTCAAATAGTCTATATATGATTTAACATATGATTAAATATTTGTGAAAATCATTTTCTTTTGAACGTATTAAACAAATACAATTTGTAGAAAAACAATTCAGATGTCTTCATCACGCGCAAAGCGCGTGCCGTAACGCTCGTTTCAATAAACAAGTTGGACTGTCAATTTCATTTCCAACCATCCATTTTTTTCTACTCTCAAGTCACGAATACATGTCTAGGATTTTTGTTTCTCATTTGAAACGTCGATTTTCTTCCTGAAATGTGATTCTTCATTCTCAAATCTGGTAAGCTTTAATGTTAAGTTCTTTTCTTTTTTGCAAAAACTTTCTAAACCCTAATTATTTTGTACCATTTCCTTCTCTAGCTCCTCTTCCATTCAAATTTCTATATTGTTTATACTTTTTAAAATTCCTTTTCTGTTATACCATTTTTTAAATTAAATTCACTACGGTTAACTTCCAATTTCATAGCAAAACTCAAAATTTTGTACTTAATCTGATTTTTTTGCTGGCCTTGGTATTTTCTACTTAATTCTATGTTTTTTACAGTGAATTTGTTTTTTTCACAATTAACTTGAAATGTCAACGCCTTTTGCTAATTCAAATCATTCTTTTTAAGAGACGTCGAAAAATCTTGTTAAGTTATTTTACATTCTTGTTCAACAAAGTTTGTCAGCAAACATATTGTATATTTGCTTAAATATACATTCTTGTTTAAAAGAATGATATCTGCGATGTTAGTCTGGTTAAAATAGTTTACTAATTTATGTATTCTCTATTCAAAGAAATTGAGTAATGAATTCAACATTTCAGCTTTATATGTAAAAAAATTGGAGTGTGCTTGCTTACTTAAATGTAAGCCAATATTGAAAATATCAAATAGCCCGAGATTGAAAATCAAATTAGTTAAATTATTTTTGTAATTAGTATTTAAACTTTAGTTGCGTACTTGAATGTAAACCAATATTGAAAATATCAAATAACCTAAGATCATTCCGAGATGTATTTTAGGGTCCGAGATGAGCTCCCGACATAAATTTATCTCGCCCGAGATCTCATCAAATACGAGATCAAGTCCCTGAAATCTCCAAGACGAAACGTGACCGAAATCCAAGATTTAAAACCTTGGTAAGATTTGAAGATTTTTGACAACAATGGTCGTCACTTTATTCAATTTTAGTTTTTATTATTGTATGTTTGTGCTTATGAACAAAAACTCGACATAAAAATGTATTTATAGCCTCCGTCTTCATGTTTGTGTTTATATTGTAATGTAAACATTATATACAACTTTAATCTTCAATCGTCTTTAAAAATCTCATATATACTTTATGTAGCTATGTTGTGATACCATTGACAAACGATTTACTTACCAATTATGTGGTACATATATGCCTTCACTTGCGCTCACTTTTGAAAAGCAAGCATTATACTCGATGTCAGTATTCTTAATGGGCAAGATTGACATAAATTGTTAAATCTGAATAGGAGCAAATTCTTGATTGATTAAATTACAATATTACAATACATGATTTTTGCTGAAATTGATCGATATTTAATATCACTAATAAATATGTACTTATGTGCTTGAGGTCCATATACAGAATTCACTAGTTTCTTTGACATAAGACTAGTGAATTTGAATATCAAAATAGTATCACATAGGTTTAGGAATCTTTATTTTTGTGTACTGCCTTGTTTGGGATTCACATAAACAACTGCTTACATGTGAGCAGTTACTTGGAAACAATTTTAAATGTCATACATCACTTCAAAACTTTATGTGACAAAATCGCATATAAATAAATGTCAAAGTCTCATGGCTACTGGTAAATTACGACTATATCTTTTTTAATTGACGTTTATGCTTTATCATCATTCAACCAAATATCATGTTCTAACTTATTCACATAAAACGTACATGAAACTTCAACTCCAATATGGCTGACAGCGTGTAATTCATAAATCGTGTAACATAACATTCAAATTGAAGTTTCTTGCAGTCGACATGTCGAAATTTTGATGTGGACCCAGCAAGAACTTCTAAAAATCTAGTTTCTAGTTACAATTAAAAAACAAAGACACATAAAATTACTTGTAAATTACCGTTAAAATTTTCATTTAGCTTCATTTGTTGATTTTGATTCATTGTCGAGCATGAATAGGCGAAGGCTATTTTGGATTTAGAGTTTCATTTCGAGCTTGTCTCAAACGAGAAGATGTAGTGGGATTGTGGCGGATTTTCCATTCTAATAATGGTTTTAGGGTTTTCTATGAATGACAGCAAAACGTGTTTAGTTAAAATGTGTTAATAATAGTTAGGATTTATTTGGTTTAAACTTTTTCCATTTAATTATCGACCTCCCCATAGCCCGCTATCGTGCGGGAACCTCATACACTTAGTTCCACCTTAAACTTCTTCCATTTAAATTAAAGCAAATTAAAATTATTTATAAAAAAACAAATGTATCCATCAAAGTATCTATTTTATAGAACTTATTGGATATAATAACAAAAGTATTTTATATATGATTTTACGTACTTGATTATGATAAGTATTTATATCGTTTGAAATTTAATCTACATCAGTCAGTGCCTACTGCAATCAATGTGATACTCAAAGAAACAATATTTTATATAAAAATTGTTTTTTGTATATTATTTGATCAAAACATGTGTTTTGTATGTAACATGGAGAATGCAATATAAATTTAAGTTAGTTGAGTATGTAAACTATTTATACACCATACAATATTAAAAATTACTGAAATTAAAGCAGAATTTCCTAAATCTATGAAACAGAACTAAAATTCCAAAATTTCAACTAGTCAAAACAGATAGGAAAAAGGAATATTGAACCTAAATTTTACAGAAGTCATATTTTCTTGATGTCAAAAAACACACTACATCATCACCATTCTTTATCTTATCTTTTCTCAAATGATTGCAGTACGCCAGATGAATTTTCATTTGCCATATTTTTCTACCATTGGTTATATCTTTCATTAAATTCATTTTTTCATTATTTTTAATACTTTTTCCATGTTCATTTGGGTATGTTTTTTGGATTTTTTCTTTCTATATGAATATTATTTTCTTTCTTTATGGATGCATCACTTTTTTTTGTATGTGTTTATACCATCTTAATTTTTTCCCCTTCTTTGAAGTTGTCACTTGAGGTGGAGCCTTAACACAATGGTTAGGTCACCCGCATGGTGATCTGGACGTCAAGATTTGAATCCGAAAACAGCCTCTTCGCAATGCGAGGAAAAGGCTGCATACATTATCGACCTCCTCAAAGCCCGCTATTGTACAGAAGCCTCGTGCACTGGGTTCCACCTTTACCTTTTATTTGAAGTTGTCACTTCCAGTTTCTCTCACTATCTCTTTTCCAGTAATTTCAATTATCTACTTAGCATTTCTATTTCTTTTACATGTTCTTTATTTATTTTTTGAAACCAACATTGACAATGTACAACATAGTTAAAACATTGTTTAATAGAAATTTCCTTTGGAATTGTTTGTTATTTTCCTATCATGTATAATAACACTAGTTTGTCTCCATTTTATTCGTAATATATTAATTTGTACCATTATTTTTTCCTACCTTTATATCTTCTTGAATTATCGTACTTAGATATTTTGAATGATGTTTTCAAATCTGAATTAAAATTGTAAATCATAATGTTTAAGTCAAAAATGAATTTTGAATTGTAAATTCAATAAATTCATATTTTAATGATTATACATGCTTTAATATTGTATTTCATGCATAATGTAAGGTATCAAATAACATTTACGTGTATACAAGCAATAATTTTTCTTTTTCTAATAATATTTTCTATTTTTGAAACTAATTTTGACATTTGTGCTTCCACGTCTAAACCTAGAATATAGTTTTTCTTCTTTTTCTTAACTTTATGTTGTCCAGACAACAATATAGTTTGAATTGGAAACCCAACTGTCTTCATATATTTATTTGAATACAGATTGAATCATTTTTTTCACTTTTAATCTTAATTGAGAGTTGAATCGTGTTTTGACAACAGAATTGTGGAAAGATTCGATTTGAAATAGGATTTAAATTGCATGATTTTAAGATTTTTAACGACATTAGAATATATCTTCTTTATTAATCATTTGATATTGCATATTTATTGCATTATATTTTCCATTTTTTGCTAAATTTGCATTAACATACACTCAATTTTAGTCCAACTTTCAACCGCTTTAATTTCAGTGTAGTTCATCGATTTTCATATTTTAATCTACTTTTTCTTTCAAGATGTCAACTAGCACAAAGTCATATGCAAAGATCATGCACCACAGTCTATGGTGTCAAAGGCTCTGTATGAGCTTTGTTAGACTGCCAAAACTCTATTTTTAGGCTTTGATGCCTAAAGCCTAATAATGTTATAGTGCTCTATCTCTTCTATTATAGTACCATATATTACCATCTGGAAGTTTTAGAAACTTCAACATTTGAGTTCCACTTCTCCCTAACAACATAGACCATGTTATATCCACTAGATTCCTTTTTTATTTCATCCAAGATTAACGCATATAGATGTTAGCTTAAAACCAACCATTGATGCAAACTACTTTACTGAAATATCGCTACCCTCGCCATGTGCCTAACATACTTCCATCTTAAATTTTTAGATATACCTTGAATTGGTTTTATCATATGTTGAACCTCATTTTGTACTTAAATTGCATCTCTGTACTCTATTATGTGTTTTTACTTTTCTTTTTATTTCTAATTTGTTCAATTAATCATCTTATTAATTGTACAAGTTACAACTTCTAAATTTTAAAAAATATCATACTACAAACCATTATATCTAAAAATTCCACTAATGCTTTGTGTTAAGATCAATCATATACACAACTAGTTTAAGAAATCTCTATATACTTATAAGCATAGTAAATATCTACCACCAAGGCATGAATATATTACATTAAAATAATTACATGTTTGTGGGTGTAGAGTAAAATATTATATGTAGGATAATTGCAACTTTATATGTATGTGTGTATGTAATTTCATATGGATGATGCAAATTATCATTTAACTCATGGATGTTGTGACTATTCCATAAATTGAAACATAATCGCATATAATTGAAACTTTGAAAGGTGCTTACATCCGAGTAAAGTGAATTTATATCTAACAAAAATATACATATTGTGTACAATATGAAATATACTTGATTTAATAGAAAATAAAATTTTACATAGCGATAAAATTACAACACCAATAGTTATATACTTACTTCATATTATAAAATTTTATTCACTTTAAATGATAGCTTTCAAATCATATTTTGCATGAAAACCTATCCAAAAATATTTAAAAATTTAAATTAGATGCACGTATACAAATTGTGTGAATGTTCATAAGTATCCATGGAACAAATCTCAACCTTTATTTGCTTAATATACGTTTAGCTGAAATTGCAAATTTGACTTCAACTTAATGTGCAACAAACTAACGCACAAAATCTACTTTAGAATTTTATCATCAATTCAACTACATTTGACTTCAACTTATGGTGATGAGATGGTAACAATTCCATGTTACAGAAATTATACTCAAGCCACAATGTCAATTCCAATGTCTTGCAGAACTGCTATCCCTAAATAAGAATGTCTAGAAAGTTTTAATACAAAAGACCTAGGTTTCACATTTTCACTTGTTTTTTTCCACAGTATAAAAAACTTCTCGAGTATAAATATCATGCATGTGTAAAGAAGAAGAAAATCAAGTGAATGATTAAACAATCATAAATGAATATCAATGCTATGAGCATCAAAATTATAGGACAGCGGCATTACCATGATCAGACCTGTACAAGTATTTAAAAACAACAACAACCTTAAGTTGAGAATTAGCATCGGCATGCTCCTTAATCTTCAACTGAAACCTCTTCTCCGCTTCAGAAATCTCCAATCTCACAATATCGCGCACTCTCAAATCAATTTCCAAGTGCTCTAATTCCTCCCTCTCCCTCCTAACCTCCTCAATCCTCTTATTCAATATCTCCTCACTCAACCCTCCACCCCCGTCAATCTTAATGGAGCAAAACTCCGAATCCTACAGACAGAAAGAAAGAAAAAAAAAATCAGTACTTTCAAACTTAAAATAAGATCTACAGTTTTGTTGGCAAAACTTTACATTGTTTGAGCTGATTTGAAATGGCGAGTGCTCGGAGACTGCTCGCCATTCCATTCTGGACATAAAACTAGGGCTTGTTGAGTTGTAAAAAGGTAGGGTTTGTTGTTAAGGTTTTGAATTAAAGATTTGACTTGAGTCGAGAAAGAACAGATTTATCTAAAGTACGAATTTAGGGATATTGAGAATACCAATGGAAGTACTGGGCTTATAATTAGACCTGTCAAAATATGACCCAACCCATTAACCCAACCCACCCAACCCATTTACCCTATTTATAAATGGGTTGAGTCAACCCATTTATGAATAGTATTAAATGGGTTATGGGTTGGGTTGACCCATTTTTAAAAGGGTTATAAATGGGTAACCCATTTATTAAAAACATTAAATTTTAATATAAATTTGAAAAATAAGAATTTTGAATATACATTTTAGTTTTTCATGGAGACTGACGGTTGTACTTAGAAAATAACAGGCTACCAAATCCCCATATTTGAATTCCGCCTAGTGCAGAAGCCGCTATTTTTTTTGTTCAAACTGCAATAACTCCTTCGTTCTAACTCGGAATCAGACGAAACTTCGACCGATGAACTTTCACCTAAATTACGGACAGTATAGAACACTCGGATACTTCACCGTGTGAACGCACACTGTAGTTCTCCAAGGGGACTGACAGTTGTACTTAGAAAATAACAGGCTACCAAATCCCCATATTTGAACTCCGCCTAGTGCAGAAGCCGCTATTTTTTTTGTTCGGACTGCAATAACTCCTTCGTTCTAACTCAAAATCAGACGAGACTTCGACCGATTAACTCCCACCTAAATTACGAACAGTATGGAACACTCAGATACTTTACCGTGTGAACGCACACTGTAGTTCTCCAAGGGGATTGACAGTTGTACTTAGAAAATAACAGGCTACCACATCCCCATATTTGAACTCCGCCTAGTGCAGAAGCCGCTATTTTTTTTGTTCGGACTGCAATAACTCCTTCGTTCTAACTCAGAATCAAGCGAGACTTCGACCGATTAACTCCCACCTAAATTACGGACAGTATGGAACACTCGGATACTTCACCGTGTGAACGCACACTGTAGTTCTCCAAGGGGACTGACAGTTGTACTTAGAAAATAACAGGCTACCACATCCCCATATTTGAACTCCGCCTAGTGCAGAAGCCGCTATTTTTTTTGTTCGGACTGCAATAACTCCTTCGTTCTAACTCAGAATCAGACTAGACTTCGACCGATTAACTCCCACCTAGATTACGGACAGTATGGAACACTCGGATACTTCACCGTGTGAACGCACACTGTAGTTCTCCAAGGGGATTGACAGTTGTACTTAGAAAATAACAGGCTACCACATCCCCATATTTGAATTCCGCCTAGTGCAGAAACCGCTATTTTTTTTGTTCGGACTGCAATAACTCCTTCGTTCTAACTCAGAATCAGACAAGACTTCGACCGATTAACTCCCACCTAAATTACGGACAGTATGGAACACTCGGATACTTCACCGTGTGAACGCACACTGTAGTTCTCCAAGGGGACTGACAGTTGTACTTAGAAAATAACAGGCTACCACATCCATATATTTGAACTCCGCCTAGTGCAGAAGCCGCTATTTTTTTTATTCGGACTGCAATAACTCCTTCGTTCTAACTCAGAATCAAACGAGACTTCGACCGATTAACTCCCACCTAAATTACGGACAGTATGGAACACTCGGATACTTCACCGTGTGAACGCACACTGTAGTTCTCCAAGGGGACTGACAGTTGTACTTAGAAAATAACAGGCTACCACATCCCTATATTTGAACTCCGCCTAGTGCAGAAGCCGCTATTTTTTTTGTTCGGACTGCAATAACTCCTTCGTTCTAACTCAGAATCAGATGAGACTTCGACCGATTAACTCCCACCTAAATTACGGACAGTATGGAACACTCGGATACTTCACCGTGTGAACGCACACTGTAGTTCTCCAAGGAGACTGATAGTTGTACTTGGAAAATAATAAGCTACAGCATCCCCATATTTGAATTTTGATGAAAATTAGAATTTTAAATTTTTATCGGAACTCAAAACATAAACATTAGAATTAGAATTATTTTATATTTATTTGTTTTTTATTAGTCAAATTAAATTTAAAATTTTAAATGGGTTAAATGGGTAACCTGCTTATTAAGTGGGTTGGGTCATAAATGGGTTGGGTCATAAATGGGTAAAAAAGAATGGGTCATAAATGAGTTGGGTCAAACTCGACCCAACCCATTTTGACCCAACCCAACCCGTTTGACAGGCCTACTTATAATTACCGTAGCAAACACAGAATATTATATGTTTCAGGCTGAGGGACAGTTTTACAAATACGACCACACTTAGTAAAGCCGAACATTTAATAAAATAAAATCAAAAGGTATGCTTTAAAAACTCACTTCAAAAGAGGAGCTAAAAGAAAGTTAATGAAAGGGCTTGTTAATGAAATCACTAATACATAGCAACATAGTAGTAGAATGACATTTAATCTCCAAACATAATTATTTCCGATTTCTATTCTACATAAAGCTCAATATCTGACCATTTGAATTCTGTTTTCTCATTCAATTTCATGTCATATACTAATCCCTTGTTGATTTAATACTCACCATTCTTTTTCTGTTTATCAAGCTAATCTTCAATTATATGTTTATATGCAGGTTGACTATCTCATCAAAACAAATCTTTGTCAACTTCTTGTAAGTTTTGCCCTAATTTTTTTACCAAATATTTTATGACTTCTAACCTACGTTTAATTTTCTACAAATCCATGATTAGGTTTCTAATTCCTTTCTTTTTATTTAATTTAGTTTCATCATTAAGTAGATTTACCTTTTCAGTTATCTCTTTTAAACATTTTTTATTTTGTCTTCAATAATGTATCAACCAAAGGCAAAAGCTAATTATGTTAAAAGCATTAGGGCACGTGCTTCGTGCATAAATTGTTTTTCTTCAAATTGTATATGTTTAACACATTCACAAAAAAATAATTTGTATAAATATTAACCATATTTTTGTGTTGAAATCATTTGTTGTTTGTTTAAATTTTATTTCTAAGTTGCAACATCTATTTTTTTAAGTTTGAATTTTTATTTATATTGTTAATTAATAATTTATTTTGTTAGATCATATTTTTAAGTGATATTAAGAAGTGATGGTACTTGTAGATGGATATTTTGAATTTGTAAAAAAAACTTTATTCGTTAGATCCTATTTTTAAGTGATATTAAGAAGTGATAGTACTTGTAGATGGACATTTTGAATTTGTAAAAAAAACTTTATTCGTTAGATCCTATTTTTAAGTGATATTAAAATTTGATAATTGTAGTAAGATGTTTTGAATTGTAAAAGAAATTTAAGTATTGGATCCTATTTTCAAGTGATATTAAAATTTGGTATTAGGGGCATTTCTGGTAGTTTATGTTGATACCAAAAAAGTAGACACTAAAGGTATTACAGCTATTATTAAAGATTGATAGCAACGTTTTTTAGATTAGGTTTTCAAAATGCATTTCCAACCTTTAATTTTTATGCGTTTAAATGCGTTTTTATTTGGTCCACTGAAAGACGTCGGCCTTAATTTTTGATCGATACAACAAGTTAGGGTATCACTCTTTTTGCCTTTAACTAATTTCAAGCCAGTCAAATTAATTGTTATTTCTCATATTATCCTATTGCTTTTCTACTAATATTCTATTTCCTTTTTTTGTTAATCATTATGCTCTGCTATAAACTACATCCATTTTGTTAATTAAACTTTTATACATTTCTTTATGCATAATAACACACTAATATGTTTTAAACAATAAATGTTATGCATTTCAAGACAACTTACAGGTAATTGCATATTAATGTAAATGCATTAGTCTCAACACCGCTGGAGTTTTGGTACATGTATATTTGCATTAATGCATAACGTGTATTGTTCGAAAACATTTTAGTGAGTTACTATGCATACATCCATTTTTCTAAGATGCATGTACCATGCACTAGGATGCAAGATTTCTAGGTGCTATAGAGTATTTTTGTGAAAATATAATTACTCGAAGAAAAAAATGAAAAAATACCTTCTACGCATTTTGAACATATCTTTTCTCTATCTTTTGTTCTGTCGTTAACATTTTTCAAATTAAGATATTTCATTTTCAGCTAATTTTTTAAAGCATTTGGAGCGTTCACACGTGCTTTTTAATAATAATAAATGCAGCAATTCATAAAGATTCTTCAGGGATTATGGTAAGTCTAGATATTTTCTAACTGGACAGGTTTGCTTTTGTTAATTTAATAAATTTATTTTGTAATTTGTTTATTAATGCAATTGCTTCCTTAGGGTATATACTGCAAAAGCTAGTTTAGTGTATATTTTCCTTATTAAGAAGCATAATATATGTTCTATTATATATATAAAAATGAATATTCACCTTTTCATCTCTTGCTTATCATTTGATCAAATAATAAATCCACAGGACTTTAGTGTCTAATTCTACATTTCCACCCTAAGGTTTTATTCTATAATTAATTTCAATGAAACATATAGAACACAAAACATCACTTTTAGTTAATTCTGTCTGAAAGCTAGGGCTAGCCCTTCTCATTTTTTACCCAGATAGTTCTTATTATGATGTTCTACACCACTATTGATACAAATGTTTATTCTTCCTTCATCTACGATGTACTTCATGATAAATTTTACTATTCTTTCTCCCAATAATTTATGTTTATAATTATGCTTTCAAACTATTGGAATTTGAGATCGAGGATTGTCTTGCTTTGTTTGGGGAATGCCTCTCTTCGTATAATTTAGATTGTTATTTTCTCCAACTACTTAGGCTAACATTTTTTTTAAACGCAAGCGGGGTTAAAAGCTGGACCCCTACCAGCTATTATTAAACATAAAAACAGAGACACATAGACAAGGATGAAACAAAGAAAAGCAAAGAAAAGCAAAAAAGAAAACAGAAGAGGAAATGGGGCAGCATGAGAAATTAATTATATAGGTATTAAGGCCCAGAAACCCAAATACCATAGCTAATTAATAGTCCATGTGAAACCATCGCCTGCTCATGTCAAAATTTGCATACGATTGTTAATAGCCCTTTTCATATCAGCTACAGTTTCCTTCTTCCTTCTACTTTGATTTTCAAATATTCGAAAATTCCTTTCCTTCCATAAAACCTGGAAAAAACATTTGAGCACAATGAAAAGTCTATCTCCCTTTTCCGTCTTCCATCTCGATCGTTTAAATTTTGTGTACCATTGCAAACTGCGATTGGTATTAGAATAATATAGACCAGCATCAAGAATGATTTTCTTCCATATTTGGTATACCACAGTGCATTGAAAAAACAGATGTTCTTTGCTCTCAGGAAGCAAGCACAGAATACGCATTCGTTAGACTGGATGAAGCCTCTAGCAAGAAGTTTGTCTCTAGTAAGAAGAGAGTTGTGTATTGCTTTTCATAGCATTAAGTTATCTTTCTCCGAGCCTAATCCGTTCCATATTCTGCGAAACCATGGGGAGTTCGGTTGGTGATTATCAGGAAGAATTTGTTTGTATATAGATGAGATGGAGTGGTTGAGAAGCTTTGTCGTCCATTGCAGTTGGTAGGGAGTGTTTTTCACAGGTTCTTTCATGATTATATTCCATATAGCATTAACCACAGCAAAACTAGCAGTAGGCATCACTACTCTGCCATTGTGGATGAAGTTGGATATATTGGCTGAGTTAGGTATGGCAGTAGAATATTTCTGCATTGTGTCCATGCTATCGTTGAGAATAATCCCATTTGCAGCCCAGGGTGAGTGCTAAAAAGATATATGAATATTTGAGGAATAATTATATTTGACATGTGGTAAGATTATGTGTCTCATATTAAGAATACTTTTCCAGAACCAACTGGCATTGTTCGGCATGGCCATAGTCCAAAAGTGTTTCCCATGCAAGTAGTTATTATTCATCCATTCAACCCATAGATTTTGCTTGTTAGATAAGATATCATTGATGTGTTTTGAGGCAGTTGCTATATTCCAGTAATGTAAACTAATGATACCCAGACCCTCTTTCTTTCTAGGTCTGCAAATCTTAGAGAATGCCATAGGAATAGGTTTTCGAGAATGACAATCCCCATGCCAGAAAAAATGATTCATCGCTCTATTTATCATTGAAAGGAATTTTTTTGGGAGAACAAACATACGAGACCGGTAAGATGTCATACCAAAAATTATGGAATTAACGATAGTTAGGCGTCCAGCCTGAGACAGTATATGTGTTGGTCAGTTTCTAAGCTTAGATATAATCTTTTCATACATAGGCATACATTGAGCGGTAGAAATTCGAGAGGTGGTTATAGGAATACCTAAGTAGTATGAATTATTTGGCATTGGTTGGAGTCCAGAAAGAGAGATGATGGCCTCTTTGGTGGCTTCAACGACACCAACAATGATAATATATGACTTGTTTTTATTAACCTTAAGGCCTGTCATAATTTGGAATTTGTCCAGAGAATTTATGATAGCATTAATAGAATCTGAATCAGGTTTTGCGAAAATGACAATATCATCAACAAACATCAATGATGTGATCAGAGGTCTTTTACATTTAGGATGAGTTTTCAATCTATGAAGGTGAGCACGGGTGTTGAGCATAGAATTAAACATTTCCATAACAATAATGAAAATGTATGGTGACATAGGGTCACCCTATCTGATTCCCTAGATGACCTGAAATAACCAGCAGCACATCCGTTAATAATAATAGAGAAGTTGACAGTAGAAATGAACATGTATATCCATGAGATAAATGCTTCCGGGAACTTCATTTTAGACATAATAGCCACAATAGATATCCATTCAATATAGTCAAATGCTTTTTGAAGATCCAATTTCATCATACAACATGGAGAGACATTTTTATTATTGTAACCTCTCAATAACTCATGAGTGAGGAGAATGTTGTCAGAGATATTTCTATTGCTAAGAAATGTAGTTTTATTAGGAGAAATGATCTGACAAAGGATAGGTTTAACTCTGTTGGCCAAAATCTTTGTGATACATCTATATATAACATTGCTACATGCAATAGGTCGATAATGGTGTACCGATGAGGGTTCATCAATCTTAAATATCAAAGCTATATTAGTAGCATTAATACCATTAAGTAAAATATTAGTAGTAAAGAAATAATGGATGGCTTTAGTAAAAACATTGGCGATGTATTTCCATGCAGCCCTAAAAAGTGTGTTTTAAAACCATCTGGTCCACCTACACTCTTGGAATTAAGACTAAAAAGTGCATCCTTTATCTCATTGTCGGTAATTGGAGTAATAAGTTTCATTGCATCGACATCAGTAAGCATATGGGTGTGTATATGAAGAAGATCAGAGATATTAGGGTCTTGTGAAGTTTTAGAAAAACATGAATGGAAATAATCAATGAAAGCTTGTTTGATCTGGTCATCCTCAATCTGTAAGCAATCATACTGGTCCCTAATTGCTCTTGTATTGCCTCTAGTATGCTTAATAGTGAGAGCATTGTGGAAAAAGGTAGAGTTCCTATCACCATTGAAGAAAAAATCTTTCCCAGGTTTTGTTTAGTCATATCTATCTCATGATGAAGTGTTTCCTGGAGCTGTTGGTTTAAAGTGTGCTCCACAGTAGACAGTTCCTCATTGTCTGGATCAGCTAGCATGTCTTGTTGAGCCTTGAACAAAAGTTCTCTAATTTGAGAGAATTTTGAAGAACCATTACCAAAAGTAGCCCATTTTCGTAATGAAAACTTAACATTCTTGAGTTTAGCCTGCAGTATGTACATCGGATTACCATATACCTTTATGCTCCAACCCTGTAAAAACATAGATTCAAATTCAATGTGGTTAGTCCAAATATTAAAAAATTTAAATGAGGCATGACTTTTTCTAGGCTTCAAACACCATGAGAGGATGAGGAGGCTATGGTCTGAAATGCCAGGAGGAAGAATAACAGTGGTAAGATTAGGCCAGATGGATAAGGCATGAAAATTGAATAGAGAATAGTCCAAAGTACAAAATGTTCTCCTGCCATTTTTCTTTTTGTTATTCCATGTCTAAGTGGAACCAATAGATGGAATTTTGTGAAGGCTAGCAGCTTATATTGTTGGGAATAAGGGATCAATGTCATATAAGGATAGAGGGATGCACCATTCTTTTGAGAAGTAGAGTACATACAATTGAAATCTCCCATTAGAATCCATGGATCAGAGGCACAGTTTTGGGATTGAATGAATGAGTGTAAAGAGTTTCTAGATAGCTTGTTACATGAAGCATATATAAATGTGATGTAAAAGGTGGTGGAAGAAGGAATGTGTGTAACATGAAGGTGAATGAATTGATCAGAGGATGAAACCGTGGTACAGTTGAAAGAAAGCAGGTTCCAAATAATAAGTATTCTACCATATTCTGCATGTGATAAGTTATGTTCATATGTCCATGATGGATTAATGAAGGAGCACAAGTCTCTAGTTTTGAGTTTAGTTTCCAAAATAGCAATCATATGAAGGTTTTGTTGTTGAATGAGGGATTTAATTTCTTGCTTCTTTATGGGGAGGTGAGCTCCCCTAACATTCCATGCACCTATGTTGTCAAACATTAGAGTGAGTTTTTTTTCCTACCAGACTTTCTAAGGCCAGAGGAAATTGTCTTATGTATATTAGCTCATCATCATCTAAATTATCTAAATGAGTTTGCAGGTTAGTGAAAGAGTATTCATAGCCATTGTCATAGTCTTCAATGTCAAATGTCGTTCTATTTCTATTGCCCTTCTTATTCTTCTTTTTCTTTATTTTGTTCTTAGGAGGGGTAGGAGCGGGTAAGGATGGTTTAGAAATCAAAGCATCAGAGTTGGAGTGAGTATGTTGCGTAGAAGATTTAGGAGAAGTTGATTCTTGGAAGAGCAGTTGAAGACAAGAGTTTTGTTCATCAAAAGAATCAATATGGATAATGTTATTATCAATCAGTTGTTGTGTGATGGCAGAAGGGAGGTGGATATGTGAGTATGGAAGGGTTGTATTGTTTGTGTTTGGCATATGGTTGGAAGGTGGGATAGGTAGGATGTTTGAAGAAGGTGACATAGGTGGAATTTTTCTTGGTTGGCATGGTTCAGGAGGGAGATCGGTTAGAATATTGAAAATGTTTGATAAATTTAGGTTTAAGTCAGATAAGGTGGTAGCATGAGTGTTGATAGTTGATAAAGATGGCTGGTCAAGTTGTAGAGAGGGTATAGAATGGTTAGTGTAATTATGGTTTGCATCTGATGGAACAGTGTCATGCAACGGTTTGAGTGCATGAATGTTTGCATGTGTATGTCCATATTCCTGCACCTCCTTTGTCATATTTTGCATTTCATCTTGTTTGTTTATCTGAGCAATATGTTCAACATCCAGAACAGAGTTATCACTATTAGTCATATTATCGATATCCTTTCTGATCCAATGTTTTCCACTTTTTGTTTTCCATGCACCTAGTTCCTGTGCCTTATTAGTCTTATCATGATATCTTATATCTGATGGTGGATTTGGTATCTTGACTGTTGGGGCATTGCTCATTTCAATCACCCCGTGTTTCCCAGTTGTGTTTATAATTTGTTGTCTATCTATGCAATTATCTACATCATGGCCAAAGCATTTACAATGCACACAAATCAGCGGTCTCCAATCATAGTAAACCTCAACAAAAGTAACATCATCACCATCTCCACATTTTATATAATCAGGTAATTCTTTCTCAGCTGATATTTCAATGAGGCATTTTGCATATTCAAATCTTTGCATCTTTTCTGTAGCTTCGTTATAACATATAAGTTCTCCTAGATGGCAAGCAAGCTAGTTGATGCCTAACAATGTCCATGTAAGCAGAGGAATCTTGTGAAAATGCACCCAGATAGGTATAGACTTAATTTGAGCTTGTGTAGTTTTAAAAGTGGGTTTCCATGCCGTGATGATCAACATCTTTCCTCTAATAAATATAGGATCTCCTTCTAAATTTTTTTTCTATCTTCCTTGTTAGAGAATTCAAAATAAAAATTTGTGTTGTCAGATTTCACCTTGTATTTGTCATTTAGCCTCCACGCCCTTTGCAGGTGATTGATAACAACCATGTATGGAAGCTTTTCATCCAAGAAAAAACCCACTAAGTGTTGCTTCCAGTAATTAATCCCTTCCATTTGAACCTCAATGGGTATAGGCAGTGGACATTCTTCATATGATAATTTAAAGGATCGGGGTGTATATCTTCCTGCATTTCTAGGTTTAGATTTGAACAGAGATGTCCATGGTGGAGCAGTGGTGGCACTGTTAGGAATAGTGGTCGAAGTTGAAACATGAGGCAAAGGTGGATTAAAAGTGGCATGAGAGTCCGTTAAAATGGATGAAGTGGATAGAGGTGGAGTAGATGGAGGGTCAGGGGGTTTCGGTGAAGTTGGAACACGTTGATGGACATGAGGTGAAGGTGGGTTGATGAGTTGGGTAGTTTTTGGCAAAGGAGGGGGGTAGCAGAGGAGGAGGAATGGTATAACCAGATGGAGGACGTAGATGAGATGAGGTAGGTATGGTGGGAATGACAGGTGATGGACGTGGAATGGCAGAGGTAGTAGATTGAAAAGAAGGAATGGTGGGTGCGGGTGGAGAAGCCATGAAAAAAAATCTGAAAATGATGTGATGTCGACAACTTAGGCTAACATTTTTGGTTGTATTGAAATTATCTTTGATTTAGAACTCACTATATGAGATATAAATTTGACGCGGCTTGTTGTTCATATAGCTTTCTTGCTTTATGGAATTAAAAAGCTATTGCAAATTTAGAAAAATCCTACATTTTTATCCGAGCTTAACTTTCTTTTTCTTTTTTCAGCAATATATGAACAAAAGTTTTTTTAGTGATATATATATATATATTCTGTTTTCATTTTGCATTAAGTAAAGATGTATTGCTCAGTTGTTTCCCTCCGATTGGAAGTTATGTCATTATTGTACTATAGTCATAATTTTTAAACTTGGATTTTAATATGTATTTTGATGGTAGGTGTAATAAATCCAAATTTCTTATGTATCCTTAAGTTTTACTTAGATTGTTTATACAAGATGGTTATTTCATTTTTTGAATCTCCATTTCAATCATTGGTTTATATAATAATGCATTTGACTTTTTATATGATGATTGGGCAATGGATGAGTTTTTAGTTAGTTAGTTGTTAAAATGCAACATTCTTTCCAAATAGCAGGAGTGCTAACACAAAGCAACTCAAAACAAAAATTTCCAACGCCAATACCATAGATAATAATTACAAATAGACAACAAGTATATATAAAGTTAAATACATGACTTTTCGTTATCTGCTCTCACATTCCTGCTCTAAGCTCTATATTTAATTCTCCTTTGTTTAAGGTTCATTTTTCATTTTCACCCTTCAGTTATTTTATTTTTGCCTTCAAACATTGACCTGGGTATTACTGATGTCCCCTCAACTTACATTTTTCTTATCAGCTTTCTTAAGTATAATCATTTTTTAAGCCGAGGCTTCATTCGTTATTCACCAAGTCTCCAATTCCTTAGTTAAACAACAGCTCATTTCTAAACTTAAATTCAGTAATCATTCCAATTATCATCACATTTTATTTTTTCCTTAATTTAATATTTTAATTTTTCTTAATTTTGCAAGAAAAATTAATGTGTGTTATTTTTAATGTAATAAGATAATGGATCTTTGAAAATCAATTAAGTTCATCTTATTTATTTTGTTTTGTTTTATCTTCGTAGAATTTGATCTTTGCTAATTGATTTGGTTTTTGGTTTTTCCAGTTGCGACTTTTTTGCTGTTAGATATGATGACATAATATATCATACTAAAGTAGCCTAATTCTAAGAACAAAAAATGATGCAAGTGAATAATACGAGGGCTTCAAAATCATTTTTTGGAGGTTTTATTTTATACATCGGTGAATAATATTCGTTATTCATCAGGTGGCTAATACGTAGCCTCTAGTCTCATCAACCGGGAAGGACTAAAATCAAGGGAGATGCAGCAGGGCTAGGTGGGTCATACCATTAGGGTATTGTCATCATCTTTCTAGATATATTCATTTATGGATTTGGTTGTGCATGAGAGCTCTTGGAAAGGTTGCAAAAGCAGCCGAGGTAATGAAATATTCGGTACTAGAGGTAGGCCGGTCCTATGTTGGCAAGGAGTCCATGTGTGACTCTCGGTACATGTTTCTACATGTGTATTGTGGTAGGTGTTACTCCGGTACCTTGTCATTATATGGAAATCCATTCTCCAATAAGTGCATTCGGACTTAGTTGTATACCTATTATACTGGAATTTAATTAATGTAACAATTTTGGCTATATTCAATATTTATTTTAAACCCTAGGCACGATTATAATATCAGAAGATTTTCTATAAAATGTTTTGGTTATCGTAAGGTAAAAACTCGTCTATGTTTATGTGTGTCGTGGTCTTATGAGATATCTTTAATTTCAAAAAAAAATTATAACATTAAATTCCAATTGAGGTGTGTTTCTCACGCTGGTTTATCAGACTGATCCAGATGTTATTTTATTATAATGCTCAGGTCAAACTGAGCATATTTAGAGGTTCGGTTTAGATACTTGGAGCTTCAGGATACGAGTTGGATGCCTCCAATTCGTATTCACGTATATTCTATTTTTGCTGCATTGGTTGTTTAAATTTATCAACAATTGTGAGGACAGGTTGTTATAACAGTTCAGGCTGTTGATTGATTAGCCGACTCTGATTGATATATGTATAATAAATTTTAGGTTTTCTTTTATAAAGATCATTGTTATATTATAGATTGCTCGTCATGTGGTGAGATTATGTTCTATCTTTTCTTCTTTTTCCCCAATAATCTATCTTTTCAGCACTTGGATGCTCGATGCGTGAATACCGTGGATGTATTAATGTCGACTTTTAAGGATCAAAAAGATAGGTTATTGCATTTTTTTTCATCCAGAATGATTTCATGTGATGGTGATATACAATTTTGCATTGAATTATGTTAATTCTTGTCTATTTCAACAGTCGTGTTTACATGAATCTTTAAAATAATAGAAAAAGATTATTTGGTTGTTCCAAAAATTTGATTGTACAATATTTATATTTTACATATATTTTTCATGTCATATTATGTTTTATGTATTAAGAAATGTGATGTGTTAAAGCCGCTTTAATTTTTATAATACAGTTAGTATTGGATAATATCAAAAAGTGGGCTTTTTCGAATTTGCAATGTTATTTATTTGAACCAAAAAAATTAACAATATTGCAATTTAAGAATTATTTCTCCATGTCGGGTTTGAAGCATTATTATCAACAAAATCGTGCATATGTATATGTGTGTCCAAATATATTTTTCTATGTTAAATATAAGATAAACTGATATTGAATATATACTGCTTACACTTGAAAACTAATTGTAATGAATAATAATGTACTGCTTACTAAATTAAGAATAATTGGTGGTGAAATCGTTTGTGCTTTAAAAAGAGTAATTATATATTGTGTGCTTCAAGATTAAATAAATTGTTTTATCAGCAAATGTTTGTCAAAAGTGTTCAGAAAAAATATACTATGTAAAAAAATAAAACTCTTAAACATACGCTCTCATCTTTGTAATTTAAAAAATTTAAAAATACAGTGTTAAACAGATTATGTGGTGAATTCCGTGTGCGCAGCACGGATTCACACTAGTCAATTGTTAGTGGCAGATGAAAATAAGACAAACAATTTTAATTTTTTTTATCAATTTCAGATTAACTGTTTATGAACTAAGATATTTAATTATTTTTCAAATAAACATGTAAATCGATATTTTTGTAATCTCATTAATTTAGGGAAAGGATGATGATAATTAATTATATTTGACATACAATTTTCTATTATAATTGGTTTTCATTGTTCTTGTTTATTTTCTTATTGAAACAACAACAAAAGTAATAGCGATCAGGTATTTTTGATCGAAATAGTAATAAAGGTTCTTTACTAGTTCTACTGTAGCATCAAATTTGTGTTGCAAACTATCTGTTACTATGTTGATCGTAGTTAAGGAAACACAATTTACAAGCAAACATCTACGTTTAATTAAAGTCGATAACAGCTTAGCTGCAACCAAATTAGTTGGATTAATACGTATTGATGTAGCATTAGATTAAAAGAGGATCGACTATGGAGAAACTGGTACTTGTGTAATGATTCCGTTAATTGAAGAAAGTGAGAGAGAAGAGAAGTTGGATATGATTTTAAGAGAATAAAAAAATTATGAAAATGTGGATGGAAGTATTTGATTGGGTAAGAGGATAAATGGATGAGAGAATGTGTTTAGGCTGGTATAACTAGTATCGTTCTTTTTAAATTAGATCGATAATAAAATCATGTTAATTTACTTTTTTTATTGTTGAAACATTATAATTAAATTTTTTATAATCAACAATAACATTAATTTAATAATCCACTTATTGTACATGAATATTCATATAATTAATTGTATCACATGCATTTGAAAACGAGGAAATAATAGTGTTGACTAGTTTTTTAGCCAACCCCGAAATGATACGAGTGCATTGTGAAAAGCAGAGATTACTTGTTAATCATTAAGCTTAATAAATGAAAAAGGAAGAGAAGTTAAATAAATAACACAAGATGTAAAGTGGCTCAACAAAGCTGCATATGTTCACTGTGATGTTTTCTTACTATATATTCCCCTTACAACTACAGGGAATTACGAGAGAATAATAAGAAAAAAATAAAAAATAAATACTAACAAAGCTATGTAATCTTAAGTACTTATGTGGTAACATGAGAGCTGAAGTGTGCGTAGTAGGATTCTTAAATGTTTCAACCAGGGCTCAACCTCTTTGAAGTTGCAAAGTATGGTTATATATAGTAACCGAAGTGGGTGGTGGACGATTGAGATCGTATTGTGGAGTTGGCAGAAAAAGCGCTTAACCATTAATCTGACTACAAGGTCGGATGATCGACAGCTGTAAAGTATGCCAGAAGATGGGCGGTGTATGTGAAAGTACTCATTGCATCTCTGTACTAGACATGGGATTGCATTAAATGCACATTTACTGCTGATGGTAAGCCAATCAGATCAGCCACCCAACTACGATGCTCCAAACAGATGGATGGACAGCTTTGTCATTCACTTAAGTACCAACATGGTTGAGCTGGCCGACCAGATGTCGGCAACACAGAAGAAACTTGGAATTTTATTGAGAACTATGTGGGAAAGATGGGCGAATGATCATACACAAGGCATTCGGGAGGGAGGCCTAACGCCGATTGGAGTTGGATGTACCGAAGCCATGCTTAGAGATGAGATATGCTCGGGTCATTCTTGCCTGATGTACTACTTGCTATGATGGGCTTGGATAGGAGTCGGTCGCTAGCTAATGTGATGCCGGGCGAATTATGTTAGTCTTTGGTTGCTGTTGGAAGCTTAATATAGAGGGGTTGGTCGGGATCGAGCTGGACCTGGTCCAGATCTTGTATAAGTGCGAAGGTTGCTTCGAGATGAAACGATCGAGTCTTATCGTAGCGCCTTGCTGAGTAGAAAGGCTGGTTTGAGTTCATGGGTCGAGCCGGCTTTTCGGGCCAGTGATGGATCAATTGAGCTGGCTTTGATTAGGCTATATTGCATTTAATTAGCTTGCTAGTTACTTGCAAAAAAATTTAAGCAATATTTTACCCCCAATGTCTGTATCGTTTATGGGTGCGGACTTAAAGAAAAGTCATACAAATCTTGTCGATTGTTAGCTCTGCAATGCGTTTAATTCGCTTGCCAAATGGCTCTATGTGATTGGCTGCGATGGTTCATTTTTTCACATGTGGTAGGAGGAAAGTCTGCTTTTGGGCGTGGGTGAAACGATAATTGAATTCATTACACCTGGACGATTGAGATTTGAGGTTGATTCAAATCCCATGGTGGAGATTAGTGGGGGTTGATTTATAAAATCATTCTAGGTACTTTATTTTTGTTCTTTACAAAAATATTGAATGTCATCATAAAAGCTTGAGCACTCCCTAATCCTTGAGTTCTTTAGATCTCAGTTTATAAAAGTAAGCATGCCTCTACCTTTATCTCTATCATGGTGAGCATTGTGGCTGGGGTACGGGTTATGGCATTAGCCGTTCTTTTTCTTTCTATTTTTTTCGTGCTCTTTTTTTGAAAGCATCTTTATGGCTATAAATTTTGTAGGATCGTAATGCATGGGTTCTCTTTGAAAAATGGTTTAGAAATTACCCTTTTGACGTCGATCAACCATCGCTATCTCACTGGTGGTGGTCGAGCGATGCTAATGGGCTTGAATTGGCCTGGAAGTGAACTGATGTTTTTTGTACGTATCATTTCTTCCATTAATGGGGCTACGGGACAAACATCGGTCTTAGGAAGAAAGAGGGAGGCCAGCCTATATGGGGCATCCGGTATGGGTGTGCCATAGGGACGATGGTTTAGAGATCATAGCCTCCGGGGGTTATTTCCTTGGGCTTTGCTGATTTTTTGATTGCTATGTTTATATAACTTAATTACTTGTATTTTAGATGGCTACTTTGGCCTCATACTTTTATCAATCAATCTTCCTCAATGAGGGGCACTATAACAACCCGAGAATTAAGCGGAATAAATTAATAAAAGAATTTAATTCAATATAACAAAAGCAAAAATTAGAGTTTTACAAACATCTGAATTTGGCTACAAAGCTTGCGCCATTGCATTCGTGGCGATTTTTTGGACAATTTTCATATATAACACTTTGAAATCGAAGCAAATATGAAGAAATTGGGAGCGTCTGAATGTTTGTAATTTAAAATAATTAAATGGCTAAATTTGAAAAGAAATTAATTAATAGAAATAAACAAACAATGGTCGACATCCTAGGGGTCGTCAGTCGACAGGTAGCGGCGACGGATGGAAATCTAGCGGTCGACAGGTTAACGTCCCGATTAAGAATTTCGAATGGCCAACGGCCCAGATTTAGCCAAATATTGTTACTTGGAGATGAAGTAACCGATGGACACGCTGGATGTAAGCAAATATTCTCCTAAGGTAAATCAAGGATAAGAACTAATCTAAATCCCCTATAAATATACACCTAACCAAAACCTAAATTCACTTGAAAATCAGTCAGTACCCCCAAACTTTATCAAATTTATTTCTCCTCATCAAAACTAAATTTCTCCAAAATAAAATAAAAACAAAATAAAAGAACTTATGAAGATTAGATCAAGGAAGGGGCAAGCAAATGAGGGAAGATTTCCCAGCGAAGATTGGAAGCAAAGCTTGGATCCAAGATGAGTGGGAACATTTTAATAAGATGATTATTTGTAGTTAATTTAAATTTACACTATCTGATCTAGGATGTTAGAAACTAAAATAGAGGTATATATTGCTTAAATCTTAATTGAGTTATTAATTAAATTGGTATAAACTTGTTAAAAGACATATGTTTATCTAGATTAAATCGCTTCTAATTGAATAGAAATTCACATAATCTGTTAATATAAGCCGATTATATTGATGTTAAACTAGATTAGACTAATTTTGAAAATGGACAAATATCACTTTGGATTCACCAAAAATTGTTAAACCTAAAAACCGTTTATTATTAAAATCAGAGAACGAACGGAAATTAATAATAAATTAGAATTAAACTAAACTATCGATTAACTCTAATTTTTCACCATGACCGGTCGATCGTGCATTTGGAATGGTCGACCATGCATCTTGAGCGGTCAATAGCGAGCGGTTAACCGGTAAACGATCCAGGAGCAAAATCTGAATGTCGGCCTAAGGCCCAGGTTGAAAATAAAAATATTGTTAGTGTGTGTGTATGTGTATATATATGTTAGAGATAGTAGGGAAGCTAGTTCCCTATGAGACGACACTAGGATGTTGCGGTGTTGGGTAAATGCTCTTTACCCAATAGGGTTCGATTATTCGACTGGGGGTAATTCTATCGCAAATGGCACTCATAGGAGGTTCTATAGTGTATGGCAGCACCGATCATTGTCTATGAAGTGCATGGTCTTGGCACAATGGGAGTTCCTTAGTATGCATGGATACTGATGCAACGTGATACTCTATTGTTAATGGATCCCAACACGTTTAATAAGGGACATAAACTACTATTGAGAAGTGGACATGGATGCAGACGATGAGTCACTTCGACGAGTCGGCAATTCGGGCACCCCTTTAATGCGTAGTTGGGGTATGTGTAATCATAGTTGTGGGAAATTTATTCCTTTGTGGAAATTGTAGGGAAACCAATGCAAGAGTTACACATAGTCGTAAGGTGTGAGATGTAGTCCCATGCGGGAAGTTGTAGGATGATCCTATGTTGAGAAGCTCTAGTAGCTATTAGTGGATCGTTAGTTATTAAGGTTCGATCCGCAGTTCAATCCTTCTAGGAGTCTACATAAGTTGTTAGTGTAGGTGTGTATCATGCAAAAACCCTTAAGTATAGAACCCTAGTAATACACGGACACTCGTAGAACACCCGAGGTCACTTAGGAAAGAATTAAAATCAACTACACATGATCATCATATATTAAATATTTACTCAATCACCAGACTTTTGTCTGACCCACTCCTTTTCCTTTCTTTTTTCCTACCACAAAAGGATAGGGCAACAAGTGATATGCCTGATTTCAGTACGTGAAGAGATGAGCTCATCACTAGAGTTGCTTATCATTTTATTTACCCTCCATATAATTATATATTTTATCCAGTACTTAGTATTTTATCAGACTATGAGTTGATTCCTATGTATTATGTATTTGACTATGTACCATTTTCCAAGACTGTGTTTTGAGATATTTTATGAGAAGATTATTTTCTATATTTATATTCTGTTTCCTTCCACCGTGAGTTTTGAAAGTGTAGTACATCTCAGATCATATATGTACATCTTTAATCTCTGAATTGTTTTAAAAACCCCAATAGCTCGTATTTCTTGGCATTGAAGTGAGTCCAAAAATCACCTTAGGCTTTGGATCGGTATGTCAAGAGGTGCGAGTTGTCACAAGTTCCATACTTAGGGCTTTTGATTTAAGGCCGAATAACTCTAAATTGGCTAAACTATTGGCCAATCACGGGGTAAATATAGGGCCGGTACGTTATGCCAATTCGGAAGAATGTCCCTATTTGCCTTCGGTGGGTTACTTTGCATTCTCAACCAACCATCTCAAGGTAGGGGTTATGCTGCCCCCTTCGCCATTTCCTTGTCTCCACACTCAACGCATACCAACTTTCCCCCGGGAAATCGATGTCGAACAGCTATCGATTTCAACTAGGCATCTACACTGCTTGTGTCTCTCTAGGTCTCCCGGAGCCCAATGCTAATGTAATACCTCAGAAAAATGTTAAAAGTAATTATAAGGGTGTTTTTGTCATTTTTCAAAAAATAACAAAATGGTCATTTTTATGAACATTGTAATTTGGCGACGAAACTAGCGCTATTACGACCATCTCATTTTTCTGATTTACATGGTATATTTGTTTATATCATTTGAAGCTTGTATAAAGGAGATATGGTCGAAAAGGTTGTCGAGTCGAACAGACACTACACGATTTGAATTCAAATTCAAATTTAGGTGGATAGGCGATTGTCCAACTCCTTTGACTTAAAAACAAAATGCCTAACTTTCTCATTTTAGACACTAATTTCATGCTCTTCCTTCTTTTTACCCAAATGCTCTGATTTAACCTTAACTTCTAAAATCAAATCAAGAAATTAAGACCCTAAATTGAAGAGAGAAGCAAAAAAAAGCAGGCAAGAGTAACCATCGGTATTATAACAATGAATCGAAAGGAGTTCTATCTCTGTACAGTGAAGGAAAGCAAGGCTAGAGACTTGAAATTGGAAGGAATCGATTGGGGTGAGTGGGTTTACCTAAATCCCATGTTTACTCATTTAATTTCATGATTTAATATGATTAAAATTGGTAATTAAATAATTAAATTTGAAATTTGGCTTTGCGATTTCCAGAAAATTTTCCTAACCGGATTAATGAATAATTATTGAGCAATTATAAGGGTTAGTGGAATTATATAATGTATATGTAAACTTTATATCCAAACTAGGCGAATTTAAGACATATGGATTCATAGTAAATGATAAGAAATTTATATAAATAATTTTTTTAGATGAAATATGATATTTAAAGAATTAAATATAATTTTTGTGCATTTTTATATGATTTGTATAAATTAATATACTGATATTTCATTTATGTGTACAAATAGTCCAAATTTATAAGTACGATGGCTTAGGACATTTAAATATGTCAAAGTCATATGAAATTATTTTCTGAAACTTTTTATGATGATCTTATGTCTAAAAGGTATTTTTATGAAATCTAATTCAATTTATATTTTTTTTTTCATAATATGTGAAAATCAGCCTAGATTTGTATATTAATGATTTGATGTATATAACCATATCAAAATGGCATGAAAATGATTTCTAAAGTTAAAGTATATGTTTGTGTGAATTTAGAAATTTTATTTTGGATTTATAGAGGTATATTTTAATAGATATGATTTATTTAGTGAAAATGCACTAAATGGTGATAATATGTATATATGAATATATATATATATATATATATATATGTGTGTGTGTGTGTGTGTAATTTATATATATAATATATATTAAAAATTAAGATTTGGTTTCTGGAGATTTAGTACACATCTTTTAGCATGAAATGTTTTTTTATTTTGAATTTATATTTTAAATATATAATTATACAATGTATTTTAATATGTGTAAGTTAAAGAAATTATATTTTAAAAATAGTAAATTATGATAAGATTTTTTGGAAAAATATAGTAAGATATATCATGAATGTATGTTACGTAAGTATGAAATGAAAAAGCTAAGGAATCATAATGATAAAGAAACAAAAACGAAAATACACAAATTTATACTAAAATATGTATACCGAAATAACCCAGGAATGGCTTCAGACATGTACACCGGTGGACCGGTGGCGAAGGATTTTGGTAGATTGAACCTAGGCTTATTGTTAGGTTGTATATATATATATATATATATTTGTTTATTTAAAGGCTCGTGCTGGATTTTCTGAGTGTGTTCGGCCTAAATGATGGGATAGATGATGTATCCTGGCCTAAGTGGAAATGTGTGTTAGTACAAGGATATCACATGCCTTAGTGGGCCGATGTTTATAAGTCGTATAACATAGTTCAGTTGTTGATTTGGAATAGAGCCAAAATGGGAGAGAGTCGTGACTCTGGATGTTGTAGGTTGGCTGCAACACAACTACTATTGGGCATAGTGGGGTTCACTGTTTGTCTGATTTATCCATGATACGATAATACAACTTATTGTATGGACAAGTGTGAATTTAGTCACCTCACCTTAGCAAAAATATAGCAACATGGCTATATAAAACTTTATGAACATGAATTGTATATCAGATTTGATATGAACTGAAAAGTATAATGATATGTTTATCATTTTTGATCATGTTAAATTATGAAACAAGTATAGTAAATGTAAATTCAGTTTATTCACTCACCAGACTTTGTTTCTGACTCCTCTCTCCACCATGTTTCCTTATTTGTGATATATGATAGGTTGATGGAGACAGGTTGGGTTATGATGATGCTAGAGGCTCAAGTGACAAAGGCGTGTTATATGTGTATGTATATTAGTATGTGTGTATGATGATATGCATGTGTGTGTGTGTAAGTAAGGTACTTGATACATTATATGGATTTGGGTTTGTAATGTACATACCAGTGATGTATGTAACTATGTATGAATTGGTTTGGAAATGACATAATGTTATTTGATTATTATATTTTGTGTTCCTTCCACTGTGAGTTTTGAAAGACAGAATAAATAGTTTCTGATTTGTTTTCTTATATCAATCACCAAACAATCCATTGTTTTTTCACTTCTTTGGTTGAAGTTATTGTTTATGATGAAAACCAGAGGTCCAAAAATAGCAGGTTGTTACATTTGGTATTAAAGCAAAAATATAGGACTAGGCAAGTATAAGAGAGCATATATGTAATTGTATTTTATAGATAATAGAAATACATATGTATACACCATTTTACTGTTTTAGTCTATTATCCAACTTTACATAAAAGTACTAATATAGCCCATTTTTAGATACCCGAGGATGAGCAATTCCAGAGAGGCGATTGGAACAAAGGAAACAATTGGAGCTGAAGCCAGACCTGACCCGTTTAACATTCCCGATGCGAACAATACGATTTGGTTCCGCCGCATGGTGCAATCCTTGAGTCAGGTTAATGAGACTCCAATTGTCCCTACTACTACAACAACTGTTGAAGTCCCCCCTCGTCAACCACCTACTGGCCATTTCATCAAGAAGCGTAAGGAATTTATCAGTCTAGGTGAGAAGGTCTTTAATAGAGTTGAACCTTATGCGAAGACTAAGGCATGGCTAGGTACATGTTTGGATATTTTTAAATTATCGGGATTAAGTGATGTCGAGAAAAGGCCTTTAGCCGCATGGCATCTGAAGCAAGAAGCTGATGTGTGGTTATATTGTGATATATGTTTTTGGTTTTGTTTTCTATTATATGTGTTATTATATTGTTATATATGTTGTGCAGTTAAAGCCCTGCAAATTCCTCGCTATAGCGCTCTTCAACTACTACACTATTTTAATATAGCTCCATTAAACAGTAGATCCACTTTGAGCTCCGCTATTTTCCGCTTCATCCGCTAAATCGAGGTTTTTCAGCACCCTCTTTGGCAACATCAATATAAAAAGGTTGATTTGGCTAGTTCTCCTTTAAACCAAATCAACAAAGTTGGGTAAAAACCTAAATTTAAGGCATAAGTACTCAATATAAGTTAGAAATCTAACATAGCCACCAAATCTAATCTACATAAATCATGACATTTTTCGGTGTTGTTATATAAGATTAAACAATATTTTCTTTCATACACAAATGATGTGTAAGTGAGAATAAATTAACTTTAAATATTCGGTTTTATATCTAATGAAGCTTTTTGTACCTCCCCTATTTTATGCTATATCCCCGCTTTATCCTCGCTATAACCTTTTGCACCTCCACTGCTATGGAACCGCTAAGCACTTTAACTGTACATGATATATGTAATGAATTAAACATTAAACATAGATAAGTTGAAAATCCTTAAGAGTGGTGTTTTATCGATTGCATTTACGAATGAGTTCAAAATCATGAGTATTGATCGATGTAAACAAAAACACTAACTCCTTAAATGTTCCTAGTCGGGATGTACCGAGAAAAGGATATCGATACGTCTGTTAAGAGTAGTGTACCTAACACTCTCCATATGATGGACGTTGGTCTACTCATGACTGTTGGGACACATAGGGTTTACGTACTTTTGGTTATTTGGAATAATCAAAGAACAACTCGACGAGAACCTTCTGTAAGTTAATATAACTAAGTCAAAATAAATAACCTGAGGGTAACGATGTATAATAGTCTTCTGACTTGAGAGTACTATCAAACCTAAGTATTATACTATACTTTGAATATGGTCAACCACATGGCATGACAACCGTGTTACGATCATAGTTGGGTACACATTGAAACACCTGAAATGAAACACTATTCAAAAGAGGATTCGTCTCCTTTGTTATAGAAGGTCAGCATCATCGTAATTGGTAAGTCAAATTAAAGTAAAAATATCCGGCCGAAGTAAATTGGTTAAGTGATAAACATTATCGAATTAAATCAAGGGGTTTAAAGTGACCTATGTAATTAGTACAAATATCAATAGAGTTTTTGACTTTATACCAAACTCTAGATATCTAAGTGACATGGTATGACAAAAAGAATACGTGTGCCATTGCTAGACGAGCTTAATTTTAGATCAAAAATATGATTTCTCCTAAATGGTTTATAAGTGTTGAACTTGCACCTATCTATGCTTTAGCAAAGTTCATATAGAATTCTATATTTAAATTGTTTAAATATTGACCATGGATCGAGTTTACACTAGAGAGTCAACACAACCACGTTGTTAACTATTTCTAAGTTCAATCAAGGATAAAATTAATTTCTATGTGTTATAAATTAATACAAATGTTTATTAATATGTAATTATTTTAGTTATTTATTTCAAGCTTAAATTTTGATGGGACGACGTATAAATATTATACGATGGTTCGATCAATTGAGGAGCTAGAAATTAATTAATTAAAGGATGATTCAAATAATCAAATGGGTAATGTAACAACCCGCACCTTATTTGGCTCAAATTTCGACCAAATTGAAACCTAAATCCATAGCATACAGATTGTTGATTTTGGTAACCTATAATAAACATAAGTATATCAGAGAGCCATCTACAAAAACTCACAGCGGAATTGAAAATTATAATAAAACATATATATATTGACTAAGGTACCACCTTTAAATCAATATTATTCCTTGGATATTTAGTTGCCTTGTTTGCGTCGAGCATGAATGAGAAGACTTCACCATCTACAGTTCTCGTCTTGCACTAGTAGCATGTCCCTCAAAATCTATTATAGGGGTTGTAATGAAGAGAGGGTCAAACAATGTTTTGGTAACTGGAAAATTACATACTTTATCCATGACACTAATTTATGTTGATTGATTCCTATTCAAGTAATATGTCTATTATTTATGGCTAATCCGTTCAACCCTATATGCGCATATGATATGCCTAACCTCCTTTGAGGCATGTGTGTGTGTGCCTATACACATATATGTCTAAATGTTATACTACCCAAAAATCCCCGGCCACTTAGTACTTCTCAAATATGGATGAGGCAGACCTAGCAACCATTTAATACCTCAATCCTCGAAGCGGGCCCTTTGCAATGTAAACACTAGTCAATAATCCTTAGCTACAGAGATCGATGACCTCTATATACGGCTTTATAATTTTATTGTCGTACTACTTACGCTTCTCAAAGACTCATATAAGGGTTAACTAGCTCACCTTTGACAAACAAACAACTAACCAAATAACTTTGAGGTTTGTGCATATCCCATACGGATTCTACATTAGTAGGAAGCAAAATCTGTTAGGACATAACCCGAACCTTTGCTACGGACCGCTCAGGACCGCTAGTGGTCATAGCCTATATGCAAGCTCTACTACTAAATACTGGTCCAACAAAAATACCAACATAGCCCGCCGACCTTCCATACTGACATCCTGTTTACACTAACCTAATGTAAGTCAAGGAAAATACCCATTTCAATTACTTATACCTCTTATTAGAAATGAAGCAGACCTCATTGCCTTAAAATTAATGGCTATTTCATACTTTAAATCTGAGGCAAGCCCTTGGTATACTTTCCCCAACCTATCTGTGATGCATATTCCTTCCTCATGGATCCTACAGTTGGAGATGTCTCACATCAGTAATAAATGTACACAACTGTTAGTAGCCTCTAGGTGAAGGGTCGACTCCTATTGTGTAACTCTATTGTCCTCGCATCCCAAGTCACTAAACCAAACCAACCATCCTATGCTTAAATGTTGGCCTGTGCCTACTAATTCACGCTTGTTCTAATCATATAATTAAGGCTATATAATTTTCAGCTATGAAAATTATACTGCCTTCTAGCATTTAATTCCTATCTTACCCGCTTATTTATTATATTCCATAAATGTCAATTGTCCATAATAAATGGTCATTAATATTCTAATTAGACAGTTTCTAATAATATTTATTTGTTCATTTTAATTCAACCTATTATGTCTATTCATTTCTCCATAAATGCCATAATAAATTCAATCCATTAATACATTCATGTCTCCATTTACTTCTTGTAACTCCCCCATTAACTGCACATTTATTGCCCTATTAATTTTGGAGTTACTATCTCTTTTCCATTTATACCTCCTAATCCTATAATTTACTATGTTATTTATAGCTAAATGTCCTAATTATAACTAATGCGAATATCGACGTATATTACGCTATAAATATATTTTAATTTTAATTGTTAAGCACGGTTATACATGTGTGTGTGTGTGTGTATTCCTATTCCTAACACATTAATTCATATGCTTAGAAATTCTAGAACATTAATTTCCACATTTTAATTTATCAGAGCTATCATTTTCAAAAAGGATTACCGTTATAACTTTCCATAAATTACCCAAAAATGTGACTTTTGCTCCGTTTGAAATTAAAAGGAAGATACTCTCCAATTAACCAACCTTCTTAAGCTTCAGATTCACCAGTCTTTTTATAAGAAGAGCCTTATTTGTTGCAGAGTTCTTTGCATAGATTCATTCTAATTTCTTCCAAATTACAAAAGCAGATGTTTCGTTAGCAACAATATGGAGTACAGAATTCTACAAAAAGACACCGAATAAACGTCGCATCTAAAGCCTCTCATTTTGCTTCAAACAAATTATAACGTTTCTCCCCTTTGTTCTCTAATGATTTGTGAAGATCATTGAGATATAGAAAATCCTCCATCTTCGTCTTCCATAAACCCCAATTTATCCAATTAAGTTTTTCAATACTTATATTCTCCATAACCAAACTCTCTTTAAAAATTTTAAGTAGACTCTTATACTAACTGCTAGGGTTTTAAAAGATCCCTACATAATTAGATTTTAAAGGAGATAAGAAGTAAAGAAAAACAATAAACAAAGAAAAACAAATAAACACTATTTATTTCACCAAAAATATTACAAAAGAAAACCTTAAAATTGTGAAAAAAAAATCTCAATCCCCATAACCCAAAAATTTAACGACTCTCCTCCTTACATACATATTTATAGCTACTACCAACCAATCGAAACATAAAGATATATTTGCTTATATATCTCTTATAATTGACCAAATACATAAATATATTTGACCATATATACATATATTTATTTGTTTCTTCAAAAATGAAGATATCAGAGAGAAATATTATATGCATAAATATCTCTTCCGAAATCAAATCTAATAAATAAATATATTGTCCATATATTTATTTATTCTCATTCCTTAACGACTCTAAAGATTTAGGTCATTAACTCAAATACAAAATAAATCTTTCGTGAAATCAAACCATAGTACTTTCAATAGTTAATTAGTTAATCAATCAATCAATTAACCATTTAGTGTATCAATCAATTGACGAATATTATGTTGTATATCTTCAACACTCTAACTCTAAGTGACGAAATATTGTAGCAACGATCCCAACAATTTATTCCATACAAACTTAGATGATGAGTCAACGTTGTTTGATTCTTACTTCATTCTATACATTTTTGAAAGCATATTTCCTTTTCCTTAAGGTTAACCAAAAGTAGTAATCTTCCTCCTTATCTCATGCTACCTAAATGTTGCCAATCCCGTTTCTTAATTGCTCAAGTTATCAGTCTTCCGTATTCTATTTTTGATGATTTCCTCTGCTTGTAATTTTTCTCCTCTTACTCTAACCATGTTGTCTCCCTCTAATCTATTTTTTTAATTGATTGCCTTCGAGCCACGGGTCAAACCAAAGCAAAGTGCATCGCCCATCTATAATTCACCTCCCTATGAGTTTTAAAGCTTCTCCTTGAATGCTAAGAATAAGCTTCCAATATCCCAAGTCATTTGAATGCATATTCATTTCCTGAAATGAATGATTTTTGATATATTTGCCATGCATCAATTTTACCCATAGCCCTTCTCTACCGAGTATTCTCTAAATGGGCTTGATTACAAGAGTCTTATTTATCCCTTTAAATCTCTTAAGTCCTAAACCTCCTTCATTGCTTACATACCATTTCCTACATGACCTTTCCTATTTTACCTTTCCACTAAAAACTACAGGAGATGTGATCATCTTATTGATTATAGCCTGCGGGATGTTAAAGCAACGCATCCAAAACTAGACAATGGGTAAAGGGTTGGTTAGATCGGCTCTACACTTCTTGCAGTACTTAAAGTTTCAATTCCCTTCCGTCTATTGTATTCTTGATGCATTCAGTTAAACTTGTGTAGGCCTTGTCTCTAATGTTCACACTTGAAGAAGGCATCCTAGGTATCTTATCGGCAATTGACATTCATTTCTTTATTGCTATATCCTTTATTCTTCTGCTTACAATATCCATTTTATTTGTGCATCCTCTTCTAAAGAAATCATTAGAATTCTCATGATTTGGATTGAGCTTAGTGCCCAGATAAAACTTTTTAAAAATCTCCTTTATTGCTCTTGCTCTATTTGGTTCTGCTTTTGCAAAGATTGGTACGCCATCAACATAGATCACATGTGTAAGTTTCTGCTCAGTTTTCATGATAGGATGCATGGTTCCTTCTACTTTTTATTTAATCAATAGCATAAGAACTCCATCAAAAATGTAAACAATATTAGGGAAAGGAACACTTTTCTAAGACCATTCCTACTATTAAAGAAACCTTTTGATGCATTTGGGTTAATAAGGGAGAAAGTTGGAGTGTTATTCATCTCATTAACCAATTTGATCCATTTGCTTGTGAAATTCAAAGCTTTCAACATATGAATCACAAATTTTCTACCCATTAAGTCGTAAACCTTCCGCAAATCAACTTTGATATGCATATTCTTATTCATTTTCATACCAAAACCTGGGGATACTTCATGCGCTATAAGCATACCATTACTCATTATTCTAAATGCGATGAAAGTAACTTGGTTTTCAGAGATTATTCCATCCAAGAATATGTTTTAGCCTATTGCATAGTACTTTTGCTATATGTTACAACATGTTATTAGTGATAATTTTTGTATATCTCTTACTTCGAGGGATTTGGGAATGCGGTGGATGAATGTGTGCTTGTTTTCCTTGATCAACCTACTTGTAGTAAAAATATCTTTATAGTCTCATGCAACTCTTCCTTCACTAGCTCTCAATTAAATTTATAAAATCTTTCGTTTATCCCATTCGGACCTGGGGTTGAAGTGTCTTTTATGCTAAAATGGATTCCTTGACTTCCTCAATATCAATTTCATCATTTAAAAAGTTCTAATCACATGCCAATACATTGTTCATACAAATTAATTCTGGAATTTCCCAACTGTCCATTATCTAGTGGAAAAGTTCTTTGTTATATATGACTGCTTTCTAGATAAACTACTCTTGATCATTACATAGTCACCTTTGATCGATATTGCACCTAACCATGCCTTTCTACTTCGTTTTGATGACATCCTAACATAAAAGAAACCAGAAGCCTCATCTTCATACTACAACCATTCACATTTTAAATTCTTCTTTTTGTCCATATATTCTCAAAATAAAGCGAGCTTTAGCTTCTTCTTCCATTCAATGAATTCATTAGCTAAATCTGCACCATTTGACCATTCAATTGCTTTTGAAGCAAATTGCACTTATTCTGGATAGCTACCACTTATGTTCTTATGTATTTCTTTTCTTCACCCATTATTTGAATTTGGTTCTTATGTATTTCTACTTTTGTATGATGCAGTACAAAAGATATCCAAATTCCTCTTTACTCTATTCCTCCTCCACTACCTGTTTGTAGTCTTCATACGATGTCCAATGGTTCATAAATCTGAATGGTTTTGATACAAAGTTCTACCCAAATATTGTCAATAGTATCAGTATAAGGGTGTGATCGCCACTACATAAGCGGAGAAAATCAATCTTGTAGTGTGGGAAGGCCTCGATCCATTTTAGGTTTGCCTAGGCTCTATCTACTCTAATTTGAATGTTCTTCTCCAGTCCTAACTACTATGAATATTGAAAACCACCTATTAGAACTCATGTGAATCCATTTTTAGCCATGCCTTCATCTAACTCCATTGTCTTGTTGCAGTTCCACCTTTCTTCTCACTTAGATATCTTATGCAGTTGAAATCTCCTACGAGAACCCATGACATGTAATATTATTTGCTTCATACTTCAGAATATCCCATAATTTTTGTATAAGATATTCAAAGTTATAAGCATATACAAACGTTATAATACCATGCACCCCTACATTTTGTAAACATTGAGTCACATGTTGATAGCTCATGCATAGGCCAGTCGGAAGCGGGTTAAATGAATGAATTTCAAAATAATTTCCATTTTAATCTTAGTTGAGTCTATGAAGTCTAAATGGATTTTATATTCAATCTAAGATATTTTAAATAAAATCTTCATTTTATTTAATATGTTAAAAATGTTTTTTATTTAAATTTAAATATATGAGTGTATCAAATCACCCATGTGTGTAACATTTATTGGTTAAAGTTATTTAGAGAATGAAACCTTTTGCTTCTCTCTCTAAAATTTATGCAATTAATCGAGGGAAGATTTTCCTTTAATTGGAGAGAGAAGCTTTTCATTTCTCTCTCTTTAATTAAATTAATTGATTTATTAAATGTCATTAACGAGCAGCTTATACACAGCATAAATTATGAGTATATCCAAATATACTCTTGTGCATATTGTAAAGTGCAATATATAAGAAGTGTACATAGTTAATGTGATGTGACCGTATGTTGATGCTAGGATTTACATTGCAATGGACCCATTTCCCCTTTATATATGTCTTGTTGTCTAGGCTTTTGAATTAAAAAAAATACCTAATAAAAGATGTCCAATAGTTTGCATACATATATATACATACATATATATATATATGTATAAATATATATATGCATGTACGTACGTACATATGTATATTACATTTAGTAAACTATATGATTTGAAATCTAAAATTAATCGTTAATGAATTAACTTTCTAATAGAGAAATATTGAAATCCAGAATTACATTAATACATAGAATCCACCTTATTAATTTGAATTGTGGAAACACAAATATGTTTCCTTATACATAAAATAGCATGTGATGGTTTTATATCTTAAATTAACTTATTTTTGTAAACATCTAATTTAATATATGCACACACATATGTATGTATGTATGTATGTATATGTGGATTTGTTAAAACTTAAAGGTAATAATATTGAAACAAACATTTGATTTAGAAGAGAAATAATAGATGTAGAAATTTACACAATACTTTAAATTTTGGAAAAGAAATAAGGATGCTAGATTTTACACAAAATCCCACAATAGATAAAGAATTTTACAGAACACTTTAAATTAAGAAAAGAAATAAAGATGTTGGATTTTACATAAAATTCCACACATGGATAAAAAAATTCTCTTTTTTATGAAAACAATACTCAAAAACATTTTTTATTAAAAACCTTAATCAATGTAACAAAGCAAATTAGTTTTCAATACAATTAGAGATGACTAAAATATAGATAGCAAATATTATAAAGATGGTTTCCAATCGAAATTAGTTTTTTGTAAACAAAAGAAAAAAAGTATTTAGATAACTTGGGCATATGTAAATTCATAGTAGAATATTCACATTAAAACAACATAGAGAATAACTACATAATTAAAAAAGAGAAAGAAGGTCTAAATAATAACAATAACATTGAACGTATTTAGAGAAGAGATGAAGGGCAAAAGCAGATTTGAATTACTTCTAATGGAGATGAACATAAAAGGGTTTGAATTACTTGTTGCAAGATAAACCATTGAATCCTTAAATAAATAATATGGAATCCAAACATATGAATAATCATAAACAAATTAAATTAGATAATTACCTTGGGATGTTGCCAAAAATCACTCCTTAAATGATGAATCAAAAGCTCCTCGATTTTTGAATCAACCTCTAGATATTTCAAATATCAAGGGATATAAACCATCTTTGATAAATTGATTTAATTTGTATTTGATTTTGGAATTTCTAAGCCCTATACCACAATGAAGGATTTGACCATTGCTTGATAGAAGAAAGAGAGAAAATTTTGTCAGGAGGGAATAAGATGAATGAATGAGAGAGAATATGTTTTACAGAAAATATTGAAACCTTTTAGTTTCCTCTTTTAAAACCTTCCAATTTAATTCCCAATTAAATCTCATTAAATCATCTCACTCCCACCATGTATAGCCGGATATAGAATTAGGTGTAGTGGGCACCAAAAACTTCCAAATCCATTTAGCATTTATTCAATTTAAATCTAATTTAAATATTATATCGATATTGTATATCGATAAGCCCGTTTATAACTTTCATACATGCACTCCATTAAATACTAATGGTTTTCAAACATCAAATAAAATTTAATAATTAATATTTCATAAGTATTAATTAATTTATAGTAATTATAAGTTAACTAAATCATGTGGTTTATTTTGGAGTATTCACCATTACCGTTGTGCGACTCAAAGGTTTAAATTCAATCGACGATTAATATTGAATAATTCAAGTATTAACATTCACACGTCACCTTAGCCAGCGGTGTGACATTTTGGTTTTGCTTAAACATCTTTTTGGTAAAAGCCAATTTTAATTATTATAAGTGGTACCTAATAGTAACAATTATTTACACTAATTCTCACCGTCAAACTATATCACATTAGGACTTATGGAATTTGATTTTGGTCAAAATTCCAGCATCATCCACATTCAACTCGGATAGTCCAAACACAAAGTCCTCGGTTCAATAATAACAATTATTATTAACCGTACTGCTTTGGCCAAAGACTTTGACTTTGAGTTGACTACAGTTGACCATGATACTAACCACATACAATCAAGGGGATGAATTCTTCTCTATTGAATAGTGGGTCACTTCCAATGCTTTAACTCAGGCCTAACTACAGCCGTTTGATGGACACCATGCCATGATTTAACTATTATCAAAGTGGAGTGTTCATATTGAAGTTCCACAATATTCTCAATTCGAGGGAACTGTGTAACACCGTTAATTCGAGATTGTCTGTTTGACCTTAGTTATATTAACCAACAAAGAACTTTCAAGTGAGTCGTTCCATAGTTATTCAATAATTATCAGTACATAACCCCTTGTTGCCCCCAATAGTCATGAGTAATACACTGCTCTACATTTAGAGAGCGTTATGAACTATAGTCTCAATGAATGTATCGATATTCCATCTCGAAACATCTTGACTAGGAATATTTAAAACAATATGTCATTTTATTATGATAAATTTCCCATGATTACAATGAATTTTACTATTACATAACATATCATTAAGGATTTTCTATTTAGTATATTTTAAATTAATTAATTATATCATAATATAACAAGTATACAATAGAAAGAAAATACCTTTTACTTTAAACAAATTGGTTATTGAGTTAGGTATATGTAACAATTTACATAATTGCCCCTAAGCATACTCCTAACTCAATCAATCTTCCACTTGCACTTAGGGACAATTATGGAATCTTATTCCAACTCCTTCGATTAGTTTTCTTAAAACCTAATCGGGTTAGTCCCTTAGTGAACATATATGATATATTGTATTAATTATCTACTCTGTCAATCAGCTCTATCCAATGCTTGATAAGTTACCTTTATTATGTATAACTTTTCGAAGTATGTCTTTCAACTTATAGTAAGCTCTAGGTTCTTTACGAACCATATTGTAGTATTATTATCATATAATAATGTCATAGGATTTTCAACATTTGGAATCACCCCAAGCTCAGATATAAATTTATGCATTTATTTATACTTCTTTTACTATGGCACTATTCAAGGTAATGTACTTAGCCTTTGGTTGAATCAGTCACTACTAATTGTTTAGGACATTTCTAACTTAAATCCTTAACTTAATTTTGAATATGAAATTAGGATTAACATAATATAGGGGTAATTAATTCAAAGGACAAATATTTGTATATTTTTTGCCTCAAGGACACAACCTCAATATTTTTAACATAAGGACAAACATTCTTCTAAAAATTATTCATAAGGACAAATATTTTCCAAAATTATTCATAAGGACAACAAAACTGCTACCAAGCTAAAAACTGATACCTAAAAACTGCTACCGATAACTACAAACTGATACTATCAATGACTAAAAACTGATACCTAAAGAAAGTTGTCCTTCAGGATAAAATATTGAAGGCCTGTCCTTGAGGCAAAAATGCTGAAATTTTTTGTCCTTGACAATAATTTCCTGTTTCGTAAATACCCGAGAACACTCTAAACTATAATTCAATGATCTTAATTTGGATTTGATACCTGCTCAATATAACCAATACATAAGAGAAGTGTGATATTATAAACAATATAGCATGTATGATAATTCTTATTGCCAATACAGAAGAAACTCATCTTATATGCTCCATATTAAACAATTTTAATATCATGTCTGCGTTTATCATTTGGGACAATTCCAACATTCTTTTATACTAATTATAAAAGATGTCATTTTCAAATCCAACGTCGAGTGTTAAACAGCCAAACTAACATGATTTTAACTTTAGTTCATTATTAACAATTACATGTTTGTTGCTAACTTACCATTTTAGAAATATTTTAGTATCTTTAATATTCTTTCTTACAGATATACCCTTCCTATGCATTTTGACTGAAAATCAAACTATTTGATTCACTGCCAAAATACTTACACTACTTTGGTTCTCATCGAATAATACTTTTGTATCATTCCTTGGATCATATCCAGTAACCTACAAATTCAGAATTTCTCCTACCGATTTCAAGATACTTTGATCATTAATCCTTATTCTACTTTATACACCAAAACTCAAAATCATATCGAGCGATAATTTTGTAAGTAAAATCTGAATTAACTTAAGTATGTTGAATGGTGAATCGGTTATATCAATTTCCATAATTGAAACCTGCGATCTTATTCCTTTCAACATAGCTTTTTATATTCCAACTGCAATGGTCCTTTTTCAAAAACACTTTTGCGGTCGATGGATCATATCCTATTGGATACAACCATCAAAACCATATTTAGATAATGTACTTGGAATCTTTTCAGGATTTGCGCATCATGCCATACAGTAGAGTCAATATTCTTAATGGCTCGTTGTCAACTAAGGAAATTCTTGTTTAAACATTGATAAGAAAATCGTAGTTTTTCTTTAATGTGTGAGACTAATTATTGGATATTCTAATGTATCATGTCTATTTGGTTTGGTTAATTTCATTTCATCCATTGTAATCAGTTTTATTTTTGGAACGTATCTAAATCCATTTTATTACCAATAATTTCTAAAAAATTCCTTTATCATAAAGTTGGTGCAACCATTATTTCTCGATGCAATGAAATATGTATTCATAAACATTTTATGAATTGCCTGTATAGGTATAAAACTGATTTGATTTTAGGTTTATGAACTTATGTTCATAACATAAATTGGTTAATCAACATTGATCTATCCTAAACTACTTTGAGGTGGTTCATACAAGAACCTTCACATGTAAATATTACATGCAACCTCTCAACTCACACCGCCTGTCAACTCCTTGACCTATGATATGTAGGGGTTATTTCATCAACACTTATCTTGTATGATTTTGTAAACATTATTTTGGATGAAATTGACCCTAACCTTATGCACTTAATTTTGAATACTTAATCTTAAAGAAAGAAGTTAACTCATCTTTACTCATTAACATGCGTACTTTATTCAACAAAGTCCGATTATTCCTTATCTGTGCATCATTATGTATTATAGGGAGATATGAGTTTTAAGATTGAATCTTTGTTTATTTTTAGGTACTTTTAAAATTGTTTTCCTATATACTCACTTATTCAATCAAATCGAATTTTCTCATTTCCTTGCATATTAGTTTTATACTTCCATTGAATATTCAATGAACTTCATAAGTACATTAATTTTGTATCAAATATACATGTTTATTTATATTAATTCATATATGAATTAAATGAAGTATGTAGAACTACTTTTGGTATCATTAGACTTTTTAACCGCATGCATCTTTATGTATTAATTTGAAGAGTTCACCAACACTTATGTCGCTCCCACTAAACGGGTGCTTTGTCCTTAATTTCAAAATAATTGTGTAACATCCCTAATTTTTGATAACATTATTCAGGATATTTAATTAGATAAATTAAATAGAATAATGATGACAAGGGATTGAGATTTGAATAAATTATGTAAAAGGGTCGTGCTTAATAATTAAATAAACGAGGTTTAATTGGTTTAAAGGATAATTAGTTCACACATGGGCATATTAGTAAAATAGCCTCTTTATTTTACATGGCTATACATTTCTCACTATTGTCCATTCATGTTCATTTTTCTCAAATAAAAAAAAACGCAAAAAAAAACCCTAAGATGGCCGGCCATTAACAAGGAGGAAAAGAGACATTTCAATCTAAAGCTAAGGATCAAAAGCTAGAGAGGATTAATCAACAACAAATCTCAAATTCCTTGTCAATTTTAAGGTGAATAATAATTTTATACCATCTCTATTTTGTTTTATGATTATGTGTTTTCGGATTTATGTTTAAATTCATTTTATAATGATATGGATGATGATATGCTTGAATCATGTTATGATCGAATTATTTTAATTCATAAACGTATGATTTTTCTTGGTTTTAAGGGAAAACCAAGGGTTTATGATTTTCGATTGCCATGGAAATTTTTTATGTTGAATAACACATGATTTTGGAGATCAATTTTGATTTTCAGAATTTTCTAAGTTATAGAAAATTTGTTATGAATTTCTAAAGGAAAATATGATATAATTGGGTTTAAAATTTATTTCGAGTATTTAAGGATGAAATTGGGTCTAAAATTTTAATGTGTTTGATTACATGATAAAATTGATTTTCAGCGATTTTTGGAGATTCTTCCCAGTTGATTTATTTGGGAAAATAAATTTTTGTTAAAGTGGGACTTTTCTGCAAATGTTGGTTTTATTATATGGAAGGGAATAAAACGTTATGTTTCTTTGATTTGGATCTAAATTAACGCGCCAATTACTAATTGTAAAGTATTTGAAAAATTATAAAGTAACAAATCAATGGTTTACAAATAGGCAAGTTGTTATAAAGCAATTACTAAAAGAAGCAACATTTTAGCCTTTAATTCAGAAAAAGGTGTTCCGCCTCAGTTAACAGCCCTTTCGACTCCAATGATTCCATCCCATCCTAGTCAAAACCTACTTAGTCAAAACCATCATAGTCGAAACCAATACACAAGGCATCACCTGGTGGTGCGCAGTGGATTGGAAGGATGGCGGAAGCCTTGGTGTCGAAAGGCAAGCTTCCGATGAGGCCGAAACTCTGCTTTGTTTTCAAAGTTAAAGTCTTACCTTGTTTTATTTAAAGCTTTCGACATATTCGAAACACATACTTTCGAAAAGGGCTTTATAAATGGCTTTCGAAGAAGGTAGTTGTAATATGTAAAGAAGTATAGCTTTCGAAGGGGTGCCTTTTTCTTTAAATAAGAAGCTTTCGAAAGGGTAGGTTCCAACCTAGTCGAAACCTAGCCGCTATTTTCCTTCCGAAGTATTGAAGTCGTCAATATCTTCGAAAGGTTATTCTTGTTTTTACCTAGGTTAAGCCGCTTCCTAATTGCTTTCGAAAGGAGTTGGGGGTTTCGAAGGTGATGGAGTCGAAAGGGGGTTTTGACTCTGTCCTTCGAAGTTTTAATTTTTTTAAAGATTTTTGCTTTCGACTAAGATGGTTCCGACACCATCAACTTTTGCCCAATTTAATTTTTTTCGGTTTCGAAAGAGATACTTACGTATATAACCATTTTGACCCAAATGATGTTTCTAAAAGAGAAAACCCAATGCTTTTAAAAGGGTACTTTATTTGTTTCGAAGCTAGTTTTAAAGAATGTTTTCTTAATTGCATCAAAAGGTATCATTGGTTTCGAAAGGTATATACTTAGAGTTTTGAAAAGAGGTATTTATGCTTTCGAAGGAGGTCATCCAGTGGTTTCGAAATTGTTGTTTTAAAGTAGCAAAACAAATAACCCATTCTCATTTTTAAAAGGAAAAACCATAGCATAAATAAAGATTTTGGAAATGTTATTCACATTGTTATTAACCCATAACTATATTTTGGAAAAATGGCAGAATAACCAATTAGGTTGACCCAGTAGTGAATATAACTAAACAGATGTTAAAATCTTAATTAAAGATATTGGCAGTGGCCAATTGGTTTACAGTAAGTCCATGAATACTGTATGATATTGGCAGAGGTGAATAGGTTCATAGTCAGCCTATGAAACCTAAGATTTGATACTGGCAAGGGCCAGTAGGTTTGTAGTTAGCCCATGAAAACTATATCCGGATTAAGATATTGACAGTCAGTCAATAGGTTCCTAATTAGCCCATGAAAACTAGGATAAGAGATAAGATATTGGAGTTATCAATAAGATCTTAGTAATCCCATGAAAACTATGAAATTGGACAGATGGTCCATATACATTTAACTGTTAATAGTAATCCTAAAAACTATAATTGAGATAGATCGTCAGAATGAATGGGGATGGGTAATCTAGAATTGATTTATTTGTGTTTCATATCATCATAATGTTTTGAAATAATATATTTTAACCATTGTGGATGCAAGGGCACAATATATGGTTTTATAAATGATTTAGGATACTAGTGAAGGGAAAACCCGTTCCGCTAAGCGGTGTGGTCTCACTAGACATCTAAATGATATAAGGTTGTAAATTATTATTCATACCAGGCTTTATGTCTGACTCGAATTTTTTGTTTCCCCCTTAAACTCTTGGGTACTCAATTTATTTTGACTAGGTTGAGAGATAAGGTTTCCAGGTGTTCTTTTAGACGAATAAAGCTTCCGAGTACGTGTAGGAGGCAAGCTTGTTATTAGAGTTCTTTTATTTCCACTGTGTGTTTTGTTCGTAAAGGAAAATTGTTTTCTTGCCTATCTATATACTCTAATCTGCCAAGGGAGCATCTTCATATGTTGCTCTTGGCGTATTTTGTAATAATTATATGTTATCTAAACGCGGTCTGCGAATTGGGATTATGTAATCAATTTGGTATATTTTGAAATGGAATGTGGAATTTGTTTGCCGTTTAATTTTTTTTCCATATTCTTATGTTTCGCTGTATCAGTGTATCTAATGTCGCCGTATTTGGTTGTCGAGGATTAATAACTATGGATCACTACAACATCCGTAGCCATTAGTTTTGGGCCTTTAAGTAGGGGGATGTTACAAGTTGGTATCAGAGCATAGGTTTATTATAACAACCCTGTTTTTCGAAGTCGTAATATTATATAAATTTATTAAAAAAAATATTCAAATTAAATTTTGATCATTAATATTTTGGAAATAAGGCTTTATTTAAATGAAATCTAGTTAATAATAGATTTTTTAATTTTAACAAATTGAATTAATTGATAAAATAAATTTTTAGAAGATATATTTGACTAAATTAAAGTGTTATCATTGAATATAAAATATTTTAAGGTATAAATAGAATATATATAGTGTAATAGATGAAAAGAAGTTCTATTCGATATTCAATAAGAATCGATAAATTGACAAAGATGAATAAATTTGTTTATATCAGTTAAATGGAAAGTCAAACAGAGTGAAACAATATTAAATGAAATTGTGTACTTATTGAAACATCTTGTGTGAAATGAAATATAAACCAATTTAAATATAATTAAAGTTTTATATACAAATGAATTGAGGGAGCTATTCAAAACAAAAGAAAAAGAAATTGGGTTGAATTAAATTAAAAGCCCAAGTTCATTTAAAACCCAAAACCCATTCCTCTTTCTTAAGCTTTCTCCCTCAACCCGTTCATTCACATTTGCCAAGCCCTAAAATCGAAAATGAAATCGCTTTGTTAAGTATATAAATTATACTTATGATCATATTTACAAATTTAAAGTATTATTGTTAGAAATACTTTTCAAGATAAAAATATTTGAAAAGAAAAGATTTAACATATATATCAGGAATCTGTTTAAAAAGAAATGATTCTCTTATATATTTGCAAATTATAAATTTTATCTATTTATAATAGTAAAAAGAGATTTATACTAAATTTAAAGGTTTTGATAAAATTATTAATAATACATATATTTATATAGTTCGAAAGGAGTTTTCTTATTATTTTAAAATTTTAAATCAAAATAAATTTTTATAAAATCCTTCTGGAAAATAAAAATTTGGTTAATAAATTCTAATTGGATTTTAAATGGGAAAATTGAATGGTTTCCATTTTAATTGGATTTCGTGCTTTTCTATGAAACAAAGAATTTTAATAAACGATTGAACTGTCAGATTTGTATGAGACTTTTCGTATAATTTTTTCGGTTATTATTATAATTTGTTAAATAGAGTTTGAGTGGAATTTACTAGCTTTTAGTAAATATTTGAATTTACTATCTGGTATGGGACAGTTAGTTAAATTCTTGTGATTACTGGAGTGACAGTAATTAGCACTTAGAGTTGTATTATCTAAGGGTGTTTGAATTTCAGAGCAATAGATCCCCGAGAGACTATGACTCATTTTCATCGACCTGAGAGTCGATTAATTTTTAGATTTGGGTAGGGAAACTTATTTCTTGGGGTTAGGTCTGTTCTAGTATAACATAACTGTCATTTTTGTTGTTTAGACAGAAGTTATATTACATTCCTATCAGTTTATTTCACAACTGGACAGTGTTCACCTATTTATATTCGTTAGGTAAATTCACATAGTTTTATCATTAACACGACTACCTATTTCTTATCGTTAGGAGTCGGGGTTTTTACCTGATAGTCTATTTCTTTTCGTAAGACTATTGTGCTATGTGGCGGGGTTTATTTATTTTAGTTAGGCCCTGTGTCGCACTGTATCATACTGATAGTTGACTACCATTATTATTTCACTATTGATGATTATTTCTTAAGAGATTTTTAGTACGAATATTATGTATCCTTTATGGCTCTAAGGAATTTTGAATTGGTTATCACCATATTTGAGATGATAGTCTATTGAGACTTGATATGTATTTATGAAACAGTGATTTGTTAGATATGCCTTATTTGAGTATTTGTTTTGGGCATACTTTATTTGTGACTTATTTGGTTATTGTTAAGTCGAAATTTTGAGATCTGTATTTATTGGTTTGATATGCCTTTTTGGATTTTTGGGTTTTAGGCATATTCTGAAATGACTTATTTTAGAGTTAAGTCATTTAGGATTTATAAAATTGTGAATTTAATTAATATGCCTTATTATAATTATTTGTTCGGCACATTTTATATGACTTATTATTTTAAGTCATATAGTTATGATATTAATATCTCACCTTTTATTTAGATATAGTCTGACCCATTTATTATTTTAATACTCGGGGTCAGGCCGAGACTTTCAGGTACTGGGACCCATTGACCTTTGGATTTTGGGCTAGCATTGAAGTAGACTATTTTGATAGTGTTAGTTTATTTCATACTTGTATATATATTGACAGTTAGGAGTTTATGTCATCTATATTATATAGTATTGACTTTGTACGTAATACAAGATTTTGGATATGATGTACATATTTATGTGGGTCTAGTACTCATATTTTGTAGACTCGCCTTCTATTATGTATAAAATGATGTATATTATTCCGTTGTGATCTGTGACTCTAATTCTGATTTATCTATATTATATATTGTTCTAAATATTTTTAATCGGTGTGTTTATTACTTTGTATTAATACCATACACGTCTAAATTTCAGTTCAGATCCTCAAAATGGTAAATAAGACGTGTCGGTGTTAGTATATAGATATATTCACATTCGATCGCCCTTAACCAGCTGTATTCTCCGGATTAGCAGACTATGTTACTTGTAATGTTCTTTGCTAAATTGGGCATAGCGGTAGGGTCGTTACAGCTTGGTATCAGAGCTGTGTTCAAAACATTATAGAATATAAATAGTATAGAGTTGAGATCTAAACCTAGATAGCCTAGAGTCCCGTCCCTTGGGTGTGTAGTAGCTAGTAATTTAATTAACTATTTAGGAATATGAATATAAATGATTATTGTGAATAATCATTAGGACGTATTTGAAAAATCTTTTGATAATACTATATAACTTATTGTTATGAAAATATTGGAACTCACTTCTGTAAAAGAGTGAGATTTAATGGATAATATAAATAAGTAAATGACTTAGAATTAAATTGTTGTGTCCTAATTTGTTAGTGATCAAAGAGCGCAGCGGAAGCTGGAAAATAGCTTTCCGTTGAAGGCGATTGTTTGTTTGATTGAAATGTATGTTTGCATCTGTGGATGTTTGGTTGTTTTGAAAATTCTAAATAATTGTTGAATTAGTATTGAGTAGGAATTACTATTGAGAGTTAAGACCTGCTCAATAATAACAATAAGAACTTGTGGTGTCTTCAGTAGTGTATTTACCACAAGAAATATTAAAAATTTAAATTTATATACCAAAATATGAATTCATATATGTGATTAATTAAATATTAAAATGAATTTAATTTTTTTGATGTTTGTTTGAAATATTTATGGATGAAAGAGTGTTATGGAATTGTTATCGATAAATTATTAATACTATGATAACATTAAGATTGATTGAAAGAATTTTAGTAAAAGCAAGCACCTATTTAAATTAAAATCTTTTGATAATAGATATACATATATATGGAACTTGATTATGTTATTACATACAAGCAAATAATTTGAATATGCGTAAGGTATTAAAAGATATATGTATATCTTATAGAAAATAATTTTGTGTTAAATTGTTTGTTGGGTGCTTTAAGGATTCTGGTCGATGAGCCTGATCAATGTTGTCGATAGGGACTCCTAAACACTAGGACGAGGCAGTCGGAAACAGTAATCTGAGTTATAATAAATATAGTTTAAAGCAAGTTAAATATTATTTTAAAATTTAGACAAATATCTTGGAAAAATGTATATATGTAATAAATTTTGAAGGAAAAATGTCTTAAAGATAGATAATTGAAATGACCCACTTAAATTTTTTTTTTTAAAACATTCAGTGGCCATTTAATCAAGAAAATATTTAATTCAAAATTTTCTTCTATCCAGGACCTTTCTGCCAATAAATATTGGTTTAATCATTTTATCTTGAACTTATATATATGAAGATATATAAGTCATCTTCTACCTAAATCAGAGTATAGAAATTTTGAAGGTAGAAACCTGTTTGAGTATTGCTTAAAGAAATACTCTCTACATAGCAATAGTGTTTCTTTTTCAAAACTAGGTTTTTCCCAATGGCTTAGGCTAATGCATTACTATTGATTCTGTATCTCAAGGCTCCTTATTTTACATAAATTCTTCTGATTTTCTTACTGGGTAACTATGCTTTTACTTGTGCATGTGTGTGTGCATGTTTCTGTGCAGGTGTGTTCAAACTTAGGCTATAAGAAAGTGGATCCTAAGTGAACACAAGCAACATCTAGGCGTAATGGAAACGCGCCTAACTTATACATGAGAGGTCACAAGTTCGAGTGCTATGCTGGTCGGTTCAACCCAATTTTTGTTTTTTTTTCTTTTTTTTTTATTTTTCACCTGTTTACATAATTGCCTGAGTCTACCCTGTATTTGGCTATGAAACAGATCTAAAACTTAATTAAAAACACTTGGGTGCTGTCTTAACCCAGGCTCAAGAAAATGGCTATGCTAGCCTTGTTCTGGTTTGCACTACTCTGATACAAGGTATCTGCTATATCATTTTCTTTTCAAAGTAACTCAAGCCCTTTTTATCAGATTTTACTTTTGACTTGAACATGGATTTTCCTATGCCAGTTCTATAGATATACTTGCAAACTACAAATTCTTTCAAACTCAGATTATCTACCATTATAGCCTAACTGTTCTTGAAGCTTGAAATTCATTTTTCTTAGCAAAGCATCAAAACAAAGCACATAGTTCAGCTATTACATGTAAGTTCAACACTTACAAAACAGTGAATAATAATACATTGGTTTTTCTAGGCAACTTAAACAAATATCTTAACATAGTTCAACATGAATATTTAATTTAGCTTCAGCAAAGACTTTTAAAAACATAGCATCCAAATCTTAAGCAGTTTAACATCCAAAGCCTGATCAAAGCAATCCCTATTTCCCTGCAAAATCACCATGAACTGCCCCATATAAATATGAGACACCCAATGGTGCATAAACACAAAGGGGTCAGACTATTTGTCTGGTGTGAATAATCTAACTGAAAACATGATTTATTCCAATTCTATTTATATTCCAGTACTTTGCAAGAATAAGAAACTCAATATCTTCTGTGTGCATGTTTTTGTGAAGCATGTGCATTCATATTAGGGCCAAACAGATTATATATGATCACAATGATTTAGTTCATAGAAAACAACCACAAGATTCACCAATAAAGCACCAAAACAACCAAATGCAAACATCAATTCAGTTATCATCTCCTTTTCAACTTTACTGGCCATCAGGGATTTTGCCCAGACCTCTCCTGAATCTATTCCTAGAATTCATTATCAAATATAACAGGGTCTTTAGCTACTTTCTTCTTTTTAAACACACATTGCCTGGGACCTTTCTCTGTTAACCCAGCACACTCAGGCCCCTGGGTATAAATATACCATGTGTGAACTTGCAATATTCCCATTGCCAAGCTATACCTTGGTAGCCCTAAGATCCCAAGTCCTTAGTTAAATTACTAAGTGTTTTAATATTTTTCATAGCAGTGCTAATCCCTTCTGCATCTCACTTCCTAATCAGAGAAACATAAATGATGCAAGCAACATATATTCATCCAGAGTTTGGTAAGTTAAATTCTCAGAAGCAACCATTTTATCATAAAAGAGTGAGGTGACCTCTTAGCACATTATTTTGCCTATGGGTTTCACTGGATCAAGATGTAAGCATATGGTCCTGAGTAATTTGCCAGATATATATATATTCTTCCTTACCTCTGGTTCAATCAGATTCATGATCTGGCTAAACCACAAGTATATTTGATTTGGGTATTTCATAAAACATAGAAGCTCAGCACATGTACAACATTGCACTTCTACATTTTCTTTTGTTTTAATTAATATGAGACATAAGCAACAACACAATGTCACAGCCCATATTTCTTTCTACCTTCAGACCATATACCCACTACTTGAATCCGGGGATTTTACAAACAACTTACAAAGAAAACTTATAAAAGAAAACACCCAATCTCAAAGTTAACCCATATCTCAGATAAACATTTTAGTTCATGAATCCATGACTCTTATTTTTCTGGGTAAATCAGATAGAGGTTTTACCCTTAAACAAATCATTAACAAGCCAAAGTCATCCAATCATAAAACATAACTTGTAAAAGAAAATTAGTTCAAACTGGCTGCCTCAATATTCAGGTCTTAATGCCAAAGTTTTCAGTGAGATTACTCACTTTAATCCTTCTTCTTCCTATGCCTTATGAACTCCTTTTTAGTCTTCTGCCTTCTCCTATTTTCTCTGGTTTATGCCTTGTATATTTTTCTTTTTTAAGAGGTAGAGCAATCCTAAAACCTTACCACACCAGGTCTTCTTATATGAACTCTGGCTGCTACTAGGGTTTAAGGAAATTACCAAATGCCAATTTTACCCTACCAACTATGATCTGCCTCTTATTCTAACATTTTTAGAGAAAATGGGTAAATAGTCCTGGTATATTTTCCAGAAAATATACCTCATTGCCCCGGTCATGTTATTTGCATGATTTCTGTTTTCTGTTTTTTTTAAAGTAAAAAGGAATTGCTAAAAATGGATAAAGTGCTTGTCCAAGAGCTCATACCATTTTCATGCAAATGTTAATTTTTCTTTTTATTGCTGCAAGTATTATTTAGTGCACCTGTACATGTTTTATACTTGGTATCTGCAAATCAATTTCCTATTCCTATTTTTTTCAATGCAATTTCAAACAAATACAAACTAAATTAAATCATGAAATTACTCACAAAAATCAGGGTTATCACAATAATATTTTGAGAAGTGTTACATATTATATATTTTCTTTTAAAGTGAAATATAATCTAAAATTTTGACAATAAAATAAAAAGTAAATTGATATGAGATTAAGAATTGCTTGAGAAGGTAAAATAATATTTTAAAGTAAGTTATATTTTGGAAAGAAGATATCATAAGATATTTAAATAAATAAAACAAATTATTTAAAATGAGAGTGTGTTATTTAGAAAACTAACATATTATTTGAAAAGATATTTCAGTAAAATTTTAGGATGATTGTGAATTATTAGATATTTATGAAATTTTATATTTTCATTTGTATTGATGTATGTTATATAAAATTTTGTCTAATAATTTGATGATAATGCATTTTATATTGTGTTAAAATAAATGCTAAAATGTATACTTGAATAAAGTATGTAGTTTTATAAAACTTATTTATAGAAATTTCCAATGGAAGTGAAGATTGAAATGAAACAATAACTCATTTATAAATGCAATTTACATTTGTAATGGATTAGATTCATTACTAATAACTACTTTGGAAGATCATTGTGAATTTTGTAGTTTGGTTGCATTGTGCTATACTTTGAATATAAGCACAATAACGTACGTTGCAGCTTTGTTATTGAGAATAATCTCAGTAACAATGTCTTAACTCAACTCAGTTCATACATACTAAACATATTAAGCTATCTTAAGTTTTGCAACATGTTATAATTCTACAACGTGGTACAGTTCATGTTTATAGGTTACAGATAGATATTAAGCCAATGTTAGCTTTGCTTTTTATGTAATGTTCTCCCTACTGGAATTCCAAGCTATTAAATTTTGCAATCGAAGTCGAACTTCACTTGGGCCAGAGTTTGACAGCGATGTCTATAAGAGTCGGGATTTTTACCTGATAGTCTATTTCTTTTCGTTAGACTATTGCGCTATGTGGTGGGATTTATTTATTTTAGTTAGGCCCCGTGTCGCACCTTATACTGATAGTTGACTACCATTATTATTTCACTATTGATGATTATTTCTTCAGAGATTTTTAGTATGGATATTCTGTATCCTTTATGGCTCTGAGGAATTTTGAATTGGTTATCACCATATTTGAGATGATAGTCTATTGAGACTTGATATGTATTTATGAAACGGTGATTTGTTAGATCTGTCTTATTTGAGTATTTGTTTTGGGCATACTTTATTTGTGACTTATTTGGTTATTGTTTAGTCAAAATTTTGAGATCTGTATTTATTGGTTTGATATGCCTTTTTGGATTTTTGGGTTTTAGGCATATTCTGAGATGACTTATTTTACATTTAAGTCATTTATGGATTTATAAAATAGTGAATTTAATTAATATGCCTTGTTATAATTATTTGTTCGGCACATTTTATACGACTTATTATTTTAAGTCATATAGTTATGATATTAATATCTTACCTTTTTATTTAGATATAGTCTGACCCGTTTATTATTTTAATACGTGGGTCAGGCCAAAACTTTACAGGTACAGGGACCCATTGACCTTTGTATTTTGGGCTAGCATTGAAGTAGACTATTTTGATAGTGTTAGTTTATTTCATACTTGTATATATATATTGACAGTTAGGAGTTTATGTCATCTATGCTATATAGTAGTGACTTTGTACCTAATACAAGATTTTGGATATGATGTATATATATTTATGTGGGTCTAGTACTCATATTTATGTGCTGGGAACTGAACTTGTAAGTAGACCACCTAGCAGGATGACACCAACTTAGATGAAGGAATTGAAGGTGCAACTAGCGGATCTAGAAGGAAGGAGTTTTATTAGACCAAGCAGTTCGTCTTAGGGAGCGGCCGCGGTGTTCATGAAGAAACTAGATGGGTCGTTAAGGATGTGCATCGACTGTCATAAGTTAAACGAAAGGACAATTAAGAATAAGTATCCTTTGCCGAGAATAGATGATCTCTTTGATCAATTGAGTGGAGCCAGAGTGTTTTCCCAATTGGACTTGGCGACAGGTTTCCATTAGTCAAGAGTGGCAGAGGATAGTATTCCTTTGACAGGATTTCGAACTAGGCATGGTTCATATGAGTGGTTGGTGATGCCATTTGGATTAACAATGCACCCGCTTTCTTTGTGGATTTGATGAACCGAGTTTTCCAAGAGTATTTGGATAGGTTTGTGTTGGTGTTTGTAGATGACATTCTAGTCTACTCTAGGGATGAAAGAGAGCTTGAAGTTCATCTTAGAGTGGTACTTGAGACGCTGAGGCAGAATCGGCTAAAGGCGAAGTTTATTAAGTGTCATTTCTGGAAGAAAGAGGTAAAATTTCTTGGTCACATGGTTTCAAAGAAAGGATTGTCAGTCGATCCAGTTAAGATCGAAACCATGAATAATTGGAAGAGACCAGAGACGGTGACTGAGATCAGGAGTTTTCTTGGACTTGCTGGCTACCACCGAAGATTCATTAAGGATTTCTCGTGGATAGCAGCGCCTTTAACCAAACTAACCAAGAAGGAGGTGAGATTTGTTTGGTCCGACAAATGTGAGGAGGCATTCCTTAAATTAAAGCATTTATTGACCAATGCACCTGTGTTAGTAGTTCTAGACGGAAACCAAGGATTGGTGGTGTATATTGATGCATGTGGAACTAGATTAGGAGCGGTGTTGATATAGAATGGTAAAGTCATTGCCTACGCATCTAGGCAGCTTAGACATCATGAAGTTAGATATCCTACTCATGATTTGGAGTTGGCAGCTGTGATCTTTGCATTGAAGATTTGGAGACATGATCTCTTAGGAGAGAGATTTGAGTTGTATACCAATCATAAGTCTTTACGGTATTTATTCTCTCAGAAGGAGTTGACTATGAGGCAGCAGAGGTGGCTAGAGTTTTTGGCTGCATATGATTTTGGTATAGAATATACACCAGGAAAAGGTAATAAAGTGGTATACTCTCTTAGCAGGAAACATTAGAATGTGGTGTTAGCTATGTTGACAAAGTGGAAGGATTTAGAAGCTTTAGTCGGTTCCGATGTGCAGTTAAGATCGACTGCTGGTTCTAGTTAGAGTATCGCCAGGTTGTCTTGTTTAGAAGTTCAACCAGTATTGATTGAGAAAATTACTTCTAATCAAAAGGAGGATCCAGTATTAGCTGAAAGGATCAGAAGACTGGAGGTTGGAACAGAGATCGATAATTTAAAGGATTTTAACCTAGACCAGAAAGGATGGCTAAGAAAGAAGGGATGGTTGTGTGTTCCAAATGTGGAGGACTTAAGGAAAGAAGTTCTTGGAGAATGTCATCAGTCCAAGTTTACAATTCATCATGGAGGGACCAAGATGTATCAGGATATGAAGAGGAGCTTCTATTAGGAAGGCATGAAGAGGGATGTTGGCTTATGGGTTAGGTAGTGCGCAAACATCAACAAGTGAAAGCTGAACATCAAAAACCGAGTGGGTTGCTTTAACCTTTGGAGATTCCAGTTTGGAAATGTGATTCGATATCTATGGATTTTATAAACGGGTTGCCAAAGTCAAATAGAGGTAATTAAAGTATATGAGTTATAGTAGAAAGATTGACCAAGGGTGCCCATTTCAACCCTGTTAAGTCAACCAAAATGGCACCTGTTTTAGCTAAGTTGTTCCTGAAGAACTTAGTTAGACTGCATGGAGTTCTTAGTAGTATAGTCAGTGACAGAGATGCAATTTTTACTAGTGAATTCTAGAAGAGTCTATAGAAAGTAATGGGTACCTAGCTTAATATGAGTACTGCGTATCACCCTCAGACAGATGGGCAGATAGAGAGAGTCAACAAAGTACTCAAGGACCTATTAAGAGCTTGTGTATTAGACTTTGGTGGATCTTGGGAAGATCACCAAAATTTGGTTGAGTTTTCCTATAATAATAGTTATCAGACTAGTATAGGAATGTCACCGTTTGAAGCTTTATATGGAAGGCCATGCAAATCCCTAGCATGTTGGTTGGAGACTGGAGATAGATTAGTCTTAGGTCCAGATTTGGTTAGGAAGGCATAAGAAAAGATTGAGTTAATCTGAGGAAGGACAAAGGAAGCTCAGTCTAGGCAGAGGAATTACGCAGATAAGAGGTGTATAGACCTAGAATTCTCAATTAGGGAAAAGGTTTTCATTAAGGTATCACCTATGAAGGGTGTTATATGATTTGGAAAGTCGGGGAAGTTAGCCCCAAGATATGTAGGTCCATTCCAGATTATAGAGAGGATTGGAAAGCTCGCATACAGAATAGAGTTGCCAAGCAGTTTGGTAGGTGTCCATAACATATTTCATGTGTCTCATCTTCGCAAGTATGTGCATGATCCCAAGACTACTATTCCTCGAACAAGGTTGGATGACTTAGTGGTTGAGCCTAATTTGAATTTTGTTAGACAACCAGTTTGGGTTGTAGCTAAAGATGTGAAAAGATTAAGGAACAAGACAGTCAGGTTGGTGAAAGTTCAGTGGAGCGACAACGAGAAGGACTGTACTTGGGAGACAGAGGACAGGATTAGAGACACTTACCCTGATCTGCTTTGAGGGTATGTCTATATTAGATTCATATAGATAGTTGCTAGTCAGTAAGACTAGTATGGTTGTTAGGAGTTGTTACAGATGATTGCTATGTTTATTATTTAGTTCTTACTGAATTTCGAGGACAAAATTCTTTAAGGGGGGAAGCCTGTAACATCCCTAGGTTTTGATAACATTATTTAGGATATTTAATTAGATAAATTAAATAGAATAATGATGGTAAGGGGATTTAGATTTGAATAATTTATGTAAAAGGGCCATGAATAATAATTAAATAAATGGGCTTTAATTGGTTTAAAGGATAATTAGTTCACACATGGGCATATTACTAAAATAAAACGCAAAAAAATAAAACGAAAAAAAATAAAACGGCTATATATTTCTCACTATTGTCCATTCATGTTCATTTTTCTCAAATAAAAAATAAAACGCAAAAAAAATCCTAGGGTAGCCGGCCATTAACAAGGAGGAAAAGAGGAATTTCAATCTAAAGCTAAGGATTAAAAGCTAGGGAGGATTAATCAATAACAAATCTCAAATTTCTTATCAAGTTTAAGGTGAATAATAATTTTATACCATCCCTATTTTATTTTATGATTATGTGTTTTCGGATTTATGTTTAAATTCGTTTTTATAATGATATGGATGATGATATGCTTGAATCATGTTATGATCGAATTATTTTAATTCATACACAAATGATTTTGCTCGGTTTTAAGGGAAAACCAAGGGTTTATGATTTTAGATTGCCATGGAAATTTTTTATGTTGAATAACACATGATTTTAGAGATGGGTTTTGATTTTCAGAATTTTCTAAGCTATAGAAAATTTGTTATGAATTTCTAAAGAAAAATATGTTATAATTGGATTTTTAATTTATTTCGAGTATTTCAGGATGAAATTGGGTCTGAAATTTTAATATATTTGATTGCATGATAAAATTGATTTTCTGTGATTTTTCCCAGGTGATTTATGTGGGAAAATAAATTTTTGTTAAAGAGGGACTTTTTTGCAAATGTTGGTTTTATTATATGGAAGGGCTTAAAACGTTATGTTTCTTTGATTTAGATCTAAATTAATGCGCCAGTTAATAATTGTAAAGTATTTGAAAAGTTTTAAATTTACCAATCAATGGTTTACAAATAGGCAAGTTGTTATAAAGCAATTACTAAAAGAAGCAACATTTCGGCCTTTAATTCACAAAAAGGTGTTCCGCCTCAATTAACAGTCCTTTTGACTCCAATGATTCCGTCCCATCCTAGTCAAAACCTACTTAGTCGAAACCATCATAGTCGAAACCAATACACAAAGCATCAGCTAGTGGTGCGCAGTGGATTGGAAGGATGGTGGAAGCCTTGGTGTCGAAAGGCAAGCTTCCGATGGGGTCGAAACCTTGCTTTGTTTTCAAAGTTAAAGTCTTGCCTTGTTTTATTTAAAGCTTTCGACATAATCGAAACGATGCTTTCAAAAAGGGTTTTATAAATGGCTTTCGAAGAAGGTTGCTGTAATATGTAAAGAAGTATAGCTTTCGAAGGGGTGCCTTTTTCTTTACATAAGAAGCTTTCGAAAGGGTAGGTTCCGACCTAGTCGAAACCTAGCCGCTATTTTACTTCCGAAGTATTGAAGTCATCAATACCTTCGAAAGGTTATCCATGTTTTTACCTAGGTTAAGCCGCTTCCTAATTGCTTTCAAAAGGGGTTGGGGGTTTCAAAGGTGATGGAGTCGAAAGGGGGTTTCGACTCTGTCCTTCGAAGTTTTAGTTTTTTTAAAGGTCTTTGCTTTCGACTAAGATGATTCTGACACCATCAATTTTTCCCCAAATTAATTTTTGTTGGTTTCAAAAGAGATACTTTTGTATATAACCATTCCGACCCAAATGATGTTTCTAAAAGAGAAAACCCAAAGCTTTCAAAAGGGTGCTTTATTTGTTTCGAAGCTATGTTTTAAAGAATGTTTTCTTGATAACATCGAAAGGTATAATTGGTATCGAAAGGTATATACTTAGAGTTTCGAAAAGGGGTATTTATGCTTTTGAAGGAGGTCATCCAGTGGTTTTGAAAGTGATGTTTTAAAGTAGCAAAACAAATAACCCATTCTCATTTTTAAAAGGAAAAACCATGGCATAAATAAAGGTTTTGGAAATGTTATTCACATTGTTATTAAGCCATAACTGTATTTTGGGAATAGGGCAGAATAACCAGTTAGGTTGACCCAGTAGTGAATATAACTAAACAGATGTTAAAATCTTAATTAAAGATATTGGTAGGGGCCAATAGGTTTATAGTAAGTCCATGAAAACTGTATGATATTGGCAGGGGCAAATAGGTTCATAGTCAGCCCATGAAAACTATGATTTGATACTGGTAGGAGCCAGTAGGTTTGTAGTTAGCCCATGAAAACTATATCCGGATTAAGATATTGACAGTCTGTCAATAGGTTCCTAGTTAGCCAATGAAAACTAGGATACGAGATAAGATATTGGACTTACCAATAGGTTCTTAGTAATCCCATGAAAACTATGAAATTGGACAGATAGTCCATATACATTTAACATGTTAATAGTAATCCTAAAAACTATAATTGAGACAGATAGTCAGAATAAATTGGGATGGGTAATCCAGAATTGATTTATTTGTGTTGCATATCATCATAATGTTTTGAAATACTATGTTTTAACCATTGTGAATGTGGATGCAGAAGCATAGTATATGGATTTATAAATGTTTTAGTATACCAATGAGGGAAAAACTCGTTCCGCTAAGCGGCATGGTCTCACTAGACATCTAAATGGTTTGAGGTGGTAAATTATTATTCATACCAGGCTTTATGTCTGACTCAAAGTTTTTGTATTCCCCTTAAACTCTCGGGTACTCAATTGATTTTGAGTAGGTTGAGAGTTAAGGTTTCCACGTGTTCTTTTTGATGAATAAAGCTTCCGAGGACGTGTAGGAGGCCAGTTTGTTATTAGAGTTTTTTTATTTCCACTGTGTGTTTTGTTTGTAAAGGAAAATTGTTTTCTTGCCTATCTATATAGTCTGACCTACCAAGGGGGCATCTTTATATGTCACTCTTGGCGTATTTTGTAATAATTATATGTTATCTGTACATGGTTTGCGAATTGGGATTATGTAATCAATTTGGAATATTTTGAAATGGAATGTGGAATTTGTTTGCTGTTTAATTTTTTTTCCATATTCTTGTGTTTCTGTGTATCAATGTATCTAATGTCGCCGTATTTGGTCGCTGAGGATTAATAACTATGGATGACTTCATCATCCGTAGCCGTTAGTTTTGGGCCTCCAAGCAGGGGGATGTTACAAATTGTAGATACTCCTCGTTATTTGGCTAATGTGAAAAATACCTTTATTCTAGTAGATTTGTTTCACAGCGAATATTCAACAAAATAAAACTATATTCACTTTCAGTCAATACTGAAAATAATTATTATTTCATAAATAATATTGGTATGTTTACGAAAATGATTTTTTGTATCTTAACGCATCCACTGATAGTATTATACCAGTTGACGTCAAAAATGGTGCCAACACACCAAACAGTGTGAAAGCACCACAAATCCAATAACAACTCCAAAACAGAATGAAGTAGAGAATAAAATATGAAGGATAGAAAATTAAAATAGAAAGAAATGCACACATAAAGTTTTATAGTGGTTCGGCTGACTCTGGCCTACATCCACTCCAATAATTTTCTTTTTATTATATTGTAGATTACAATTATAGTCCAGATGATAGCCTTATAATAATATTGGAGGAAGAAGATAGCTAGAAAAAAGATCCCCAAAATGAGTGCCATCCCGCGGTATTTATAGGGGATGATGTGCAAATATCTAGTTGAAAACTCGCCTACAAGACCTCGAGACCAAGCCGACCCCACTCACCAAAAATGGGCCACACTCTGCCTACTTTTAGGGAACGGTGCCGATCCCCAAGATAGGGGAGTGGGGCTCAGCGACTCCTCCCAAGGGTCCTCCTCAATATTTACAATGTGTTTCCTAAGTTGTTGTACGATGTTGCCTAGGTAAAAATTGGAGATATCGATCGATTTCTGTTGAGTTGAGCTGTTAAGTTAAGTGTCCATAGCCACAATGATCTGATCTGATCCCCTACCCAGGGGAAAGGATAGGTACCGATCCCCTGCCCAGGGGAAGAGATAGGTACCGATCTCCTATATAAGGGAAGCACCAATCCATACTTAGTCAATTCCGGGATGGCATTCGTCTGAATCCGCATGACTATCATCTATAGCCTTGGTTATACTTGATTTTTGAACCTAATAATCACCCCTCCGAGCTTCCTGCCTTGGTGATTACAAAATTTGTTCAATTTAATCCGCTCGTATACTACTTAGTCAAAATGGGGGTTAATAGTATCCATTATTTCCACTATTACTATAATAGCATATGGAATACGAAGCTCCATTCATCTACTTATTATGGGATATTTACTTCTTTTACTATAACTAGTTTACAGTAGGGAGTTTTCAATCAAATATCTTAAACTCGTAGAAATGATTTTTATAGAAAACAATTTTCTATATGACAAAAAAAATTGGAATACAAAAATACATTTCTCATTCCATACCGAGTATCTACTAGCATTGAGTACAATTCTCATTTTCGATATCATACCATGAAGCAAAGTCGACTATTCACTCCCTTCATCCTAACTATGCCAAAGTAATATCCTATCCTGTATATTCACTTTCCTTTTCTAAATGGTTAAACAAATTAAAAGGAAATCCTTATTGTCATCAATTGTATCGAATACACAATTTCACATTATACTTTATTTTCTTAGTTCCAATGAACTAATTTCATTGAAATTTCATACATCGCCAACTACAATTGTTCATCATATAACATTTATATGTGATCGAAAACGGATCAAATATCTATATTCATGTATTGTTTAAGAGTTTACAACTCATGTAAATAATACAAAGTCTTGGACAAATAAACACTTAATCGACCAAGTTGCAAATATGTTTAATAGTGTATAGTTAGGCTCTTGCATGGGTCTTTAAGCGATAATATGCCAAAAGATTTAAAGTAAGTACATTTTATATTTCTTTGTTAACCTTCAATTTAGTTCAATTGTATATCTTAATTGATAAACATTTTATCAATTTTTATTAGTTGCACAAGTTTATTGATGTAGATTATTTTAACTTTATACTGCAAATGTTTTTACAGTATTAGAAAGTTTAAATGTTACCATCTCATTTGTCTAATAAAGTCCCTACTCGATTTTTATGTTTTTTCAAAACTCTAAGAAAAACATAGAAATCTTTCGATTTCTGTAGTGGGTGTTAGGACTCATATGCGTTGGGACTCCGACCTTGAGGAAACTCAACAAATCTTAGTCCCACACATGATGGATAACACATTATCGATTGTATCGTATACAACTCCTAACTCATGGTCTTTGTCCTAATCCTATCTCGACCATGAGGAAACTAGACAAATTGAAAGAGATTATTCACTCATACCCACCATTTCTTGACGGCCTAAGTATAACGCACATAACTTGAGAAAAATCAACAAATATGTGCATGTACCTTATCTCACCTAGTCAACATATTAGTAATACAACACATAACATCTCTAGATTGAGGAAACTCAACAATTAAAGAGTATGTAAGTAATCTATTAACATATAAATGGTGGAGAAGAACTTTTATATTATAGATTTATAATCTTTAATATATTTATTTGAGTGATATCAATTTAAGGAATAATATATTTCTTTAGAAATACCCTCATGATTCAAGTGTCAAACACGTATATCATAATATATGTACTATACGTATGTATTTATTCCTTAAATTTAATTTGAGTTTCTTTTCAATTCCACTTAAGTTTATACATATATAGTTATATGTAAGTATTAATTTCTTTATAACTTTTATAATTTAGTTTACTTATATGATATATACATGCATCTTATTAATTAATCTTACTTAATTAATTCAAGTTTAATTCTTATTAATTAAATTATATTCAATTAATATTTAATTCACATTTAATTAATTTAATTTGATTTTCAATCATTGAATCATAAATTATTCATCCTTAACAATTTAAAGATGAAGATAGATTATAACATTTATAGTAATTGTATACATATATCATTATACAAATACATAATTTATTAATTAACTTTTAATTAATTTAATTTATTTAATTGATTAAAATAATTTTTAATTAAAATATTATCAATTAAACTCAAAATTTTATCTTCATTTAGCTTAAACATTTTAAGATAAATGTACACATATCATTATATATGTTTCAATTTAACTAATTAACTTTTGGTTAATTATTTAATCCAATTAATTAAATAATTAAGACAAATTTTTGAAATTAATATATTAAATTTCAAAACCAAATTTGAAAAGTTTATAGCATTTATAACGTGTCATATTTTAAACTTAACTTTTAAATCTAAAATTGAATTTTTAAAATTTTTATAACATATTTTGAAAAATTAGCCCAATGCCCAAAATCAATTTGGACCTTTATATTGGGGATAACCTTTGGGCTTACTTCATCCATAGGGCCAGGCCAATAGCCAGGTAGGGCATAGTACTTGATTATCCAAATTCAATCCTTCGACCCTGCCTTTATAAACACCCGACTAAATGGGTAAGTTTATTCAGTTAACCTTAGTGTTGCTACTTTAAACCAGTTAGACTTTTGCCTATGATATCACTGTTGGAATTGGGCCAGTCGAAAGTGGGTTAAATGGATAAATTAAAAGAAACTCCATTTTGATCTTAGTTAAGTCTATGAAGCCTAAATGAATTTTAGATCCAATCCAAAATATTTTAAATAAAATCTTTATTTTATTTAATATGTTCAAATAAAGTTTTTTTGCTTTAAATTTAAATGTACGAGTGTATCAAATACATGCATATGTGTACCATTTACCGTGAAAGTTAATTTAGAAAATGAAATCTTTTGTTTCTCTCCCTAAAACTTATGCAAATGAATTGAGGGAAGATTTTGCTTTAATCGGAGAGAGAAACCTTTCATATCTTACTCTTTAATTAAGTTGATTGATTTATTAGATATCATTATCAAGAAATTCATACACAACGTAAATTCTAAGTATATCCAAATATACTCTAGTGTATATTATGATAGTGCAATAGATAAGAAGTATACATAACTAATATAATAGTATGTTAGTGTTGCGATTCAACCGCAACAAACTCATTTCCCCTTTACATATGACTTTGTTGTACATGGTTTTAAATTAAAAACATTCACAATAAAAGATGTACAATAGTTTGCAAATACACACACACACATCTTGTAAACTTATATAATTTGAAATCTAAAATTAATCATTAATGCATGCATTAACTTTCTATTAGGGAAATACTTGAAATCAAGAATTACATTAACACATAGAATCCACCATATTAATTTGAATTGGGGAAACAAAAATATGTTCCCATATACATAAAATAACATGTGATGTTTTAGATCTTAAATTTACTTATTTATGTAAATATCTAATTACATACACACACAAAGATATATATATATATATATATATTGTTATCCTACTTTTTGACCAGGCAGTATACGGACAAACTTGAAGAGTCAAACTTCACAGTTATCAAGACAAGAAGCCTAAAGAGATGACTGCGAAGCCCAAAATTCAAGTATACCAAGGTCACAAAGTAAATACAAGGCCATTCCAAAAAACGAGGACCCAAAAATCCAACATGTGTTAGATCAGTAGCGATCTAACTTATGGATCAGTACCGATCCACGATATTTTGCCCATTTAGCCTCCAACTTCCTACACACCAACCATGCTGCCCACAACCCATTTTGGCCTCCACTGATCGTTTGCATGCACCAGTGATCGATCTCTTTAAACTCCAAAAATCAACAACTCCATTCATCCATAGATCCATCATTTGGACTCAGAAATAACCTAATAATGATGCAAAAAAGTTTGGAATCACAAAGCTCACAATAAAATGCATCTATCTAAGGAGTTTAGACCAGCCCATACATTAATCTTATGTATCAATACCGATCCAAGACCATGGATTGGTACTGATCCATAATGATTGATGATGTGTCCACCATTTTTTCAATGGAACTAGTCTTGGACATGAAGAACGAGGTGAAGATCACATGGGCAAGATTTTAGGCTACCACTGCTATAAATAAGAAGACCAGGCTCATTTTTAAAGATCTTTTTTAGCTTTCTTGCTCTATTACTCTACTTTCTTGTAATCACCAATGGATTTGTACCGATCCGTAAGAACTATACTTGAAAACTAACAGTATAATAAAAGAAAACTTGAAGTGGACGTAGATCAGAGTACGCCGAACCACTAAAATCTTCTATGTTCTATTTATTACTTGTTTTTCATTTATTTTCTTTATATTTTATTCTCCACTCAATCTATTGGGTGTTTATCATTTTTAGTTCAAACATTTTGGTGCTTTCACTTGGAAACTTACTTGAACTCGCTGATTTGAGACTTGGAAAGATTCAAAATGACAAGACAATCAACTAGGAAGGCCTTGGAGGAAATCAACAAGGGGCAACCAAGAGGCGTCCTTAGGAGCTAACCCCTATCCATCTATATAACCAGGGATGAGATGGAGACCATGATAAATGGATTGTAGAAAAGATGGTTTCTTGCTAGAAAGAGATGATGGATAATTTCTTTAGAAGGATGGGACAAACTGGAATAGCTAGGGTCGCTGCAAACCAGAACCAAAGAAAAGAAGCTGAAACGAATATACCTAGGAGCTGAGTGGAGCAAAATGGAGTGAACCCTACACAAGTCGCACGGATCGGTATCGATCTATGAGCACGGATCTATACCGATCCACAAGAAAAAGGGGCATGGCCCATGATGGCTTAGGCGGAAATGGTCCTTCTCCAAGGAACAACTAAGCGTTTGAATGTGAATCAAAATATGGATGCACGACCAGAGGAGTATGTGCCTGAGTTCCCTCGTGGAAATGGAGGGCAAGCTGAGAATGCGAATTTGAGAATTCCTTTGCATGACAATGACAGAATTTGCGAGATAGTGAAACGAGCAATGAGAAATGGATTGCCCAACCGAAATCTGGAAGATGTGAAAAAAAGTCCATTCACTTCAAACATTTGGTACGCGAGAAATTCGCCTGATTTCAAGCTACCAATGTTGGAGACGTATGATGGAAAGACAGATCCGATATTTTATTTAATGAGGTACACTCAGCACATGGTGGTGTTGGGTGCATCTGAAGAAGTAATGGGATGGTGCTTCCCATTGTATTTGACAGATTAGGCAGCATTATGGTTTAGGCGGCTGGAAAACAGTTCCATAAGCATGTGGACCGAGTTAGTAGAGAGATTTATGAGACAGTTTCGGGTTTATATCTCACAACCTAAGAACATAATAACATTGTCAAGTGTGAAATAGGCGGCTGGAGAGTTCCGCAAGAGTTTTTTGTTGAGATTTAATGCGGCGGCTGCTATGGTAGATAGGCTGGATCCATTGTGGTTTTGATGGCAGCAGTTTCTGGAGTGGCTAGTAACACAGATTTTAAGGTTGCTTTGGAGCGAGATCCATTGATTGACCTTGCAGAATTTTATCATGAAGCTGAAAGGCATCTATGTTAGGAGGACACTGAAGTTGAAGAGGAAGAGTTTAATGATGTGAATGGCGAAGACCGCCTAGTGAAGGATCCAATAGGGATAAAGGAAAATGGAAGATGGATGATGGCTTTGCAGGATCAAAGCGGCAAAGAAGGGAACCAAAATTCTCTTCTTATATAGATTTGAACGAGATTCTGGAGCGGATTTACTTAGATACTAAAGGACAAATCCCCTATCGGAAACAAGCAAGGGGAGAGCCTACAGATCGTGAAAGGACGTGTAATGACCCGTATTTTTAACACTTAAAAAATACGAATTAAAATTTAAAAAATTGGATAAAAATCCGAAGGAAATAAAATTTTGTGTTGTTAAATGTGAATTACAAGTTAAAATACAAAACTGAATTATGAAATAACTTATTTGTAAATTAAATATGGATGTTAACTTGTATTGAACGTAAATAATGATTTAAATTTGAGTGTAACAAGTAATTGAAACGAATTGAATTTGATTGTAAACAACGAAATAAATAAAATGTTAAATTTAATATTGAAGTTATAATATTGAAATCAACGTAAATGAATGTAATTTAATATTATTGTGAATTTAAATAAGATGATAGCTGAAGAAAATGAAAGTAAATGAATTATAAACTATTGATAATAATGTATAAGTAAATGGTTGATTCAATAATGAAAGTGTAAATCGAAATAAAAGAATTCAATTGGAATTAAATAACTTGAATTTGAATTACAATATAATTGAACGCTAAATCTAATGTAATCTTTTATACTGGATTTATAATGGAAAACTGCATTATAAAAGATTGTTAATTACTGTGAAATTAAAAATGAAATTTGTGAACCATTGAAATTTGATTTAAAAGTTAATAATTTAAAATTGGGAATTTTATATTGAAATTAAACAGTAGAAATAGCCATTTTTACAACTGTCTCGGATTTCGACGAAACCAGTTTCATCGGATCCGTAACAGTGAATTATTGTAAGGTTTCACTTTTTGTAGCAATCGGACTTGTCGTTTGGCCGTGCGAGCTTGAAACGCGTAGAAATTTAATTTCGAATTTAATTAAAATAATCGACTTCAAAAGCTATCTTCCACATACGATTGAATTAGGCTTTGAGACTAGTTCCATTGCATTCGGAATATGGGTAAAACCTTATAAACGCCTGGCGGCACGTCTCGATTGGAGTTCGGACGATTTTGGACCTACCTATATAAATACGCTTGCAAACCGAGACAGTTTTATTATCATTTTATTTCAGAAACCCTAATTTCAAACCATGGCCGCCACCTATTCTATGGCCAGAAATTGCCGATCTTCTTTCCTTAATATCTCTCAATCCGTTCAACGAAATCGAAAAATTCCAAAAAAAAAAGTGTAGATCTCGGCGAGCTCCTCAAATCCATACGGTTGATCTATGCTATTATGCCACGGATTCGCCAGAATCTGGCTTGGAAGCATGGACGTATTTTCTCGGATTTTGCGCAAACGGTGGCGAATGGGGTGGCGAAACTTGGCGCGGAGGTGGAGCAAGGAGAGGCGCACGCGATGGCATCCCCTGATCAACGTCCGGTCGTCGTTTGCCTCGCGCGTGGATGAGGATGAATGGCGTGAAGTTGGGTCTCGGGTGTGCTGTGCGTGAATGGAAGAAATGGTATACGTTCTTTTTTTATTATTATTAATTAATTAATCATTTAAAATTTTAAATGTTTAATCGTTCTAACGTATATAACTTTTGCATACGAGCTCAGATTCATGCGCGGTTTTCTCCATTGCGTTCGTATCGAAATTTTGGACGTTATGGAGCTGGTTTGGCTGCATTCTGAGACTGTTCAAATTTGGGTCTTTATTTGGGTTTTAAATCGTCGATAAATCAAAGGTGAGTGTTTATACGCTCACAATTGACTAAAATATTTTTTTTGTTTTGTTAGTTAAATCTATATTCTGAAGTGATATGAAATTTATTGGCTGTTGTTTGGTATGTTTAATTATCATTTATATTGATATATGAATTAATTGATAGAATTTAAATTGACCGTTAAAATAAATTTAAATTTAAATTGGCAGTATATTACTCGATATTGATAATTATAAAATTGTTGTGAATGTTATTGGCTTTATGGTTGATTGGCTGTGATGGATGCTATTGGTCGATATTGGTTGTTTATTTATTTTGATATATCATGCTATCATCATGTATATTGTTTATTGCATATAAAACTGTAAACTGAATCATTTCGAATAAATTAAGGAATAGGTTGGAATGATATACCTATGACATTTATTTGGATTGAAATGATATATATCCATCCTTGAAATTAAATTTGAAATAATTATCCACTTGGCCATAGGTTAGAAAATTATATACGGACACCGGGTTGGTTAAATTAAATGATTTTAAAAGTTGTTTTGAAATTATTTAAATGAATTGATTTTAAGAATAAAATCCAATTTATGGAAATTGAATTATTTTGAATTGAAGATCGAGATGTTGGAATTTAAACTTGGTAAATGAAATTGTTTAATTATTCGAAGTTTAGATTTTTAAGAAAAAAATTGAAATACGGCGTAAATTTTCGAAAGTTGATTTGTTTTAAAAGATTGGACTTTTAATCGAACTATGAATATTTCCCAGAAAATTTATATGAAATGATATTTCAAGTTTGAGTTTGGAATTGAAAATTAATTTGAAATTGAGATTTAATTAATTTGGAATTGAATTGAAATTTAAATAAATTTGTGAATTGAACTAAATTGAAACTATTGAATTAAATTTGAAGATAAAATTGATTTGAAATTATATTTATTTAAGAATTTTTCTTAAACAAGGTTGATTTGAAATTATTAAATTTGAAAATTGAAAGATGTATTTTATAACTTAATTTGATTAAAAGTGACTTAAATGAATATTTCAAACTTATATAAATTTAAATGGGATAGTTTGTTTATTTAAATTTTTAAATTGAAGTCGTATTTAGATGTATTGAAATGATTAAAGAAATATCTCAGAAACAAAATGTAATGAAATTTAATTGAGATATAAATGGAATTATCAAATTTAGTTTGAAATGTGAATATTTAAAGCTTTGAGATATATGGAAATTGAAATGACTTATTTTGTGGTTCAAATATGTATTTGAAATTTATGATTTGAAATGGTTTATTGAGAAGCTGAATCGAATTGAAATTGACGATTTGAGATTTGATTAAATTTCAATTTTGGAATTCGAGTTTATGTGAATTGATTTGTGAAATTTGAGGAAGCTATTTTATATAAAGTATTTTAAACTATATCTAAAACTATTTATATTTTACTTTATAAATTTTAATATAAATTATTTTAATATAAATCATTTTCAATATAAATTATTTTATTATAAACTATTTTAACTTATAACTATTTTATATAAACTATTTTATTGTATAAACTATTTTCTATATATACAAATTTTAATATCTAAACTGTTTAAGAGGAAAGTGTTAGGATTCCAAAATATTATGATTTCAAGCTATGATTTCAAAGTGTTATGAATTTCAAGGTTTTAATTTCCAAAGTGTTTTGATTTTAAAAGACTTATGATTTCAAAAGCGGTATAACTTTGGAATGTGATATGATTTTGGAAATGGATTTATTTGAAGTGAAAGTAATATCGTATTGATACGATTTTGAAATTGAAATGAGATATTGAGGCGAAAATGATTTTTGAAATGAAATTGTATATTTTGAGTGATATGATTTTGGAAATGGATTTATTTGAAGTGAAAGTAATATCGTATTGATACGATTTTGAAATTGAAATGAGATATTGAGGCGAAAATGATTTTTGAAATGAAATTGTATATTTTGAGTAGATATGATGATTTTGGAAATGGATTCATTTGAAGTAAAAGTAATATCGTATTGATACGATTTTGAAATTGAAATGAGATATTGAGGCGAAAATGATTTTTGAAATGAAATTGTATATTTTGAGTAGATATGATGATTTTGGAAATGGATTCATTTGAAGTGAAAGTAATATCGTATTGATACGATTTTGAAATTGAAATGAGATATTGAGGAGAAAATGATTTTTGAAATGAAATTGTATACTTTGAGTAGATATGATGATTTTGAAATGGATTTGATTTTTGAAGCGAATGTGATATTTTTGATAATCAATTATGAATTGATTTTGAAAATGTAAAAGAGCCATCGGTGTAATAATACGTAGTTATTAAAAAGACCGGGATCGGATATGGACATACTCTCTGTCGATACCGAAAACCACTTTAATAACTAATATACGCGGAGTGTTGATCCAGAATGAAGTGGATGGTTTGATGAACGCGTTGACTGAAGAAAGAGAACGATATTGGATGACCCCTGACATGACTAAAACAGGAGCCGCACCGGGCCATTGAGGTTCGCCACCTCTAGCGGACACACTTCTTCGATACCATATCTATTACTTTTGTGATTCGATTTGGGTGCACCCTTTGATTTGGGAGTGTTGTTTCGCGGTGTTGAGGTAGTAGCTGCTATGCTCAACATCAGTCCGTATCACGCAACTACTAGTATCCTAGTTGGTATCGCCTCATGTACCTTGTCATATTGATTATCCTATTCGCGACCACTACGATTTTGATTTGTGTTATACCTATGGGGTACCCTCTGATAACCACTAGTTTATGGTGGGGCTTACGGTGCTTTATAGACTATGACATTTATAAACTGTGTTAAGGGTGGAATGGGCCATGGCTTAACGCTAGGAATGATATTTTACTTTATGATAGACATTATTGTATATAGCGTATTCTATTACATAGTAGATAGTTTAACGGATCCTTAGGAGATGGAAATCCTGAACATCTCTTAAGTTAATGCTCGCACGTTAAACACTGGATAGGAGGTGTCTAAAACCCGTAAACGTCTCCGACGCCGTCACACTCATATTTACTTATTCGATTTAACTTACATGAGATATTTTAGTCCTGACTCGAGTGTTTTGTCTTTTCATTACGCTCGAGTCAGCCTGAGCATTTCAGATAAGGTTGAAGATCTATTCTGGAGGACGAAGACGGAGTTTGATATTACATCATTTGTATTCTACTACTGTATTATTTTTCTGCTGCATTGTTGTATTATCTCTGATATGTATGTAACTCTGATTTATGATGTATAATAATAATCAAATTTATTTATTTAACAGCTTCATGAACTTTTATTTTATTATTATATCTTGTTCCTTCCGCTGCGAGATTCTGAGTTGTTTCTGTTCTTTCTTTTCTTTTCTTATTTAACCCCAATAACTATCTGTATTTTGGATTGTTTGAGTCGGCATGTGTGTATGTTTTGTCGACTTGAACGGTCAAAAATGTGGGTTGTTACAGGACGTCTAGAAAATATTGCCTATTCTATGAGCTAGATGGGCATAACATAAATGACTGCAGATACCTGGGCGATCTGGTTAAGGAACAAGTCAGAAACAACCAATGTAGAAGTATGTGAGAAACCGAGCCGCGTTAGTGGAACAATAGCAGCCATCATACACAACGAATGGAAACGACTTTGGATCAAGGTCGAGGATAGCCATCACATTATTGGGATGGACTGGAGTCAAATTCGATTCCCACACTTTGTTTTTTCATTTATTTTCTTACATCTTTCTTTTTGTATTAAGCAATAAAGACAATAATAACTTCAGGCCGCTTATACGTGCACAGGATCCCGAATGGTCCCTAGGCTCGCTCTAAGTCGGATGTTTGAGATGACTACTTAGGACGGTAATAACCTCGGACCGCTTACACATGTATGTGACCTAGATTGGTCTTTAGGATGCTCTGAGTCGGATGTTCGGGATAAATTCTTAAGATTTTTGCTTGTTTGCTTTGATTTGATTTGAAAATTTGGATTTTTGAAAAACCACATTGAATGTGATGACTAATATAGATCGCTTTAAAGTCCCGTTCGGAGAGATGGGACCAGAATACAAGGTGCAAGTCCCCTCGTCGAAGAGCAAAGGGATGGATTTGTACGATATTAATTGCTTTAAGTTCCATTTGGAGAGACGAGATTGGAGTGCAAGGTGCAAGTCCTCTCATTGGAGAGCAAGTGGATGGATTTGTATGATATTGATCGGTTTAAGTCCCGACTAGAGAGCAAGGACCAGAGTGCAAGAAGTAAGTCACCTTGTCGGAGCATGAACGGATGAGCTTATTTGTCGTTGAGTCCCCTCGCCAAAGAGTGAGTGGATTGAGCTCAACAAGGGTTCGAAGAGACCATATATTTGATTATCGACCTCGAGCGACAATGGATTTGATGAACGATCCGGAGAGACCATGGATTTGATTATCGGCCATGAACGGCGATGGATTTGATTAACGGTCTGGATATACCATGAATTTAACTACCGACCTTGAACAACCATGAATTCATGTAATGATCCGAAGAGATCACAAATTTAACTATCGGCCGTAAATGACCACAAATTCACTAATAATCCGAAGAGGTCGAGATTTCAACATATGACTACTAACTCCTAGATTAACATGGAATGATTTTGATTTATGGTATAATGAATGAAATAACAATTCCGAGGAAACAAGGAATGGTTATCTATGACTAACACTTAAGCAAGGACTCGAATCCATAGTTATCACAATCTGGAACAACCTTTGATTTACAAGTGAATCCAAAAGAACAGGATGATTCGCAATAGCTTGATTAGCTGATAACCAGAATATTCAATTACTAATATTCAATCGACTTTGATATTTGTTCTTAAGCAAAGTACACCTTCCACTCGCAAGGCATGCTTTGGGGAGCAAGCGTTATCCCGCCTTTTGACCAAGCAGTATATGGGCAAACTTGATGAGTCAAACTTCACAGTTATCAGGACAAGAAGCCCAAAGAGATGATCGCGAAGCCCAATACTCAAGTACAACCAAGGTCATAAAGAAAATACAAAGGTATTCCAAAAAACAAGGACCGAAAAATCCAACATGTGTTGGATCGGTAGCGATCCTAATCATGGATCGGTACCGATCCACGGAATTTCGCCATTTGGCCCCCAACTTTCCACACTCCAAAACCATGTTGCCTACAACCCAATTTAGGCTCTTATGATCATTCGTATGCATTATTGATGAATCTCTTTGAACTCTAAAAATTAGCAACTCCATTCATCCATAGATCCAGCATTTAGACTCAGAAACAACCTAATAATGATGCAAACAAGTTTGGAATCACGAAGCCCACACCAAGGCGCATATATCCAAGGAGTTTAGACCAAACCATAAGTTGATCTTATGGATCGGTACCGTCCAAGACCATGGATCGGTACTGATCCGTAATGATTGATGAGGTGTCCACCCTTTTTTTAAGGGAACTTATCTTGGGTGTGGAGAATGTGGCGGAGATTATGAGGGTGATATTTTAGGCTACCTACTACTATAAATAGGAGGGCATGACTTATTTTTAAGGATATTTTTTGAGACTCTTGCTCTCTTACTCAAATTTCTTGTAATCACCCATAGATTTATACCGATCTGTAACGGATTTATAACAATCCATGAGAACTGTACTTGAAAAACAACAGTATAATAAAAGGAAACTTGAAGTGGATGTAGGAAGGAGTATGTCGAACCACTATAAATCTTGTGTGTTCTATTTCTTACTCATTTTCATTTATTTTCTTCACATTTTGTTCTCCACTCAATCTATTGGGTGTTTGTCCCATTTTTGGTTCAAAAACACACACACTCACACACTCACACACGCACACACACACACACATATATATGTATGTATGTATGTGTGTATGCGCGTGCGTGTAGATTTGTTAAAACTTAAAGGTAACAATATTGAAACAAACATTTAAGTTAGAAGAGAAACAACAGATATAGAATTTTGCATGATACTTTAAATTTAGAAATGAAATAAAGATGCTGGATCTTACATAAAAGTTCACATATGAATAGAAAATCTCCTTTTTTGTGAAAACTATATTCAAAGCAAATGCATTCAAAATAATAATCAATGCAACAAAATAAACTAGTTTACAATACAAATATAAGTGATATAAATGATCAATATATACGTAGTATAATATTATAAAGATGGTTTCTAATCGAAATTAGTTTTTTTAAATAACAAAAGAAAACAATAAGGATTTGGACAACTTGGGAATATGTAAATTCATGATAGAATATTCACATAAAAACAACATAGAGAACAACTACAAAATTAACAAGGAGAAAGCTCTAAATAATAAAAATAATAATGAACACATTAAGAAAAGAGATGAAGTGCAATGACCCAACGTTTTGACCCTCGAATGTCAACACTAAATGCATCCATGATATTCGTGTGCCAAGCACCCAAGTGCTGAAAAGACAGATAGTTAGGTTAAAATAAAAGAAAACGGATAGAACAAGAAAGAAAGAACACAACATCAGAATCTCACAGTGAAACGATAATATATAATATCAAACGAACAGTACAAAGGGTTACTTCAATTATAGAAATTTCATAGTTACAAAACCTAAGTACTATCATCAGCCTGAACAGTTATAACCATCTGTCCTCAAAATGCTGATACATACATATGTAATATAGTGCAACATAAATAGAAATAGATAGATAACGGAAGCCTCCAGCTCATCTCTTGAACTTTGAAGCATCTAAAGTAAAACCTATTGTGCTCAGCTTACTTGAAAGAGTACATGAGGAATTTAGGGAAAACAGAAACCATGTGTCGGACATAAGTCTGGTATGAGAAAACTCAAGATACATGCAATAGTAACTATTGAAACCATACAGATTCCCATAATGGTTTTCATATTAAAAGAAACCAACCATTCATTAAGTTAATATAGCGATATAATAGATAATGTCTAGAGTATAAAATATAAATCATATCAAATAGCTGTGTTGCTTGCATCTCACAACACAAAAATATTAGAAGTACATCTAAAATCGCTAAGGTATGTTTACATGGTTTTTCCATGGAGACGCCTCTAGTAAACTAAAGCAGATCTCCATGCATAAGGATCCGAAAACACCTTCTAAGCATCTTATATCTCTAGAGAAAATATATCATAAGGTAAACATAGCTGGCCCACGTTTGAACATATTATGTGCCACGTGGAACAACGTATTATTAACTCCCGGTACTAACATCGATAAGCATACTCTAGATGTGGAGTTGATGTACCCTGTCGTGAGTTAGCGAAACGCCAGACTATGCATCCTACTTTGTCTTTAGCCATTTTCGATGTCGAGGTCACGTTCGACTTCTCTCACATGAGTCTTCATCACTTGAACAAAATAAGAATAACTCTATAGATTCCTGCATAAGCTCGTTTGACAAATGCTAATGTTGACTTCTCCCTTGGACTTAACCTTAGGATAGACAGTTCAACTCTACATCACAAGTCTAAAATTTTAATGCTGACCTCTTCCTTGGACTTAACCTTAGGATGGACAGTTCAACCCTATAACATTCCACTTCACAACCGCTTCCAATACATAGACTCATATACTAGTTTTGAAGTGGTATTTGGTAAATAAAACACTTATTGATCCCGGACTCTTCAAAACTAATTCGATGAATTTTCGATAAATTCAATTCTAGTTCTTTTAGTAGTAAGTAAACTATATAAAGAGGGGTCCTCCCCAAGGGATCTCGTATATATAGCTTCTTAAAGCTAGAGACATTTCATACCAATGCCTCTCCCCGAGGGTTCTCAGAGGGTATGAAACCGTGAAGCTTTTAGATAATTCTTCAGTTATAATTGGTCAAGTTCGATAGTCGACTAATCGACTATCCAGTTAAAAACGATCGCTTATAGAAATCAAGGTTCGAATACTTAACTCGTTTCCGACATTCCAACTTATACTATCCCTCAGTCAATAGTTGTAGCGACTCGCCTTTTCGACCCTCAGAAGTTGATACAAATACATCCACGGTATTCACGTACCGAACAATCAAGTGATGGAAAGATAGATGGTTAGGGGAAAGAAGAAGAAAGAAGATAAGAACAAACTAAACAACACAAAATCACACATCACAACGAATAATCTATAATATAACAATGATCTTTACAAAAGAAAACTTTTATATACATACATCCATCAGAGTACTAGCCTATCATCTACCTGGATAGTTATAACATCCATCCTTACAAATTATGATGAATACAACAAAACCATGCAGCGGAACATAAAGAAATACATAGATACGTCTTGGCTTCCAGCTCATCTCCTGAGCTCCAATGCATCCAAAGCTAATCTGAAAACATGCTCGGTTTGACCCAAGCATTATTAGAAAACAATGCCCGGGTAAGTTTGGTAAAACCAACACGAGAAACTCAAATATCAAGGAATTTTATTTATTATAGTGTGTAAATCCTTTAAAATCAAAGGTATCACCTAAGACCACGCTGCACATAAATATGGATGGGTTTTTACCTTACGATAACCAAAACATTTTATATGAAAATCTACTGATATTATAGTAATATCTAAGGTTTAACATATTTAATAACCAAGTAACTGAGATGCATGTACATGATAACAATAATAGGTATGCAATCAAAAACTGAAGGCGCTTACAGGAGAATGGATTTCAATCAAATTTCAAGGTAAGGGACTACCTTTTGAAAATTTATACACCTCTAGATAAAATGTGAAGTGAGGTCAAAAACCTTTCGACCTCTACTAACACTAGATCTGCCTACCCTTTACTGGATAGTAATGAATATGATCACCCCATGGCTGTGATCAACAACCAAAAATGGGCCCAAAGCATACATAGAATATCGACACTAGATCTTGGGATGATCACACCCTAATGGGTGCGACCCACATAGCCATACCGTATCTACCCTGTTTTAACCATTACTGGGATGTGAGGTTTGAGAAGCTATGCTCTTAACATTTAGAAATTCATCTCGAAATGCTAACACTGCCCTCCAAGCAGAAATGCAACGCTAGCATTCATCCATACAAGTTCGTTTCAAGTCTAAACGAAATAAAAGGATTTTCAAGGAGCATCATCTTCAATCATCTCCAAGAAGTCTTCCATGCAAATGCATATGTTGGTTTGGAGTGGTTTTGGATAACATATCCGATCCTGGTCTCTCTAAACCAACAAAGATAATTTCTAATTGACTCATTCGTGGTTCTTTTGGAAGTATACAACATGTATTCGATTCCTCACTGGGGAACTCGCCTATATAATCATACTTCCTAAGTCAAAACTGGTCAAGATTTGATAGTCGGTTATTTAACTATCAAATACACAAATAAACAAAAATCTAGAGATTTAATTACCCACAGCAACCACTAAGCATCAAAAACAAATCTTCATTTATTAAATCTCTTTTCAAAACATTTATCAAAACATTCGTATACTTATCTTACTGACATAAGTTTATTCACAAAACATTTGCGAAAGATTTCTTATTTTCAAAGTCATATTAAAAGGATCAAACAAATGTTATTTAAATTAGAGATAAGAACAACCCCAAACACTATTCCTTCGGTGTTAAACATGAAACAAATGTCCACACCACTATAATTAAGAAGGTCAGTTAAGGGTAATCTCATCTCTAATTCTTTTATAAATCTTCTTCAATAAATCTTTTTAATAAATCATTTTCATTTATGAAATCTCCTTTTGCCTAAATTCTAAATCCATTTATAAATCTCTTTTATAAATATCCAAAAATCATTTATAAAACTCTTTTATGAATAGCCAAATTCATTTATAAACTCTTTTATAAATTCATAAATTCCCTTTTTAAAAAATATAATTGACAAATATCATTCATAAATCTCTTTTAAATAAACCCTTTATAAAATATTATTTACAAAATATCATTTTGTAAATCCCTTTATTAAAATAATTAAACAACATACAAAATTATTTAAAACACTTATGCTCAAATTGATATAGAATTAAAGTTAATTTAAAAACCATAATATTACAAATTTGAAGGGAGGCTTAGTGACCACAATGGTACTAAATTAAGTTATCATTTATTTAAATTTGTTTTTCAAGTCACATAACAATTATTTACATAAGCCAACATATATGTAAATGCAATCCATAACCAAATTAGGGAATAACATGTCAATACAAACCAATTAGCAGATGCATATCCAAATAGCATAAAAGAAGGATGGTGATTTGTCCTGCTAAATAGATGTCCAAACAATCTATTGAGTTCAATTTTAGCAGAACGGGGATTTATTCTTCTGAAAAAAGTCCAAACAATCAATTCAATTAAGTTATAACCGAATATGGATTTATTCTGCTAACAAATGTCAAAGTTTAGTATAACACATTTGTGTGGTTATTTAATGGTATCGATAATAGAATCCCTTGTGTTCAAAACTATTTTTTGTAAAAGAAAATTGCCTTTAAACAAATTGATCCTTGAAAAACAAAGTAATTAAAACTTAAATCTCTTTCTAAATAATTAATTACAATTTAAATCCCTTTTAAAAATGTAATTAAATCTTAATTAAGTCCTAACTTAACTTAATTATTAATTAAGAAACAATTAACCTTTAATAAATAATTTGTTTATAAAGTAAACCCTTAATTAATTTATAATTAACACTTACTTAATAATTAACCCTATACTTAATTAATAATTAATTAAAAATAAATCATACGCTTAATTCATAATTAATTAAAGATAAATCATACTTAATCAATAACTAATTAAAATTAATCGCACTTTTAAAAGATAATTAATTAGTAATTAATCTCCACTTAATCATAATCAATAAACCTTGTTTAATACTTAATCCATTAATGATTACCAAACTTAACTAATAAATAAATAATAAATAATTAATCAATAAATCTTTAATTAACTTCTTAATCATTATTATCAAGTTTTATAAAACATTCCAAAGTGCTTTAAATATAAAAACTTAGTTTGCAAAAATTGGACTTTTTAGGGAAACCGCATCCATAGCGACTATCGCTATATGGACCATAACTTAAAAACTTGTCTTGGCTTTCCATTTTGAATCATGGAAGATTACTAAAATTTTCAAACATAAAGTAAGAGTTTTGTAATACTAAAGCAAAGTTTGAAACTTGAAAACTTTTGATTTTTGATAACAACTAACCAAATTGTTTACACAAGGATTCTAAGTTGCCAGACCATACAAAGGTGCTAACTTTCTTAGCATACTCTTACATACTCTTGTCCATAGCATATAAAATCATATCACAACCATAAACGCAGGTAAAGATCTAAACTTTACAACCATAACAACACTTTTAGACTTTATTTCAAGTCTAAGGCAAATTCATGTACAAACACATATATAATCACAACTAAACGATACTACTAGCCAATAATCAAGCAATTACACATGTAAATACTAAACATAAAGTAAAGATATAATATTTCCCAAAAATATGCGAGTTTTACTTACCGAACTTTAACAAGTCTTTTTAAAACTTTGGAAAGAGCATAGATCTTGGATTTTGAAAACCAAAACTTGATTTTTGAAATTGGGAAAGCCTTTTTGGGTTCGACAATGGGAGAATATGGCTCGGCCATGGGGTGGTGGAGGGTGTATGGGCTTGTTTTGAGAAGAAGGAGGTGCTAGAAATGGAAAGAAGTGTTTTAAACAAGTTTAAGAGCTTTTAAAGTGAAAATGATGGAGTTTTTAAAACTTTTAAAAATATAGAAGCCATTAAAAGGTCTTTTGAAAAGCTTAAGGAAGAAGGTAAAGTTTGGAAAAGTTAAGAAAATGAGGTGGAAATAAGAGAGAAATTTTGAATTTTTTTATATAAATGTATATTAACAAATTACTAAAATACCCTTTAGTATGTTATCCCGCCTTTTGGCAAGGTCGCGACACCAAGGACTTAATTAGAGACTGAAGACAATCCAACTCGGAGATCGGTTATCTATAGGTCCACGATGGACACAGGAAAACTTGGTCCGAGTTCGGATCGAGCTACAACTAGCATGGTATAACTAGCAAAGCTATGGAAGGCCACATCTCGAATTTCAGGTCAATCGGAGTTCGTATGCTCGAGTTATGGATCGATCAAAATCCATGTTAGGCGCATCTATTTTGTATCCATCCATCAAGATCCATCATTTTATATCCATCAGGATCGATATAAAATGAGCATTTCCCCATCCTCATGTATCCATCCATTTTGTATCCATCCGGGTTTCAATAGACTTCAACATCCCATAGACCGATCACCTCATCCAATAGCGACATGCTTTGTATCGATCACCAACTTGATTGATACGAAGAGAAGGACTGCAGATCGATACGAAGAGATGGGCCAAGCATCGATACAAAGAGCAATGTATAGGATGGATATGAAGGAAGAGGTCAATTCGAAAAAAACAGTCTCTAAGCATAAAATGTGGATCTCCAATGCCATGTCATCGACACGAGATGATCGATACGCATTGTATCGATATGAAGGGGATCGATGTGCAATTGATCGATATAAAGACTTCAGCTCTACTTGCAAACTCAACCTTGGATCGATCATATCTCTCAAACTACAGGTCCAAATGCCATGAAATTTTCACAGAAGTTTACATATCAACCGAAGAGTCTCCATGATCGATCGTAGCTCAAATGGGGCCATTCTTGATCAGTACTAAATGCACATGGATCAATTAGGATCGATCCCAAATGACTTCAGATCGATCTTGTGGGCCCACTTGCGCATGAGAAAGGGTATTCCAAGATCTGAGTCAGATATTTCCAACTCTACACCTATAAATAGCACCCCTTCCCCAACTAAAAGAGGACTTTTGGAACTTCTACGCTGCTACTCTACTGAAACTCCATTGTAACTTGAGTACTAATTATTGTACTATTGTAAATCGGTTGAGAATCATCAATGAACATCAAACTCTTCAAAGTGGACATAGGCTGCAATGCCGGACCACTATAAATTCTTGTCCTTTTCTATTACTGCTTACTTTTCTTGGTGTGATTGTTAGATTAGCCTCATTTTCCATTTAACTCCTTCATTCTAACCTCATCAATTACATCTGACGAGTGTTGTGCCCAAATTTGGTACAAACACTCCGATGCTTTCATTGAGAGAACTCCGTTTTTCTCCGATTCTGTGGATCCCCTGTCATTGTTGGATTGCTAAAATCTAAGAAGGAGATCCAGATCTGTCTTCCAGTAGTTTCTTCCACTCTACTTAGATTACTCTAGATCTAGGAAGAGCTACATTCAACATGGTGCACACTACAAGAACTGCTTCCAATGCTGCAGATCCCGAAGGAAAGGATAGGCAAAATCCCACACTGCTGACCACAGCGGGCAAAATGTCAGCTGGAGCTTAAGACCCACTTGGTCCGGTGACTAGAGATGTGTTCCAGACCCTTATGCAAGAGCTTACTCAGAGCCATCAGGAGCTCACTCAGCAGATTCGTGCCAACACGGAGCTCGCAAACCAACTGAATGAGGAAAGGCGAGGGAGATCTAGAAAGGAGCATGCCTCTTATTCCTTGTCTGAAAGCTCAGCGTCCTCTGACTTCAAATCTACTCGCCATCGGTTGGATGGAAACTATGCAGAAGCCTCCGGGCATCCGCATGCTGTGAATCTCGGACAGGCCGGGATTGGTCCTTCTACATGGCATCAAGCTAGACCCTCCTCCCGAGAAGGGACACTTCCTTATCACACCACTCATGACCACGTAGCTGCTGCTGCCATAGATCTGGAGGCCGAGATCTAGAACCAACCAGATCCAGCCTCTCGGCACCACATTCATGCTCAGGATCCTCACTTTCATGAAGCTCGGGAGCCAAGGAGGCATGGAACGGACCATAGACAGCGACCGGACCGTCCATGCAACATGGAACCCGACCATGCCTTGGCCCCGAATATCCAGATGACCGACATTCCAACCATGTTATGCCAGATGATTAGAGAAAATCAAGGCCTCACAAATGATGACTGGGGAATTTCTAGAAGTAACACTCCGTTCACTAATGACATTGTCCATGCGGAGCTGCCACGTCGGTTCAAGATGCCGATCTTACCGATGTATGAAGGAAATTCGAATCCTAACCAACATATTCTGAAATTTGAATGGCTTATGAATGCCGCTCGAGCTGACGATGCAGTTAAGTGTAGAAGCTTCCCTATCTCCTTGGGAGGCATTGCAACTATGTGGTTCACCCATTTACCACCCAGATCCATTTCATGTTTTGACCAGTTAGCTACTAAGTTTGTTGAGCAGTTCCGTATGCATGCTATAAGGTTGAAGGATGTTAATACCTTATCCAGTGTTACTCAAGCTCTAGGAGAGAATTTGAGGCATTATATAGAAAGGTTCCATGCTGCTTGTGCCGAAGTCAGCAATCCCAATGACAACTCTATTATGATGGTATTGACTAAAGGGATCGATCTTGATTCCGAATTTGGCGATTGGTTGACTGGGAAACCCCCTGTTTCATTGGAATGTTTCTATGCAAAGGTAGCCCAATTTTTGAGGAGAGAAGACACTAGACGATCTTGGAAGCAGGACGTTGCGGGGTCCAGTGGTGAAGGCATTCAGAGCAATGTTGCAGTAAAGTAGACCGATGAAAATTCTGGTAAAGTACAGTTGAACATACAGAACAAGCAAGGTCAACATAAGGGTAATGGAGGTCAGGGAAAGTAGAGAGACCCACATCATGGGAGACCTAGAGCTCCTGCATTCGACCGATATACTCCCCTAAACACGTCGCTGGAAAATGTTTATCTTTAGACTTGTAATACCGGACAATATATGATGCCGGCTCCGAAACCGTCATCTGAGAAACATATTCAGACCGGGAAGTTATGTAGGTTCCATGATTGTTACGGCCATAACACTAATGCGTGACGTCATTTGTAAGATATCATCGAGAGATTGATTAGAGAAAGAAAGTTTGAACAGTTCGTTCGGGCTCCACAGGATGGAGGTGTGGGTCCATTTAATCCGAATCAATGTCAAGGCCAAGCTAGGCTCGAAGAACCCGCACGTACTGGCGGGAGGTTGGTAATTAATACTGTGAGTGGTGGTCCTCATCCGGCTGATCAGAGCTAGAAGGAAATGGAGTCATATGCTAGTTCGATTAGGCATGTGGACTTCGGATGTTGTAGTAGTACTGATGAAGAGGCCTCGGCAAAGCAACAGAGGACGATGACAGACGACATCATTTTCAAGAACCGAGATGCCGACAAAGTCGAGGCCCCCACTATTGATCCGTTGGTTATTACTATCAAAATAGGTCCTTCTTGGATGAAGAGGATCTTAGTTGACAGCGGAAGTTCTATGAACATACTTTTCAAGCATGCTTATGACCAAATGATGATGGAAGCGAAAGACTTGAAACTGTGTCAGTCACGTATACATGGTTTCAATGGAAGTGCAACCATACCAGTTGGGATGGTGGAGTTACCTGCTGAGTTGGGTGTTGGAGATCGCCGGAGAGTCCGGATGTTGCAGTTTGTTGTGTTGGATATACTTCCACTTACAATGCTTTTCTGGGCCGACCAGCCCTTGTGGAGTTCAAGGCAACGATTGCCCCTTGGTGTTTGACTCTAAAATTCTCCACTGATAATGGTGTTGGGGTTGTGCATGAAGATTAAGCAGCTGGACGCACCTGTTATATTGCGGAACCGAGAGCATGGAACAACGAAAGTCTCCGCCGCTATTACACATAACTGACTTTCCTTTATTTAGTCTGCTTTCCTTTTGAAGTTTGTTTATGCAATTTTAGAATTTGTACTTGCAATAAGGCAACTAACTTTGCTACACTTTTCTATTTCAGCAATAAAGCGCAAACTCATCAAGCCAGATTGACAATTCTTGAAGTGCATCGTGCGTCCGTCACGATGTACAAAGAGCTAAGCCCAATCTTACGGTGGGACTCATTTAAATAGGGGGTGATCGTGATCCGACTGGTCACTCGCTAAGTGAAACCTGGAGCTTGGGGGAAAGTAATGATAAAGTGAAGAAGGATTGAAACACGATGATCCTCCAATGAAATCCAGCTCCCAGACTGCGAGCTGAAGTGTAAACTCCAAAATCTAGGCTCGAGGAGGATGGATCCATCCATCCACGACCTTGCCTCAATCCAACCTTGAGGATGATGGATCCGTCCATCCATGACCTCGCTTCAATCCAAGCTCGAGGAGAATGGATCCGTCCATCCACGACCTCGCTTATTTCCAAAGCTCTAGGAGGATGGATCCATCCATCCACGACATCACTTACTTCCAAAGCTCGAGGAGGATGGATCCGACCATCCACAACCTTAACGAATTCCTTGTTCCCAGAGTGCAAATAAGATCCTGATACTCAAATAGATGTGATTGACCATCTATCAACTGACTCTAGATTTCTGAAGCATGTACTAAAGTATAAACATTAAACGGGTGTGACCGACTGCCCATAAAATAATTTATGTCCCCGGAGTGTGGATATAATTCTAAACATTAAATGGGTGTGACCAACCACCCATAAAATAACTTATGTCCCCGGAGTGTGGATATGATTCTAAATATTAAGCAGGCATGACCGATCGCCAACATACAAGTCTAATCCCCAGAGTGTGGATGCAAATACTACGAAGCGAGCGAGTGTGATCCGACCGCTCAAGCTCGTGTAACTTTAACTTTGTTCCGACTAAGTTAAATCAAAGTCAGTAAAAGCGGAGGATGACTGCCAACTGACTACTTCAATTCTCCCCAGAACTGGAGGCATAACTCAAATTCCAATAGTTGACCGAGACAACGCAATGTTGGGACTTGACTCAACGTTTGATTATGACCCGAGACCATGACTTTAGGACTTAAAGACCGGACTCGAGTTCGACTCAAAGACTGAAACTTCACAAGTACATTGAATGGAAACGTGAGTGCAAAAGTACTTAAGCAAATGAACACATAGTTATGTTGAAAACAAAAAATAAATTTTATTCACACAATTCTTTGAGAAAGGAAGTACAAAATCTGTTCAAAGAATTCCTATAAGTGGGGGGCCAAACCCGCATTTATACATGGCTTACAAAAAGCAAAAGAGAAGCTTATTCTTGTTATCTACAAGAGGGGAAGCAAAAATGAAAATCTATGCCTTTGGTTTCTTCTTGACTTTCTTTGGCGTAGATCCGCCTAAGCTACCGCCCAGACCTCTCTTTGAACCCATGTCTCCCCGACTCGTTGCAGCTAGCTTGTCTCCGGCCAAGGGAATCGACACAGTCTCTCCTTGAGAACTCATAGGGATTGAAGTGTCCTCTGTGTATGGAACCGGTGGAATGGTGGCACTATCGATGCTAGAAGAATGAGGCCCGCTGGTCTCAATAATGGTGCTACCCGGAGAAACCACAAGAATAGGAACCAGATTGGGACCCGCCATGCCTCCACCGGCTCTACGAGCCTGCTCTGCCTGCTCAATCTCGACTTTGATTTCTTCCATTATTTGTTCCTCTTGGCCCATGCTCTCACCCATCGAAATGCTGCCGGTCGGACTTGAGGAGCCTATGATAATTACATCTTCATCTACATTGAAAGACACTTCAATACTCGATTCGCTTTGATGGCTGAGGAGCGCTTCCATTAGTTGATCATCAAGCGCATAGCTGCCATCATGTGTCTCCCTAGCCGAAGAAGTAATTTTACAGTTATGTCCTCTGTTGTTAGTGCCTCCTGCTCGAGATGAACTTCTTGAGTTGCAGGAGGGTCGACCGGTGCAGAATCTAAGACTGAATGAAGATAGGAGAATATATTAGTAATATTATCTGATAGTGCTCCTGCATTTTGAGGAATAAGAGAAGTGTCCAGAATACCTTCCTCGAGTTGGCTCCCATGTTGAGCCGACGTGCCTTCTGGGCCATGCTTGATAATCGAAGAGAGATGTGGTCTATTAGGATCATACCCTGGGATGACTGGGGGATTGGTAGAGGATGTAGGCTCAGTTTGAGATGCTGGAGGCACTTTGGAACTAACTTTGCGGTGTTCACTCCTCGATCCTTCTCCGGCTTTCGGATACTTAGCGGCCAGGTTTACTTTATGAAGCGTGATGGTTGTCTCATGGAGGATTTTAGGCTCATCTCCGATCAGCACTTGAGTTTCTAATTCAAACTCATCGACGGTTGTAGCATTGCAGATCACCTTTTCATCCTAAAGCAAGCGGTTCCAGGCCTTATATAATTGGAAAGGATAGTCCTCGCCGAGCCAGTTTAGGTTGCGATTTCTTAGGACATTAGCATTGTAAGTGACCAGAAGATCTTCAAATTCGCTTTCCATCCTGGCATCTACAGCTTTTATTTCCATTTCCACCATGGCATTGACTTCTTCAGCCTTTTTATTCGCAGAATCCCACTCTTCCCTTAGTCTCATCGCCTCCTCGCACGCCTCCTGGGCCACTTTGTTAGCTTTGCCTTTCTCTTTAAGGGCCTCAGTCAGCTTCGCTTTTAATTCGACGACTTCTTTCAATGCGGCATCCCTTTCTCGCATAATAACAGTATTGCGATGCCCTATTTCCTGCACTAAGTCCATGTGCGTTTTCCTCATCTCCTCCATAGACTTCATGGCTTCCTCGGCTCTTTGGTTGGTCTCAATCTCGGCTTTTCTCGAAGACTCAATTTCATTGGTAAGCACTTCTATTATTTTGTCCTTATGAGAGAGATCACCTTCTAGTTTCTCGATAGCCTTGGCCCGCTCAAAAGACACAAATGTAACCCATTCTGCTGTCTTAACCCATTCGCGATATTGGCTGTACGCGTCATGCACATAGTCATGCACTAATTTATCTATATCACTTGGGATTCTTTTCAAATTAGGGGGAAAGTGGAAGCCATTGAAACATATGTTCGGAAAGTCTTTCTTCAGTTTGGCGATGCGAATGGCTCCCTCCCCCGTTGGCTCTATGGCAGTTTGCTCTGCGACGTTAGGAGTTTCTGTTTCGATTCTGCGGCGTTGATCGCCGACTTTTGGAGCGTTAGACGGCACTATTTGATGAGCAGATTCAGAAGGCCTACCGGAGCCAGAGGGTTTAGAGGGTCCTTTTGGTGGCGGAGATCGCGACCTAGAACGACGCCTACTCTGATATGATTTTTCTTTCTCTCTTTCGTAGTGTTCACGTTCATGATAACCGCGACTATAGTCTCTTTCGCTTTCGCGGCGATGTGATTCGGAGTGTGATCCTGATGAATGTCGCAAAGAGCAAAGTTTGCTAAGCACGGATCCTTGCTTCACATCGTGTCTACAAAATGAAAAGAGGAATAAAATTAGTTATCGCCAGAAATTAAGAAGCATGTGATGAGATGTCGTGTGGTGCCGTGAAGTGTGTGTATGCACGTGCAAACCCCCCAACCGACCGGTTGTAGTATCCTTTATTATTGGAGTTGTCTCCCCTATATCTATTGAAGGCAGGTCTGCACCAGTTCTTGATGGAGAGTGAAGCCCCTCTAGCCCAGGATCAGGGAATGACAATATATTATCCATGATAGGAATGTCTGATAACCCTTTCAACGAACTTTCTGTCTGCAAAGAAGGTGTCTCCTGACCTACGGATGTTGCAATGAGCTGAGCTGCTCCAATAGTCTTCTGCCTCTTAGCTTTATGAGCGATATATTTGATTTTTCTCTTTGATTCTGATGGCCGAAGGTCCTACGGAGGCATGACCGTGGGCTTATGACCAGTCTCTGTCCCCTCGCATTACGAGGCTCGATAATTATTACTCCGAGCGTGGCATGAGCTCCCCCGATCGGGGGCAAGATAGGAGCCCGTCTTCCACTTTGTCTCACTGAGGCCACTCTGGGAACTCCCGTCAGCTCTATACTTAGACCTCTTTCTATGAGCCCAATGACAATCAAGTTATCGTTAGTAAGAACTTCATCTATTTCCCTAAGTTCAGCAGGCACCGCTTGGAGTGTCTTCACTATCTCTTTGAACTATGCTCCTTCGAGCCGTGGAGTATAAACTATGAAAGAAATGCAACAATGAGTTCAGCGTCGATATATATTACCTAGTTAATTGACGAACAAGTTAAGGTACTTACGTCTGACCAACCATTGTCTGGCAAACCCCGGCGGGCATCTCACAAAGAACCACTCTATCTTGAAGTAGCTCAGTTTACTTCATGCACCTGCCACCACTTGGCAGTTTCTGGCCACTTCCAAGAAAGTGAATGACGGATTGTCCCCCCGACTCTTGACATTGAATAAGTATCTGATCTCATCAATGGTCGGGGTCGAAGGAGATGCTCCATAAATATGATGTATGGACTGTTGAGAAGCGCGTATCCATTAGGATGCAGTTGAAGGCACGATCCTCAAGGAAAGTAGTACATCCCGAATGAATTGGTTAAACAGGGGCAATGTCCAAACTATGCACATGAATCTATTGCACGTGGTAAACCCCTCCGAGGGATTATGCGCTCTATCTTCTGGCCTTGGTAATAGAACTTCTTCCAAAGATAGTCTTGCCTAAGACAGATTCTACCTAGCATTCCTCTGAAATCTTAGACCGGACGGAGTCCTACGGATTCAAAACCAACACTGCATCCGGAGCAGGATTCACTACGTCTGCTGCGACATTCGGCCTTTCAATTCTAGGAAATGAGGGGCTTTGAACTTCATGTTGCTTCAAGCTTCCATAATCCATAGCTATTGAACTCAGTATAAACCATTATTAGACGGAAAGAAACCCATGTTCCCCCTAGTGCAAAGTGAGTGATCGTGTTGTGTGTGAAGTGCTGCATAATACTCTAAATTTCTACAAGTTTGAAAAATGGTAAAGTGACAAGACTTCGAGATTCGACCGGAGTGACCGTCGTCGCTGATCGTCTCAACCGTGCCATCCTGACTTCGAAGAATGATCCATGTTAAGATTTGTTGTGTTTATCAAGTTATAGTTTCATCGATGAGCTTTGAAGGATAGTCATATATGCAGTTTTACAATGAAGTCCAAATATGCAAGGTTAAAGCTCGTCGGAGCTAGGTGTTCAAGTATGCAAAAAGCGATGGAGTTTGTATCCATTATAGTTCACTTTGGATCATTCCCCTAAAGCCATCATTTCGCATCGATCAGTGGTGTAGACCGACAGCATTCTTCCTATCGATCAATCTACACAAATCGATCATTTTGTATTAATCTAGAGTATTCGATTTCGTATCCATCAGTCTACATCGATATGCACTGCCGCACTTCCCAAATCGATACAAAGCATGCTCCATACTTCTTAGATCGATCACGAGGATTGCCTGCAACCATCTCCCAAGCATTCTGATCGATCCATCGATACAAATTAGAGAAAACTTGAAGTCAGTGACTCCATCGTCTCCTTCCAGTGCTCTCCTTCTCCCCAAGCCTCCAAGTCACCATTAACTACTTCTTCGACCAGACCCTAGCCCCTCTCTGGCACCAACGACACCAGAGTTGGCCATCACCATGAACAAAAGGGCGTGAAGCTCGATGCTTGTTATTAGAAACGTGGATCTACTGGTTATTTACCTAGACTAAAGGAATTGGATTAAGGGTTAATGGATTGGCTGTTTGGAAGACGAAAGTTCTGCAGTCTTTCTTTTCTTCAATCGATACGAAATAGCAAAAGCAAGTGAAAATTTTTCTAAGTCCAAAATCAATTTATACTTCTTTGTATTGACATATGGGACGATTTGTATCCCAGTCATGTAAACCGATAGAAGCGGTCAACTCCCATCGATATGAAGGGTGCTTCACAATTATATTTGGATCATTCGTATCCATCGATACGAAGAACAACTTTCATACCCATCAACACAAAGTAATCCAAAGCCTAACATTTCGTATCCATTAATACGAAGATCACTGCATGATTATGTCTGGACCGTTTAACTCCATCGATATGAAACATCATTTTCATATCCATCTATTTGAGTCCCAAGGTTTTGTATCCATCGATACAGAGCCTACCTTCATACATCCTAGATCAATCCATGAGAGGATCGATATGAAGAAATGGATCAAAAATAACCATCGATCGTTCTTGCAACTCAGATTTCACATCGATCCAGGAGAGGATCGATAAGAAACTCGATCAAAATAAGAAAAAAGAACTTGACAACGACTCATGAATGTGCAAACATGAACGGGGGTCAGGTTAACATACGTGCATGTATGCCGTATTAACATTAGGTTTTCAAAGTTAACAGGAATTGAATGCTTGCCTGATGACAACTAGAACGATGAACAATAAATTGCTATCACTCGAACTTCAGTTACAACACAAAAACTGCATGATCATTGGCAGTCTACAACTCAACATTTATACCATTGGAATTCTACCAAAGGCCACATCGCTTGATGAAAGAACGACAACTGTTCAGCAAATCGGATAGAAGTTTTTCAAAATGGAGATTGCGGCTTTTCAAAGCATGTCATGTTCACACAAGACGTACTTTGGGGGGCAAATGTTATCCCCCCTTTTGGCAAGGCCGCGACACCAAGGACTTAGTAGAGATTGAAAACAATCGGACCCGGAGATCGGTTATTTACAGGTCCATGATGGATATAGGCAAACTTGGTACGAGTCTGGATCGAGCTACAACTAGCATGGTATAACTAGCAAAGCTATGGAAGGCCACATCCTGAATTTCAAGTCAATCGGAGTTCGTATGCTTGAGTTATGGATCGATCAAAATCCATGTTAGGCACATCTATTTCGTATCCATCCATCAAGATCCATCATTTCGTATCCATCAGGATCGATATGAAATGAGCATTTCCCCATCCCTCAGTATCCATCCATTTCGTATCCATCCGGGTTTCAATGGACTTCAACATCCCATAGACTGATCACCTTATCCAATAGCGGCATGCTTCGTATCGATCACCCACTTGATCGATACGAAGAAAGGGACTGAAGATCGATACGAAGAGATGGGCTAAGCATCGATACAAAGAGCAATGTATATGATGGATACGAAGGAAGAGGTCAATTCAAAAGAAACGGTCTCTAAGCGCAAAATGTGGATCTCCAGCGCCACATCATCGACACGAGATGATCGGTACACATTGTATCGATACGAAGGGGATCGATGCGCAATTGATCGATATGAAGCCTTCAGCCCTACTTGCAAACTCAACCTTTGATGGATCATATCTCTCAAACTACAAGTCCAAATGCCATGAGATTTTCACAGAAGCGTACATATCAACTGAAGCGCCTCCATGATCGATCGCAGGTCAAATGGGGCCATCCTTGATCGATACGAAATGCACATGGATCAATCGGGATCGATCCCAAACGACTCCAGATCGATCTTGTGGGCCCACCTGCGCATGAGAAAGGGTATTCTGAGATCTGAGGCAAATATTTCTAGCTCTATATATATATATATATAGCACCCCTGCGCCAACTAAAAGAGAATTTTTGGAACTTCTATGCTGCTGCTCTGCTGATACTCCATTGTAACTTGAGTACTAATTATTGTACTGTTGTAAATCAGTAGAGAATCATCAATAAACATCAAACTATTCAAAGTGGACGTAGGCTGCGACGCCGAACCACTATAAATTCTTGTCATTTTCTATTACTACTTACTTTTCTTGGTGTGATTATTAGATTAGCCTCATTTTCCATTTAATTTCTTCATTCTTATCTCTTCAATTACATCCGACGAGTGTTGTGCCCAATTTTGATATAAACATAGTACACTACCCTCTACTAAGAATTTGCCACATCATCACACACCCCTTCCTCCTTGATCCACATGCATACCCAAAGGTCACCCTCTTTTATCCACTAGATAATATTGTCTCTTATACTATGATGTTGCATTTGAATGTGACATTACATAACTTATATTTATTTTAATTTTTAAACTAGAAAATTGTCACATCACTTTCTTACTTAAGTATACACATATATTTACATCTTTAACACATATAATTAAATAAACAGTAACTTTATAAGTGTTTGTTTAAATATATTAAGGTGTTTTACAAGATTTTTAACAACTTTTTGATGGTAAAAAAATAAGGATTTTTGTAAAAGTTTTCCGATCACATTTTCTAATTTCCTCTTAAATAATTATTTTTGTAAACATATCTTGAAAATAATTTCACCATTATTAGTTATAAATTAAAAAGGGGTATTTTTAATTATTAAAATTATTATTTTGAATATTTAAAATTAATTAAATATTCTTAAATCAAAGTGATAAAATTCCAGATCATTACATTCTTCCCTCCTTAAAAGAATTTCGCGCCTGAAATTCCACCACATGAACATCCAATACTATTCATAAGTCCGCATGGTGTTCATAGATCATCCATATACAAAATCTTATTCGATCACTATTCAAATACATAACTTCATTTCCAAACTAGTATCACTCACCCGATTCACTAATGCGGACTCCGATCAGGCTTCTTGACTAGAAACCTCCGTTCTCCTTACATAGAATATACAATGATAGAAAACTTTGGTTAACTATCAAGATCTTTCATCAAGTGCTCACCGTCAAGTATTGAGTGATAGATCCTTATTTGGAATGGTGTAAAATACCTCAAGTCATGTACTCAAATCTTGGATCGAGAACTACATGAGAAAGGGAAATGATCTGCGTACAACTTACGTACTCATCTAAAGATTCCTATTTACCCATTTAACTTCTTACCCTCCTACAAATATTTATGAAATAATTTCATAACAATTCCGAGTTAGGTTCAAACATTTCTAAATGATACAACTTATTTATAAATTCTTTCATAAAATCATAATTTTTTTAAACTTGGATAATACCCTTCTATATCCTAAGAGTATATCTATATAACATCTGATTTTTAATTCTATTCACTTTTAACTATGCAGATGTAGGCACAAAATAATTTTGGGTCTTTAAAACCGAGTTGACCAATTCAACCTCTTTATCCATTTGGTCTGGCAAGTAGCTAAGAAGAGTAGGATGCTGTTATTCAAACTCAGTCCTAGGAGTCTACTTTTTCTTGGACACCTATAAGTTAAAGGTGTTTATTAGCCGGCCTAATAACATTAAGTACTATTTAACCTCCCAAGCGTTAAAATCCAAAAGACACTATTTAATAAAACCAAGTTTATTAAACCTTCTTATTAAATTAATTCAATTTTAAAACTTCATCTATTAACCATTTTAAATCAATATACCTTTACACCCGAAAAAATTAGGAGCCAAATACCCAGATTTTATTCCAAAAATATTTTGAAATGAAATTGTATATTTAAACTATAGAATATATATATATATATATATATCCCGAGTAACCCCAAACGGGTACTAACGAACTGGGTACTACCAAACAGTATCATACATTCCCTTACCAAGAAGGGTGATACTCAAGAGAAGTGTTTACCATTCAAACACATCTCTTCCCCACTTTAAGTTATTTTTGGGCCACTCAAACTAATTAACTTAAAAATACTTCTTCTATTTGGAAGTCCTCCCTTTTGAAAAAATTCTTTACATATTTTCAAAAAAATATTTATTACCAACTTAGTTTGGGTTTATTCAGATATGAACTTATTTCGATCCTACAATGATAAAAATAATAATTTACTAAGTGCACTACAGCGTTCGCCTAAGCAAACATCCTATCGTCACTTAGAAAATTATTCAGATCGCCACAAAACATATCGGGACTCGTTACCTAAACCAATCCAAAGAAAATACTTCTTACGTAAAATTTCTATTCCTAAATTTTATACTTAAACCAAAATACTTTCAAACAATATTATTATTACTTTCCAAAACCTTGAAAATTGTTTTTCAAAAACACCGAGATTTAAGTTCTTAAATTTTCTACTTAAATTCGTTTTATTTATAAGTCTCATGTTATAAACCAACTTTATAAATTCATTATTTATATAAAAAATCATTTCTAAATATTATAACCTTTAATAAACATCTTTTATTAAACCAAATCCGTAGCCCAACATTAACATCGAATGCCTTATAATCAAATTGTGAAACTTAATTCACAAGGTGTTCATTTCTATGTTCCCCAATTTTCTATTTACCCAACTCATGTTTTCAAAATGGAAGCTACCTATAACAGTCAACAAAAGTCAATGCTCAAACTGGACGAGCACGACTAAACCAAATCCTAAATTATAATAATAGAATATTGTTATTTTCGATTCAACAAGCAACTCAAAAATACTATACTATTTTTGAAAATCATTTTTGTATATATAAAATATATTCCTAGGTAAAATTATTTCATTCACCAATTTTAAAACGATATTATGTCAATTGGTCTTGTTCAAGTGTTTAGGAACCGCTATCAATAACGTTGGCCAGATGCATCGACCAAAATTCATAAGCCACTTAACAGATCAATTAACATAATATAAAACATTTTTATATCATTAACAAATACACGCTCTTATATAATACACTCAAACTCATTCTAGGGTATCACTTACCCTATCTCTAATGAGATTACCCCACCAAAGCCAAAGTTCTCGCTTAACCTTCAGCTTTGATACCGGATGTTTTGATCCACCATTTCAACCCTCAGAAGTTGACACTAATACATCCACGATATTCACATGCCAAACAACCAAGTGTCGGAAAGACAGATGGTTAGTGGCAAGAAGAAAAAAGAAGACAAGGAGAAACTAAACAACACAAAATCTCACATCGCAATGAATAATCTATAATATAACAATGATCTTTACAAAGGAAAACTTTTACATACATACATCCATTAGAGTCTATCCTATCAACTACCTGGATAGTTATAACATCTGTCCCTACAATTTGTGATGAATACAACAAAGTCATGTGGCGGAACATAAAGAAATATGTAGATACGTCTTGGCCTCCAACTTGTTTCCTGAGCTCCAATGCATCCAAAGCTAATTCGAAAACATGCTTGGTCTGACCCGAGCATTATAAGAAAACAACTCCCGGGTCAGTCTGGTAAAACCAGCATGAGAAACTCAAATCACAAGGAATTTTATTTATTATAACATGTAAATTCTTTTAAATCAAAGGTATCTTATAAGACCACGTCGCACATAAACACAGACGGGTTTTTACCTTACGATAACCAAAACATATTATATGAAAATCCAGTGATATTATCATAATGTCTAAGGTTTAAAATATTTAATAACCAAGTAGCTATAATGCGTGTATATGATAGCAATAATAGGTATACAATCAAAAACAGAAGGCGCTTATTGGAGAATGGATTTCCATCAAATGGAAAGATAAGGGACTACCTTCTGAAAATTTGTACACCTCTAGATAAAATGTATAGTGAGGTCGAAAACCTTTCGACCTCTGCCAACACAGGACCGGCCTATCCCTTACTGGATAGTATCGTATATGATCACCCTTGGCTATGATCAACAATAAAAAATGGGCCCCGAAGCATAAATAGAATATTGACACTAGATCTTGGGATGATCATACCCTAATGGGTGCGACCCACATAGCCATGCTGCATCTACCATATTTTAAACATTACCGAGATGTGAGGTTTGAGAGGCCATGCTCTTAACATTTAGTAATCCATCTTGGAATGCTAACACTACCCTCCAAGCAGAAATGTAATGCTAGCATTCATCCATACAAGTTCGTTCTTGGTCTGAACGAAACTAAAGGATCTTCAAGGAGCATCGTCTCTAATCATTTCTAAGATGTCTTATACGTGAAGCATACATTGGTTTGGAGTGATTTTCAGATAACATATCCGATGCCGGTCTCTCTAAACCAACAACAACAATTTACGGTTGACACATTCTCGGTTCTTTTGGAAGTATACAACAAGTATTCGAGTCCTCACTAGGGAACTTGCATATACAATCATACTTCCTAAGTCAAAACTGATCAAGATTTGATAATTGGTTATTTAACTATCAAATACACAAATAAACAAAAATTTAGAGACTTAATTACCCATAGCAACCACTAAACCTCAAAAACGAATCTTCGTTTATTAAATCTCTTTTTAAAACATTTATCAAAACATTCATATACTTATCTCACTGACATAAGTATATTCACAAAACATTTATGAAAGATTTCTTATTTCAAAATCATATTAAAAGGTTCAAACAAATATTATTTAAATTAGAGATATGAACAACTTCAAACACTATTTCTTCGGTGTTAAGCATAGAACAAAGGTCGACACCATTATAATTAAGACGGTCAGTTAAGGGAAATCCCATCTCTAATTCTTTTATGAGTTTTCTTCAATAAATCCATTTAATAAATCATTTTCATTTATGAAACCTGCTTTTTCTTAAATTCTAACACATTTTATAAAGGGGCATTTCACTAGAAGGGCAAACTTTGCAGTCCAATTAGTTTCTAGGACACACACCCATAAAAATTAATTTCAAGGCCAAAGTCAGTAAAATAATTACTTTTAAGGACAAAGTCAGCAGTCCAATTACTTTCAAGGACATAATTTCATAGGTTTTTAGGCCTTAGAAACTAATTATTTTGCATTTTTTCCTTAAAAGTAATTATTTCAGTTGTGCGTCCTAGAAACTAATTGCACTAGCTAAAGAGGCCCTTGTGGCTAATTTCCACTTTTATAAAACTCTTTTATAAATATCCAAAAAACATTTATAAAACCCTTTTATAAATATCCCAAAAATCATTTATAAAACTTTTTTATAAATATCCTAAGTCGTTTATAAACTCTTTTATAAATCTTCATTTATAAATTCCTTTTTTTAAAAAAATATCATTTACAAATATCATTCGTAAATCTCTTTCAAATAAAGCCTTTATAAAATATTATTTACAAAATATTATTTTGTAAATCCTTTTATTAAAATAATTAAAAAACTTATAAAATTATTTAAAACACTTATCCTCAAATTGATGTAGAATTAAAGTCAATTTAAAAACCATAATTTCGCAAATTTGAAAGGAGGCTTATTGACCACAATGGTACTAAATCAAGTTACCATTTATTTAAATTTGTCTTCCAAGTCACATTACAATTATTTACATAGGCTAACATATATGTAAATACAATTCATAACCAAATCTAGGAATAACATGTCAGTACAAACCAACTCGTAGATGCATATCCAAACAACATAATAGTAGGATAATGATTTGTCCTGCTAAATAGAAATTCGAATAATCTACCGAGTTCAATTTTAGCAGAAGTGAGATTTATTCTGCTAAAAGATGTCCAAACAATCAATTCAATTAAGTTATAGTAGAATGAGGATTTATTTTGCTAACAAATGTCAAAGTCTAGTATAACCTATTCACATTTGTATGGTTGCTTAATGGTATCGACAATAGAATCCCTTGTGTTCGAAACTATTCTTTGTTACAAAAAGCTGTCTTTAAACAAGTTGATCATTCGAAACAAAGTAACTAAAACTAAACCTCTTTTTAAATAATTAATTACAAGTTAAATACCTTTTAAAAATGTATTAAATCTTAATTAAGTCTTAAATTAACTTAATTATTAATTAAGAAACAATTAACCTTTGAAAAATAATTTATTTATAAATTAAACCCTTAATTAATTTATAATTAAAATAATTAGCACTTACTTAATAATTAATTAATAGTTAACCCTATACTTAATTAATAATTAATTAATAATAAATCACATACTTAATTCATAGTTATTCTCACTTAATCAATAGTTAATCAAAATTAATCTCACTTTTAAAAGATAATTAATTATAATTAATCTCCATTATAATCAATAAATCTTGTTTAATACTTAATTAATTATTACTTACCAAACTTAATAAATAAATAAATAAATAAATAACTTCTTAATCATTATTATCAAGTTTTATAAAATATTTCCATATTGTCTTAAGTATAAAAACTTAATTTGCAAAGAGTGGACTTTTTAGCGAAACTACATCCGTAGCGACTATCACTATATGGACCATATCTTAAAAACTTGTCTTGGCTTTCCATTTTGAATATTCGAAGCTTATTAACTTTTTCAAACATAAAGTAAGAGTTTTATAAAATTAAAACAAAGTTGGAAACTTGAAAACTCTTTTGATTTTTGAAAATAAGTAACCAAATTGTTTACACAACGATTCCAAGTTGCCAAACCATACAAAGGTGCTAACTTTCTTAGCATACACTTGTCCATAACATATAAAATCATATCACAACCACAAACACATGTAAAAATCTAAACTTTACAACCATAACAATACTTTTAGGCTTTATTTCAAGTCTAAGGCAAATTCATGTACAAACATATATATAATCACAACCAAACCATACAACTAGCCAATAATCAAGCAATTACACATGCAAATACTAAATATAAATTAAAGATATAATTTTTCCCAAAAAGATGCGAGTTTTACTAACCAATCTTTAGAAAATCTTTTTAAAACTTTGGAAAGAGTCTAGATCTTGGAATTTTAGAAACCAAAACTTGATTTTTGAAATTGGGAAAGCCTATTTGGGTTCGACCATAGAAGAATATGGCTCAACCACGATGGCTCAGGCTCAGCCATAGGGTGGTGGAGGGTGCATGGGCTAGTTTTGAGAAGAAGGAGGTGCTTGAAATGGAAAGGAAGAGTTTTAAACAAATTTAAGAGCTTTCAAAGTGAAAAATGTGGAGTTTTTAAAACTTTTAAAAATATGAAAGCCATTAAAAGGTCTTTTGAAAAGCTTAAGGAAGAAGGTAAAGTTTGGAAAAGTTAATAAAATGAAGTCAAAATGAGAGAGAAATTTTGAAGTAGTTTTTATAAAAACTTATATTAACAAATTACTAAAATATCCTTTAGCACACTACCCTCCACTAAGAATTTGCCACATCATCACATACTGTAACGACCAAGTTTTTCAGTCTTTCGAATTTAGAATATTTAATTGAATTTAAATATTGAAAAGTGAATTTTATATGTTAAATCAGTTAGATAATTGAATCTAGAATCTAATGTGAATAAAAATGATTTAGAAAGTTGATTTAAATTCTATTTGAATTAGAATGAAGATAGAAAACTTCTGAATTTATTTAAAAGTGAATAAATAGAAATTGGAATTTATTTGATTTAATTAACGTGTAAAAATAGTCATTTTTGACACTGTCTTGGATTTCGACGAAACTAGTTTCATTGGATCTGTAATAATGAGTTATTATAGGATTTCAAGTTTCGTGGCAATCGAACTTATCGTTTGACCATGCGAGCTTGAAATGCGTAGAAATTAATTAAAGGGAATTTATTTAAAATAATTCGATTTCGAAGACCTATCTTCTGTGTATGATAGAATTGGCTCTCGATACATATTCCATTGTGTTCAAAATAGGGGTAAAACATTAGGAACGCCATGCGGCACTATTCGTTTGGAGTTAGGAATTATTTTGGGTGAATAGTGTCGAAAACTTGTCTATATAAGGACCTTCATTTGCAAACCCTAGGGTTACATGGAGACCCTGCCACTTTCGTTTCAATGGCCAAAAATTCATGAACTTCTTCCTCAGTTATCTCTCAGTCCATAAATAATTAGCTCACGGCTTCAACTACAATATTATAGAGCAAGATAAGATCTTCATATTCAATGGTTGGATCGTCGAATCGTCGACGATGGAGGGATGAAATTGGCCATGTTTGCGGGCAGGTTGGTGGAGTTTTGCACGTTGGAGGCGGTGCTAGATGAGGTCGGTCGTCGGTCGTAGGTGGAGGTGAGGTGGGGGCATTCGTTGGCGGTGATGGATCGAGTGCTGGGCGAACGTTGGTGGAGCAATCAATGGTCAAAGACGCGATGAATGGGTTCGGTTGTATCTCGTAGGTGACGAATAGGAAGAGTAATTAAGGAAGGGATTAAGAAATTTAAAACGGTAATTATCTAATGCTAATGACTATTATTAATTATATTATAAAATCGTGTAACTTAAAAATACATAACTCTTGCATACGAGGTCCGAATCAAACGAAACAAGCAGCATTGGATTCGTATTGTCGAGCACTATGCATAGGAAGTGGATTGACTGATTTGGAGCTTGCAGAAATTTTGGTTAAATTCGAACGCCTGTTCGTTTTTAATCGAAATAAAATGCTGCAATGACGAATGCAACCAAAGTGAGTAAAACTCACACTCTTTGGCCCGCTTATATTTTTTATAAGTCGGAATATTTTTATTATGTCGTTTTGATGAGTGTTTGGATGTGTGTGTGTGTATTGGTTGGTTGGATATATTCCCGCATATTTTAGCGCATGGGACCCTATACGTTCCCGTGTATGATCGGATGACGCTTTGTACGCGCGTTTGCCTCGAAGTAGACATTGTACATTTTTCTCATATGTTGTATTTGTTGCAGGTTACAAGTTGGAGGGATCCAACAGGATTCCTCACCATTGTTAATTATTTATGTACGCATATTTATTTATATGTCGTAACATGTGATATTTGGTGTAGGGGACCGATTGGAGGGATCCAACTGGATTCCTCACGCTTATTGATTTACTGTTCACACACACACACACACACATATATATATATATGTTATATGATGTGATGGATGCTATATTTGTTGAATTGGTTGTTTATCCCCTTATTTGGTGCTTAAGCAATATTGGGCCATGTTTTCAGTATTTTTGAAATGTTTTAAAAGTGATTTCAAAGTGATTTTTGTTTAAAAGTGATTTCAAGCGATTTCTAAGTATTTGTACTTATAATTATTTTTGAATTATGAAAGGGAGTTTATTTTAAATTAAAATGGAAGTATGGGTTTAGTTATTTTAAATATATAGTTTTATGAATGTTTTCAAATAGAGTTTTTGAATAGTTTTTATATATAAGATTCATAAGTAACGTTTTGTGAATAAGTAATGGATTTCTACATGGAATTTTATAAGTATTAGAAATGGATTTGAAATCAATATTTGTGTAAATCGTTTTATATAATGGATTTATAAAAGGGATGTGTATAGAAATGGTTTTATAAGTTAGTTATATATTGGATTGGCTATTGATATTTTAAGGATGGTTTTATAAATGGATTTAACATCAATAAATTTGCAAATGGTTTTATAAACAGATTTTGGTAAATAATGAAAATTTAAAAGAATAGATTTATAAATGAAGCTTTGCAAACAAAAGGATTTTATATAAAAGAAGTTTTGTAAATATTTAAATAAATGGATTTGTAACCAAATAAGTTGTAAAATAATGGGATTTGCAAATTGATATTTAGAAATGGTTTACTTGGACTTTGGAGAATTGTAAGTTATAAGCATTGTTTGCAAATTTAAATGATTTATTTTGATAAAAAAGTATGGTTTTTATAAAGTAAGTATATTCATTTTTTGAAATGAATAATACTTAAGGCGATAGGCTTGAAATGATATTTTCAAAAAATGAAGTTTAAATTGTTTTGAAGATGTTGTAACTTTCCTAAAATGGTTTGTGTGTATACTTATTTTTGATTTAAGTATATTATTTTATTTTCTAAGTGTTGAAAATAGAATTATTTGTGAATATGCTTATTTTGTTGGGTTAAGTATATGGAAATGTTTTCCAATTATCGAATATTTGAGAAGTTTTGAATATATATATCTAGTATATAGAAATGTTTTCCAATTATTGAATAGTTGAATTTGTTTTGAGTATATATATTTTTAAAGATATTTGGAGTATATATATTTCAAAAGTGATTTAGTTTATAATAATTATAAAATGGCCTAGTAATTGCTTTAGTATTAGATTATGCCTATTGGTAAAGTTTCGGTTCCTTGACTTGATGTGGAAGCTGATTAGTCGTGCACTTAGCACGTGGCCAACTATGTAGGCTTGATTATCGTTTGTGTTGAGAATGTTGATTCGTGTAGTGCAGAGTGAGTTTATTACTCCAATCTATTGAGCTTCCTTCTTAGCCAAAGAATAGCAAGTTGAAAGTTGGAACTGTGATAAGCCTACGAGACTTAGTTTCTATATGAGGTTAAGAGCCACTTTTCGATATTGATATGGAGAGACTAGGATCGGATTTATCCGAAAACCACTCCGGATCAATGTATGCGTTCCAAAGTGCAGATTATCAATGATGATTTATGAAGACCGAGGATCTTCATAGCGTGAGGACTGCTTGTTGACATTCTCTGGGTCGCTCCCATTATAGAAATCAGTCATATGACGTGTAATGACAATGTGGAATTCAGAGATGCGATATGTGATATAAGAAAGGTGATCGTAACCTCATGAGCCTCACACCCCGGTTTTGAGGGGATACTATGTGGTCAGGTATATGCATATGTTTGATTGAGGTTGTTTATATAGGTGACCAAATGTTTTGGGCCTTATGTTGAGATACAACGATGTCTGAGTCTTGGATGTAATTCACATAGGGTATCCTTTTTTTAGCCATATATATGGATGTATAGCAACGTTTGAGTCTTGGATGTAAGCCGTGGATACAGATTGATCTTTCCACTAGTTCCCTATCATGTTGGAAATCCAACTCCAATACGTGCAAGCCTTTTTGTTCTGTAGAGCCTTAAATGATTCGGTCCGAAATGCTATATGGGTAACCATTTCGGCTATAATTGATATTATTTGTGAAATAGACACTATTATAATGTAATATGATTTGATATAAAGTGTTTTAGTTATCGTAAGGTAAAAACCGTCTATGTTTATGTGTGGGCATGGTCTTATGAGATACTTTTATTTTGAAAAGAAAAGTTTTGGTAATTTTATAAATTCAGTAGGGATGTGTTTTCTCACACTGGTTTACCAGATTGATCCAGGCGTTCTCCCCTTTCAATGCTCGGGTCAGACTGAGTATATTTCCAGGTTCAGATTTGATGCATTGGGGCTTCAGCAAACAAGCTGGAAGTCTTCAGATCGTATTCCCGTATATGTCTATATTCCGCTGCATTATTGTTTATGTTATTAGCATTTGTGAGGACAGGTTGTTATAACAGTCCAACTGATGATTTTGTTTCATGTACTCTGATATGGTTGATGTATGATATTATAGTTTCTCTTTTGTAAAGATTATTGATATTATATTATATGTTATTCCACTGCGATGTGAGGTTCTGTGTTGTTATTGTTCTGTTTGGTTTTCTTCTTCTCTTCTCTTCTCTCTTTTTTCTTTCTCATGGTTATCTGCAATCGGTACACTTTGGATCAGACATGTGTGGTATAGTGTAGATTTAGAGGGCATCGGGTGCGGGTCGTCACAGTTGGTATCAGAGCTTAGGTTTAGTATATTCCTAGGCTTCGATGTGTACTCAATATAGATCGGGTCAGCAACACCCTAGATTTAGTTTGAGTGTGTTATATATATGAGTGCATATTTGTTAGTGACTATAAAGATGTTTTATATTGTGTTTACTTATCCGTTGAGTTGTTTATGAATTCTGGTCGGTGCGTGGGATGCCATATGATCGATAGGAGTTTCTAAACAGTTAAACGAGGCAAGTCGACATAATATTGTTTTAAAATGGGGTAAATGAAATAATTTTACCCAAATTATATTTTATATATAAAGCGATAATTTCCAAGAATTATTATTGTTATATATGATTGCTTGTTTGTTAATGAATGGTAATATTTGATTATTATCATTTGTTATTTGTTGTTGTGCTTAATAATAGAGGTTGTTATTATTATAAATCTAAATAACAAAATAAACAAATTTGGAATGAATCTTATAAAGTAAAGTGAATAAGTGAAATTATATAAGTAGAAATTTATAAATGTGATTTGTAAATAAATGGATTTTATAAGAATTTAAAGCACTGAATTCACTACAGTTGTTGGGAAATAATAAGGATGATGATAGCCACATCATCACTATCATTTTCGAGTTTCTGTGTGATGGATTTGCTACCTTAGTAAATTGATATTGAAGTTTTACCGTGACAAACAAGAATTGAAATTAAAATCCAAGTATGGTTTGATAAATAAAGGAAAATGAGTTTTGAACTTATCAAATTTAAAGGGGTATAGATAAAGATATAAAATTGACTTTAACTTACGTGAAGTTAAATAAATTGGAGTTAGTGAATTGAATTCAATTTGAAATGGATTAGATAAAATAATGAAATGAAATTTTAAGTAAATAAATTTGTATAACTTATGGATTTGAATAATGTAAGCTAAAAACAAATGTATAATTTGTTGAATGTGAATATTAAGAAGAAAAGAAATCTAATTTTGAATTTGAATTATAAATAATGAAATTTAACTTAAAGTTAAGTAAAGTGGGATGAAAGAAAGTTGAATTTGTAATGAGTTAATGAAACATGTTAAATAAATTTGAATTTTGAAATGACGATGAACATAAGTTATAAATGCACTTCAAATTGAGTTGTAAAAAGAAGTGAATATGTTTTAGAACGTTTTTGATAGAAATTGGATATGTATGTTAAGAAAAGTAAAATTGGTAATGGAACTAAGAAATGGAAATTAACTTAAGATTTGACATGAAAATAAACATAAGAAGTGTTGAATAAAATGTTTATAAACTTAAGTAAATAATTTTATGGAATAGTTGTTATGTGTTATTGGTATTAAAAGAATTATACTAAGTATATGTTAACAAAGAATGTTAATAAATTTGAATTGGAATGAATGTAAATTAGTAGAATGTGAACTAATTAAATATGAAGGAATGAATGCAAACTAATTTGATGAGAATTAAATGAAAGTAAAATGAGAATGAATGTAATAAATGATTGTTAGTTAACTTGAATGTGAATTAGTTGGGTGAAAACTAGATATTAAACGAACGAATTGATTTGTTGAATGTTAGTTGGATGTTAGCTATTTGATGGTTGCTTATGTTGCCTGTGTTTCATTTTCATATGATTATTGTATAGCTATGTTATATATTGATATTATATGCTATATACATGTTTCTCATTTGGTTGTTGAGTGTTTAGTAGGTGCGGATGGCGTTTGCTTCGCATTTGGAGCTCGCTTCCGTGCTATATTAGCCGTATATGCTCGCTAAATAATATATATAAGGTACATATCTCGGAATACATATCGTACTTTTACATTTTTTCCCTACGGAATGCCTCATCCTCGAAGATGAGATGTATATTTGTGATATATATATATGTTGTGATTTTACTATGATCGAACCGCGCAAAGGAGACTCTGGCGAAATTTATTGAAAATTTAAGGCGTTAGAAATTTTATGAGAATTTTGGAAAATTTTTGATAACTAAAAAATTTGATTTTTAAGTTATAACTTCAAATGAGCTATGTTGGGTTTTTGAATTATGTTAGTTGATTTTTGGAATGATATTAGTTAACAACTGAAAAGGAATTTGAAAACTTAAGAAAAGTTTTCATAAAAGTTGTAACTAAATGAGTTTGGGAAAGTTAAACACTTAAGAGAATTTAGTAATCTATTTCAACTAATAGTTTTGAAAAGTTAATAGAGTTGTAGCATCTTTCCTACTTAGTAATTTCGGGGATGAAATTCTATTGAGGGGTGAAGTATGTAACGACCTAGTTTTTTAGTCGTTCGAATTTAGAATATTTAATTGAATTTAAATATTGAAAAGTGAATTTTATATGTTAAATCAGCTAACTAATTGAATTTGGAATCTAATGTGAATAAAAATGATTTAGAAAGTTGATTTAAATTCTATTTGAATTAGAATGAAGATAGAAAACTTCTAAATTTATTTAAAAGTGAATAAATAGAAATTGGAATTTATTTGATTTAATTAACGTGTAAAAATAGACATTTTTGACACTGTCTTGGATTTCGACGAAACTAGTTTCATTGGATCCGTAATAATGAGTTATTATAGGATTTCAGGTTTCATGGCAATCAGACTTATCGTTTTGGTCGTGCGAGCTTGAAACACGTAAAAATTAATTAAAGAGAATTTAACTAAAATAATTCGATTTTGAAAACCTATCTTCTGTATATGATGGAATTGGCTCTCGATACATATTCCATTGTGTTCGGAATAGGGGTAAAACATTAGGGACACCAGGCGGCACGCTTCGTTTGGAGTTCGGAATTATTTCGGGTGAATAGTGCCGAAAATTTGTCTATATAAGAACCTTCATTTGCAAACCCTAAGGTTACATGGAGACCCCGCCACTTTCGTTTCAATGGCTAGAAATTCAAGAACTTCTTCCTTAGTTATCTCTCAATCCTTAAACAATTAGCTCATGGCTTCAACTACAATATTGTAGAGCACGACAAGATCCTCATATTCAACGGTTGGATCGTTGAATCGTCGACGATGGAGGGATGAAATTGGCCACATTTGCGGCCAGGTTGGTGGAGTTTTGCACGCTGGAGGCGGCGCTAGATGAGGCCAGTCGACGGCCGTAGGTGGAGGCGAGGTGGGGGCATTCGTTGGCGGTGATGGATCAAGTGTCGGGCGAACGTTGGTGGAGCAATCGATGGTCAAAGACGCGTTGAATGGGTTCAGTTGTATCCTACAGGTGACGAATAGGAAGAGTAATTAAGGAAGGGATTAAGAAATTTAAAATGGTAATTAACTAAAGCTAATGACTGTTATTAATTATATTATAAAATCGTGTAACTTAAAAATACGTAACTCTTTCATACGAGGTCTGATTCGAACGAAACAAGCGGCGTTGGATTCGTATTGTCGAGCACTATGCATAGGAAGTGGATTGGACTGATTTGGAGCTCGTACAAATTTTGGTTAAATTCGAACTCCTATTTGTTTTTAATCAAAATAAAACGCTGAAACGACGAATGCAACCAAAGTGAGTAAAACTCATTGCGGCGTATTTGCCATTGCGACCTATTTGTCCATTGAGACGTATTTGCCTTCGAGCGTGGTACCATATTTGAGAGAGATCAATACTTGGTAGGCTTCGGCCATAAGCATGTGCAAAACTTTTGAGATGATTTCATTGATATTGTGATTTCCCTACTGTATTATCTAATAAATACTTAATACGAAGCCATAGGTGGCTATAGGATCTATCAGAACAAAATACAATAACTCAAATGCAAAACACATCACAGAATAACAAATAATCCCATATATACACACACATATACATAGATACATCACAGAGTATACAAAATGATACATCACATATGTGGTATGACGACCACAATACACACACGAGTCAAAACAATATACATATCAGAGTAGCGACAAAAAGACTACATCAAAAGGGCTAGTAGATAAGTCTATGCGGAAGTAGAATAAGCTAAGTCCATAAGGGTACCTAACCTGAAACACCTCGGTCGGAGTTGAAAATTGGTATGCATATAGTAGAAAACTTTATCTTTCAAGCAAAAAAAGAACTGATGAATTCCAGCAAGAAATGAAAGAGATATTCTATCTCAAACATGGACTCAGACCATGTTTGCAGCAACTCGGAAAACAAAATGTGTACATGCAAAAATCTGGGTTTGAAATGATTTTTATTAGTGGGAATATTTTTATTATGCTGTTTTGATGACTGTTTGGATGTGTGTGTATATATATTGGTTGGTTGGATATATTCCTGCATATTTTAGAGAATGAGACCCTATACGTTCCCATTCATGAGCGAATGACCCTTTGTACGCGTGTCTGTCTCGAATCAGACATTGTACATTTTTCTTGTATGCTGTATTTTTTGCAGGTTACAGGTTGGAGGGATCCAACAGGATTCCTCACCATCATTGGTTATTTATGTACGCATATTTATTCATATGTCATAACATGTGATATTTGATGTAGGGGGACAGATTGGAGGGATCCAACTGGATTCCTCACGCTTATTGATTTATTGTTCACATATATATGTTATATGATGTGATGGATGCTATATTTGTTGAATTGGTTATTTATCCCCTTATTTGGTGCTTAAGTAGCATTGGGCCATGTTTTCAGTATTTTTGAAATGTTTTAAAAGTGATTTCAAAGTGATTTTTGTTTAAAAGTGATTTCAGGTGATTTCGAAGTATTTGTGTTTATAATTATTTTTGAATTATGAAAAGGAGTTTATTTTAAATTAAAATGAAAGTATGGGTTTTGTTATTTGAAATATACAGTTTTATGAATGTTTTCAAATAGAGTTTTTGAACAGTTTTTATATATAAGATTCATAAGTAACATTTTGTGAATAAGTAATGGATTTCTAAATGGAATTTTATAAGTATTAGAAATGGATTTGAAATCAATTTTTATGTAAACTGTTTTATATAATGGATTTATAAATGGGATGTGTATGGAAATGGTTTTATAAGTTAGTTATAAATTGGATTTGCTATTGATATTTTAAGGATGGTTTTATAAATGGATTTAATATCAATAAATTTGCAAATGGTTTTATAAACGGATTTTGGTAAATAATGAGATGTTAAAAGAATAGATTTATAAATGAAACTTTGTAAACAAAAGGATTTTATATAAAAGAAGTTTTGTAAACATTTAAATAAATGGATTTGTAACCGAATAAGTAGTAAAATAATGGGATTTGCAAATTGATATTAAGAAATAGTTTTATACAAGGACTTTGGAGAATTGAAAGTTATAAACATTGTTTGCAAATGTAAATGATTTATTTTGATAAGTAAGTATGGTTTTTATAAAGTAAGTATATTCATGTTTTGAAATGAATAATATTTAAGGCGATAGTTTTGAAATGATATTTTCAAAAAATGAAGTTTAAATTATTTTGAAGATGTTGTAGCTTTCCTAAAATGGTTTGTGTATATACTTATTTTTGATTTAATATATGATGTTATTTTCTAAGTGTTGAAAATAGAATGAATTGTGAATATGCTTATTTTGTTAAGATAAGTATATGGAAATGTTTTCCAATTATCGAATATTTGAGAAGTTTTGAATATATATATATATGGTATATGGAAATTGTTTGTGCCAAAATTGGTCACAAACCCCAGAAGTAGTGAAAGCACCAATGTTTACACACAGATCCACAATATCCAAACATAGATCTCAAATCCAGATAAAGTAGAGAATAAAAATAAAGAAATAGCAAAATTAAAATGTAAGAAAGCAAGAAAGAACACAAGATTTATAGTAGTTCGGCTATCTCCGGCCTACGTCCACTTTGAATCAATCCTTTTATTCCTTTTGTATTAAAATTAAAATTACAAGCCTTTGAACATCAACCAAAAAAATAACAGAGTTTCGGCGTAAAGAGCAGAAGAAGATCCCCTTTTAGTTGCCATAGGACGACTATTTATAGGTGAAGATCCGAAAATATCTGCCTCAAAACCTGGAATACCTTTTCTCTTACGCAGGTGGGCCCACCAGATCGATCCAAGGCGGTTTGGGATCGATGGCTGATTGATCCATATCGATTTCGTATCGATCAGGAATCGCTCCGATAGGGCTGGGATCGATCTTGGTGAAAGATGATAGTGCAAAGTCCTTGCTCTCCAAATTTCATGAAGTTCCAGTGTGTAGTTTATGAGATATGATCGATCCAAGTTTGAGATTTCCAAATAGGCTGGTAGCTTCGTATCGATCAAAAGCTTCGTATCCATACCCCGTATCCATGCTTCTCATATCGATCCGAGTCTCATGCGCAGATCCATGTTTCGTGCCTCATCCTGACCGCTTCCGTCATATCGATCGATACGAACACAATCGATACGAAAACTGCTCCTGGAGCATTCGCATCTATCGGTGTCCATGCTTTTCATATCCATCTTATTCCCCTTCTTCGTATCGATCTGATGCCACCCTGGAAAACACGTTCCTTCATATCCATTAGGTCCATAGCTATCCTTCGCATCGATCCGAGCTTTGCTTCTTCGTACCCATCGGCTGCTCCCTTGTTCGTATCGATCCTAAGTATAGCATTTCATATCGATCAGGAAAATGATCGATACGCACTATGACCGATCAAAAGCAAAGTTCCAAGTGCATTTCCCTTATCCATTCCCGTATCGATCGATACGAAACCATCGATCCAAATTGAACTGCCGAGTCCATCCTTGATCGATAAGAACTACTATCGGTCCAAAGCCATGTGTGTTATCCATATTTGCATCTATCTTGATATCCCTCGATCGATACAAACCATATCGATACGAACGACATCCATCCATCCAAAGTAATCCATGTTGATCGATACGAACCATATTAATCCGAAGGTACCGATGCCAACCATTTCTCTTCAACATTGATCCATCTATAACTTAAGCATACGAACTCCGATTGACCCTAAATTTGAAATGTATCCTTTCCAAGCCTTGTTTATCATTCCCAATCGATCTCACCTTGATTGGAGGTCGGTCCAATTTTGACGGTATCGATCATAGCCTTGTTTCCAATCGATCTCCAATCCTGATATCCATCCATTTTAGCCAATTTTGGTGATATCCCGGCCTTGACCAAAAGGCGGGATAACATTTGCCCCCCAAAACATGCCTTGCGATAGGAAGGCGTGTTTTGAATAGTTTTAAGACCAAAATCCAAAGTCCATAGTCAATTCATAGCCATACCATCCCATCCATAATCTAACCCATAACCAAGCCATCCTATCCAAGTGCCATAGCCATATCTTTATCCAAATTTGCGACTGCTCCAAGTCGATATCTGATTCCGGTACCACTCTGGGCCCTTGTCCAAATCCTTAGCGGTTCATAGCCAATATCCGAATCCATAACCTCTCTGGGTTCTTGCCAAGCGCAATCCACACTCGACGTCCTGTGTCAAGCAATTCCTTGCTCAACGGTGATCCTGGTTCAGTGTCCCTGAACGCTAAGTAATGCTATGGCTTAATTCCTAAGCCGAATCTTGGTCACTTCAGACCCTTGCCGAGTATAGTCCATACTCGACGACCTGTATTTACACATGATAGATATCATGGGGCCTAAGTCCTAGGTCGAACCTTGGTTTCTCTGGACCCTTGCCGAGTATAGTCCACACTCGACGAGCCGAATAAGCTGAATTTCCACGTTCGGATGAAGCGACTTACCCCTTGCTGGGCACAATCCATAACCGACGACCATTTACCAAAAACCAAATAAAAATCCAATCAAAATCCAATCCGAAATCCAAATTAAATCAGAAAACCAAAAATCCATTCCAGAAATCCAAACTAATATCCAAACCGGAAAACAAGCATCCAAACCAAAGTCCATACAAACAAAACCAGGAGTTCAAACCAAACTCCAAAACTAAACCAGAAAAGAGAAAATGTCCAAACCAGAAAGAAAAAGCAGATTTCACAAACTAGAGCATCGCGGTTTATCATCATCTTAGAGCATCCCTAGGGGCTATCTCTGTCCCCATACATGAGTAAGTGACTTTGCCATTTGCCCAGAGTTTGCTACTTATTCCATACTATCCCCGTCAGTCGATAACCAATTGACCATCATTCCTGGACCTCGCGCCATCGTCATTTAAGGTAGACGGTGGCTGCTCCTGTTCCACCGCCGCATTCCGAGTTCCGACATATTGCCGCAACTGACCACTCCTTACATGCTCCTCGATTATATCCTTCAGATGCCTACCGCTGTTGGTATCATTCCCGTCGAGGTCATGAAATAGACAGTGCCTTTCGGATGCCCTCTCGCGTTTCGAGGGTTCTCTCCTTATCGGCCTTTGGTAAGGAAGGCGATCCCAAGTTTCCATGTATATTCGCTCCAACATTTCGTTCAATCTGGTGTAAGTGGAGAATTTTGGTTCTCCCCAGTGTTTCCTTGCCCTGCCAGAGTTGTCATCCAACTTCCACTTTCCTTTATCCTTATCCTTACCTAAGCTTTCACCGGATGGTTCTCCATCCTTAACCACATTTACTTCCTTTAGTTTCAAATCCAGACTCGCGTCCTTCTATCGAAGAAATCTTTCGGCCTCATGAAAGAATTCCCCGAGATCCATTGGTGGATCCCGTATCAATGATACTTTGAAATCCGAGTTGTCCCTTACTCCTGACACCGCTGCCATTAAAACCATTGATGGATCCGGCTGATCCACCGAAGCAACCGCTGCATTGAACCGAGTTAAGAAAGTCCTGAGAGATTCCCCTATCCTTTGTTTTACCGATGTCAGTGTCATCACATTTTTCGGCCTCTTGATATGAACCCAAAACTGCTTCAAAAACCTATCCACCAATTCAGTCCATGTCCTAATAGATCCATCTTCCAACTGCCTGAACCATATATCAGCTATATCCGTCAAGTACAGAGGAAAACACTGGGCCATAACTTCCTTCGATGCCCCCAGCACTTCCATGTGTCATGTGTACCTCATCAAATGATCGGTAGGATCAGTCCTGCCGTTGCACATCTCCAGAGTAGGTAGCTTGAACTCTGATGGATTCCTAGCCATTCTAATATCACTGGTAAATGAACTCCTGTTTACTCCATCCAGATCTCCGTTTTCTAAACCTCCGCACATAGTTCGCTTGATAAACTCAGCTAATCCGGTGTTGTCCACGAAAGGTTGTCCACTAAGGGTTGCCCTCCGAGTCCCCGAGGGAATTCTAGTACATACTCTTCATCACGTACTCTTATGCTCCTGCCGGCATCCTGCTGTGTGGTGTCACCTAGAATCCCTCCATGAATTGGTCTATCATTGCATGGTGGTGTGCTCCCAAGTCTGGATCCATCCAAATTGGTAACTGTGGCTAATTGGGGGCTGCGTTCTATTGAGCTGCTCCATCCAATTTCTTGTTGGGTCCTTCTGTTCTAGCTCCGTGGATCTGGACTCCAGCTGCTCCAGCTGTTCCTGCCTATCCAAACTGTCTGAGAAGATTCTGCATCATTTCCTCCTGCCTTTTCAACAATTCTTCCTGCATAGCTCCCATCATCATCTCCATCTCATCTCTGGTGATGAAAACTGAGGCCTGATTTGCTCCTGAGGAAGCCTCCTGACTCCCTTCGTGTTGTCTCCTTTCCGCTCTTTGTCTCCTTGTTGATTGCTTTTTCATGGTTCCTTTTAGATCTGATCCTTTAGCTATCCAAATCTAAACTCCAAATCCGGTATAGCGGGTGCTAGTCTTTCTCAGTGAAAGCACCAAAGTGTTTGTGCCAAAATTGGTCACAAACCCCAGAAGTAGTGAAAGCACCAGTGTTTACACACAGATCTCAGATCTAGCTAAAGTAGAGAATAAAAATGAAGAAATAACAAATTAAAATGTATGAAAGCAAGAAAGAACACAAGATTTATAGTGGTTTGGCTATCTCCGGCCTATGTCCACTTTGAATCAATCCTTTTATTCCTTTTTTATTGAAATTACAACTACAAGCCTTTGAACATCAACCAATAGAATAACAGAGTTTCAGCGTAAAGAGCAGAAGAAGATCCCCCTTTCAGTTGTCATAGGACCGCTATATATAGGTGAAGATCCAAAAATATCTACCTCAAAACCTAGAATACCTTTTCTCTTGCGCAGGTGAGCCCACCAGATCGATCCAAGGCAGTTTGGGATCGATCCCTGATCGATCCATATCGATTTCGTATCGATCAGGAATCGCTTCGATAGGGCTGGGATTGATCATGGTGAAAGACGAAAGTGCAAAGTCCTTGCTCTCCAAATTTCATGAAGTTCCAGTGTGTAGTTTATGAGATATGATTGATCTAAGTTTGAGATTTCCAAATAGGCTGGTAGCTTCATATCGATCAAAAGCTTCGTATCCATACCCCATATCTGTGCTTCTCATATCGATCCAAGTCTCACGCGTAGATCCATGTTTTGCGCCTCATCCTGACCGCTTCCTTCGTATCGATCGATACGAAAACGATCGATACGAAATTGGCTCCTGGATCATTCGCATCCATCGATGTCCATTTTGTTCGTATCCATCATATTCCCCTTCTTCGTATCGATTTGGTGCCGCCCTGGGAAACACGTTCCTTCATATCCATCAAGTCCATAGCTATCCTCCGCATCGATCCGAGCTTTGCTTCTTCGTACCCATCGGCTGCTCTCTTGTTCATATCGATCCCAAGCGTAGCATTCTGTATCGATCAGGAAAATGATCGATACGCACTATGACCGATCAAAAGCAAAGTTCCAAGTGCATTTCCCTTATCCATGCCCATATCGATCGATACGAAACCATCGATCCAAATTGAACCGCTGAGTACATCCTTGATCGATACGAACTACTATCGGTCCAAAGCCATGTGTGTTATCCATATTAACATCCATCTGAATATCCCTCGATCGATACGAACCATATTGATATGAACAACATCCATCGATCCTAAGTAATCCATGTTGATCGATACGAACCATATCGATCTGAAGGTACCGATGCCAACCATTTCTCTTCAACATTGATCCATCCATAACTTGAGCATACGAACTCCGATTGACCCTAAATTTGAAATGTAGCCTTTCCAAGCCTTGTTTATCATTCCCAATTGATCTCCCCTTGATTGGAGCTCGATCCAATTTTGACGGTATCGATCATAGCCTTGTTTCCAATCAATCTCCAATCCTGATATCCATCCATTTTAGCCAATTTTGGTGATATCCTGGCCTTGACCAAAAGGCGGGATAACAGAAATGTTTTCCAATTATTGAATATTTGAGAAGTTTTGAATATATATCTAGTATATGGAAATGTTTTCCAATTATTGAATAGTTGAATTTGTTTTGAGTATATATCTTTTTAAAGATATTTGGAGTATATATATTTCAAAAGTGATTTGGTTTATAATAATTATAAAGGGCCTAGTAATTGCTTTAGTACTAGATTATGCCTATTGGTAAAGTTTCGGATCCTTGACTTGATGTGGAAGCTGATTAGTTGTGCACTTAGCAAGTGGCCAACTATGTACGCTTGATTATCGTTTGTGTTGAGAATGTTGATCCATGTAGTGCAGAGTGAGTTTATTACTCCAATCTATCAAGCTTCCTTCTTGGCCAAAGGATAGCAAGTTGAAAGTTGGAACTGTGATAAGCCTACGAGACTTAGTTTCTATATGAGGTTAAGAGCCACTTTTCGATATTGATACGGAGAGACTAGGATCAGATTTATCTGAAAACCACTCCGGACCAATGTATGCGTTCGGAAGTGCAGATTATCGATGATGATTTATGAAGATCGAGGATCTTTATAGCGTGAGGACTGCTTGTTGACATTCTCTGGGTCGCTCCCATTATAGAGATATTTATAGCAGTGGGCTCCTCGTTGTGGAGATTTTTCGGATTGCAAGGACTACTTGCTACTAATGGTAGTAGGAGAGCGCCTTCGGTTTTGTTAAGTCCCAGAACAAACTTGTATGGACGTTTGTCTGACATTGTATTCTAAATCACATTTGAGTGGTTTTTATAAATGTATATCAGTTGGTGGCGGAGTGGGAAACCTCTCTTAGCTTAACACCCTTTCCCGAGACATCGAGCTTAGGAAGTTATACTTTTCAAGAAATCAGTCATGTGACGTGTAATGACAATGTGGAATTCAGAGATGTGATATGTGATATAAGAAAGGTGATCGTAACCTTGCGAGCCTCACACCCTGGTTTTGATGGGATACTATGTGGTCAGGTGTGTGCATATTTTTGATTGAGGTTGTTTATATAGGTGACCAAATGTTCTGGGCCTTATGGCAGAGATACAACGATGTCTGAGTTTTGGATGTAATTCGCAGAGGGTATCCTTTTTTAGCCATATATGTGGATGTATAGTGGCGTTTGAGTCTTGGATGTAAGCCGTGGAAATCCAACTCCAATATGTGCCTGCCATTTTGTTTTGTACAGCCTTAAATGATTAGGTCCGAAATGCTATATGGGTAACCATTTCGGCTATATTTGATATTATTTGTGAAATAGACACTATTATAATATAATATGATTTTATATAAAGTGGTTTCTTTATCGTAAGGTAAAAACCAGTCTGTGTTTATGTGTGGGCGTGGTCGAGATACTTTTGTTTTGAAAAGAAAAGTTTTGGTAATTTTATAAATTCAATAGAGATGTGTTTTCTCATGTTGGTTTACCAAACTGATCCGGGCGTTCTCCCCTTTCAATGCTCGGGTCAGACCGAGTATATTTTCAGATTCAGATTTAATGCATTAGAGCTTCAGTAGACGAGCTGGAAGTCTTCAGATCATATTCCCATATATGTCTATATTCCACTGCATTATTGTTTATGTTATAAGCATTTGTGAGGACATGTTGTTATAACTATCCAGCTAATGATTTTGTTTCATGTACTTTGATATGGTTGATGTATGATATTACAGTTTCTCTTTGTAAAGATCATTGATATTATATTATAAGTTATTCCGCTGCGATGTGAGATTCTATGTTATTATTGTTCTGTTTGGTTTTCTTCATCTCTCTTTCTTCTCTTCTCTTCTTCTCTCTTCTTTCTTTCTTGATTATCTGCAATCGCTGCATTTTAGGTCAGACATGTGTGGTTTAGTGTCGGATTCAAAGGGCGTCGATTGCGGGTTGTCACACACACCCTTTCCTCCTTGATCCACATGCCTACCCAAAGGTCACCTCCTTTTTGTCCACTAGATAATACTCTCTCTCTCTTGTACTATGATGTTGCATTTGAAAGTGACATTACATAACTTATATTTGTTTTAATTTTTAAGCTTGAAAATTATCACATCACTTTCTTACTTAAGTACACACATATATTTACATCTTTAACACACTTAATTAAATACACATTAATTTTAAAATGTGTGTTTAAATATATTAAGTTGTTTTACAACCTTTCTAAAAACGTTTTGATGACCAAAAATTAGAATTTTTGAAAAAGCTTTCCAATCACATTTTCTAATTTCCTTTTAACTAATTATTTTTGTAAACATATCTTGAAAAATTTCACCATTATTAGTTATAGATTAAAAAATGGCAATTTTTAATTATTAAAACCATTATTTTGAATATTTAAAATTAATTAAATATTCTCAAACCAAAGTGATAAAATTTCGGGTCGTTACAAGAGTGAAGCCAGGTAAGTTAGACACTGGTTACATTCAAAGCCTTGCCTAGACAATTCATTCTCAACTCTCACAGATAGACAAGTCTACCTTATTGGCTTTTAGTGTTAAGTATAATATTGATGACGTCCATAAACGGGTAAGCAATCAACATGATTAACACGTTTTCGACCTTCCCAACTTTACTATTCCTCGATTAAGTGTGAAGCCGATAGGTTAGAGCACTATTGCTTTTATCTCTACTCGAACATCGATCTTAATCTTCATAAATAGTTAAGCCAACTTCGTCGACTTTTAGCGTTAAACATAGTTAATTACTTTTCAAACATGTAATCAAACAAATAATGATTTTTTGCCGCCAACCAATTCCTAGCTCCTTTCAAAATTATATATATATATATATATATTGTTAACCCAAAAAATGGATCAACATCCTGATATGATTGTGAACGCACGAGCCCTGTTTATCAGGACAAATAAAGTAGAGCAAAACACTCTCCAAATTGCAGAAAAAGACATAATAAAGTAGAGAAACATAAGATTTTTATAGTGGTTCGGCTGTTAATGAAGCCTACGTCCACTTTATAGATTTTATTGATGGATTGACTGTTGATCACAAGTACAAGTTGTTTATAATTCTAATAATTAAACGAAGAAAGATCAGACCACCATTAATGGTGACAAAATGAATGATCTCAATTGTCCCACGGCAGCCATTGTGAGGAGGAAGAAGGTTGAAGAATCTTAGTAGCAAAGTTTCCCCAGTGATTAGAGCAGCCCGCCTCCTTTCTGTTGAAGATAGGATGCTATTTATAAGATTTGGATAGGACTTGGATCGGAAGCAGAGTACTAGAAGCCTATAGTTATCCATATGAGGAGGCACGTAAGGTTTGGGGTAATTTTGAACTAACTTTTTGGATCAGTACCGATCCAATTGGATCGGACTGGTATCAATCCAATTGGATCGGACTGGTACCGATCCAAAATGTTGTGCAATTTTTGCACAACTCCTACTTTGTTGGCTTCATTTCTTGCACACGAGGTTTCCCATGTGATTTCATAGCTTGTTGACTTGCTTTGACGATGGTTCACCTGTAAATTAGATTAAATTATAATCCGAATCGGATAAGTCTTGACTTCTTCAGCTCGGATGCTCTAATTGTTATCAAACTTGGTAGATAAGTTTAGGAGAGATGTGGGAATATAATGCATGTGGATTGGAGAATCCATAGGTCAATAAGTTGGATCGGTACTAACTAATTAGATCGGATTGGTGCTGATCCAAATACTAGGCGTATTTTTGGTTCAAACTCCTAGGGTTTCTTTGTTATGTACTTTTAGGTCTTTTGGTCAAGTTTTGACTCGTTTTGGCTCAGTTTGAATGTTCTAACTCCTTTCGAATTTTGCTGGGTTAAAAACCCAGTTAACATTTGACCCCCAAAGCATGCTTTCGTTGGAAACAAGGCATGCTCCGGAATTATTTATCTTCCGATTTTCGTTTCATGGAGCTTTATTGGTCGTATCTAGCTTCCTTGAGTAGCTGCCTATGATGTTCTGGCTAACTATCCAGTCCTTATGGAAATCTTCATTAGTCATAATTATGGAGTGATCCTGACTTGATAACTTCTAGGATGAATACAAACATCAAGTTTGGCAAACAAGGAAAGTTTGAGGTCATTTGAGGGAAATAAATTGAATCGGTACCGATCCAACTAGATCGAATCGGCATCGATCCAAGTACTTAGGAAAATTTTCTACCTTTCTTCTTTTTTTCTTATATAAGTGGATCGGATCTCCATTCTTTCATTTTACATTTTCGAGCCGAGCAGATACAGAGGGAGCCGAACTTTTGTCGATCCACCTTCTGCCATCACTGGAGCCCCGCCGTCGACGATCCTCACTCCTAGTGCCACCTGCTGCCGTGATTTCGCCCACCTTGGAGCACAGCAGATCCAAAGCATCCTAGTTCGAGCCAACTTGAATTGAAGACCTCATCGCTTTTCTCAATTTCAAAGGTCGGTAAAGTGGATTTTGATGTGATATTACATCATCGATCGATGGTGAGGTTATCTTAATTATGGATGCAGTGGAAGATTCGAGCTAATGGTGATTTTGTGGAGGAAGATAATAAAATGAGTCCAAAGTTCTTCATAGAATGAAGCCAGGGTTTTGCCCCTGAGCTCGACATGTTCTGCTATCTTCATCCACAGAATCAGAATTAACTAGTACTAAGTTTCACAATCAATTCCGGCATGACATCTTGCGAATTGCGGATTGATTTTGGTATTTTTGGGAGGTGATAATAACTTAGGATAGCGTCTTGCATGTATCTTAGGTTGTTATCAATTTCCAGGAAACTAAAGTCAACTTATGCTGATAATTTTCTTCTCGATTCGGACTCATCTGTCTTTAGTTGCTTGCATTAGTTTGGTCTTGTCCTCGCACCGTCGGTTTACCTAGAATAGGAAGAGCTTTCCATGTTTCTTCGAATAACGGATCCGTTATCGATTATTGATCGATAACAAGTAAATGTACAAGAAAAGACATTAACAGCTGATACATATCACTTTTTCCAGTGTGAGTGAGCCATCTACATGGAATGGTCTGTTCACAGCATTCAGGACGTCAAGCCTTTTCTCACATAGATTACACATCACACACACACATGGTTAATATTTGGAATCCGACTAGTGATTAATACACGTCAATTACCTTTAGAATTCCAAGTATCAGCCATGTAAGTTGTTTATAGTTTAAGGATTTGGCACACCCGACCGTTTTGAACACAAGCTTTCTTATATAAAATGACGTGAAAATCCTCCGGATGCAAGTTAGTTGAAGGAAGCTCACTTATTTCTGAAGTGGAGTCTTCGTTGATCCCGACTGGACCTGCTACTTCCATAGCTTCAGGGCAATATGGCCGTCTGATCCCAATTGGCCCCGTCGTCGACCGCACTCCCTCCAACTTCAGGGTTTTAGTTGATCCTCCGGAGGAAGCCTCTTCGATCTTTACATATAGGGCGTTGCGAAGCATTTGCTCATAATACGGCATCTTGGAAGATGACGTGCTTCTGCCATCAAGAGGGGAATTCGCTTACAGGCCACCTTCTGAATACGTGACTTGCCATCGCTACATGTGTATGTATGGTGCGGTGCCCCCGTTTAATCACCTTCTTATGGTGACTCTTTAGAACATGGGGTTAATTCCATTCCAAATCCTCTTGAATGGTTATGCCACACTAACTTGCTTGTATATTCTGTTCATGCGAGCACTTAACTATGCCCTGAGCTTTGTCGAGCTGTAGTATCTCTTGTTATTTAAAAAGAGGGAGGCTAACCCATCACTCATTTACATTGAGGCGCAACGCAGCCGAAAGCTTATACTTGATCTTCCTAGCAAGGTTCACTCTTTTAAAAATTAGTTCTTTTTTGCCAAATGTCCAGAGGGATTCACCAGTCTGTGCACCACGGGGGGTAAGTTTCTTTCACCATGCATAAAATTTCTTTTAGCTACTAAAAAGTCTTTTGAACGATCATCTATTCTTTTGCAATTCTCCCAAAGATTAACAAAGATCCGACGCTTGGCCCTATTCTCAATGCCCTGAAAGCGGTCGATGCTCAAGGGCGCACGATCAGGTTTCTGATTACAGACGAAACCTACACCGGTGTGAACTTTTACATCCCGGGAGGTCTGTGGATTCGTTAATGCCCCTTCTCGCTCCAAAACCCGGACTCGCTCGATTTCCTCTTCCCATGATTTTGATGATTTTGATGAAGGTGACAATGATGATGACAAGGAGGAAGAAAGTGACTCGTCTGACAGCTCAGAGAAAACTTCTGAAGAGGCCCATGTTCAAGTTAGGGTTGGCGGTCCGCCCAAGATGCCTTCGATCGTGGAGGAGAAAGAAGAAGAGTTTGTTCATTGGATGGGAAAAGCTCGGTTGTTTGAGGGAAAGGAGAAAGGAGAGATCGGTGAGGGGCTCCCTTTAATCGAATAAGAAATAGACTGGGATACAGATGCCGACGAAGGCGATGTCGATTTAGGTGGCAAGGCCCCGGAGTTGAGTCCTGAACATACTCTCTCACCTCCTTCGAAATAATATTTTGAAGAAGCTCCTCCCAAGAACGAACCCGTTCCCAGCCCTTTGCCGAAGGGCGCCAATTTTGACTTGGGAGATGCGAGCGATATTTTTGTAAATATGGGTGCCCTAATGGGTGGCTTCACTTCGAAAGGGTTGCCTTCCCAGCCTACCTAAATCATTCCTACAGAAAATGGATGTTCCAACATTAGTTGGCGATCGATCCGGTTTGTGTATTCTGCTGGGGTCATTAAACTATAGCACACACTTCACTAGGATCACACATTTCACCGTTATTCTCTTAGGATATTTTAATCCATCAAATGCCTTTTTTCTAAAGTTTTTTTGTTATTTGCTGCAGGGATCATGTCTTGTGGCTTCTACAATGATCTTAACCGAGTACTTGAGTCTCAGCGTTCGCAAAAACATTCATCCAGATACTACGTCTCCCATGAAACCGACGAAGAGAGAAGGAAGAGAAAAGATAGGGAGGCAGAAGAGCGCCACCAAGCTGAGAAAGATCAAGATCGCGATAGAGGAAGCGGCCATAAGAAAAGGAAAAGTCTGATTGAATGGGAAGACCGATCAAAGAAGCCGAAGAAAGATCAAGAACTTGTACCCGCTGTACAACTTCCTACTTCTACTGCGATCACTGTTCCCGCTTCCGGAGTCTTGACCTCCTCCACTCATGCTGCAGTGGTTGCTTCTCTCTCAATTTCAAGGCGAGCCCCTTACATTCTCCCTGATGGTCCACAGCTCCTACAGGCTGCATTTCCCGACTTGTTCTTGAGGGGGGTTGTTTTCGATAAACCCAACTTGAAGTCGGTTCGCGCAGAATCTTATTCACCCTATCTCCATGCGATTCAAAGTGGCTTGGAGCAAGCCAAGGGGTGGGAGAAATTATGCAAGCAGCTTTCTACCGTTAACCGAAACAGTTACTAGGAGATTCTCTCATTCGAGTCTGAAAAAGATGAATACGAGATGCAGCATGCGGACCATGACTTGGAGATTGAGAGATTGAAGAAGGAGAGGGATGACGCCCTAAAGAGAGAAAGTAAGTGTGTCTATTTATTCAAGGAGCTGAAGGAGTCTATCGACTGAACCATACTCATATTCATAGACGAAATAAAGAAGTGCCACACTGATGAGGCGGCTTTGAAAGAAAAACTGAAGGCAAGCGAGGCGATGGTCGAGGCGGAGAAGAAAGTTGTCGCCGAACAATCCTTAAAAATTGCCTCTTTACGCGCGCAAATTTTGACCTTTGATGCTGAGAAAAATCAATTGGTAGTGGAGAAGGCTAGCACGGAGGCTAGCTTTTCAGAGCTCGAAGATACTTTCGCGAAGAAAATGGAAGGCTTGGATGTTACCATTTTAGGCTTCTATGTCAATTTTGTGCTTCATCAGGGTAGTCTCAGTTACTTGGGTCCATTGTACCCCCGCACGCTAGTAGTAATTTAGGAAGAAGTTCTGGCTTGGTTTCGAGACAAGGGCTGCGGTTACACCGAAGATGAGCTGGTTCAGGCCTATTAGAACGAAGAATCCCGCCTAGCTCTAGTGGAAGGCCAGAAAATTTTAAAGCTGGAGAGGGAGCGTGAAACCATCAATGTCATGGCCACCACCGAGATTGCTACTGAACATTTTCCTTTGGGCCCGGGTGTGCCATCTTCGCATCTTCATATCGGTGAGGGGACCGTTACCACTTCTCCTGTAGTCATGCAACCGTCGAAGGAAGGCAACACCGAAGGCTTCGAAGTCGTTGCACATGAACAAACCCCTACATCAGGTAACTTTCTTATCTCTTACATGCTTGAAGATTTTTAATTCACGCCTGATGAAACTGCCGAGATAACAGCCCTTTATTATGATATCGTAGAACAACCTTCTCTTCCCCCTGAATTGCCTTCCTATCACGATGTCGGGTCCGCCGCTATTTTAACTGCATCAACCGCCATCTTCGCTTCTGGCTCTTAGCCCAGTTCGCATTCTGAGCAAATTGCGGCACTGCATGGTTTGGACGACCCCTCAGTTTCTCAAGTGGAGAGCTTGGCAGTGGTAATGCACAAGAGCAAGCAGACCAATGTAGCCAACCAGACAGAGCAGAGACCGAGCAGCCGATGATTGAGCAACAGATGATTGCGGTGAAAAAGGATAAGGTTAAAGCATAGAAGAGGTCATCAAAGAGCTCTCACCTATCCTGAAAGCATAAAGGGAAAGGAAGGTCCGCCATGGGATATGCTTCGGAGAGTGAGAATGCCCTAGGAAAGGATAAGACCAAGAAATTGAAATTTAGAGGCGGGAAAGGTGACCGAGGAAGCGGTGAGAAGACGTCTTGATTTGTCTTTTCCTCCTTTTATTGTTTTTTGATCACCTTTTGTACAAGCTCATAGTCTGCACTTAGCATTTTTCTTGTTGTTGTCACGACGACATTTTGTATTTTCTTTTTTTTGCCGATATTGTGCGGGCACGACACCCGCTGTTTGATGTTGTACATTGAAAATATTATTAGTAATACAATTTTGACATTTTGATTGTAACTTTATTTGTCGACTTATCTATGTTTCATGTACTTATGCCAATTTTATTTATCACTATTTTACCTAGTCCTGTAATCACCGCCAAAATTCGTTAGTTGAAGTAAAAGAACTGTGAAGTACTTTGTTTTTTGGTTGAGTATTGGTCTGTGTGCACCCCCCAGTTCATGGGGCTGTTTACTTCATACATTTGACATGAGACTGGGTGCTTTTTGTGGCCTTTCGGATGCCCCTAGTCAAATCTGTATTGCAACTTCTATCTTTGGGAATTTCTGGTTTGAGATATTCATGAAGCTCTTTTAGTGGCCTCACGGTAAGCATTTTACGTACTCTAGTGATTTGTGTACTTAAGTGATCGACGACGCTGGGTGACACCGGTTTCTTAATTATTTGTTTAAGTTACTTCGTCGCGATGCTGAAATTCAGGCTATCCTGCACGCATATCACTACTTGGAGCACTATTTTCTTGGCTACTGGGGCAACATGCGATTTTTGCAGTGTATGAATTCCTTGTCTTTGGATGCAATTTTGCTGATCCAAGTAGTAGCATGCGGCTTACGAAATGCAAATAGTGGGATCAAGGCTTGCATGGTCATAGTTCCGCGAACCACGAAGCAATGCGCGACTTACAAGATGCACGGCTTAGGTAGTTATGCTTGCTTGGATGGGATTCCACAATCCAAGAAGCGGTGCACAGCTTATGAAATGCGCAGCATTGGTAGTTGTACTTGCTTGGATGTGATTCCACAATCCAAGAAGTGGTGCGCAGCTTACGAAATGTGGGGCTTTGATTTGGGCCTTCCTGGTGTCGTCGAAGCAACACTAGTTCTTAGAAGGTAGGGATCGGGTTTCGCCGATCTAATGTTTTGAGTCAATTTGCTTTCGTTGACCCGGTGAGTAGGAGGTGCATACTTAAGCGTGGTTCCACTATCTCAAGCGGCGATTGGATGGTTTTGAGTAGATTTGAACCCGTCGACTCAGCATGTTACTTTTATGAACACGGTTTTATTGGTTCAGAAAGCAAAGCGATTTAAAAGTTGGGCAAGTTCTGCCTATTTACATTGCTCTTGGTACTTCGAGATAGCTTATTCGCAAGGAATAGTAAATACATAAGATAGTCTTAGATAAAGTAACGACGCAGCGATTTACTGTTCCATGCTCGAGGAATTTGGGCTACATCAACTGTTGTTAGCTTGAATGTGCTATCCCCTAGCTTCTGATCGATCACATAGGAACCTTCCCAGTTTGGTCTGAATGCTCCTAGTATAGGGTAAACCCACTTGAGGATAGGGTCTCCCACTTCGAAGGTGCGGTTTTGAACTTTGGAGTTGAAGTACCATGCGACCTTTTTCTGGTGAGCGGCAGTCCTTAATTCTGCTTCTTCTTTCTTCTCATCGACAATACCAAGTGACTCGAGTAGGAGCCCATTTGCCAGGGCTTCTCGCTCAACTAGGATCATTGCTTCTAAACCATATGCTAGGGCGTATGGAGAGTGCCCAGTTGCAGATTTGTGCATTGTCCTGTAAGCCCATAGTGCAAGTGGAAGTTCATCGACCCAATTTCCTATCGCTTTAGTTAGCCATTTTTGATGGTGACTTAATGATCTTGTTTACTGCTTCCACTTGCCCGTTTGCTAGTGGATGTGCGACATCGAAAAAGCTTTTCTTGATTCGGAAGCGTTTGCAAATGTCTTTGAACTCAACGCTTTTGAATTGAGTCCCATTATCCGTGATGATTTCCTGTGGCACACCAAACCTGCAAATAATGTTTTTAGTAACAAATTTAATAACTTTCTTTATGGTATTAGTGGCCAGCGATTCCACTTTGGCTCATTTGGTTAAATAGTCAACAGAAACGATAGCATATTTGGCTCCTCCTTTAGCATTGGTAATACACCAATCAGATCGATTCCCCAGATTGCGAATGGCCACAGGCAAAAAATCTTTGTTAGCTCCATCGAAGGAGTTCTTTTGATCTTGCCGAATCTTTGGCATTGGTTGCACCGTCTGGCGTAATATGTTGCATCGCGGTTTACTATTGGCCAAAAATACCCATACCGAAGAACTTTCTTTGCAAGAGTTTGCCCTTCAGTATAATCTCCCTAGTCGCCTTCATGGACTTCTCTTAGGATCCTTCGAGCTTCGTCGTTGGTCACACATCTGAGCAAGGGGGTAGAGAATCCCCTTCGGTAGAGTATCCCATCCTGTATTGCGAATCGTGGTGCCTTTTGAAGATGCATTTTCCATCAATTCCTATATGCGAGAAGAGTTCTCGTGAGTAGGCAGTCCTTGATTGGCGTCATCCATGTTTTTGGTTCTTTGGTTATCTCAAAAATCCAGTCGATATCCATTTCACTTATGCTTGGAGTGGTTAGGGTTTCAACCAGGACTAGCCCCAATGACTGAGCTTCTCCGAAACTGGCCAGTTTGGCTAGATAATCTACCTTCGTGTTCTGTTCCCTTGGGATATGATTATGGTGTAATGCTCAATGTTGTTCAGCAGTTTCTGCAATTTAGATAGGTACAAGACAAGGTTCTCCCCCTGAGCTTGGTATTCACCTGACAAACGACTAGCCGAGAGTCGCTATAGATGTGTATGGATTTTATCTCAAGTTCCTTCACAATCTTTAGCCCAACTATCAATGCTTTGTATCCTACTTCGTTATTTGTTGCACGAAATTCCAAGTGTATGGCATAACAAACAGATCATCGTTCGGGAGTCTCAAGCACTACCCCTGCTCCCGAGTAGAAGTTGTTAGATGCACCATCGACGAACAGCTTCCAGCGTGTTTCCACTTCCAGAGTAATTTCTTCTTCATTATCCTGTATAGTAAATTCGAAAATGAAATTTGCCAACGCCTGCCTATTGATCGCTCTTCGAGGATGGTAAGTGATTTCATATTGACTCAATTTGATGTTCCATTTAATAAGCCATTCGGAGGTCTCGGGGCGGTATAACACTTGCTTCAAGGGTTGATCTGTTAGTACTTTGATCAGGTGCACTTGGAAATATGGTCATAACTTTCTAGATGCGATCAAGAGGCAATATGCTAGCTTTTCCAATTTCGGATAGTTCTTCTCGGCTCCAGTGAACTGTTTACTAATGTAGTATACAGGTTACTGGATTTTAGCTTCTTCACGTGAAAGCGCGACACTTAACGTGCGAGGTGAGACTGCTAAGTAGATGAACAAGTCTTCTCCATCCATCATCTAGGATAAAATTGGCGGGGTTTCCATATGTCGCAGTAACTCTTCGAACGCAGTTTGACAAGCCCGATTCCATTCGAAGTTCTTCTTTTCCTTCTTTAGTGCATCAAAGAACGGTATACATTTTTCAGTTACTTTTGAGATGAACCGGCTTAATGCTACAACTTTTCCGTTCAAGCTTTGTAATTCCTTCTTGTTCTTAGGGACCTTGACTTGTCGTAAAGCAGTAATTTGTTCTGGATTTGCTTCGTTGCCTCTGGCGCTTACGATGAATCCCAAGAACTTTCCGAAGGCTACTCCGAAGTGACACTTAAGTGGATTGAGTTTCATTCCATATTTGCGGAGTATTTAAAACATTTTGTTGAGATTATCCAAAGTGATTTGCGGCTATATGCAATTTAACCAACATGTCGTCCACATAGACTTCCATAGGTTTCCCGATCTGACGCTTGAACATGGCGTTCACTAGTCGTTGGTAGGTTTCCCCAGCATTCTTTGAGCCGAATGGCATCCATTTATAATAGTATAACCCTAGATCGATAATAAAACTGGCGTTTTCCTGATCAGGTTCATGCGTCATAATCTGGTTGTATCTCGAGTATGTGTCCATAGATGATAGCAATTCATATCCAGCCGTCCCGTCCACAAGCTGATCGATTTTGGGCAGAGGAAAGCGGTCTTTCAGGAAAGCTTTGTTTAGATCCGAGTAGTCGATACAGGTTTGCTATTTGCCATTGGACTTCTTGACCAAGACCAAGTTAGATACCTATTCGGGGTAGGTTGCATCGCGGATAAAGCCATTCGCCACCAGCTTGTCTCCTTTTTCTCTTAGCGCTTTGAACCATTCGAGTCCTCGGCTACGCCTCTTTTGCTTTACTGGTGTATACTTGGGATCAATGTTGAGTGCGTGGCATGCAATCTCCAGCGACACTGTGCACATATTGGAATGTGTCCAGGTTGGCACGAAGAAATTTGACGAGTTCCAATCACGTCTTGTTTCCAAGATGCGATCCAACATTCAGGATTAGTGTCGGCTCATCCATGTCGACAGGGACAGACACCCTCAATTCTGCCGATGATGCCCGATCCTCCCATGAACTCTTCTTTCTAGGGTCCAAAGCCTTATCGAATTGGCTATGGTCCCCAAGCCAGGGGCAGCTCTGTAGTTGCTATTCGGTAGGTTCACAAACTTGGAGAGTTCTCCCCACATCTTTCCCCTTTTCCCTTCTTTTAGACTCGTGTAGTTCCGTGATATAACATTCTATAGCGACACTTTGGTCTTCTTTTATCACCTCGACTCCATTCTCTATCAGAAATTTCATAGTAAGACACCATTGAGGTAAAGCAATTCTAAAATCTGCCAAGGCAGGCCGCCCTAGAACGACATTATAGGTCAAAATTTCATCTACGACCTCAAAGGTTTGGATAAGGGTGACTCTTCGGTCGCCTTCCCCGAGTTCTACGGGTAAATAAATTGTTCCGACAGGTTGTTTGGGTTCACCGATAAATCCCTAGATCTTTGTTCGACAAGCGGATATATCTTTAATACCGATCTTCATCTGACCAAAGGTGCATTTGAAAAGGATATTCATAGAACTCCCACTATCTACCAATACTCATCGGACCATGGCGGGTTCGATTCCTGCTGTCACGACCATGGGATCGAGAGTTGGAGCTTCTATCCCTTTAGCGTCACGATTCCGCAATACTATGTCATCGTTTAGGGTTCTCAACTGCTTGGCAGAGGTTCCATTTTCGATCGCAAAGCACAAATCTTTCGAAGTATGTGTTAATGAGCTTGCATATCGCTCCATTTCTCCCCAAATCTTCTACATGGGATGGGGTCGTCTAGATATTGTTCCAATGATGAGTCTCTGGTCAACCCATTTGGGTCTCCCTTTGCTGCTTCCAGCTTAAGTCCCTCGATCTCTAGGAGCTTAGGGTGCTGCGGGTTGGTCAGGATTCTATGGTTTTCTCACATACTGTTGAAGCTTGTTTTCCCAAATTAGATCCTCAATCAAGTTCTTCAGGTGATGATACTCATTCGTGTTGTGGCCATGTGTTTCATGGAAGCGGTAGTACTTTTCAAAATGCTTTTGCTATTCAGTTGCTTCCTTTTATGGCGGCTTCTTGTACTCTTCCGTCCTTTGTGTCGCAAGATAGATGTTTTCTGGGTTATCGTTGAGCGGGGTGTATTCTTCGGGCCTCAAACCTTTAAGTCGCTTGTTACTTCCGTTTCACTTGTTGGAATTCTGGTTCTTTCTTTTCTGATTTCCACCTTTTCCTGCGTTTTCTCTAGTGGTTCTGGAGGTATTTATGTCTTGGTTTGTCTCCATACCACTCAACCCAATGTTGGTTGGTTGTAAGTTAGCAGATTTCCTTTCTAATTCCTATGCCTCTTCCAATCTCAAATACTGGCTCGCCTTTTGTTTGAAGTCCTTCCTAGTGGTAGGTTGTTTCATTATGTTTCTTTTGCCAAATCCAGTTTTGGGGTAGACAGCGCAGACCTAGGCCATGAAAACCATATCCTCATTTGGATTACTTACTTCAGTCATCGAAGTGTTGAACTGATTCATGAAGGACTTCAGAGATTAATTCCGTCCCTGCAATAGGCTAGATAAGGACATCACATCTTTTGGTTGTGCCGTGTGAAGCCTAAATTGATCAAGGAATCTTGTTGCTAGTTGATCGAAGGTGGAGTTGGATCTTGGTGGAAGCCTGGTGAACCACATGGAAGCAAATCCCTCTAGGAAAATTGGGAAACATCTACATAAAACGACCTTTGAAGACTTTGCTCCATCCATGTACCAACTGTACTTTATACAAGTGGGGTTTTGGGTCTCTCTTTCCATCGTAAGATGGAATAGTTGGCATAGTGAACTTTTCAGGGTACCGCTCATTCAGAATGTCATCAGTGAAGGGAGTTCGACTTGGAGCGGATCCCCATTCATCATCCCGTCTATCCTTACTTTCATCCATTAGTCGCTTGACCATGTCCACGATATATGCCTCAGATGTCCAGTAATCTGTGGGTTGGCTGTTAGTGAATACACCAAGTTTTTGATTTTGCAAACGATCTTGGTAAGTGGACTAAAGCCTGGGCTCTCTTGTCTTCGGGAGAGCCACTCCCTTAGAGTTCCGTTGGCTTGCAGTCGAGTATAGGCAGTTTGGATCTCCCTGGCATTATTGAATGCATTGGTATTTCCTTCCAACTTGTCATCGTCATGTCGTTCACCATCTTCTAAGTCAGAAAGATCCATTGCTATATTTTCCCATGGGGTTTTCACCCCTAGATTCAAGTTTGTAGCTGGTTGCCTCGCAGTTGGTAGAGTGCTTGCATTTCCTTCCATATTAATTCCTACAGTTCCACCTGTCACTCCTTTCTGCTGCTGCTTTCTGTAGCCGCGAGCTCTGTCATGGTTCTTGGAGCAGCATGTGACTGTAAGATTAATAAAGCATTCAATTTGTTCATAAGAGCTCTTTAGCTATTTTTCATCTTCTGATTAATTTCAACAACCATTTTATTTAATTTATCTCTAGTGACAACTTCACGCTGAATAGAGGATCCTGACACCTGATCTTCCGTGTTTGCGCCATTGACTTCAATTTTCTAAGGAAGGATTGATATCTTCTCTAGAAATTACAACTCGTATAGATCTTTCGGAAGCAGTTCTCCTTCTTCTTAGTGCTATTGATTCTCAGCATCAGATCTTCTGAACAGAGATTGAGGATCTAACTTCTGAACCTATCTGATCCAAAGTAGATAGCTAGATTTAAGCCTGGATTCAGTGTTCTCAGTGAAAGCACCAAAATGTTAACCCAAAAAATGGATCAACACCCTGATATGATTGTGAAAGCACTGGTCGTATTTATCTTGACAAATAAAGTAGAGCAAAACACTCTCCAAATTGCAAAAAAGACAAAATGAAGTAGAGAAACACAAGATTTTTATAGTGGTTTGGCTGTTAACGAAGCCTACGTCCACTTTATAGATTTTATTTGATGGATTGGCAGCTGATCGCAAGTACAAGTTGTTTATAATTCTAATATTTGAACGAAGAAGGATCAGACCACCATTGATGGAGACAAAAGGAAGGATCTCAATTGTCCCATGGAAGCCATTGTGAGAAGGAAGAAGGTTGAAGAATCTTAGTAGAAGAGTTTCCCCAGTGATCATAGTAGCCCGCCTCCTTTCTATTGAAGAGAGGATGGTGTTATCCCGCCTTTTGGAAAGGCCGTGATACCAAGAACTTGACTCGAAACCAAAGACAGTCTGTCCGGACGATCGATTATACACAGGTTCACTATGGATACGGGCAAATTTTGTCCGAGTCTGGATTGAACTACAATTAGCATGGTAAGAAAAACAAAGCCATGGAAGGTAAAATACCAAGTTTCAGGTCAATCGGAGTTCGTATGCTCAAGTTATGGATCGATCAAAATCAATGAAGAAGGTGTTAGTTCGTATCCATCAAGAGCCACCCTCTCTTCGTATCCATCCCTTTCCTTCGTATCCATCAAGCACTGGCATCGATCAGGGTTCATTTTATTGGCACTCGACACTCTTCGTATCAATCCTCCTATCTACACATTTCGTATCGATTGGCCAATGATCGATACGAAACCAACCACCAAATGATCGATACGAAGGACACGTGACAACATTGATACGAAAGGAACTTCCAAGCAACGATACGAAGAGGGCATAGTCAAGCAATGGAAACTGTCATGCGGCATAAAAAATGGATCTCCTCTAAGTCATTGCTCCACGTCATCACCACACACTTGATCGGTGTGCACAAGATCGATCTGAAGTTGATGGATACGAAGGTATCGATACGCACAGTCCAGCCAACCTACAAAGTGAATTTTTGATTGATCATAACTCAAAATCTATAAGTCCAAATGCTACCAAATTTTCACAGGAGCTCACTTACTACCCGAGGAATGCCTCTGATCGATCGCAGCCTAAAAGGAGTAGATCTTGATCGATATGAAGAGCACTTGGATCGATCCCAAATGACCTCGGATCGATCAGGTGGGCCCACCCACGTATGAAAAGGGGTATTTTGAGATCTAAGCCAGATATTTCTAGACTGCACCTATAAATAGCACTCCAATGCCAACAGAAATGGGACTTTTGATTCCATGACGCCGTTACTCTACCAGAGATCCATTGTAACTCGAGTGTTTGAGTTATTCTCTGTTGTAACCAGTTAGTAATCATCAATAAAACAACAAATCATTCAAAGTGGACGTAGGCTACAACGCCGAACTACTATAAATCTCTGTCTTTTTCTATTTCTGTTTGCTTTAATTCGCATGTTTGTAAGGTTATCCTCTTTTTACATTTAAATTCTTCATTTTAATCTCTTCAAATACGTCCGAAGAGTGTTGTGCCCAATTTTGGTACAAACACCTTTTTGCTTTAACCGAGAAAACCATGTTTTTCTCCTGCTTATTGGATCTACTACCATTATTGGATTGCTGAAATCTAAGGAGGAGATCCAGATCTATCATCCAGTAGCTCCTTCTATTCTATTCAGATTCCACCAAATCTAGGAAAGAGCTACGTCACTCAGCATGGTTACTACCAGAACCGCTTCAACTGCTGCAGATCTAGAAGGAAGGGATAGACATAATCCCACGTAGCTGAACACAGTAGGTCAAGCATCTGCCAGAGCTACAGATCCGCAAAGCCCTATGACTAGGGAGGAGTTTCAGATCCTAATGCAAGAGCTAACTCAGAGCCGTCAGCAGCTTACCCAGTAGATTCGTGCCAACACAGAACTCGCAAACCAGCTTAACGAGGAAAGGCGAAGGAGATCCAGAAGGGATCGTGCTTCCTATTCATCAACTGAAAGCTCAGCTTCTTCTGATTTCAATCATAGATCAACACGCCAACGACTGGATAGAAACTATACACAAGCCTCTGGGAATCAGCGTGCCGTGAATCTCGAACAAGCCGGGGCTGTCCCTTCTACAAGACACCAAGCTGGACTCTCTTCCCAAGGAGGGGCACTTCCTTATCACACTATCGATAGCCACGCAGCTGCTGCCACTATGGATTTGGAAGCTGAGATTCAGAACCGAGCAGATCCGACCCTTCTTCAATACATCCATGCTTATGAACCTTACATTCCTGAAGATCGGGAGCCAAGGAGGCGAGGAACGGACCGTCTACAGTGCTCGGACCATCCCCACAACATGGAACCCAACCATGCCTTAGCCCCGAATGTCCAAATGCCCGACATTCCAACCATGATCCGCCAAATGATCCATGAAAGTCAAGGTCTTGCTAATGACGATTGGGGAATCTCTCAATGTCATACTTCCAATACCGACGATATTTTTTATGCTGAGCCACCTCGTCGATTCAGGATGACTACCTTGCTTGTGCATGAAGGAAGTTCAGATCCTAATCAGCATATATTGAAGTATGAATGGCTCTTGAACGCCGCTCGAGTTGACGATGTGGTTAAGTGCAGGAGTTTCATTATTTCCTTGGGAGGTATAACAACTATGTGGTTCACTCGACTACCACCCAGATCCATTTCAAATTTCAATCAGTTGGCTACAAAGTTTGTCGAACAGTTCCATTTGCATGTTACAAGGCCAAAGGATGTCAACACCTAGTCCAGTGTTACCCAAGCTCCAGGAGAGACTCTTAGATGTTATCTGGAAAGGTTTCATGCTGCTTGTGCTGAGGTCAGCAACCCTAATGATAATTCTATTTTAATGGCATTGACTAAAGGAATCGATCCCGATTCCGAGTTTGGCAATTGGTTGGCTGGGAAACCCCCCGCGTCGTTGGATTATTTCTATGCTAAGGCGGCCCAGTTTCTGAGGAGAGAAGACGCTAGACAATCTAGGAAGCTGGACGATGCGGGGCCCAGTGTTGAAGGAATTTAGAGAAATGTTGGTGTGAAACAGACTATGAGAACTCCGACAATGTGCAATTGAACATACAGAACAAACAAGGTCAACAGAAGGATAATGGAGGTTAGGGAAAGAAGAGAGACCCAAATCGGGGACCGAGACATAGAGCTCCCATGTTCGACGAATATACTCCCCTAAACACTTCGCTAGAAATTGTTTACCTTCAGACTTGCAATACCAGACAGTATAGGAAGATGGCTCCGAAACAGTCATTTGAGAAGCAAATTCAAACAGGGAAGTTATGTAGATTCCGCGATTGTTACGGCCACAGCACGAATGAATGCCGTCATTTGCAAGACATTATTGAGAAGTTGATCAGAGAAGGGAAGTTGGAACAGTTTGTTCGGACGCTGTAGAATGAAGGTGCGAGGCTATCTAATCCGAATCAAGTTCAAGGCCAAGCTAGGCCTGAAGAACCCACACGTACTAGCGGGAGGCTGGTTATAAATACAGTTAGTGGTGGTCCTCATCCAGTTGATTGAAGCTGGAAGGAAATGGAGCCGTATGCCAATTCGATTAGGCATGCAGACTTCGAGTGTTGCAGTAATGTTGATGACGGGGCTCCGGCAAAACAACAGAAAATGATGATAGACGACATCGTTTTCCAAAACCAAGATACTGACAGAGTCGAAGCCCCCGCCATTGATCCGTTATTCATTTCAGCCCAGATAGGTCCTGCTTGGATGAAGAGGATCTTGGTCGATAGTGGAAGTTCTGTGAACATTCTTTTTAAACGAGCTTATGACCAGATGGAAATGGAGGCGACAGACCTAAAGCCGTGTCAGTCTCGCATACATGGCTTTAATGGAAATGCAACTATACCCGCTGGGATGGTGGAGTTGCCAGTTGAGTTAGGTATCAGAGATTGCCAGAGAGTCCGGATGCTACAGTTTGTTGTGTTAGACATTAATTCCCCCTATAATGCTTTCTTGGGCCGACCGGCCCTCGCTGAATTCAGGGTAGCGATTGCCCCATGGTGTTTGACTCTGAAGTTTCCCACTGATGACGGGGTTGGAGTAGTACATGGTGATCAAGCAGTTGGACGCACCTGTTATGTTGCTGAGCTAGGATGCGCAACGTAAGGAGAAAGGCAAGGGCGTAGAGGAATCTCACTGCGTCCGTTTTTTAGAGAATTGACAGCTAATGCCTGGACCTAGGTCCGGGCGCCACAACCAGTTCCTTAAGGACCTTGATCCCAGAACCTTCGAAGTTGACGATCTCATACCTAAGAGAATTTATCCGGTCCCTTCGCACATGAAACCGACATGGGAAGGACCATATGTCATTGAGCGGAGACTTGGAGATGACACATTCAAGCTATCAACTGTTGACGGCCTCACATTACTCAGAGCAAGGAACAACGAGAGTCTCCATCGCTATTACACATAACTAGCTTTTATTCCTTTAGTCTGCTTTTCCTTTGAAATTTGTTTATGCATTTTTTGAATTTGAACTTATAATAAGGCAACTGACTTTGCCATACTTTCTTATTCCAGAAATAAAATGCAGACTCAGCAAGCCAAAGAGGCGATTATTGAAATGCGTCATGCGACCGTCACGATGCACAAAGAGCTAAGTCCCATCCCACGGTGGGACTCATTCAAATAGGGAGTGATCGTGATCCGATCGATTACTCGGTAAGTGAAACCCCAAGCTCGGGGGCAGACACGATTAAGTCAAAAAGGATTGAAACACGACAATCCTCCAACCAACTCCAGATTCCCAAAGTGCGAATTGGAGTATAAACATAATCGGGTGTGACTGACCACCCACCAACTAACTCCAGATTCTCGGAGTGCAAACTGGAGTATAAACATAATCGGGTGTAACTGAGCACCCACCAACTAACTTCAGGTTCCCAGAGTGCGAACTGAAGTATAAACATACTCGGGTGTGATTGACCACCTACAAACTAACTCCAGATTCTCAGAGTGCGAACTGGAGTATAAACATAACAGGTGTGACTGACCACCCACCAACTGACTCTGGTCCCGAGGGCACAGACTGGAGTATAAACACTAAATGGGCATGACTGACCACCCATCAACTAACTCCAGATTCTCGGAGTGTGAACTGGAGTATAAACATAATCGAGTGCGACTGACCACCCACCAACTGACTCTTGTCCCAAGAGCGCGGACTAGAGTATAAACACTAAATGGGTGTGACTGACCACCCATCAACCAATTCCAGATTCCCGAAGTGCGAACTGGAGTATAAACACCAACTAACTCCGATCCCGAGAGCGCGGACCGGAGTATAAACGTTAAACAGGTGTGACTGATCACCCGCAAAACAACTTATGTCCTCGGAGTGCGGACGCAATCCTAAACACTAACTGGGTGTGACTTCCATCGACTAACTCTGGCCCTGAGAGCACGGACTAAAGTATAAGCATCAAATGGGTGTGACTAACCGCCCATACATCAACTCATGTCCCCGGAGCGCGGATATGAATCCAAATATTAAGCGGGTGTGACCGACCGCCCGTAAATTATCCTATGTCCCCGCAGCGTGGATATGGTTCTAAATAACAAGCAGGCACGATCGATCGCCAGCATGTAAGTTCAATCCCTAGAGTGTGGATATCGATACTAGCAAATGAGTGAGTGTGATCCGACCACTCAAACTCATCTCCATTTTACTTTGTTCCGACTAAGTTAAATTGAAATCAATGAAGGCAGAAAACGACTGCCAAATAATTACTTCAATTTATCCACAAGACTGGGGGCATAACTTAAGTACAAGCCGCTAACTGAAACAGTGCAATATTGGGACTCGACTCAACATTTGGTTATGACCCGAAGCCATGACTTCAGGACTTAATAACCGAACTCAAGTTTGACTCAGAGACTAAAGCCTCACAAGTACATTGAATGGAAATACGCCTTTGATTTTTTCTTCTTCTTCGGCATAGACCCACTTGTACTACCGCTCGGATGTCTCTTCGAGCCTTTACTTCCCTGGCCTGCTTTAGCTGATTTGTCTTCGGCCGGGGGAGGGATTATAGTTATCTCCTCCTCAGAGCTCACATGAACCGGAGCATCTTCTGTATGCGGGGCTGGAGGGATGCTGGCACTTTCTACAGTGGTGGAAGGAGGCGCACCGGTTTCGATAATAGTGCCACCAGGAGAAATGACAAATATCGGGATTGGGCCAGGACTAGCCATACCACCAACTCCACGATCCAACTCCGCCTGCGCAATCTCGGCCTTAATCTCTTCCATTATTTCCTCGGCCCGCTCCGCCCGGATGCTCATAGGAATGCTAGTGTTCAGACCCGAGGAGCTAGTTATATTTACATCTTCACTAATGTTGAAAGGTATCTCAGTGATTGGGTCATTTTTATGTCCAAACAGTGCCTCCATCATTTGTTCATCAAAGATGCAACTGCTCTCGTGCATCTCCCCGGCCTATCCGGCGATCGTTGTAGTTATTGCCTCTGTCATAATGGCCTCCTGCTCATGATGCAATTCTTGGGTTGCAGGAGGATCGGTTGGTGCAGAATCTATAACTGAATAAAGATACGAGAAAATATTAGTGACATCTTTTGACAATGCTCCTGTATTTGGGCGAATGGAAGAAGTGTTCAGAGTACCTTCCTCAGATTGACTCACATTTTGAGCCAATGCGCCTTCAGAACCATGTTCATGTACTGGAGATAGGTGCGGTTTGTTTGGGTCATATCCCAGAACGGTTGGAGGATCAATAGAAGGAGCAGGTTCAAATAGAGAGACTGGGAGTACTTTGGATCTTGCCTCGTGGTGCTCGACCCCGGATCCTTCTCCAACATCCGGGTACTTAGCCGCTAGTTTTTCCTTTTAAAGGGTGACAATGGTATCATAAAGAATCTTAACCTCATCTCCAACTAGTATCTGATTTTGCAGTTCGAATTCATCAATAGTTGAAGTGTTGCGGGTCATTTTCTCGTTTTCGACCAAGCGACTCCAAGCCTTGTATAGACGGAAGGGGTAATCTTCGAGCCACTTGAGATTACGATTACTTTAAATGTTGGCGTTATATAGGACCATAAGATCTTCAAATTCATCCTCCATCCTTGCCTCTGTCGCTTTAATTTCGCTCTCAATTATGGCTTCGGCTTCCAGAGTCTTCAAGTTTGCCGCATCCCTTTCGTCTTTAAGAGCCACCGTTTGCTCGCATGCCTCTTGGGCAGCTCTGTTAGCATCATCTTTCTCCCTGATGACCTCGGCGAACTTTGCCTTTAACTCCTTAAGCTCCCTTAGCGCAACATCTCTCTCCTCCGTGATGAGGGTATTTCGATGGCCCATCTCCTCTATTAAGGAAAAATGTGTCTGTCGCATCCTTTCCATAGACTGACTTGCCTAATCGGCTTTCTTTTGGGCCTCCATTTCCGACTTCCTTGAAGACTCGGCCTCGTTGTTAAGTACTTCAATTATACAGTTCTTCTGAGCGAGATCAGTCTCTAGTTTCTCGATTGTTTTTGCCCGCTCGAAGGTCACCGCTGAAGCTTTCTCCATAGTTTTCACCCATTCTCGATGCTGATTATAGACATCGTGTACGTAATCATGCACCGTTCTTTCCACGTCGTTGGGGATTTGCTTCAAGTTCGGAGGGAATACAAAACCGTAAAAGCAGGCATTTGGAAATTTTTTTTCAACTTAGCAATTCTGATAGCTCCCTCCCCGATGGGTTCTAAAGCGGCCTGTTATGTGATAATGGGAGTTTCAACCTCATTCCTTCGACATTGCTTGTCAGATCTTGAAGTTTGAGGAGGCACTATTTGACGTGAAGTCTCTGAAGACTGCCTTCCGGAGCCGGAGGGTTTGGAGTAACCTTTGGGTGGTGGCAATCGTGACCGGGAGTGGCGCCTACTTTGGTGTTGTCTCTCCCTCTCCCTTTCGTAACAGTCACACTCTTGGCTGTAGCGACCACGATCAGAATCTCTTTCAGTCGCGTATCCGTGAGACTTAGAATAAGAACCAGAAGAATGGCGTTTTAAACGCAGACTGCCGAGCATCGATCCTTGTCTCACCATCATATTTGTAAAATGAAAAGAGAAGTAGAATTAGTTATCTCCAGAGATTGAGAAACATGTGATTAAGAGTTATGTGGTGTCGTGAAGTGTATGCATGCATATGCAAACCCCCCAACCAACCCGTTGTGGCAGTCGTGCTCATAGGAGTGGGCTCCCTTATATCTAAAGCATTGAAGCCCCTTTAATCCAAGGTCTTGATATGAAGACAAGTCGTCTGGAATGGGGATATCCGCCGATCCTTTCAATGGACTCTCCATTCGCGGAAGCGAAGTCTCCGGACTCATAGCAGTTGTTACAGGCAGAGATTTTACGATAGTTTTGCGTCTTGTGGATTTGTAGGCAATAGTCTTGCCTTTTCTTTTCAACTCTAAAGGTCGAAGACTCTGCGAAAGCACAACTGCAGGCTCATCTCCAGCAGGCACACTCTCATCATCGCCCTATTCAGTGATTATGATTCCAGGGTCTCTTCTTCCTCCATGCTTCACCGGAGCCATTCTGAGAACTCCTACCGATCCAATGCTTTGGCCTCTTTCCATAAGCCCAACATCAATCAAGTTTTCATCAGAGAGGACTCCATCAATTCCCTTGAACTCAACTGGCACCGCTTGGAGAACCCTTACTACTTCTTTAAATTGGGCATCTTCGGGCCGTGGAATCGAAGCTACAAAAGTAACCAAGTATTAGATTCAGTATCAACTTGTATTAGCAAGTTAATCGACGAAGAAGTTAGAACACTTACGTCTAACTAGCCACCGTCTGGCAAACCCTGGTAGACACCGAACAAAAAACCATTCGGTTTTGAAGTAGCTTAGTTTGCTCCAGGCTCCTGCCACTATTTGGCAATTTCTAACTGCCTCCAAAAAAGTGAAAGAAGGGTTGTCCCCGCAGCTCTTAACGTTGAATAGATATATGATTTCTTCGACAGTCGGAGGTCGAAAGAGATGCTCCATAAAGATAATGAATAAGCTGTTGAGCAGAGCGTATCCATTCAGATGTAATTGAGACGGAGCGACCCTCAAGAAGAACAATACTTCCCGAATGAATAGATTAAAAGGGGGCAGCATTTCGGAAACACACATGAACCTATTGCAAGCAGTGTATCCTTCTGGAGGATTGTGGGCTATGTCTTCCGGCCTCGGTAACAAAACATCTTCTAAAGATAGAACATGTCTGAGGCAGATCCTGCCTAGCATGTCTTCGGAAATTTTGGAGCGAACGGAATCCTCTGAATTTAAGGCTAAAACTGCACCCAACAGTTCATCCGGGGCAGGACTAACTTCACCCGCCTCAATGACTGGCACTTCAATTTCAGGGAGCAGAGGACTTTGAATGTCCTATGGCTCGGAGCTTCTGGGATCCATAACTATTGAACTTAGTAAAAATCATCATTAAATGGCAATAAACCTATGTTCCCCCCATTGTGAATTGAGTGATCGTGTTGTGTAGTGCAGTGCTACATAATACTCAAAATTCTACGAAGTTCGAAAGATGTTAAAGTGACAAGACTTAGAGATTCAACCGAGATGACCGTCATCGCTGACTATCACAACCGTGCCAACCTGGCTTCGGAGAGCGATCCGTGTTAGAGTTTATGAAGTTTATCGAGCAAAAGTTCCATCGACAAGCTTTGATGGGAAGTCAAATATGTAGTTTAACAGTTAAGTCCAGATATGCAAGGCTGAAGCTCGTCGGAGTCAAATGTTCAAATGTGCAAAGCTTTCGTATCAATCAAAGGTTCAAACTTGGGTCGTTCCACAAGAAATTGGGGTTTCATATCGATCACAAGAAGATCAGTTCGTATCGATCCAAAACCTTTGGTTTCGTATCGGTCATGGGCCGCGTCTTCGTATCGATCATCGGGTCTAGAACTTCATATCGATCGCTCCGGATCAATACGAACTCCCACCGTTTCCATCGATACGAAGTAGCTCCCTCCATCCATCGTTTCTGGATCGATACGATCCTCCACGTCTCAGTTCGATACGAATGATGCATCCTCCATCGATACGAGATCTAAGGCAAAGCTTCTTCCAATGACTATCTTGTATCCATCAGTAGTTCTCCTTTCCTAAGCAGCCTAAATGCCATTACTCTATCCTCGACCTCGCTACGACCCAACTCCGGCATCAACATCGCCGGAACCGGCCACGACTTTGAACGAATTGGCATTAAAACTCGAATCTTATCGTTTTAATGTGGAATTAATTGGTTAATTACCTAAATTAAAGGATCGATTTGAGGGATTAATGAGTTATGTTGATTTAGGAACGAAAGTAGTTTCTTCTTTCTCGAGTGCTCGATCGATACGAAGGTGGAAATAAAAATGATAGCAGGTGATATTTTTCTAAGTCCAAATTGTATTTATATGGATTCAAAACCAAGAGAAGACGTTTCATCTCCCAGTGGTCAAAACCGTTTGAAACGGTCATCGGTTCCATCGATACGAAGAACCATCATCGTATCCATTTTCCCAGATCGATCCAGAATGAAACAGTTCATACCATCAGTAATCGATCTTCAAACCCATCGATACGAAATGCACTCCAAGGTTATGCATCGATCACTCAGTTCCATCGATATCCATTTAAAGGCTACAAGATCTCGTATCCATTAATACAAATCATCTCCAAAGACTGTCTATTTCGTATCAACAACCATCGATAGGAAGCATGTATTCCAACTTCTCAGATCGGTCCAGGAGAGGGTCGATACGAAGGGATGACTTAAAAACAACCGTCAAACGTTCTTACAACTCAAATTTCACATCGATCCAGGAGAGGATCGATACGAAACTCGATCCTGACCAAAACAAAAGAACTTGACAACGACCCGTGAACGTGAAAACGTGAACAAGAGTCAAGTTAACATACGTGCATGTATGACGAACTAACATTCAATTTTCAAAATTAACAGTAATTGAATGCTCACCTAATGACGATCAAAACAACGGACAACAAATTGCTAGCACTTAGTTACAATAAAACACTGCATGATCATTGGCAGTCAACAATTCAGCATTTATATTACTGGAAATCAATTAAAGGTTACATCTCTTGATGAAAAGGCAACGACTATTCGATGAATCAGATAGAGCTTTTTTGGAGAAAAGAATGCAGCTTTTCCAAGCACGTCATGTTCACACAAGACGTACTTTGGGGGACAAATGTTATCCCACATTTTGGCAAAGCTGTGATACCAAGAACTTGACTGGAAACCAACCACCAAATGATCGATAGGAAGGACATGTGACAACATCGATACGAAAGGAACTTCCAAGCAACGATACGAAGAAGGCATAGTCAAGCAATGGAAACGGTTATGCGGCATAAAAAGTGGATCTCCCCTAACTCATTGCTCCACGTCATCACCACACACTTGATCAGTGCGCACAAGATCGATCTGAAGTTGATCGATACGACGGTATCGATATGCACAGTCCAGCCAACCTACAAAGTGAAACTTGGATCGATCATGACTCAAAATCTACAAGTCCAAATGCTACCAAATTTTCATAGGAGCTTACTTACCACCTGAGTAATGCCTCTGATCGATCGTAGACCAAAAGGAGTAGATCTTGATTGATACGAAGAGCACTTGGATCGATCATGGATTGATCCCGAATGACCTTGGATTGATCTGGTGGGCCCGCCCATGTGTAAGAAGGGGTATTCTGAGATCTAAGCCAGATATTTCTAGAATGCACCTATAAATAGCACTCTAATGCCAACAGAATAGGGACTTTTGATTCCGTGATGCCGTTACTCTGGCGGAGATCCATTGTAACTTGAGTGTTTTAGTTATTCTCTGTTGTAACCAGTTAGTAATCATCAATAAAACAACAAATCATTCAAAGTGGACGTAGGCTACAACGTCGAACCACTATAAATCTCTGTCTTTTTCTATTTCTGTTTGCTTGAATTGGAGTGATTGTTAGATTATCCTCTTTTTACATTTAAATTCTTCATTTTAATCTCTTCAAATACGTCCGAAGAGTGTTGTGCCCAATTTTGGTACAAACAGATGGTATTTATTGGATTTGGATAGCACTTGGATCAGAACCAAAGTACTAGAAACCTGTAGTTATCCATAGGAGGAGGCACGTAAGATTTGGAATAATTTCGAAATAACTTTTCAGATTGGTACCGATCCAAAATGTTGTGCAATTTTTGCACAACTCCTACTTTGTTGGCCTCATTTCTTGCATATGAGGTTCTCCATGTAATTTTATAGCTTTTTTACTTGTTTTGAAGATGGTTCACCTATAAATTAGATTGAACTATAATCCAAATCGGATAAGTCTTGACTTCCTCAACTTGGATGCTCAAAATATTATCAAACTTTATAGATAAGTTTAGATGAGATGTAGGAATATAATGCATGTGGATTGGAGAATCCGTGGGTCAATAATTTGGATCGATATCGATCCAATTGGATCGGTGCCGATCCAAATACTTGGCATATTTTTGGTTCAAACTCCCGAGGTTTCTTTGTCATGTACTTTTAGGTCTTTCGTTCAAGTTTCGAGTCGTTATGGCTCAATTTGAATGTTCTAACTCCTTCTGAATTCTGCTGGATTAAAAACCCGGTTAATATCTATATATAGTAATTTATCTATAAAACTAGATATTTAATAAAACAATTTAAAAGATAATACATAACATAAGATATTTATACTTTAATTAAATAATCAACTAATTTTCTAAAAACTATATACACTTAAAAATACTTCTAAACTACTTATATGGGTTTTGAAACATTTACTCAAAATATTACTTTAAAATAATTTTTTTATAAAACATTTTGAAACTTGGAAAACCATGTTTTCCTTATATTTAAAAGTAAACTCTCTTCTTTAAAAATTCATAACTAATCCTTAAAAATAATTAAAAATATTAGACCACTTTTAAACCACTCTAATATGAGTTTGCAAAGACTTGTAAAAAGAATGAAACAAACTACTTAAGTTTAAAGTCCTTTTCAAACATTTGAAGTTAAAAAACAAAGGTAAAACGGAGCAGTTTTGCACAGATGGAAATATTATCACTTTTCAATATGTTACTCAACTTTTCAACATCCAAAATTTTCATGGCAACAAGCATACAAAATATGGCGAGAAACCATAAGGATATCTCTACAAAGTCCTTAGAAATTGTCGAACACAAGGCAATTCCTACTATTGCTACAAGAGAACTTTCAAATCCAAGTCCAATTCAAACCTATGTTCAACGGTAACCTATGAACTTTGTTTCAAGGCTATGATACAAGTCATGGAAGTCCATTCAAGTCCATACATATGGATTACATATGCCATTTTCTTTTAAAGCAAGAATCGAACCAATATTACAATCATATATCTATACGCAACATTTTTCAATATCCATTCAATCATAAAGAAATAATCAATCACAAGCACATATATGCAATATATTTCCATTCAAGGTGGTGAGTTAGCTCACCCTTAACCAAGTAAACAAGCAAGTCCAAGCAACCACTTCCTGCCTCTTCCTTGCAAACACTAACTTCCTACCTTCTCCTTAGCTTTTACACTTGTTTTTAGGCCAGATTTAGCTATATTGCTCACGACCTTCAGGAGTAGGGGGAGTTTGGCTTTGGTTCTTCAAGATCTAAATTTATGAAAGGTGTTATGATTTTGTCCTAAGGCTCTTGTCCAAGTTTGAGTTGATTTGGAGTTATTTTGAAATTACTTTCTTTTAGGAAATTTAGTAGAAAAAGATATGGAGATAGTTTGATTTCTTTTGTAAATTAGAAAATGTGTTTCAAAGAGTTACACACCCACTTATATTGGCTTCATGTGGGTGTTGCCTACTCTTTTCTTCACCCCTTCATCATGCCATGGAAGGTTCACCTCTCCCCATGTCCATCACTTCTCCTTTACACCTCTTACCTTTAGCAAATGACTAAACTACCCTTACATAGAAATATCTCTTATCCATTAGAAGCTTCTAGAGTTTTTTATTTACTCCATGAAGAAAATTCTATTAATTAGTTCCTAATGTGTTCACATGTTCATTGGCTTAGTACAAAAGAGTTCGAACAATTTATATCAATTAAAAAGCAGTTTATTGATAAACCGATTTTCGATCACATGATCGATATTTCTTCGAAGAATAAATTTTTGTAAACAAACTTCCAAAACATGTTTCTACTCATTATTTATTGATCAAAGATTTTTAACTAGGTTATCAATCACGTTTATAACACTTAACTATATTTCAAAACATATCGATATCCAAAGATGAAGAGTTTGAATTTATGGGTCGCTATATTCTCCTCCGCTTAGAACATTTCATCCTCGTAATTCAAAAAAGAACGATAACAAAAGAAGATGGAAGAACAAGATACATATATAGAGCACTGCTGAAATTATATCCAAACTAAACTACAAACCAAATGTATATTAAGTGACTCTGTCTTAAACGGTGAGAACACTATAAAAGATATACGATACTAAGATAAGAAACCACTAGTCCTTGAAAAACTCTCCGTCTTCCATGTACAATCTCGATCATACTCGCTCCACTATACCTTGACTAACTTAACAATATTAGTCCTCAATTGCTTCGTATCTCTATTAAAATATGAACATGCCATCTTAATATAGTCAAGTTCAGCTCAATCTCCAAATCCTCCTGCTACGATGGCTTAATAATCAAAGTAGGATCATGCACATACTTACGTAGATGTGATATGTGGAAAATATCATCCATACCCAACAATCTAGTCGATAACTCCACTCTATAAGCAAGAGTACCTATCCTCTCGAGTACCGAAAAAGGTCCTATAAAATGAGGAGCCAACATCCCTCCCTTCTCAAAATCAAACTATACCTCTCATCGAGGAAACTCTAATGAACAAAAATTCCCCAATTGAGAACTCCAAATCTCTACGCTTCACATCAGCATAGGTCGTCTATCAATTTTGAGCTACCTTCAAATGCCTCCTAATCTCTGCTACCATATCTATGGCCTCACGATTTATATCCGACCCAAGCACTAAGCAGTCTCCCGGTTCCACCCAATATGATAGAGACTTACAAGACCTTCCATACAATGCCTTAAAATGCACCATACCAATGCTTGCCTAAGAACCGTTGTTATAAGAAAACTCAACCAGTGGTAAATGATCCTCCCATGAACCTCCAAAGTCCAAATTGCAAACACGAAGCAAATCCTCCAAACATGATTCACTCTCTCAGCCTGTCCATCCATCTATGGGTGATAAGCTGGGCTCAAATTAATCTCTGTCCCAAGTGCATTATGCAAATCCTTATAGAATTGACTCATTAAGATCGAATCCTGATCACTCATGATATCCCATGGAATGCCATGAAGCCAAACGATCTCTCTAACATATAACTGAGCTTAACTAAAAGCAGTGCTCATTTCCTTCACTGGTAAGAAGTGCTCGCTCTTGGTTAATCATTTCACAATAACCCACACACCTTCATTACCTCTCCTTAACCGAGGAAATCCATCAATAAAATCCACAGAAATCTGCTTCCACTTCCACTCGGGAACCTCATATGGCTAAAGAAGTCTAGCTATCTTTTGGTGACTATCCTTAACCTATTGGCAGTTAGCACATCTACTAACAAATATAGAAACGTCTCTCTTCATACCATCCCACCAGAAAGAATACAACACCTCGTAAAAATTAATAAGAAATAAATAAAATGGATAAATTAATTAAATAAGATAAGGCTAAAAATAGAAATTTTATAAAGTCAGAATTTGACCATGGATATATTCAATTAAATAATAAAATGGCGACTGTTTCATCTTCGTTCCCGTTTAACTGTTATTCGTGTCCACCTTCTTCTTCTGCTTTTTTTTCAAATTCTCGCTCTATTATTGATCGTGATTATTCCCATGCTCGTTCCCATGCTCTGCTCAAGCGGTTAAAGGTCGTCATTTCTCTTATCCCAAGCCTTCCTCGCAGAAGCTCAGATCTAAGATTTGGATTGATTCAAGAAGGGAGAACATGTTTTGTTATCGCTGTGGTGATCTATCTCATTTAGCAAAAGATTGCCGTGACTCCATTAGGTGTTTTTGGTGCAGTTTCTTTGGGCACAAAAAGCAAATGCTCGACAAAATTATATTCTGATTCCAACAAGCATGAGAATCCTTCTATTACAGATCATGGATTTCAATCTGTTCTTAAATGTATGCAGTTAAAGAGAATTTTATTGGATCGCCTATGGACTCAAAGAAGAGAGGGTATTGATTTATTAGAGGATTTGTTCAAGCACTTTGATGTAATAAATGCCGTTAATATCAGAAAGAATTATAGAATGAAATTCGGTGATCCAGTTGAGTATTTTAGGGATTATGCTTCTTCTCTAAAGAGTGATGATTTGGACGTGGATTCTGCACCAGTTTGTTGTGATTCGAACATTGTTACAAATGGATTTGTTTCTTTAGACGTCTCTGACGTGGTTCATAAATACGAGTTTATATTCTTTGACCCTTTATTATTAGATCTTGATGTTTCATAATATAGGATGAGCTCTCTTTCTTTGAATAATTATGATACCGTGTGTGTCAGTGGGCATGAGGGTTTACCTAAAGGGATTTCTGTTTTTTTATGCAATTGAGTGATATGTTAAAGATTCTGATTATGTTCATTGTAAAAAATTCAATGCTAAATCTCATGACGTGGAGAGTTTTTAGTTAGTCACTTCAAATCTTTTTTATTGTCTCAAGTTATTGGAAGATCTTGATAAGAATTCAGGGCCAAGTAATTCCGTGGTTATTGTTGGTGATGCTATGGTCATGGCAAAAGATGTTCGATCTAAGAAATCTGGTGTTGGTGTTGAATTCTCAGATGATGCTGTAATTCAAACCGAGAATGTTGGTGCTGCTGTTTTATTTAATGGTGATGTTGTGGTTGAAGACATTTCACATTGTGCACAGAACACTTCTGATCTTTCCAGGAAGTCTCAGTCCGATACTTTGTTGATAAATGAATGCGTTAATAAGGTAGTAAATTTTTGTGATCATGTTCTTAAATCTGAAGAGGGTGTTGTTTTCTTTGATGATGGATTAGAGGCTGTTGGTGTATCTCAACGTGCACAGTGTAATGATGTATCACAGTGTGCACATTGCATTGTTTCACAAATTGATGGTTACATATCAACTGGAAAGGTAGCTTTTTCTGGGAAAGAAGATGATGTTGTTCCACTTGTTGATGGGTGCATTTCAACTATAAACACAAAGTTTTCTGAGAAAGGAGGTGATGTTGTTCCAGCTGATGATGGTTCTTTGGTAGTGGAATCTTTGAAGAATTCAGTGCAAGTAAGCTATATAAGGAATTTCATAAATCTGCGGATGTTGTTGGTGTTACTATGGTTAAGGAAAAGGTTGTTCAATCTATGAAATCTGGTGTTGGAGTGAATTCTCAGATGTTCAAACTGAGAATGGTGGTGCTGCTATTCTAACTGATGGTGATGTTGTGCTTGAAGACATTTCACAATGTGCACAAATTACTTCAGAGGTTTCTAGGAAGTCCGATGCTTTGTTGATTACTGAATTTAAAGATAATAAAGCAGTAAATTCTAGTGATAATGCTTTTAAATCTGAAGGGGGTGCTATTTTCCTGAATGATGGATTAGAGGCTGCAGTTGTATCTAAGTGTGCACGTTGTAATGTTGTGTCACAGTGTGCATAGTGCACTTTAGATGAAAATGCATTGATATCCGAGAAAGGAAGCGATGTTGTTTCACATATCGATGGCTGCATTTCAACTGAAAATGTAGCTTTTTCGAAGAAAGGAGGGTATGTTTTTACTCTTGTTAATGGATACACTTCATCTGAAAATGGAATGTTCTCTGAGAAGGGAGGAGATGTTGTTCCATCTGTTGATGGTTTTGTGGTAGTATAAACTTTGAAGAAAGCTCAATTCATTTCTGCTGATATGAAGAAATCTCAATTTGATGTTCCTATGTTTGATATTGGTTTTGCGGTTGATTTTCCTATGAGTGAGGATGGATGTGGGACTGTTAATAATGTTTTTCATCTGGTTTGGGGGATGATGGTTTTGTGGTAGATGATTCTAAGATTGAGAAGTGTATTATGGCTGATAATGCAATTTTGCAACCTGAAAATGGAGTTGCTGATATTGTGGCGGTTGATGTTTCTATGTTTGAGGATGGAAATGTGGATGTATTGGAAGGGTTTCATTCTGAGGTTCGTGATGATGGGTTTGTGGTAGTTGATCCTGTGATTGATGATGGAATTCGGGCCGTCGATTTTTCTCATTGTTCACTCAGTAATGTTACAGTTATTGGTAATGATTGCATTTTAGATAATAAAGCCTATTCTTTATCATCTTCGTCAAAAGAGGTAGGCATAGTAAATCAGCTTCTGCCAATGGGATTGTTCATCGTAGTGCTAGGATCCGCAGTACTCATTCATCGATTTTGGATGAGTCACCTGATTTGAATGTCATGAGTGGCAATTCAAACTCAGGCACATGTATGGTTTCTGTTTTAGGCAGTACATATTCTTCTTACGCTCTAGGTAGTTTATCCACAGTGAGTTATGTCGGTTAGCTAGGGATACCACTTTTGTTTTTACTGACGTTAAATTAGATACTGCTTATATTAGGAATAGGGAGATAGAAAGGGCTAGATCTTCTGGATCATGAGGATTATTAGTTGGAATATTAGAGGTTTAAATGATTTAAATAAATGTGATAAAATTAGAGCATTTTTTAGGATTATTTTATTAATATTGCTCTCTTACAGGAAACTAAAATAGAATGTCCCGATATTCGCTTTTATAGAAGATTAGGTGGCTATCATTTTAGACATTGGGCCTGTTTACCTTCTGTTGGAACTTCTGGGAGTTTACTTATAGGGTGGCAGGATAGCTCTTTTAAACTTTTCCAAACTATTACCAAGCAACACTCTTTACATATTATTCTCACTAACCTTAGTGATAACTCTTTATTAAATATTTCTAATGTTTATGGTCCGAACTCTAAAATTGATCATAGAGTTATATGGAATGAATATCTGGAATTTAGGTCATTCGCTCTTGAATCTTGGACTATGGGTGGGGACTTCAACGTTACATGTTTTTTAAGAGAACGTTTGCCTCAGGAAGGATACTTCTCTTCTATGGAAGAGTTTGACCAATTTATTATTAATACTAATTTAATAGAACTACCATTTTCTAATAGAGAATTCACTTGGTGTAATACTAGAGAATCCCCGTCTATGGCCCTTCTAGATAGATTTTTCGTCAGTGACGAAATTGACGATAAATTTCTAATTTGTAGAGTCTCCGGTTTACCTTATACTTATTCTGATCACTACCCTATCATTCTTACATGTGATCATCATAAAATTGTTAGTAAAATTTTTTAAATTTGAAAAAATGTGGTTATTAGAATCCAATTTCTCTAATCTAATTAAAAATAAATGGATTTCTATGAATTTTTATAATATCATAAATACAGATAACTCTGCTAAGAATTTTGTTTTAAAACTTAGGGGTCTTAGAAATTTTCTTATAATTTGGAGTAAGAATGTTTTTGGTAGTATTAAAATTAAAAAAGAAAATTACTTTCTGAAATGCTTAATATTAACAAGATAGAAGAAACTAGATAACTAAATCTTGGAGAGCATAGTGTTCTCGCTAATTTAAAAGAAGAGCTCAATTCAATTTTAGAAAAAGAAGTGGTCATGTGGAAACAAAGATCTAGAATTCAATGGATTAATGAAGGTGATAATAATACTAAATATTTTCACAATATGGCTAATGGTAGAAAAAGTAGTAACACAATAAATTCTATTTTTATGAATAATGTAGAATTGGTTGATCAAAGGGATCTTAATAAGGCTTTTACTGATTATTATAGGGATATTTTTGGTAATAAGAATAAGCAAAGAATTAATGTTAGATGGAATTATCTTTATCTTACGGAATGTAGAATTGATCTTACTGATTTTGATAGTCCTTTTACTGAAGAGGAAATTTTGAAGGCTATTAATGATATGCCTAGTGATAAAGCACTGGGCCCCAATGGGTTTCCTATTTAATTTTACAAATTATTTTGGGATGTTTTAAAGTTTGATTTAATTAGTATGTTTAATGAATTTTATAATGGGAAATTTCAATTGGGAAGATTTAATTTTGCTAACGTCATTCTAATACATAAAAAAATCAGTGCTGATAACTTAGAAGATTTTAGACCAATTTTTCTAGTTAATTGTTCTATTAAAATTATCTCAAAAGTCTTAGCTAATAGACTTATCACAAGAATGAATGATTTAATTAATTGTTCACAAACTGCTTTCATTAAGGGTAGAAATATCACAGATGGAGTGGCTGCTGTTTAAGAATACGTTAATCATTATTACAAAAATAACATTACATGTGCTCTTCTAAAACTGAATTTTGCGAAAGATTTTGATTCGGTAGATTGGGATTTTCTAATTGAAATGTTACAGGCTAGAGGTTTTAGTAGCAAATAGATTGGTTAGATTATGAACTTGCTTAAAACAGGTAATTCTAGTATAATGGTTAACGGTATTTTAGGGAATAAAATTCAATCTAAAAGAGGCTTAAGATAGAGGGATCCTTTATCGCCTCTTTTATTTAACTTAGCTGCTGATGTTTTTGCTATGATTATTAAAAAAGTGGTTGGTAATGGTTCTTTAGGATGTGCTGGTAGTGAAATCTCATGCAATGGTATATCTGTTCTTCAATTTGCGGATGATACCTTATTATTTACCTCTCATTTGCCTAATCATGTTATTACCCTTAAATTTATTTTATACAGCTTTGAACTTCTTTCTGGGCTAAGAATTAAATTTGGTAAAATTTCAGTTTTAGTATTAAATGATGTTGATAGGGTTGAAGGTTTAGTTGCTAATATGCTTAATTGTAAAACTAGAATTTTCCTTTTGATTATCTTGGTTTTTTGATTAGACCAACTAAACTTAAACATGATGACTGACTTATTATTATAGATAAAATTAAAAATAGGATTTCTAATTGGAGTGGGAGGTTTTTATCTAGAGCGAGTAGATTAGTTCTTATCAATTCTGTTTTATCCGCTCTTCCGATCTATTGGATGTCTATACATCTTTTCACCTTGGTATTAATACGATTGTTCATTCAGGAAATAATACTTCTTTTTAGCATGATCGTCGGATATTTGTCATTCCTCTTAGGGTAGAATTTAAAGAGCTTTATGAAATTTGTAACTTTAAGACTGCTTTAATTGTTTACCTTTCTTATTTTGAAATGTCTATTTCACATTTTTATAGTTAGTTATAATGTTGAATAATGAGATTGGATTCTATTTAATCTATCTCTTATTTTAGTTTTATTACTTTAATTTCACTAATACATATATATATATATATATATGTATATAAATTTCATTTATATACATATATGTGTATTATTCTTATATTTTGTTTAGTACCATCTTCAGATACAGGTCTAGGTCGGATATGGTGCTAGATTGCTATTTGCAGGTTTTCAGGATTGCTATCGTCAAATGGCAGCGAGGCGTTCATTCTGGATCTTCAGGGTTGGCAGTGAGGCATTCATTCTGGATCTTCAGGGTTGGCAGTGAGGCATTCTTTCTAGATCATCCGCGTTTGCAGTGAGGAGTTCTTTCTCTAGTAGAGCTGCTTGTAGGTGCACTTGGTCACACCATGGATCATCCAATTTTGTAGAGAGACGTTCATTCTGGATCATTCACATACACAATGAGGCCTTCTTTCAGATTCATCCGCATTTGCAGTGAGGCATCCTTTCTTTGGTGGAGCTGTTTATAGATCTGTTTTGCTGATCTCGTTTGGGTTCTTTTAACACCTCATTATCTGGAGGTGGCCTTGCCAAAGTTCAATATTGAGGTGTAATGGGCGGTGGCTTTGCCGGAGCTCATTAGAGAAGTTCCTTGAGTTTATTTTATTTGTTCCTGTATTATGATTTATCACCTGCCAGGCATGTTGGCAGCTCCTTTGTTATTAATGTTATATAATATATGTACATGTGTGCTCTCCTCTATTTTAGAGGATCACACATTTCTTTCAAAAAAATGAATTTGACCATGGAAATTGTGCCGTTGCGTTCGCGGCAAAATTCTGAATAATTTCCATATATAATATTATGAAAATGGAACTCAAACGAGAAAGTTATGGACATTTAAAGTTTTCAGATTTAAAATAATTTAAGTAGAATTCAAACTCAAATAATTAAATAATTCTTAAATTTGAAATTTGAAAGTTAACAGTGATTAGACTTGGGGGTAAATGTTAAAAATAACGTTAACATTAAATAATAATTAAGGAAGAAAGTAAATTAAAAAGCAACGACACAAAATCTTCCTAAATTAGCACGCGTGGGTCAACCGGTAGGGTAGAGGCGGTCGACTGATGAGTGTTGGTGGCGGGTTGGGTTTTCTACATTTGAATGACCGAATTTTTATTATTTTAAACTAACCTAAATCCGATAGTTATGGTGCATTCTAACCACTATAAATAAGAGCCTAGCCCCCTTACTTTTATTCACAAATTATTTTGAGACTAGCGAAGCTTCTCAGTCGTCTTTTTATAGATTTAGAAAAACTCCATTAGGGTTTCAAGTAAGAACTCCTATATATCTATTTTGTTTTCTATTCATTTTCCCAACCTATTCTTCTCTAATTTTTTGAATCTAACACATATACACAAATCCCTTGCTATATATATATATATAAAAGAAGAGATCCGGTAGAGATTGTTAAAGGCATGTCGAATTCAAAGGAGGCAAAGCTAAGGATATACTGTGAGTGGAAATCTTAGCTTTTCTATTTTAGTATTTGATTAGTATAATTTGGGTTTGAATATGCCTTGGGGAGTTTTGGTTTGCGAAAACATCATATTATAAACCCTCAAAACTTCTTTAATGCGAAATGTCAATTCTATGTTGAAATCTCAATTGTTTGTGTCAAAATAATGGAACTAGTGTAGATTTGCAGTTTTGATAATTTACCTTTTGTTTCACTTCTTATTCTTTTTTGTTGAATTCGATTAAAGTGTTTTGGTTAAGGAATAGTGTGTAAGGTACAAATTTTATTCGTAGTTTGCACCGTTCATTCCCATGAATTAAATATAAATTTATTTATTTATTTTATGTGAAAAAGGAGTTGAATAGAGCATAAAAGATTAGAATTGTAAATTACTAGCATCAATACATTCTATTATTTTTGTGTAATAAGTTGAGTTTAAATTTTTGTTGTATAAAAGTCCATTGATTGGTTTTGGATATGAATATTGGAATTTCAGTACTGTTGATAATATGGGATAAGATTTGTATAATTATTAAAAGAGTTGACATTTAAAAGCTAGTTTATGGCATAAATTCTGCATGCTTAGAAATTACTAGATGCCTATCTATATATATTTGTGTAATTAATGTATAATTGCATAGTAAAATAGGTTATTAATTTTATTAAATTTCTCTTAGGAAGGTAATTAATGTTAGAGGTGAAATAAGAAAGATTTCTTATAGGGCCTTGATTACGCAAACAATGAGATGTGTGATAATATATGTAGAGTGTATATAGATTATGACTAAGTTATAGGGATGCAAGGTTAGTCAAAAGCATACAAAAGTCTACCCACTAATCTAGCTACCAGTAGTGTGACTTTGGGGCTAATGTGAGACATCACCTGTAATAAGTAACTGCGATGATGCGAGGTTAGCCCCAAATTCTATAGGGTAAATCTACCCAGCTAATCTGGCTACTGGTACCTACGAATAGTTGGGCTAATGTAAGACGTCACCATAGGGTACGGATCATAAAACGAAGGACCCCCTTTGGAGGTTGAAGGTAATAAGTGGTTGTGTGAGGGTTCGCCTCTTCTATATGTAGGAAGTAGTAAATAGTCGGGATTATAGTTTAGGCATGGTAGAGGATACCTTGGGAAAAAGCCCGCTTCAATAGGAAGTATTAAGTGGCTGAAGAGATTCCGTGCAATGTCAGCTAGACAGTTACCAATGAGGAGTCTGTCTTGGGATTATAGGTAGTAAATGATATGGACCGGCCTTAAATAAAGGTATTAAATGGTTGGAGTCTGACTTATCCCATTTCAAAGGTATTAAGTGAGTTGAATACTATCTTACATTGATAGGACATTATGGATAGTAGATATGAGCTAATAGGTTGATAACAAGTTGGCTATGGGCATATATTTGGAAAGCCTTTTATTTAAGTTTGAGAAAAGCCCTTGGGCTTATATTTGAAAAGAATTATGATGTAGGTAGAAAATGTAAGACATATTCCTATTTAAATTATATTTCCTAAGTACTAATATAGTAAGGCTCGAGATTTTTATTCACCAGACATATATTGTGTTAATACCTCATGTTTGAACCAAAAGTGGCACAAACACCTAGAAGTTTTATGTAGTAGAGGTTAAATAAAGAAAAATAAATGAAAATGAGGAAATAAACAAGACACAATCGTTTATAGTGGTTCGGCATAGCAAGGCGGACGTTCACTTTGAAGTTTTATTTGCTTCTTCTGATTTGGAGGCAGAAGTTCTTAGGGGTCTGTACAACTCCAACACTTTAAAATTTCAAAGTTACAAGAATATCAAAAATAATGGAACTAGAGCCTAAAGATCCCAAAAAATGAGCCTTACCCCCTATTTATACAAGTATGGGGCCTAAAACCTTGTTTGAAATATCTCCAAATCGTTATGCACGAACTTGACCAATTCTTCTAAAGTTATAGGAAACACCTCAGTAGAAGTTGGGACTCGATACCGACCTTAGGTGGGATTCGGTACCGATCCCCAAGATGTCCATATTTGGCTTCTTCAATCCCTCACCTAAAATAACCTTGTAGTTAGCTTCTTAATTCCATAGTCGTTTATATTAATTTTAGTCGTTTCTAAGCCGAAATGATGAAGTTGAAGGAGAACAAAGTTGCAACTTCAAGTGTCTGTGGAGTTTGATGGAGAAGTGCATTGAATCAACAAACCAACTTTGGAAATAGGCTTTTGGCATGGAGATAAGAAAGTAGGCGGAAGATGAGGTCTACCCGAGTTGTATTTGGAAGTCGGTAACGATCCCTAGTGGGAGTCGGTACCGAACCCCAGCGGGAGTCGGTGCCGATCCCTAACTTAGGGGATCCCATTATCTTGTTATCTTTGATGGTTTTGGCTTTGACTTCCTGGCTCTGTCTATGCCTATTTTCTGGACTCCTAAGCTTTCTCTCTGGGCTTTCTGCCTTGATAATTCCAAGTTTTATCTGTCCAGCTTGTTCGGATTCTGCCTGGTCAAAAGGCAGGACAACACTTACTCCCCAAAGCACATCTCGTTTTCAACGCGACGTGCTTTGAATCGTGAGAAGTTTGGATTTCCATGAAGGATTCCACTCTGTGCTTTGAACGGTCACTACCTTTTCGCGAATCGATTCCATGAATTGTCATACGCATAATGATCCGCTGTGATGTTCTGCTTGCATCTGGGACTATAAATCTAGAATGTGATCATATGGTGTGCTATTCCAAGTCTGATGATTTTAGACTAATTCCACCCATGAGTTCTCCAGGTATAAGTCTAACTCTCCTTCAACTTTAGTCGTCAAGTATTGGGTATATACACATGGCACATCACATGTGCATAGGTACTCACACACATACACATAAACCATATGTATGCTTGTACATGTTTTTTTGTTTAGAATTTAGGACTCGGTACTGATCCCTGATTTGGGAGTCGGTACCGACTCCATACTTGAAAGATTTTTAAAGTTCACATGATAATACGGGTTGGTGGCACTATATAACCCATCTGCTCCATTCTACTTTCTCACTTTGCTTTTACCGACCCAAGAGAGCTCGAACTCCTGCCATTGAAAAACTTATGATCCCCGAACCAATCTTCGACTTCGCTTGAACTTGAGACCAGCATTGCTCATCATTGCCTGCACCCGAAGTCGCTATTCCATTGCCTCGATCAAATCTGCTTTCACCAACCTGAACCCTAGCCCGAGATCTCGCTTTCATTTGAACTGATTTTTAACTTTAACTCCACGTCGAACAAAATTAGGTAGGATGATGACTGGTCGCATATGAATGGACAAAGAGTTGAGCGTGGTCAGGGGAAGAACTTGCAATTTTGGTTCTTGAGGTCGGTAGGGATGAAGGAGGAATATGGGATTTGCCTAATTAAGGGAGTCACGGGGATCGGTATTGATCCCTATACTCAGGCAAATTTTGCCTACTCCAAGCCTTGCAATTGAACTTTACCTTGGAGTTTCATGCTGAATTTCCTCTTTCATCTCGAACTCTTCCAAAGCATGACCGATAACATTAAGCTAGTCGGGACGGTCAATGATGATGGTCGTCGACCAATATCTAGAATTCAAAGTGAACCACTAAAATAAACAGTTAGATAATAACCAAAATCTGAATTCCACCACACCGCACCATATTGCACTATAATCTATTTTAGCATGGGGTGCATGGTTTGTATTTAATCTTCTAATGTTGATTATCTTTCAAGCTTTTTATAGAAATGGACCATAGACATTCCAAACGTCTGGCTGCTCATAGTACAGGTACTTTACCTTCAAAATATAACAAATCAAATGCAGAAACAAGCTTAGCTACAACTTCTCAAGTGCAGCAAACTCCTATCCAACAATAGTAGCAACCAAAAATTTCATGTGTTGATCAACAAAATCTAGAGAACCCCGAATAGAGCAACAAATTCCTGAAAATCCAGTTGAATCGGTAGATGGGCCTCAAATAGATCCAGCACCCGATACTCTAGGATGCTGTAATACCGAATAACCCGATCGATTATGTTCCCTCCAAAATCGATGAAGAATCTCTTTGGAGGTTATGTAGTAATCATGGAATTCCATTTGATGATGTTTTAGCACCGTTTCATGATCAGAGAGCTCATGATCCTCAAGAAGGGTATATATCTTGCAACAGATATATGTGCCTATCGGGTTGCATCCCGCCATTTAATTAATTCGTCCCATGAGTCCTAAACTTTATGAGACTAACTCCTACACAGCTGCATCCAAACAACTACGCCTTTCTTCTTAGCATTTATCTAGTTTTCATTGAGCATTTGAACTGAGTGCCTAGCGATGAAGAAATCTGATATATTTATAGCTTTAAAAGCTGCAAAAAAACCGTCTCTTATTTACTTAGAGTCGACGAGGGATGTAGAATCATCTCCGAGGCTTGGAACATGCTAAGTTATTTCAAGGCTGAATGGTTCTATGTGCGCTACCCACCCGGATTCGCTCGTAGATGGACATTTGGATATAAGTTTTATTTCAAACGCCATCCGTGCATTTGCCTTATAATCTGTATGCTTAGTTTATCTTTCACTATTGTATAAATGTTCCGGCAAGACCCAACAGTGGATCACTTTCAGATACCGTTAGTGCTCTTATGGTAATCCTAGCTGAGGATGAGTATATAAGAACTCTACTGACGGACGAGAATCTTCTCGCTCATGGCTTATTAGAGGAAGGCTGCAGCACTAGCATAGTTTCGGTTGTCAACATTGAGGATGATGATGATTATAGCAATCCGCCTGCAGGAGGCAAAGTTGATCTTAAGTTGCCCCTAGCTCCAAGTCCTGGGGCCAGAGCCATAGAAAACATGGAACTAGAGCACAAAGGCATCGAGGAAGGAGAAATTATTGGAGAAGATGGTGAGGCCGGCCAAAGTGACATTGAAGTGGGCCACGGATTCCAGACCGAACAACCCAGAGACGACTCACCGCCTACTCTGAAAAAGAAATTGATTGCAATAATTTCGAAGACACAGACTTCCACTCAGTCCCCACCAATCACTAGTGTAGAGATGACCCCATGTTATCAGGTATTTTGACCGGCTATACCGAATTGATTGCACAAGTCAGATTCGACAGCTATCAAGGTCGATAAGTCCAGAGTGATGGTTGTGTGGCCCAGAAGTCAAGTATAGATGATAACACGAAGTCAAGGTTGAATGGAATTAATAGATATGCATGGCAGAATTTTCGAAGTATGAAATATGGTTCAACATATAGGAGGGATCAACATAAATTGACTTCCATCGTAGGGATCGGTATGTTTTAGGGAGTAAGGGCATTTCAATAGAAAACATGCAATATCTCAAAATCCACATGTCCAATGCATATGAAATTTTATAATTAAGATATAAGGACCCTAAGGAGCATGCCCTAGGGATTACACCTCAAGAAGATGAAATTAGAGGGATCGACAATATTCTCTTGGTACGGATCGGCAGGAATCAGCAAGCAATCTATATTGAAGCAAAGATCAAGCAATAACTCAAGTTCTACGAATCCATTTGGCATGAAATTTTGAGGAAAAGCATATTTTAGCATGAGTAAGCTACCATAGGGATTGCACGCGAAAGTTCGACCAAAGTAAGGATTGGTACCGATCCCTCTTTTCTGGGAATTGGGCCATGCGATCACTCTTGTGGGTCCATATGGTTCTGAAGGTCCTTCTACCGAATTTTTAGGGAGATATTTGGCCATCTTCGTCTATAAATAAAGGATTGGTTGTTTATTTTTGAGACCTTTATGTTATTAGTTGCTTTATACTCTTTTGTAACTAAGGATTTTCATCCTATACATATTGTACTTAGTTTATAAAGTGATTAATAAAGCAATATGTTCAAAGTGGACGTACGCAAACAACGTCGAACCACTATAAATCATTGTATGCGTGTTATTCTTTCAATTTACTACTATTTCTTTGCTATTATACTATATTTTAATTTTATATTCTTTGTTTGTTTCTCTTTAAAACATCTATTGGGTGTTTGTTCCAATTTTTGGTGCAAACATTTTGGTGCTTCCACTGAAAACCTTGATTCTCAGCTTATTAGGATCCCTTTGTTGCTACTGGATTGCATAAATCCCCCGAAGGAGATCCATAGTTATCTTCAAGAAGTTTGCTTGTTCTATTCATATTTGCAAAAATCTAAGTAAAGCTATCAACAACGGTGAGGAACACTAGATCTACTTCTCAGAACGTGGAAGGAAATGAGAATGCTTGCATCCAACAAAGAGGCCCGAGCAGTCAACCGATGGATGTGAATGCTGATCGAGTTGAAGTCTAGAATCCAGCTGATTCCATTAAAAGGGCTAAATTCCAGAGTCTGATGAGAGAGCTAGTGGATAGTCGACGGTAATTAAATCAGCAAATTCAATCCAATATCAACTTAATGAACCGACTCAGTCTGCAACAGTGAGGGAAAGCAAGGAGGGACCCTACCCCTTACTCAACATCGGAGAGTTCTTGTTCATTGGACGAGTATCACAGACACATGCGTCATAGAATAGACGGATATTGTGCAGAAACTTCCGAGCATCAATAATCAGACCTGACTGATCTGCCTGGAACGATCAGTGCTAATCTCTCTATAGGGATCGGTATCGATCCCTCTTCCAAAGGAGGGAACTAACCTGTACATGCTGGGATCCAAGCTGTAGCTGCTGTTGCTGATCTGGTTAATGGAGTTCATTCGAATGTTGACCAATTGCTTCCCCGTAATGGTGATGAAGTGAATGTGCATGGTATACATCGGGAGGATGGTGAGCCAAGAAGGCATGGGATGGCCTATAGACATCGATCAGACCATTCACGTGAGGTGGAACACAACCATCGCTTGGCACCAACTATCCAAATGCCGAACTTGTCGGCTATGGTTAGATACTTAGTAAGAGGGAACCAAGGCTTGACCAATGATGATTGGGGAATCTCGAGAAGCCATACCCCATTCACTGAAAATGTCCTACATGCACAGAATCCAAGGAGGTTCAACTTGCCGTTGATGCTAGCCTACGAGGGAAAAACTGACCCTAGGCAGCACATCATGAGATATGAATGGCCGATGGATTCCGCATGAGTAGATGTTGCAACCAAGTGTAGTTGTTTTCCCATAACTCTCTCTAGAACAACAACAATGTGGTTTACAAGGTTACCCCCACGGTCGATCTCTAGATTTGATGATTTAGCAACATGGTTTGTGGAGCAGTTCCATATGCACGCAACTCGCCCCAAAGATGTAATGTTTCTGTTCAGCATGATCCAGGCTCTGGGAGAATTATTAAAAGATTATTTGGAGAGATTCCATACTGCTGTTACAGAAATCAGTAATCCAAATGACCATGCAATATTGATGGTCGTAGCAAGAGGGATTGATCCAGAGTCTGATTTTAGCAATTGGTTAGCTAGCAAGCCAACCGCAAAGTTGGAGCACTTTTACGCAAAGGCGTCTCATTATTTGAGGAAAGAGGAAGCCAGATGCTCTAAGAAGAAGAATGTTGCAGGACCAATTGGAGAGGGAGTACAGAGTAATATTACAGTGAAGTGGTCCGATGATAGCTCTGGAAAGTTCAAGTGAATGTCCAGAACAAACCGAATCAACAAAAGAAAGGCGGAGATAGGAGCCCAGAAAAAAAAAGGGATTCTAGGAGAGGAAAGCCTAGGATTCCTATATATGATACTTACATGCCACTTAATACATCACTAGAGAATACTCTATTTGTCTACCTGCAATACCATGTAGTACAGGAAGCAACCTCCGAAAGAATCAACGGAGAAGCAAAAACAAACCGGAAAATATTATCGATTTCACGAATGTTATGGTCATAACACAAATGAATGCAAGCATATCCAGGATATTATCGAAAAGCTAATTCGAGATAGAAAGTTACAACAGTTTGTAAAAACACCACGGGATGGAGGGCAAGGGACATCTGACCCCAACCGAGGACAAGCACTGCACAGGGTAAAGGAACCTGCACAGACTGGCGAAAGATTAGTAATCAATACAATAGTCAGAGGACCACATCCAGCTGATAAGAGTTGGCATGAGATGGAACACTATGCTAGTGCGATTAAGCATGTGAATTTTGAATGTTGTTCGAGTATGGAAGATGGAGCTTCGAAAAAAACAACAACGTATAATGATAGATGATATCGTGTTTAGAAATAGAGACATAGACAAGGTGGAGGCTTCGACAATTGACCCAATGGTTATTTTGACCACGATCAACCTAGCTTTAGTGAGAAGGATAATGGTTGATTGTGGTAGGTCAGTAAATATAATTTTCAAAAAAGCTTATGATCAGATGAGGATGAAAGCCAAGGACTTGAAACCGTCTAAAGCTCGCATTCATGGCTTTAATGGTGCTGCAACTGAAGCTGTTGATTATGTTGAATTGCCTATGGAATTGGGGAAGGTGACCGTAGGAGAGTGCGGATTTTTCCATTTGTCGTTTTGGATGTTGACTCTCCATACAATGCTTTTCTAGGCCAAAAAGCCCTAACTGATTTTCAGCTAGCTCTTGCCCCATGGTATTTGACTTTGAAATTCCCAACTGATAAAGGTGTTGGGGTTGTTCATGGTGATTAGGTGACTGGATGTGCCTGTTCTGTAGTTGAATTGAGGGATGCTCAACGAAAGGAGAAAGGTAAGGGTGTTGACAAGTCTGCCCACATCCAAGCCCCTGAAGATTGACAACTAGCGCCTGAGCCTTGGCTCGAGCGCCATAATCGGTTTTATAGAGAAATAGATCTGAGAGATAACAAGGAAGAGCCCAAAAGACCAAGGTTGCACCAACTGAGCTGACGATTGACATCGCAGTCAGCCACCCGACTCATCCTGGGTCCTAAAAATCGGATCACAACTCAGCCCCCCAATGATGAAAGAACATGCTGGATTTCTCCGAGCGAATCTTGACGTGTTCGCTTGGACTCACTCTGACATGTGTGAGATATCGCCAGCCATTACTAGTCATGCATTGAATATTGACTCAAGGCATGTCTGGTGAAACAAAAAAGGCATGGCATGGATCCAAAGAGATCTACTACTCTTAAAAAGGAGGTGGGTAGGCTAAAAGATAACGGGTTTATTCACGACGTCCTCTACCTTAAATGGGTATCTAATCCTTGTGAGAAAGGCGAATATGAAATGGTGGACATGCATTGACTACTCGAACTTGAACAAGGCATGCCCAAAAGACAGCTTTCCCCTTCTAAGGATCGACCAGTTGGTTGACTCAACCACGGGACACAAATTGTTATCGTTAATGGACGTGTACTCAGGATATAACCAAATCCCAATGCACATTTCCGATCAAGAGCACACCTGTTACACTACTGATATTGGATTATATTGCTATGTGGTAATGCCATTTGGACTAAAGAATGCAGGAGCAACCTACCAATGCTTAATCAACATAATGTTTAGAGATCAGATTGAAAAAACGATGGAGGTATATGTAGATGATATGCTCACAAAGTCATGACTGTCTAGCGACCATACTAGAGATCTGGTAGAAATGTTTGATATTCTCCGATATTACAAAATGAAGATTAACCCTCTGAAGTGTTCTTTTGGCATTGCATTAGGAGAGTTCTTGGGTTTCATCATTAAAGGCCATGGAATTAAAGCTAATCCCGAGAAGATCCAAGCTATTCGCAACATTCAAGCGCCAAAGACTATCAAACCAGCACAAAGCCCGAATAGGAAGGTTGCCGCTCTAAGCCGATTTATTTCTAGAGCTACTGATAAATGCATTCCTTTCTTTGACTTGATTAGGAGAGTAAAAAGGAATTTTGAATGGACATAGGATTGTAAAGACGCATTCCAAGCTTTGGTTAACCACTTAGAGAGACCTCCCATCTTGTTAAAGCCGGTGGATCATGAAGGTTTATATATCTACTTGGCCGTGTCGGTACGTGCTATAAGTGCCGTGCTGCTTCGCAAGAGAATCGAATCAAGAGGTCGGTCTATTATGTTAGCAAACTATTGACAGGAGCTGAAAGGAACTATTCGAAGATAGAAAAACTGGCATATTATTTATTGATTTCTTCACAAAAGCTCCGCCCATACTTTCAGGCACATCCTATCAATGTTTACACCGATCAACCATTACGATAGGTCCTGCAGCAACCTGAGACGTTTAGAATGTTACTCAAGTGGAATATTGAACTTAGTTAATTCGACATCACTTATCTTCCTCGAAGGGCTATCTTGAATCAGGCACTAGCGAACTTTATAGCAGAATTTACTGCGTAGGATGATTTCCCAGAGAGCAATGAAACCCCTACCATACGGGGGAAGTTATATTCAGATGGAGCATCTAATGATTGTTGTTGTGGAGCTGGAATTTTTCTTATAACTCCCAAAGATCGGTCAATTTTCTATGCTTTAAAACTCGATTTCCCTGCAACAAACAACGAAGCTGAGTATGAGGCATTGATTGTTGGACTTAAACTCGTTAGAGAACCGGGGATAAAGTTTCTTGAAATCTTTTACAACTCATAATTGGTAGTATACCAAGTCAAGGGAGATTACCAAGCTAAAGGACATGACTTGCTATGTACCTTACCCAAGTCCAAGAATTGTTGACTGACGTTGAGTACTATGATATTACGCACATTCCTTGGGATAAAAAAGAAGTGGTTGATTTATTGGCAAAGTTTTCTAGTACCGAGGATGCACAACAGATGGGCTTGGTTCTAGTCGAAGTATTAAATGCTCTAAGCATAAGCCCAATGGAAATCGACCAGGTACTAGAGACGGAGCCTGAGAAGGAGTATGGACGACCCCGATTAAAGACTTTGCTACAAGGGGTTCTTCCCGAACGAAGGAATAAAAAACGACAAGTCCATCGTAAAGCTTCACAATATATCATACATGAAGGAGCTATGTACAAGAAGGGTTTTTCCGTTCCCCTACTTTGGTGTATCGCCCATGATGAAATAAAACGAGTCTTGAAGGAAGTTCATGAAGGGGAACGTGGCAATCACACTGGAGGGGAACTCTAACAAAGAAAATACTCTGTTACGGGTATTATAGGTTGACCGTCAATCGAGATGCTGTAAATTATTTAAGGTGATGCGACAAGTGGCAGATATATGCAAAGGTTCCAAGAGCTCCGCCGATGGAAATTACACAAATGGTCAGTCCATGGCCGTTTGCTATATGGGGCATAGATTTTATCAGTTCCTTACCGATCTCTAAAGGTGGTGCAAAGTACGCCATCGTTGCTATTGATTACTTCACCAAATGGACCAAAGTGGAACCATTAGCGATAATCACAACAAATAAAGTAATCAACTTCATTGTTCGATACATCGTCTGTCGTTTTGGTCTTCCGCGAACTATTGTAACAGATAATGGGACTCAATTCAACGCTGCTGAATTCAAAGACTTCTACCATTGGCATCATATTGAAAAAATATTTGTGGCAGCCGCTCACCCCAAGAGAATGCATCTGGCCTAGCACATGACCTTATTGCATGCTATATACCCTTCCGGGAGTGAATGAGCCCTATCGTTCACCGAAGGAACTAGAACGTCTTCGAAGGGAATCCCATGTCTAGAATATAATATGCAAAGAGCGGCCTCCCCAATTCTGGAGGCTTGAGAATCTATCGGGTTATCTAAAAATATAGCGCCTTCTATAGTGTGGAGGGAAGGACTTATATCTTCCATCGGGAGGACGGGAACGTCAGAGAAAAGGTCGACCGATGGGTTGGAAACTTCTGGTTATTCAGTTTGATGACCATGGGAAAGCCTGCCAGAAATATTTGCAAAACTTGACTCAGCTTCGGGATTACTATGTTGTGAAGTTGGTCCAGAAGACATTGCAGCTAGACGCTCTGAACGTCTGAAGTCCATGTCAACTATACTAAGTAGATAATTGAGATTAGAAAAGTTTACCTGTCCCCTCATGCTAAGTGTAAGCTAGTGTGGTGCGGTGTCATGTAGTGCAGAGATAAGCAACTCAAAATAAAAAAAAACTAAGTAAATGACGAGACTCTTTATTCCGACCAGAGTGACCGTCATCGCTGATCGTCTCAACTGGCAAAAAGATTAATCGGTTGTGTAAGCTTTAGGATCGACCATCAGCATATCAAATTGTGAAATCTGTTTTTAAAGTCCATGTGTTAAGATGTAGTACATGTTCAAAGTCACAAGGATTTGATCATGCAATTGCATGTTCAATAATGAATATGAAAGTCATGTTGTTTGTCATCATCATATGTTCTAGTTCATTGAGGTGGGATGTTATAGTTGCTTAAACAAGTGATTATAGATTGGTTTTCAAGTTCAATTCGAAGGCTAGAATTAGCCAACTATAAGTAGCCGATCCCTATTTGTCGATCCCTATTTACTGAACCTTATCCAAAAGCAAAAAATTGATCCCTCTCTCCAGATGATATATGCCAATCCCTTTCCTTCAGTAAAAAATACCGATCTCTCCACGGTACCTAACTCTACCGATCCCTCTACTTCACTGTTTTCGCCCTTCCACCAAACTTCTACACCGATCCCTCTCCCACTTAACCAAACAACCAATCCCTTAATCTCATCAAAACCGAACCCTCTCGAAGTACCCATAACTGATCCCTCCTTACGCACTAAAAACCAATCCCTACAATCAACCGTTATACCGATCCATTATACCCACACATTACACCAACTTCCACTGCCGATCCCCCCATCTTACCATTTCACTTCATCTCCTCCAAATCAAACTAAAAACACGTAGTTTCATAACCCCTAAAATCTCCAACTACATCGTCTCATCACTGACACTTATTAAATTTCATATATAATGAGACCTATAGGTGTGTAAAGAACGAGTTGCTCAAAGGGAGATGTTGAATTTCAATTCAAGTTGAAGGCGAAGTAAGAGAGAATCACAAGTTTAAGGATGAAAGCAGTATGTGATTGTAAGTAGAGGGGTTGGGCTAAAATTGGAGGAAAGGGTTTGGAAATGATTTTGAAGGAAATATGGAGATAGTTTCGGATGAAGAAATTAGCTAAGGTAGAGGATGGAAGGGGAAGTGCTAGCTTATATGCGAGACTAGGGGGATCAGTCCTTTTTTCCTTTCTCCACGAGGCTAGAGGGGCCGGCCCATTTGAGCTTCTCTTCAAAGCCCAAAAAAAGAGAGAGGGATCGGCTAGAAATATGCCGATCCCTATGAACATAAAAAGAAAGAGGGGGGATCGGCTAAACATATGCTGATCGCTGTAAATGCTTAAAAAAGAAACAAAAAAAGGAGGGATCGGCTATGATCATGTATGCAAACAAACGTAGGTGTGGAAATTATTCAAAGCATGTATGTTCAAAATGCAATGAAATTGCATCTTACCTAATGGAGATTGGCGACGACCCATGAGCATACGAATTCGTCCGGGAGCCAACGACAAGAACAAGTATTTGAACGTGCATGTGTATGGGTCTGAAAGTTCAATTTTTGAAATCAACAGAAGTTAAAATCAAACCTGAATCTTTCAAGTTCGAGGCTGGACCAAATAACCAAAGCTTATTAGTCTCATGGGAAACAAACTTATGTATCAACCGATGGAATATAACCCTGAATTTATACTATTGGGAATCGATCAAGTGCCATGACGACCAAAAAGGGATACAACACTTTGGGAAATTAATTCGATAGCGAGATAGCGACCATTCAGAAAACTGGACGGGCTTCTTTCCGATGACTCTAACTTGCTTTGGTTCAAAGCACGTCATGTTCAGCACAAGACGTCCTTTGGGAGGGCAAGTGTTATCTAGCATTTTGACATGGTCACATGGCTATATTGAACTGATTGCACAAGTCAAATTTAACTGCTATTAAGGCCAATAAGTCCAGAGTGACGGTTGTAGGGACTAGAAGTAAAGTATAGATGATAACACGAAGTCGAGGTTGAATGGAATGTATAGATATGCAAGGCAGAATGTTCGAATTATGAAATATGGTTCAATATATATGAGGGATTGGCATGAATTGACTTCCATCATAGGGATCGGTATGTTTTAGGGAGCAAGGGCATTTCAATAGAAAACAAGCAATATCTCAAAATATACATGTCCTATGCATATGAAATTTTGTAAGTAAGATATAAGGACCCTAAGGAGCCTACCTTAGGAATTGCACCTCAAGAAGATGAAGTTAGAGGGATCGGCACTATTCTCTTGGTACGGATCGGTAGGAATTAGCAAGCAATCTATATTGAAGCAAAGATCAAGCAATAACTCAAGTTCTACGTATCCATTTGGCATGAAATTTGGAGGCAAAGCATATTTTAGCATGAGGAAGCTACCATAGGGATCACATCTGAAAATTCGACCAAAGTAAGGATTGGTACCGATCCCTCTTCTCTAGGAATTGGGCCATGCGATCCCTCTTGTGGGTCTATATGGTTCTGAAAGTCCTTCTGTCGAATTTTCAAGGAGATATTTGGCAATTTTCGTCTATAAATACAGGCTTAGTTGTTCATTTTCAGGACCTTTACACTGCTAGTTGCTTTATACTCTATTGTAACTAAGGATTTTCATCTAATCTCTATTGTACTCAGCTTATAAAGTGATTAATAAAGCAATCTATTCAAAGTGGACGTAAGCAAACAACGCCGAACTACTATAAATCATTGTGTGCGTGTTATTCTTTCAATTTACTACTATTTCTTTGTTAGTATCCACTATTTTTATTTTATATTCTTTATTTTTTTCTCTTTAAAACTTATTTTGGGTGTTTGTGCCAATTTTTGGTGCAAACACCCCATCTATTCATTCAACGGGCACATTTGCCAGTCTAGGGCCTATCCTTACGGAGTTCGGCTCTTTCGACGTTGGTAACATTATCATCGGTGACATCGGTTCTCTGGTCCGCTTTGATAAGGACATCATTCCAATCGGTGTGGGAGTGAAGCTCTAGTACATGGTCCATCGGGGGGGACACTAGGAGACACACATATACGCGCACTATACGACACTCGCACTTAACCCATGTCCTTATCCGTTTGATCTAACTCACCACTGTTTTTTTCATATGTTCAATGGATAAGAGCAAATGTTCATTATGATCCATAAAGAGAAAGCGTATCATGCTCAATGCCCTCGGTCGAGCTTATACCATCAAGGGAGTGGCTGAGAATATGATTCTAGCTACCGCTCCAACCGCGACAGAGACGACCGGGACAGGAGTAGTTATGACAGGGACTGTTCTTCTCATGACACTGCTCCTAAGTGCTAATCTAGATCCAAATCACCTCATTTTGGAGGCCCAGATAGGCAGCCTAACCGCTATGATGATATTCCACCGGTTGACTCATCTCGAGCTCCACCACTGCCTCTGTCCCTTTACAATCCACGACATTATCTCACTCTAGGCGATTATCTAAGCGCAAACATCATAAGATTGGCTTCGATACTTTTCATCAGAGGACAAGCAAAGGAAGCTCTATTGCTTCGGCTATTACAGAGGAGCAATAGGTAGACACTACGGGGTGGATGCTGAGCTTAAGAGCGAATTCCCCAACATTTTCTTTGATAGAGTCAAGTTCTTTCCAAACTTAAAGAGAATTCATGCTGAAGTCCAACAGAGGACCATCGACTACATGATCGATGTCCATAACCAATACAATGAATGGGAAAAGTTGGCTAAAAAGATTTTAAAAGTCTCAAGAGACAGTTTGCAAGAGATAGAGAACTAGAAACTCATTGTGGTCGAGAACAACCGAATCATAGCCTTTCTCGATACCGAGCTCGAGAATTCAAGAAAATCTCAAGTCGAAGCAGAGAAGAAGGCCATTAAAGCACTCAAAGTAGAGAGATCAAAGCATTTGAATGAAATTGAGCAAGAGCATCATCGTAACCACGAGCTTGTAATGGAAAGGGATGCTGCCAAGAGGAACATAACTGAATTGAAAACCAAGCTCGAGCGTGAGATCATGGAAAAAGCTGAAGCGCAGAAAATTATTCAGGATGCATGCGATGAGCTGGTCGCCGTCAGGGTTGAGAGGGATAATGCACTTGAAAAGAACAGGGACATTGATGCTCTCTTCAAGGGAGAAGTTGAAGCTGCAGTAAAATAGGTTGAGGAGCGGGTAGAGGAGCAGATGATGAAGAAGTTTGAGCCATTGATCACTCAGTACAACGCCAATGTTCTCAAATTTCGAAATCTGGAGTGGTTGAAATAAGATTACCCTTTTATGCTTGCACGTTGCAGGGAATAGGTTGTCAAGGAAGAGATTGAATTTCTTAACAATGATAATATTGATATGGAGCAGTTGAAAAAAAAAAGATTCTGAAGGGAGATGATCCCATAATCCTCTATGATAACCAACATCTTATTCACCCGGAACTTGATGCAACCATTCAAAATGAGTTAGGTGAAGGTTCCGGCTCTAAGCATCATACTGCTACAGCTGGTCAAACTTTCGAGATTCAAGCTACTCCCAGTTCCACCATTGATTCCTCTACCGACGCTGGTTATGACCCAGAGAAGCAACAGCTCCAGAAATCCATTGTTCTCTCCTCTATTCCTGAAGGAACTCCCGACAGCACTCCAGCTCATGTTGAAGTTCAAACTGAAGAAGGTATCTTGTTTACTTCTCCTATTTTCTAGAGAGTTGACGTGTCACCGGTCAACATCATTAACCTCCCTCTTTGTATTTCTTTAGCTAAGAGTTAGCCTGCAATTGCTCTGCTTCCTCCCTAGGATTCTCAATTGGGGCCACAAATATCGACGATGGAGTTTGTAACCATCACAGTCTCGACAACAATTCCTAGCATCCCGGTTGAGGAGACCCCGAGCCTTGACGAGCGCATGATAGAGGCTTTGTTGGAAGAAGGAAACGATGAGAATTAGGGGACTCAAGTTGATGGGGATGTTGTTATTACTGGGGTCTCCTAGTCCCTATCGGTCCCTTCTACGCATGAGCTTGAGCAAAAACTTAGGTGTTATTATTACTGGGTCTCCCAGTCCCTGTTGGACCCTTCCATGCATGAGCTTGAGAAAAAACTTAGGGCGGATATCCTCCTTGCTTGTCAAATCATGCAAGAGCAAATATAAGTTTTTCCTCCTCCGTTGTCGATCGCTTTGCCCGGGCAAACCATTTTCACTTCAGTTTATATTCCTTCGCCTGGGGGTGCTCGAAGTACGTCGACAGTGTTTTCACAAAGCATCCCTACCTCCATTTCTCCGCCTGAGGGCGGCCAGAGTGCACTTGTTGGGTCTTTGCAAAGCACTCCCTCCAAAGGCCAAGGCGATAGAGGAAGAGGTGGAAAGAGGCAAGGAGAAAGCTTGAGTGAAGTCTTCCTAGTTCTAAGAAGAGAAAGAAGTCCAAAAAGAAATAGTTGCAAGATTGTTTTTACGTAAATAGACTTCTTTTGTTTGTTAGCTGGCCTTGTATGGGTTTTGCCCCCATTACTACTTTTTCGATTTTGGTGTGAACCACTTGTACTTAGCTTTCCTAGTTGACGTCAATAACAAGGACATTTTGTTTTGTAGAAATTTTTGCTTAAATTTGTCCAAGTACTTAAGGTTTATGCTTTCCACTCAATGTACTTGCGATTTATCTCTTTTAGTGATGATTTTTGGATTAGGTCATTAATTCAATTTGTAATTTGCCGATTCGCATCGTTTTAGCGAATGTAAAGAAATCCTTGGGGTAAACCACTTAAGACAGTGGCTTAAATATCCCTTTCCTGGATAATAAGTCCCAACCGTATCAAACTTAGGGCATACGTTTAAGTTTACTACTTAAAATCGTAATCCGCACAACCTCATCCAAGGTGTTAGCATTCGATCAAACCTAACTTGGGCACTGACCGAAGGCTTATAAAGTGGATCTTGCTTTACTCCGAGCATGGACCCACCTTTCTGCCTTCTTCGGGCCAGGTGTTAAGGTTAGAAAGAATTGTCATGCCTCTTTCTGTTTATACTTTTTCCCTCAGTTCGGGGAGGAGAGCCAGTTTGCGAATGAACGTGTTTCATCTGCTTAAGTTTATACTCTGACTCTTACTTTGGAAATGAAAGTTAGAGTACGGAGGCTCGTATCACATCTGGTTTGCGTTTATACTCCTGCCCTCAATTTGAAAGCAAGAGTCGGGATGTGGACAGTCAGATCATGTCCGGCTTAAGTTTATACTCCAGCTCCTACTCCGGGAGCGAGAGTTAGAATGCAGATAGTTATGTCATGTGCAGCTTATGTTTATACTTCGGCTCCTACTCTAGGAGCGAGAGTTAGGATGCAGATAGTTATGTCATGTCCGACTTATGTTTATACTCCGGCTCCTACTCCAGGAGCGAGAGTTAGGATGTAGACAGTTATGTCATGTCCGGCTTATGTTCATACTCCTGCCCCTAATCCAAAGGCGAGAATTAGCCGAGTCAATCTCCCAACATAAAAAAGGTACTTCACGGGCCCGATCATGGGCCACAGAAGTTTGACCGACACCTATCTCCAGGTACCTAAGCACCTGGATTAATATGTAGATTCGTTCGAGTTGATCAAGTCACAACTCCTAAGAAATGGAGAGATAGAATTTATGACTTGAAAGGTTGTTTTATTGATTAAAGACAGAAAGTGACAAAATTCTGACTTATTACACAGCTCTTGCCAGTTATGTATAAATTTATTCTCTAAGTGAAATAGCGTCTTAGATTCTCGCTATTCCACACCCTTGGGAGTGAGATCCCATCTGTAGTTGCTAGCTTGAAAGTGCCGTCTCCAAGGTTTTCCTCTATTGCATACAGACCTTCCTAAATCAGGCCCAAGTTCTTAGGGCCAAGGAAGATTGGTTTGGGAACCAAATTGCTGACTTCAAAGGTTTGACTCCTAACTTTGGTGTTATAATATAGTATGACTTGGTGTCTGTGCGCAGCTCAACTTCGGCCCACTTCTCATCGATCATATCAAGAGACTCCAAAAAGAGTTGCTCGTTCGACTGTGGATTGTAGTGGGTGAGCCAATGAGAAGGTGCTTTCAGTTCGATCGGGATCACAGCCTCTGATCCGTATGCCAAGGCGAACAGAGAATGGCTAGTCGCTAACTTGTGGGTGGTTTGATAAGCCCAGAGTGTTAACGGGAGTTCATCGAAGCACTTGCCTTTGGCCTTCTCTAATCGTTTCTTAAGGATGGACTTAGTAATCTTGTTACAGCTTCAACCTAACCATTCGCCTAAGGATATGCTACCGTTGCAAATCTCTTCTCTATGTGGTGTCGAAGGCAGAAATCCTTAAACTCCATGATATCGAATTGGGTCCAGTTATCGGTAACGATTGCTTATGGAACTCCAAAATGACAGATGATATTCTGAACAACAAAGTTGATTAATTTCTTCATAGTAATCATGGCTAAAGGCTCCGCCTTAGTCCATTTAGTAATCGGCGTACTTTACGCCACCTTTAGATATCGGCGATAGACCGACAATATCAATCCCCCAAACTGCAAACAGCCAATGACTAACTATTTAGGTAATTTCTATCAACGGGGCCTTCGAAATTTTAGCAATTCTCTGGCACTTCACACTTTCGGGTATAATCATCCACGTCTCGATTAATAGCTAGCTAGAAATATCCGTAATGAAAGATTTTATTCACCAAGGTCTGTCGCTCAGTGTGGTCGCCACAAGCCTTTTCATGAACTTCTCTCAGAACTCGTTTGACCTCGTCGTCAACGACACACCAAAGCATGGGGACAGAGAAACCCTTCTTGTATAATAATCCTTCTAACGTGATGTATCTCGAGGCTTGTCGGGGTTTTGTGTCTTTCATTCCTTCTCTTTAGAAGGGTCCCACTTTGCAAATAATCCTGAATCAAAGTCATCCAGAACTCCCATTTAGGCTCAGACTCCAAGATCCAATCGACATCCATCCATTCGATGCTCGGAGCTGAAAGCACTTCCATTGGAACTAGGCCCATGAGCTTCGCATCTCCAAAACTAGCCAACTTAGCAAGCGAGTCAGTTTTCCCATTTTCCTCTTTAGGAATATGAGTAATCGTGTAATATTCAAAGTCATCAAGTAACTCAAGAACCCAATTTAGACAGTGAGCTAGTCTTGCTCCTTTCGCCTGATATTCTTTCCGAACTTGACATATCACTAGCTAGGAGTCACAAAAAATGTGTAAAGACTTTATTTCCAGTTCCTTAGTGATCTTGAGTCCTATAATCAAGGCTTCGTATTCGGCTTCATTGTCCGTTGCTGGAAAGTCGAATTTCAAGGCGTAGCAGATTGGGTGCTCTTCGGGAGTGACAACCACAACCCCAACACCAAACACCGATCATTGGATGCACCATTTGTGTACATCTTCCATCCAACTTCCCTTCCTCCACTGCTCTCTGAATAATCATCTCATGTAGTGAATGGCTATGAAATCCGCCAAAGCTTGACCCCGAATTTCTCTCCTAGGGTGATTAGTGATATCGTATTGACTCAATTCAATTTTCCATTTTAGCAGCCTTCCTGAAGTCTCGGATCGTTGTAAGACTTGTTGTAAAGGCTGGTCATTAAGGACATTGATTGGATGAGCCTGAAAGTAGAGGCAGATCTTTCTTGAAGCGATCGGTAGACAATATGCGAGCTTTTCCCTTCTCGAATAGTTTCTTTCTTCTCTTTTCAACCGCTTGTTAATGTAGTAAGCCGGTCGTTGATGCGAGATTCCTCACGCACAAGTGTGGCGACCAGAGCATGCACCGACACCGCCAAGTATATAAACAAGTCCTCATCATCCACTGGCTTTAAAAAGTATGGGAGGTCTTTCTAAGTGATTCACCAAAGCTTGTATCGCATCTTGCACTCCCGATTCAACTCAAAGTTTCTCTTTCCCTTCTTGATCACCTCGAAGAAAGGGGTGCATTTGTTAGTGGCCCTGGAAATGAATCGACTCAAGGCGGCGACTTTCCCATCCAAGCTTTGGACCTCTTTGATCGTCTTTGGGGCTTCGATCTCTCTGGATTGGCTTTAATTCCACGAGAGTTCACAATTAAGCCCGAGAATATTCCTAATGCAACACCGAAAGAGCATTTAAAGGAATTGAGCTTCATCCCATACTATTTGAGGACATCAAAAATCTCTACCAGATCATCAACGTGATTTCTCGAATGCCGTGACTTCATGAGCATATCATCCACGTAAACTTCCATTGATCATCCAATCTGGTTCTTAAACATCTAGGTCACAAGTCTTTGGTAAGTCGCTCCATCATTCTTTAGACCGAAGGGCATAACCAAATAGCAATAGAGTCCAAGGTCGGTGATGAAGCTAATGTGTTCCTGATCTAGGACATGGATCGGGAGTTGATTATATCCCAAGTACACATCCATGAATGAAAGTAACTCGTGTCCAGCAGTCGAGTCCACCAACTGATCTATTCTTGGAAGCGGGAAGCTACCCTTCGGGCATGTTCTCTTTAAATCGAAATAATTAATGCATGTCTTCCACTTCTCATTTGCTTTCTTCACCAAAACAAGGTTTGATGCCCATTCCGGGTATAAGGCATCGTAGATGAAGCCAATATCCTTTAGCTTATCCACTTCTTCTTTGAGCATAGTGTATCTCTCGGGACCTAGGCCACGGCATTTCTATTTTACAGGAACACATTTATGATTTATGTTTAATGCATGGATTGTATCTTGGGAGAGATCCCACATATATCCGAGTGTGTCTAAACAAACACATCCAAGTTTTCCTAGAGAAAACTAACCAACTCCCTCATCACACTAGTACCAAGCTGAGATTCGACCTTCTAGAATTTAATTGGGTCATCCGTACTGACTGGAACAACAATTGTCAACTCGGCGGGAGCTGCTCGTCTGCCCTCTGGCTCTTTTCATCGGTCCATGTCATCATAGAGCTGACTAGTTTGCCCGAGCTAGGGCTCAGGTGGTAGGTTCTATGCGTCTAAAGCCTTTATGTAGAGGACCCCTTTACATTCTTTCCTTTCTCCTTACGCCTTGCTTCCTTCGGTTCAGCGTTATAACACTCGCGGTCAGCCACTTGATCTGGGCGCACGATCCTTACCCCGTTGTTTGTAGAGAATTTCATAGTTAAACATCAGGAAGAAATGGCCGTTTTGAATTCAACTAGGACCGGTCAACCCAAGAATATGTTGTAAGCAGAATAAATATCCAACAGTAAAAATGGAACGACCCGCACTCGCCTACGGTCGCCCTTACCAAGTTCCATCGGTAATTTGACAAACCCTATAGCTTTAATAGCTATCTCGTTGAACCCCTATATACGGCACCTACAATGCTTCAAATCTCTCTCCACTAACATCATTTGGTCATAAGCTTTTTTGAAAAAAATATTGCCTGAACTCCCATAATCAACAAGCACCTTTCGTACAACAATGAAACCAATCGCGGCTGAAATCATGAGTAGGTCAATTGTTGGAGCCTCGACTCCGTCAGCATCCCTGTTCTAGAAAACAATGTCGTTTGTCATAGTTCGAGATTGTTTTGCCAAGCTCCATCCTCGACAGCATAGCAAATTTCGTTCTTGGCATGCTTCAGGGCTCCAATATATCTATTCATTTCCACAAAGCTCTTATCAACAGGATGAGGCCCACCGATAATTGTGTTTATCACTGATCATTTTTCTAGCCGCCTGAATGCATCAGCACTAGGCTCAGCTTGCCCCCGTTGGGAAGATGGCCTAAGGGCATTAGAATTTCCTTGCTTGCCATCCTATGGGGTTTTCACATATTGTTGCAATTTCTTTTTCCTTAAAATTCTACAATCATGTCGCGCAAGTGCTTGCACTCATTAGTATTATGACCGTGAGTCTCATGGAATCTACAGAACTTGCCCGACTTCCTCTCCTTCTCAGTTGACTCCCTAGGTGCTGGCTTCCTGTATGGTTCGGTATTCTAAGTAGCCAAATAGATATTCTCTATGGAGTTTTCAATTTAGTGTAATTGTCATAATTAGGACCTCTGAAACGACTCATGTTATCTGGCTTTCCCTTCTTTGCCCCATCGTTATTTTTTTTCTCCTTTATTCTGATTACCAACTTTCACATCAACATTTCCAGAGCCTCCTCTAGATTGCTTTACAGCAATATTACTCTGAATTAGCTCATTTGAAACTCCAGCGCCAGTTCTCCGTGGACGGTTATGCACATCCTCCCGACGCAGATACTCATTATCTTTTCTACAGAAAGCTTCCATTGTCAATGGTTGCTTTCTTTCTATCCTATCCCCAAAATCCAAGTTAGGATGAACTCCTCTGTAAAGCGCCATCAACACCATATCTTCCTTTGGATCCATTATCTTCATAATGGCTGTGTATAATCGATTTAAATAATCTCATAGCGACTCTCCTCCAGCTTGATATACATTAGACAATGAAATCACGTGCCTCAGACATGAGGTATGCAAATGGAATTTCTCCATGAATTTTCATGCAAAAGATGATATGAACCTCGGAGGAAGCCGAGTGAACCACATCGTAGCCACACCTTCTAAGAAAATTAGGAAACTATGACACTTCATAGCATCCAAAGCCCTGACTGAATCCATGTGCCATTCATGTCTTAATAGGTGTTGCCTAGGATCCGTCATTCCTCCGTACAATGGCATCATTGGCATGTTGAATCTCCTAGGGTATTTTGCGTGAAGGATGTCCTCTGTAAACGGGTTTCGACTAGCATAAGTTCACCAACCGTCATTAGTTTTGGGCCTATTTTCACTAACCAACCTCCTAACCATACCTTCTAGATAATCCAAATCAAGAGGTTCGACTGAACGGTGGTGATTGGGCCTTGCCCCAAGTGTTTGGCTGGCGAATGCTTTCGGGAAGTTGCTCGATGCCTAGGCTCCCCAAACTCTGGGGGAACCATTTGTCCAGCACTCCCCACTGTTTGATTCCCACGAGTAGCATCATCATCAATATTGTGATTTTTTAGATTTAAACCTTCAACAGCATGTCCAAGGACGACATGTACTCCATCTTCTAGAGGATGGGCCCTATGCCCACCATTTTGGGTGTAGGTATCAAATCCCAAGTGGGGGTCAGTACCGATTCCTGAACTCAAGCCTAGGGCTCGTCCTCTTCCTTGTGCAGAAGTTACAACATCGTATTTAGTTTTCTTCTATCTTCCTTCCCCCCCCTTCGCTTGGATGAAGAACTTTCTGACTCTGAGCTGGAATCCTTTGCACTCCATTTGCGGCTATTTTGAGTCCACTCATTCAGTAGCCTCAAGCTCTTTTGCATCGTGTTGTTCATCTCATATCGGCTAGATTGGAATCTATCTTTCATTTGTTGCATCATCCTATCCATCTCCACTCTGGTCACAACATCAGTAGGAGTCTGGACCTCGGGTTGAGTTAGTTGAACAATTCCATCTCTTTGCTGAGGATTCTGATTCTCAATTTCAGCAGTAGCTTTGGAATTGATAGAACGATCTCTTCTTGATGGGGCCATGACAAAAAGCTTTTTGGTAGAACTATGCAAATTTGAGTGGTAAAATTAAAAGATAGAGATTGGATCTATCTCTTGGATATAGGAAATCCAATAGTAGATGATGGATTCAAATGGCCTGAGTTCAACTCCTAGTGAAAGCACCAAAATGTTTGAAGCAAAAATGACACGAATACCTAGAAGTTTTATGTACTAGAGATTAAATGAAGAAAAGTAAATGAATGAGGAAATAAATAAGACATTACCGTTTATAGTGGTTCGGCAAAGCAAGGCATACGTCTACTTTGAAGTTTTATTGCTTATTTCTGATTGGAGGCAAAAGCTTTTGGGGGTCGGTACAATTCCAACACTTAGAATTTTAGAGTTACAAGAATATAAGAAATAATGGAACTAGAGCCAAAAGATCCCCAAAAATGATCCCTACCCCCTATTTATAGAGGCAGGGGGCCTAAAATCTCGTTTGAAATATCTCTAAACCGTTGTGCAAGAACTTGACCAATTCTTCAAAAAATATAAGTTACACTTCACCAGAAGTTGGGACTCGGTGCCAATCCCTAGGTGGAGTCGGTACCGATCCCCAAGATGCCCATATTTGGCATCTTCAATCCCTCACTTTGAATCATCTTATAGTTAGCGTCTTGATTCCATAGTCGTTTATAATTGTTTTTGCTTGTTTCTGAGCCCAAATGATGAAGTTGAAGGAGAACATTGTTGCAACTTCAAGTGTCCGTGGAGTTCTATGGAGAAGTGCATTGAATCAACAGACCAACTTTGGAAATCGGCTTTCGGCACGGAGATAAGCATGTAGGCAGAAGATGAAGTTTACTTAAGTTATATTTGAGAGTTGGTACTGATTCCCAAGGGGAGTCGGTACCGATCCCCAACTTAGTGGATCCCATTACCCTATTATCTTTGATGGTTTTGGCTTGGAGTTCGTGGCTCTGTCTGTAGCTGGTTTCTGGACTCCTGGACTATCTCTCTGGGCTTTCCAGCTTGATAACTCCAAGTCCTGTCTGTCCAATTTGTCCAAACTCTACCTGGTCAAAAGGCAAGATAACATCTCAGTTATTGAGTTTGATGATAACAAACTTGGTAACAATAATACATTCATACGAAATATGGATACTAATAATTTTGCCAAGTTATACAGAATATAATGCTGAATATTATACAGGTATTGAATCGAAGACTATACAGTATAAAAACTTAAGAATTGGACATGAAGACTCATGAGTATAAAGATCAAGATATGAAGATATCAAGACTATGGTACAGTATATAGAGTCATAGAATATTGTTAACGTTTCTAATAGCAATCATTGATCTGTATATCTTATTTTTATCCTTTTTAATTTTAAAATAAGGTATATTTTTAAAATATTTAAATAAACATTTTTTAAAAGTTTTCTTAAGTTTAAAATATTTATAAACTATGTTTAAACTGATTTACAAAGTATCAAACTATTTTACAAAGTATAGGGTTTTCAAAATAGCTTTTAAAAGAAACTAGTTTTCAAAATTTTCATACATATGTCGACACATAGGCAGATAGCATGTTAATATACATGCCGTAATTTTGAAATAAAGTGTATATTCGTCGTAACTCTTCACGAATGGACATGTCTGTTTAATCTCTATATATAGAGGGTTTCCAAATAATTTTTTAACAACTACTTTCTTATTATCTTCTCTCCTCTTACTTCGCCAAAATTTCTAGTGAAAATTTATTCAATACTTCTCAAATTTAAACCAGAATCAATTTAATCTTCATTGTATTGATTCTCTACTATTTACACTCTTATTTCAATCATCTCTCTCTTTTGATCAAAGATCAAAGTGCTCTAAGAGGCTATAGGATCAATTATAACCAAAGATAAAGAAATTATCTTTGGAAAAACCATCAAACTCTAATTGTATTTGTGTGGGTGTGATTATAGCCTGTTCAAATCAATTGGTGTGCTTGGTGTCCCAAAAATCCAAGTGGGTGTGCTTGTGTCCCATCCAAATCAAGTGAGTATATCAAAGCTTGGAAAATCTGGAGGGTGTGTCTCGCAACCTTGAAATTGAGATTGTATTGGGTTTGCCTTCTGTCCATTTGAAAGATTGGCATTTGAAAAGAAATCTGTACAAGCAATTGTACAGAACTAGATGTAGGGTAACTCTGAACCAGTATAAAAGTCCCCGGTCTGATCTCTCTAATTCTCTACTTTTTACTTTATTGCATTTATACTTATCTGTGTTTGCATTTGTGATTATTCATTCTGTATTGATTAATAATAAAATTGAAAGAATTTCAAAAAGATTTATAAAACATATAAAACACTATTCACCCTTTCCAGTGTTTAATCAGCCTTAAGATCCATTATTCCGCCACTAACATGTTGTTCTGACTCCCTCATTACAACACTACTTAGGAAGGGCGATGTTGAAGGTGGAGACTTTGATGAGACTTGTGGCAGTATTCTATTTATTTACTCTCTATAGTTTTTGATGTATCCATAAAATAAAAATGATGTTGTAATTTTGGAATATTGTACCATAGATATGTAATGGTGATTATGGCTATTTTATTATGGTTTTAAACGACAATTCGAATTTATGATAAAATGGGTACTGTTTTTATTATTATATTTTATCCTTCCAAAGTGAGATCATTAATATGTAGATAAATAGCTCTGTGTTATTCTTTTTACCAACCAACAACTAGCTTTGAGATTGTTCTAAGTTTTGATGGGCCTTTTCTGGGTCGGGATTTAGGTCCATTTCAGAGTGGGTTGTTATATTTTGTATCAGAGCTTAGGTTACTCGATTAGCAGGGATAAGTATTCGTACGGGAGGCATATTTTATTTTGGAAAATGTTTTCCAAAAAATTCTACTATATATAAATATATATACTTTTTTATATGTACGCAAAAGCCTTAGGCAAATCTTCTCTTTAGCATACAATACTATCTTAGGAAATGTAGAAGGAAGAGATTGTAACTCCAAAGCTAATAAGGTAGTAAATATGCAATAAATAGGTAGTTAAAAGAATTTAATAAGAATATAAATGGACCAATTAAAGAGATTATTAGGGTAATTATGGAGAGATAAGTAAGACATAATAGGTAAAATTAGAATGAATAAATAAGTGTCTTTAAAAATTGTCCATTAAAAAAACAATCATTTATCACGGACAATTATAGAAATAAAAAATAAACATGTTAGATAGTAATTAAATATTATAAGACAATGTATTTGTAAACATCCGGGAGTAAGATGTGAAGAAGCAGTGAAACAAGCTTCTATGAGAAGGTATACATTAGTCACCACAAGAAGATAATCAGATTTTTATAAATATCGAGTAGGGAAGAAGGAAGGTTCAATAGATAGGACAATTAAAGTCAATTTGTAAACCCAACCCTTTGTGAAATAATTTGATAAAAAGGTTTTTTTGGAAAATTCCTTGAATTGTTTTGAATAAGTTTTTCAAAGGATTTATTGAGAAGTTGCTTGAAAAGTAAGAAAATTTGGAAACTCATAATTTAAAATTTTGTTGAGTCAATAGTTTCTGATTAAAAATGATTTTTGGTAAATAGGATTTTTCAATTTTAAATTTCTAGTTTAAAATTGGTTGAGTCAAAAAGTTTTCGATTTTAGAGAAAGAAATTCTTCGTTTTTAAAATAAATGTAAAATAGAGCGCAGAATGGACTTAATGATTTTTCTTATATTTCATAAGTCCGAAAGTTCTTTTTTTATAAAAATAATTCTTTCTAAAAAGAGAAATAAATGGAAATTGAACTTAATTAAATTAAGAAATAGAGAATAGAAGGATAAGAATAACTAGTATAGTACGAACATTTTCGTATAAGGAAAATATGGAGAATAACAGCTGAAGTAGGAGTCAATTAGTTAAGAGAAAAATAAATAGAAACAATATCTAGAGATTTTGATAGAAATAGCATTATGAATTTATAATAGGACCAGTAATCTGGTTAGAAATTAATAAGATAGAAGTTATCCTTATCTACTCCACTTTTCATTGTTTAAGGTCATAGAAGATGTTTTGAAGAAAATAATAATTTACAATTGGATGGAATTAAATGATGATAATTAATAAACGAGTTGGGATAATTTTGTTTATGTTACATGGAAAAGCATTTATGTGAGGATAAGAATTTTAATAATTCATTTTTCTATTTATAATTTGTTTGAATAAGAATAAAATATTATTGAATTTAAAATGGTAACGAAAGAGAAATAAATTGGGATTGATAAAATAATATATTTTTAGTAATAAAGCAATAGATGTTAATGTATACCTTTAGGATAATATAACAATTGAAATTAGAAATTTGGCATGCATGTGAATGGATTGCAGTTTGAAGTTTGCTAAAATAATTTTCTTGTAAGTAGAATATCTTTGAAGTAATGAACTTTTCATAAGTATAGGCCATACTTTCATGGAGTAGTAAATGCTAATTTTGAATTTAATGAAATAAGTATAAAACCAATTTATTGAAAATTATTTTGTGTTTTGTAGAAGGTTTTTGAGAAGGGAAATTATTTTCCTCATTTATGGAATTAAGCAATTTTTGAATTTTTGATTCAATAATAGTTTGGTTTAATATTTAAGTTTTAAATGTTTTGAATTAAACGTCCAATACTTAAAGAAATAAATCTTTGTTGTAGAAATCTTTAAAAAAGGAAAAGTTGTTAGAAAAAGGAAAATTTTCATGGTTCCTTTTGGGAACTACGCAATTTTTGAAAATTGGCAAAAATAAGAGTTTCCAAGTTTATATTTTTAAAGGTAAAGGTTTCAGATAAGGTACTTTATAATTGTAAAATTTTTGTTTTTAAAGAATGATGAGAACTGAACTAAATTTTTATATGGAGTAGGGATCACTACCTATGTAAGGTGGTATAAAGATTTTAAGACATGAATCAAATAGGAATAGTATGTATAATCTGATGTGGAAATTATAAATCAGTCCCAGATATTTAATTGTGGAATATTGGTAAAGTTGTGAAGATATTCCAGATTTATAATTGAGTTGTAAGTTAGGTTTCCCTAATTGATTTGGAATGTAAATTTATATGTTTTGAGTTATTTGAAGCAAGTTCCATGTAAATTCCACAAACTATACAACTCCCAAATATATATAAAAGCGTTTCGTTTGAATTAACAAGGGATGTACCAAAAAAAAGAGATGTGTAGGATATGGATATTTTTTTCCATAATTTACATTGTTTATTTCGTTGAAAAGAGAAGAAATAATTTCTTATAGTTTCAAACAAAGCAAAGATCTCGCTTTGGTTGATTTATGGAAAAATTATAACAGTAATCCTTTTAAGAAGGATAGCTTTGATAAATTAAAATGTAGGCAGGAATATTCTAGTTTAGAAATTGATATATAGAAACACGTATAACCACGCTTAACGTATAAAAATAGAAATATTTAATAGCGTAATTTAAGACTATATACGTATTAGATAGTAATTAACGGATTATGATTTACGGACATTAATTACAAATTTAACGAGCAATAAACGTGTAATTAATGGGAGTTAAAAAGAATTATATTGGGACTGATTAAGGAATTTAATATGGCATTGACAGAGGATTTGAATCGGCATAATAAATGGATTTTGAAACCGATAAAAAGGTCTAATGGATTTAAAAAAGGATTGATTAGAGATGGTCAAACTTTAACATTAATGATCAATTATAAATGGTATATTAACCGAAGTAATGAATGGACCACATCTATTACAAATCTAGAAGGAAAGTTAAGGAAGGTAAGTGTTTGTACCAAAATTGGGCACAACACTCTTCGGATGTGTTTGAAGAGATAAAATGAAGAAAATAAATGTAAAATGAAGCAGATCTAACAAACACACCAATAAACAGATAAGAAAATGCACAGAAACACACGGATTTAGAGTGGTTCGGCGAATTGCTTACATCCACTATGAAATGACTGATGTTTATTGAACTTTACTCGCTGATTACAAAAGGTTACAGCAGTAAAACTGAAATTTAATGGTGATTCCGGCAGAGTATCAGCGTAGAGAAGCCAAAAAGTCCATTTTCTGTAGGTCCAGGGTCGCTATTTATAGGCGTAGGCAGCAAATATCTCGCCCAGATCTCGGAGGACTTCTTCTCTCACGTGGGTGGGCCTATGCGATCGATGCCATGTTGTTTGCACTCGTTCCGTGATCGATACAAACTGAATTCACATCGATCGAGATTTGATCCTTTTTGGCTGAAATTTATCTGGTATATTCTTGACGTTGTAGGTAAGCTCCTGTGAAAATTTGGTGGCATTTGGACTTGTAGATCTCGAGTTATGATCGATGCAAGTTTGGATTTTTGAAGGCTGTTGAATTCGTATCGATGTTGTTCGTATCGATAGCATGGCTCTATTCGTAACGATGCTTGCATGCTACTTCGTATCGATGGTTGGAGGCCGCCTTCGTATCGATGCTTCATGTTGCTTTCTTCGTATCGATCGGTGGTTGTTGTTGTTCGTATCGATGGTGGGAGATCGATACGAGATGGATGGAGGGAGACCGATACGAAATGGGCATTTGTTGATGGATACGAAGTGCTGTTAACATGATGGACACGAAGTAGCTTCATTTTATGGATGCGAAGGAAGTTAGTAGGCGATGGATATGAACTGAATCTCTCTTGGGGAATGGATACGAAATTGGATGGATACGAATAGAGTTGGATTTCTCAACTGTGATCGATCAATATCTTGAGCATACAAACTCCGCTTGACTTGAAATTTGGAACGTTGGCTTTCATAGCTTTGCTTGTTGTGTCATATCAATTGTAGCTCGATCCGGACTCGGGAAAAATTTACCAGTATCCATAGTGAACCTATGTATAGCCGATCTGCAGGATGAACTATCCTTAGTTTCTAGTCAAGTTCTTGGTGTCACGGCCTTGCCAAAAGGCGGGATAACATTTTCCCCCAAAAGTACATCTTGTGTGAACATGACGTGCTTTGAAAAGCTGCATTCTTCATTCTGAAGAAGTTCTATCCGATCCGCTGAGTAGTTGCTATCTTTTCGTCAAAAGATGTAACCTTCGATTGATTTCCAATAATATAAATGCTGATTTGTTGACTGCCAATGATTATGCAGTGCATTGTTGTAACTGAGTGCCGAGTGCTAGCGATTTGTAGTTCACTGTTGTAATTGTCATTAGGTGAGTATTCAACTCCTATGAGTTTTGAAAATTGAATGTTAGTCCATCATACATGCATGTATGTTAGCCTGACTCCCGTCAATTTGCACTTTCACGGGTCGTTGTCAAGTTTTTTTTGTATTGAGTTCCGTCTCGGTCCTCTCCTGGATCGATATGAAATTCGAGTTGTAACAACCTTCGATGGTTGTTTTAAGTCCTTCCTTCGTATCGATCCTCTCCTGGATCGATCTGAGATGTTGGAATGCATGCTTCGCATCGATGGCTATCGACATGAAATGGATAGTCCCTAGGAATGCTTCGTATCGATGGAGTTGAGTGGCTCAAACACAATCATGTAGTGACTTTCGTATCAGTGGGCTTCACATCGATGGATACGAAGTTGATGGTTGGTCACTGATGGACACAAAATGTACATGTGTTAACTCATGGGACAGCTTCGCGAAGGATATACCATTTCTCATTCCTCTATTCAAAAGGGATGCCTTGTTGTAGATAATATTTGATAGGAGTCATCCGCGACTCCCGTTTTGGTTCCATCTCTAAGATCTAGTCGATCTTCATCCGTCAATGTTTGGAATAATAAGTATCACAACTGGGACAAAGTCTATATGTCGTGTACCCCCGAAACTGGCTAGCTTGGCCAGTGACTTAACCTTTTCATTTTGTTCTTCAAGGATGTGTGTAATGGTGTAATACTCGAAGTCGGCTAATAGCTCTTGGATCCAGCTGAGGTAAGGAGCAAGACGTTGCCCCCTAGTCAGATAATCTTCCCTGACTTGGCATACTACTAACCAGTAATCGCATAAGACATGTAAAGTTTCCACTCCTAGTTTTCTTGCAAGTTTGAGCGCCTAGGTTTCATACTTAGCTTCATCAATTGTTGCTGGGAAGTTGAGTTTGAGGGCGTAGCAGATCGACCGTTCCTCAGTAGTCATTAACGCAACTTCGACGTTAAAATGCCGATTATCGAAAATTCCATCTATGTATGTTCTTCATTGGTTGGATGGTTCTCCACTGTTCTTCGGATAATCGTCTGATGCAGTGAATTCAGATATGAAGTATGCTAATATTTGACCATGGATAGCTCTCTGAGGGAGATAAGTGATATCAAATTGGTTTAGCTCAATATTCCATTTGAGTAACCTTCCCGACATCTAAGGTTCCTATTGGACCTATCGTAACGGCTAGTCGATATAGACGTTAACGGGGTGAGCTTGTCAATAGCTCGCTTTCATCATATATTGGTCTTTGGATTCGTTTCTCTTCATATAGCATTACGATGCTTATGGCGTGTGTTGACACGACCCAATTGATGTATAAATCTCCGCGATCCAAAGGTTTAGGTAAAATGGGAGGTCTCTTTAAGCGATTTATTAGAGCTGGAATTGCATCAACATAGTTGTTAGTTCATTCAAAAGTTCTCTTCCCTCTCTTGGTCAGTTTAAAGAAGAGAATCCACTTGTAGATGGTCCTAGATTTGAATCAACTTAGGACGGTAATCTCCCGACTTGGGCTCCGTACCTGCTTGTTTGTCCTTGGTACATGGGTGTCTCTAATTGTCGGAATTTTCTGGAAATTAGCCTTGATTCCACGAGAATTGATGATGAAAACAAAGAATCTTTCTAATGTAATGGTGAAAGAGCATTTCAAAGGATCGAGTTTCATCCTGCAGTTGTTGGAGAGCATTGAATATCTTTGCCAAGTCATCAATGCGGTCATTTAATGGTCAAGATCTCACGAGCATATTAACCACATATACTTTCATCGATCGGCCGATATGATTTTTGAATGATCTGTTAATCGTCCTTTGGTAAGTAGCGTAAGCGTTCTCACGTTTGAATCTATGGATTGCAACATAGCACTATATGCCTAGGTCAGTAACAAAACCGTTGCATTTCTGGTCTGGGACATGCTTCAGTATCTGATTGTATCTAGAGTTTGTGTCCATGGAAGTGAGTAATTCATGTCCGATGGTCGAGTCCACTGGTCGGTTGATCCTAGGAAGTGGAAAGCTGTGCTTTGTCATACCCTGTGCAAAACTGAGTAGTTGACGTATGTCTGCCATTCTCTGCTCGTTTTTCTTATAAGTAAAGGATTGGATATTCATTTTGGGTAGAGGGTATCGTGGATAAACCTATTGGTCTTGAGTAGATTCGCGTCCTCTTTAAGTGCAACAGATCTTTTTGGATCCATGTCGCTTTGTTTTTATTCACCGAGACATGCCTCGGGTCGACATTTACCGCAGGGTTCTCAATAGCTGGTGAGAGTCCATATGTATATATGAGGTTGAGTCCAAGCGAACACATCAAGATTCAGCCGGAGCAACGCAGTTTACTCTTTCGTCATCCTTGCGCTGAGTTGTGATCTAATTTTTAGTACTTGCGATGGGTTGTCGACGCTTTATGTGCTTATTTACAATGGTAAATGATCATGCTTATAAGGACATTGAATCAAAGGCTTAGTAGAGTTTAGCCTTGTATCGCGTGCTGCTGTATAGCTGGCTCCAGCTATGAGTTTGAATCTACTTGTGCTTCCGAGTGATGCGCTTTCCATTTAATGTACTCACGATCCATTGCTCATTGTAAGAGCCAGAATGATGATCAATTGCCCATGAGTTCGGGTATTGATCCGATGATTCTATGTCTAGGCATCCTTTCGGTCGCAACCTAGAGTTGTTATGAATATCAGGCATGGGCCATAGGTTCAAGTTGTCATAGTCAACTCTCGGATAATCACTCTTTTGCCCCCAGTCTTGGGTTGGCGGATGCATTACACAGACGGTCTTATCTCGTCCTAGCTGTGTTTATAATGTAGTTCAAGATTTAAGAACCAGAGTTGACTAATGAATGGTTGAATCATATTAATCTTATCTTCTTGCTCGTGCCCCCAAGTCTGGGGAATATCTCGATAAGTGGAAGGGAAGATAATGTCCACTTTAATTTTGTATTCTATCCCATTGAACCATGGGATCGAGTCAACCTATGGAAGGTTGAGTCGTGCCTATCCTGCATTATGTTCTAGTTCTTTCCTCTAGGCAGAATACATTGTTACTTTGCCGACATTCGGACATAAGCTAGATTCTGGACGGTCAATGACATTCACTTCGCTGCTTATGTCGCCATACTTTGCGCAAAAACTGAAGAGTGAATCGTCCAGTCAGATCCAATGCAGGATTGATGCTTCCTTTATCGAATCTAGGGTAAGAATCAGTGTGCAGATGTTTAGGTTGCACTTGTTTTGAATTGCTCTTTTAGTCGGATCATTGTAAGAGTCAATGAATGAATGGTCGCGTTGCATTCATTTGGAGTTGGGTGATCAACCATGTCCATTTTGATTTACGTTCTCCCATCAGATCTAAGGATAAAGTCAGCTCAAATGCAGTCATGTCATGCTCATCTGGTCTCATGCTCTTCCTGACGGATCGAAGGAAGGCGACGGAGGACGAGTGCTCAAGTAACACTCAATTGTGGTTTATTCTTATATCCATGCTTTGTTGGTTAAAGGTATTCGATGGAGTTCGGGTCACATCGACTTGTAGTCAAAGAGGATCGATATTGATCGTCGATTTAATGGTACGATATAATTGGTTGCCCGTAACTTCGGGCATTATTCTGATTGGTTAGCGTTAAGGCCTCCTTATAGTCATTGCCTTAAGTTGTAAAGGATGCTGAGCTGGAGATGTAGCGAGTCACCTTTCTCTTCTTTCGGTGATTTGTACTTCTGCCCCCAGTCTTGGGTTAGTAGAGTTAGTTCGTGGATGGTCTAATTGCACCTGTAGTGGGTTTATACTCCTCATGTTGAGTTTAGGTCAAAGTTGGTGAATGAAAGGTCGAGTCACATTCATTCGTTTGTCTATGCTTGTAGCCGCACCTTGGGGATCAAAGTAAGTTGAAGGGCCATTAACCACACCTATTTGATGTTTATACCCCTGTCCGCACTTTGGGGACTAAGAGTTTTAGTAGAAAATGGTTGGACCGTATTTTCCTCAATTGATTCCTCTAGCACTAGTCAATGGCGAAAGTCGAAGTGTGGTCGATCACATTACAATAACTTTAATTTGATGCTTCTCCCACTGAACTGTAGGAAGGAATCGATTGGTGGATGGTTGGGTCACATCCGTCCATGTTGCACGAATAGCCCGTTGGATCATAGGGGAGAGTTAGCGGATGAACGGTCGTGTCACGTTCATTTGCAGTAGAATGGGTAGTCACATCCATTTAGAATAGGACATTCAGCTAGGTCCGTTTTGCGAATCTGCGTCTCCCTGTCGAATCAAGGAAGAAATTTTGTCCTGTAGGGTTGGAGTGCATCCCTATAAAATTATGTTATGGGTCCCGTGCCGGAGACAAGAGTTGATGCGTGGACGGTTGTGTCACGCCCGCTTAGTGCTAGATGGTCGGATCACATCCAATTTTGTGTGTTAAGTGTGCCCCTATGTCAGGGGAAGATTGGAAAGCAGACGATCAAACCACATCCGCTTTTTGTACTATAGAACTTGCTGAGGAACTAGAGCCGATAGATGGACAGTCGAATCACATCCCTTTTGGTATTCATATTCCAAACCATGCTTTGAGGACTGGAGTTGGTTAATGGGTTGTCAGTCAAACCCATTTGGTATTTATACTCCAGTCCACGCTCTCGGGACCAGAGTTAGTTGATGTTTATACTCCAGTTCGCACTCTGGGAATCTAGAGTTCGTTGATGTTTATACTCCAGTTCGCACTTTGGGAATATGGAGTTAGTTGATGTTTATACTCCAGTTCGAACTCTGGGAATCCGGACTTTGTTGATGTTTATACTCCAGTCCGCGCTCTGGGGACTTAGAGTTATTTAATGTTTATACTCCACTTCGCACTCTGGGAATCCGGAGTTAGTTGATGGGTGGTCAGTCACACCCATTTCAGTATTTATACTCCAGTCCGCGCTCTGGGGACTTAGAGTTAGTTGATGGGTGGTCAGTCACACCCATTTGGTATTTTAGGATTATGTCCGCACTCCGGGGACTTAAGTTGTTTTACGGGTGGTCGGTCACACCCGTTTTGATGTTTATACTCCAGTTCGCACTTTGGGAATCTGGAGTTGGTTGATGGGTGGTCAATCACACCCATTTATGTTTATACTCTAGTCCGCGCTCTGGGGACTTAGAGTTATTTAATGTTTATACTCCAGTTCGCACTTTAGGAATCCGGAGTTAGTTGATGGGTGGTCGGTCACACCCATTTTAGTGTTTATACTCCAGTCCACGATCTAGGGACTTAAAGTTAGTTGATGTTTATACTCCAGTTCGCGCTCTGGGAATCTGGAGTTGGCTGACAGATGGTCAGTCACATCTGTTTTGGCATTTGGATCTCGTTCGCACTCTAGGAACAGGAGGTCGATTAAGGTTGTGGATGGTCGGATCACATCCACCTTGATTTGGCAAGCGAAGTCCTAGATGGACGGGTCCATCCCCCTCAAGTTTGGATTTGGAATTTTGTACTCCATCTCGCACTCTAGGAACTGGAGTTTGTTCGAGGATTGTCGTGTTTCAATCCCTTTTGATTTAAGTGTGTCGGCCCCCAAGCTCGGGTTTCACTTAATAATTGATTAGTCGGATCTCGATCACTTTCCACTTATCTGCCCTCAACGAAGGATAAGATTTAGTTGATGGATGGTCAAATCATGTCCATGTTCGTTTGGATTCTAGTTTTGCTAAGCCTAAGGAGTAAGATTAGTGTTCTGGCAAGCTTTGAGCTCGAGTAGAGGAAAGGATGGTCGAACTACATCCACTTTGAGCTGTGTATTTTCCCTTAAGTCAGAGGCAAGAGTTGGAGAGCAGATGGTCGAGTCACGTCCACTTTATGCTTTGCACTCTTCCGGTCAAGTTGAGGAATAGAGTCGAAATGATGGCTCACAATGGTTAGCGAGTAGGCAGTTAGTCGTTGATGACTTTAAGTTGAGGCTTGGGCCCTGACGAAGTTGGTTTAAGGCATGATTGTTTTAATCGAATCACGGACGTAAGCTGGAGAGTGAATGGTCAAATCATATCCACTTTAAACATATGTTCTCAAAATACCCCAAGTTCTAATGTAGGATTGGATGCATAGACGGTCATGTCACATCCGCCCTTGGTGTGATTTCAATTTTACTGGGCATCAGAAGAAGCATAAGTATTTTGTCGAGCTTCAAGAACGAGATGGAGAGTACATTGTTGGGACATATTGTTTGTACCAAAAATGGGCACAACACTCTTCGGAAGTTTTTGAAGAGATAAAAGTGAAGAAAGAAAATAAAAACTGAGGATCATCTAACAAAAACTCCAAATAACAGAAAGTAAATTGCACAGAAGACAGCGATTTAGAGTGGTTCGACGTTTTGCCTACGTCCACTATGAAGTTTGATGATTTTATTGCTCGATACTTGAAGATTACAATTTCTTATAATGTAGTACAACTGATTTTATGAGCTAAGTCTGAAACTAAGGTAGTGGTGGTGATTTGAAGTAAATCTGGCAGAGTCTGGGCGCTCTTTAGCTCTTAAAATTGTCCAACCCCTTTTCTGAATGACCAGGGGCTCTATTTATAGGTGTAGGAGGAAGATTTTCGCCTAAATTTCGGGAGACTACTTCTGGCACGTGAGGATGCCCACATGCCCGCTTTCAGGAAATCCGGGCCCACTTTGGGATCGATTCGAAATCCATTCGAATCAATCAAGAAATTGTCCAATTGAGCTGAAATTTGGTGTGGATGTTCTTCAACATGTGCACAAGCCTCTGTGAAAATTTCATAACATTTGGACTTGTAGATCTCCAGATATTGTCGATTCAAAATGGTGTTCTCTGAATTGTTCGTCTCGTTCGAATCGATTCGTTCGACTCAATTCGTTCGAATCGATCGCCTAGAATCGATGGCGGAGTGTGCTTCCGTGATGACGTGGAGAGCGAGCTTCGCATTGATCTGCTTTCTTTGCTAGTTTGATCGAGTCGTCCCGGAGACTTCGCTGCTTTGACTCGATGGATTCGAAGGCTTTATTCCTAGATGGATTCGAACAGAGGTTCCATCGTATCGATCGTGACATGCCATGGTTAATCGATACGAAGCTGTTGTAGCAGGATGGATTCGAACAGATTGTTATTCCTGGATTCGAAGTAAAGTGCTCTGGTGGATTCGACCATGCCTTCTGCTGATGGATACGAAATGGGTGATGGTTCGATGGATTCGAGAGAACTCCGAGCTGGATGGATTCGAACGAGGAAAAGCCGATGGATTCGGAGCAAACAGACGTTGATGGATTCGAACATAGGTTTCACCTATGGATTTGAATTAGGGGGGATCTCCTTCACTTTGCATCAATCATATCTTGAGTATACGAACTCGGATTGACTTAAAACTTGGAACGTTGGCTTCCCTGGCTTTGCTTGTTATGTCTTGCTAATCATGGCCCGATCTGGACTCGGACAAAATTCATCGATATCCATGACGAGTGACTCCTAGTTTTTAGTCAAGCTCTTGGTGTCACGGCCTTGCCAAAAGGAAAGATAACATTTGCCCCCCAAAGTACGTCTTGTGTAAACATGACGTGCTTTGAAAAGCTGCAGTTTTTTATGCTGAATATTTCTGTTCAATTGGTTGCTTGACAGTCTTCTTTTAGTTGTTTTGTTGTAATCTTCTTTTAGACAAATGTTCAACTAGCGTGCTTTGCTTTGATAGACATAAAAATCTTCGATGGATACGAAATCCTGATTCGTATCGATGAGTTTTTGTTGCTGTGGATCCAATGTTGATGGATTCGAGCCGATGGTTTCGAATCGATGGAGTCGAATGTTTTTAGGGCCACCTTTATTTTGTACTTCGTATCGATGAACTCAGTGCATATTGGATGGATTCGAAGAGATGGATACGAAGAGCGGTCTCGAACTGGTGGTTGCCGATGTTTCCTTCGATTCGATGGAGACAAAAGGTCGATGGATTCGAACAGGACACTTCGAATCCATCCGGTTTTGACTGGTTGCGAGCGGTCACATAGACTGGGAGGCGAATCGACTCGGTTGCCTTCCGGGTTCCATATAAATACTGGGTACCTTGGCATTTTTTACCTTTTACTTTTCACTGTAGCTTTCTTGCGAGATCGAATCGATCCCAGATTTTAAGAACGAATTGTTTTCTTGTGCGCTTCGAATCGAACCAACATCCAAGCCCCTTTTAATCTAATCTTACTTTTAGGTAGGTAATTCGACTATGTATTTGGAGTTATAAGATCTGAAACCCTTTCTGATTCCGTTTGCATTCGTATCGATCTAGATGGAGTCGAAATCGATTTGGGTGGCGGATTTTTGTCATGGCGTTCGCATCGATCTGGGTGCACGAAGTGGAGGATTGGAGGTCGGGTCGATTACAAAAGGCAAGATGCCGTATCGATCCATTGAGATCGATCGTGGAGCTGCCCCTTGTGATCGATACGAGACTTTTGCTCCAACGATCGATACGAAGCATGTGTATCTTTAATAATGCGAATTTCCATTTCTAAGATCGATTTGAAGCCACTGTTAGTCCAGACTGGTGATGGATACGAAACCCTGGGTTCCTTATCGATTCGGAACTCTGTTATGATCGATGCAAAGCGTATCGATTCGCACGAGATCGATTCGAGGACAATGCTTCTCTGATCGATTCGAAGTTAAAATCCCAGCTTTGATCGATACAAATAAAGGCTTATGGATACGAACTTTTACACGATCGATAGCATGATTCCGACGAGCTTCATCTCTGCACATTTGACTTGAACTTTTATACTACATACTTGACTATCCTTCGAAGCTCGTCGATGGAACTATACTTTGACAAATTAACACAAACTAATCACCATGAATTCTGGACGACACGGTTTAAGACGGTCAGCAATGACGGTCACTCTAACCAACTTCATAATTTTCCAAAGTTTTCATCTTGTCTTCGGTTTTGCTGAATTTACTAAGTATTAGCTGCACTGCACTTCACACACTTTACACTGCGGGATGCATGGGTTTATTGTTTGTTTAACACTGATATTCTGATAAGTAGTCAGTTATGGAATCTTCGAGCTCTCAACAGCAGGAGATTCAGAGTTCTCCCCTCCGGTCCTTGTAATTCCAGATATCCCAACGGAGATAGTAGATCCAGCCCCTGATGAACTACAAGAGGCTATATTTATTGAGGACCCTGTAGACTCCGTTCAGTCCAATATTTCGGAAAACTTACTGGGCAGGATATGCACGAGACATAATATCTTGTTGGATGATGCACTATTGCCGGGACCTAGTGACAGACCTCACTGTCCGCCCGAAGGGTATACCGCCTTTTATCGACATGCTTGTGCGGCTGGAACACTCCCTCCATTCAATCAATACATTAGGGAGATGTTATCATTTCTTGGAATTGCTCCTTCCCAATTACATCCCAATGGGCACGCACTACTGAATAGTGCATTTATTGTATTTATGGAGCACCTCTTCCGCCCTCCAAGGCCGACGGAAATCAGATATTTATTTAACTTCAAAAGCAGAGGCGATAGTCCGTCTTTACATTTTTGGAGGCAGTGAGAAATTATCAAGTTATTACTGGAGCCTGGACTAGACTTAGTTACTTAAAGAATGAATGGTTTTATGTCCGGTGTCCTTCTGGTTTTGCTAGGCGATGGTTGTCTAGACGTAAGTGTCGTAACCAGTTGACGATTTCTTTGACTAATAGCTTTTTGGCCTTGGTATTGACATCCTGTTTTTCTTACAGCCATTATCTCCAGACCTGACGGTGGGTATTACAAGGGCATAATTCAGAGCCTCCAAGAGATCCCGAGCGATTTGAGACATATTGACTCGGTGTTGACTGACTATAACTTAAGAGCTCTCGGCTTGATTGAAAGGAAACAGAGCATAGTCACCAAAGGGATGCTAAAGCTCGTCCCAAAGAAGAAGAAGAAGAAAATGGCGAAGAAAACGCTCGGGGTTGTGATAATCGAAGTGAGCGATGAAGAAAGAACTCACACAGACGTAGAGCCGATGTCGGATCTTTCGGGAAATTTTGAAGAATTGGGAGAGAGATGGAAAAGCAAGACCGTCGTTTCCAAAAAACTTAAATCTAAGGGGTGGAAGTCTGTAGATGTGTCTCCTCCCACTTCCGGAGTTATGATTTCTGAGGCCGCCCCTTCTCAATCGAGAGATACTTTCAAAGGGCTTGATGATATTCCTATCCCGGATTATATATCGATCCATCACAATTCCGGGTTGGAGGAATTTCAAGATGTCTTAAATTTGAGCGAGCCCTTTCCTTTGTGTGCGGTCAACACTTCCTGTTGGTCTGGGGGTTTACCCATTTACACACACTTCCACAGCACCACATGACTTCCGCATATTGATCATCGCTTTTGTAGGATTCTAAATTGCAGTTCCTTCTTATTGCAGGTGAGATGTCAGGCCGAGGATCCACTTTGGATAGGCTTCGCAATGTATGCCGATCTTCTTCTTATTACGAGTCCCGCTGGAGGGAATCAGATAGGGACCACGGGCAAGGTTACACCAGCCAGGAGCGCTACGACAGGGATCGAGATTACTGGCGTGGTCGTTCTGGTCATGAGCACACTGATAGAGGCAGAGGCCACCAGTACCGATCGCGATCCCGTTCTCCTCCGCCCCCTAGGGCCCCCGTAGATCTCCCTAAGTCTTCGCAGCAGCAACAGCCTTCTCAATCTTCAAGGCCCGAGACTCAGCGGCCAAGAGTTGAACCACCGACAACTGCCATCGTTGAGCAAGCTCCGGCAGAACTAACGGGCGAAGGAGCTATTAAACTTGCTCAAATGAAAAAGGACTTCCCAGAAATTTGCCTGGATGCATATGTCTTCCCTCCTCATCTCAAAAGAATTCCTCTGGATGCCGAGAACAACGCTCATGACTATATCCGCGACTTTTATGCCCAATACAAGGAATGGTATAAAGCAGCCGTGAAAGCTTCTAAGGTAGCTTTTGACCGGGCTAAGGTTATTGAGAAGCGTGATGCTGATATTGCTAAGAAAGACCGCATCATCCAAGTTCTCCAATCTGAGATGGAGTCGTCTCGAAACTCAGAGCTCCAAGCACTTAAAATACATGACGATGATGTGGCAAAGATGGCGAGGATGTAGCAGGCACACTGTGCCTTAGTAGAAGGGATGGGCCACCGTTACACCATTGTCGTAGCTGAGCAAGACACAGCCGTTAAAGAGCTGAATGAGCTCAAGGCCAAATTTGCTGAGGTGGTAAAAGAAAAAGACGATGCAAACACCACCGCTCAGGAGGCATGTGACCAAGCCGTATCACTTCGAGCCGAACTTGCTGCGGCGGTGGCCAAGACCAAGTCTGCGGAGGTAGAAATCCAGGAAAAGATTATGGTGGAGTAGTCCAGGATGGAAGCTGATTTTGACGATCTCCTGGTCACATATAATGCCAACGTGCTAGAGCACAGAAATTTATCATGGTTGGGAGATGACTTTATGATTTTGTACAACGCCTGGACTAGGCTGGTGGAGGAGAAGAAAGCAGCGCATCCGGATGAAGCACTGGATGATTTCAATCTTGAGATGCGCTTGCTTACTGAGGAAGAGAGGAAAGTTCTCCACGAGGCGGTGATTTCCGTGGCAAGAGAGAGGCTTGGTGCCCAACAGATAGAGACAGGTAAGGGCTCGGGGATCGAGCATCACGAAGCAAGTGTTGGAGCTGTAATTCCGACATTGCCCGAGACCATTGGTACGGTCGATCCCCAGTCCGTCCCCGCTTATAATCCTGACCAGCCGCAATTGTCTTCCGCTGTTGCTCCTGCCTCTGTACCTGCCCATACTTCGGGTCAGGCTAAGGAAGGTATTTAAACGCTTCCCGTATGCACTTAGTGTGATGAACCTGAAGCAATACACTTAGCTAACAATCTTTGCTTTTTCACATTTCAGTGACCGAAGCCGTTGTCTCTGCGCCTCCTGCATCACAAGTCTCTCATCAAGCGCAAGGGGCTATCGTCACCGAAGCTATTATGACATCTACCGTGGTCGGCAAAGAGGGAGAAGCGAGCATGTTATCTTTTGATGCTCAGATGATTGAGGAACTCCTCAGTCAACCCAACGATCCCTTCGCCGATCCATCCTTTGCCATGAGCGGGACCACTCCGGCTGTTAGCTCTTTTATGCCAGCCACTAGCATATCCAGCACGGCCCAAGCACCTCGTGAAGATGAAATTTTGGCTGAGATCGATGCTGAGATGGCAGCAGTGACCGCCGACATGAATCCGTCTGGCCCTGCCCCGCTAATGATGATATCGCCGGGCGGCACTATGGTCATTGCAAGTGCTCCTGTCCCACTTCCTGTTACAGCTCCTATGCCTCCAGTTCCATCCTCCAAGAGAATCTCCGTCACCTCAAGCTCCGAGGTGGATGTTGACATTATGTCGCCATCGGAGGACAAACCGGAGAAGAGTAAGAGAGTGAGGAGGAAGTCGGGTAGCGGATCCAGTGGGACTACCCCGAAGAAGAAACCAAGGAAGAAGAAAGATTGAACTCTTTCTTTAGTTTGCTGTTGTGTCCGGGGGTAGTGATTTGTTTTGTTGATTTTTCCATAGCCGTGTATAGATGTGGACTCGGCTCCCACTGGTAGGAATTTTTTGAACCAGCTTGTAATCAGATTCTTTTTATTGATAATGGAAATGAAAACATATTCTCTTTTTGTCTTCAATTCAATATTTTCTTTGGTTCTGCCCCCAGTCTTGGGGATAAGTATGGAGTTGATGTAAGTTTATACTCCGTCTCGCATTCCGGGAGTACGGAGTTAAGTAAATGTCTATACTCCGTCTCGCACTCTGGGAGTACGGAGTTAAGTAATGTTTATACTCCGTATCACATTCTGGGAGTACGGAGTTAAGTTAATGTTTATACCCCGTCTCGCACTCTGGGAGTACGGAGTTGAGTAAAGTTTATACTCCGTCTCGCACTTTAGGAGTACGGAGTTGAGTAATGTTTATACTCCGTCTCGCACTCTAGGAGTACGGAGTTAAGTAAATGTTTATACTCCGTCTCGCACTCTGGGAGTACGGAGTTGAGTAATGTTTATACTCCGTCTCGCACTCTGGGAGTACGGAGTTCAGTAATGTTTATACTTCGTCTCGCGCTCTGGGAGTACGGAGTTAAGTTAATGTTTATACTCCGTCTCGCACTCTGGGAGTACGAAGTTAAGTAAATGTTTATACTCCGTCTCGCACTCTGGGAGTACGGAGTTGAGTAATGTTTATACTCCGTCTCGCACTCTGGGAGTACGGAGTTAAGTAATGTTTATACTCCATCTCGCGCTCTGGGAGTACGGAGTTAAGTGAAGGATTGTCGTGTATCAACCCATTTTTAGCCGGACGTGATGACTTGCTCCCGAGCTCGGGTTTCATTTAGCGAGTGGCTGATCGTATCATAGCCACTCCCTACTTGAATAAATTCCACTGCGTGATGGAATTTAGCTCTCCATGCATCGTGATGTTGTACATTGTATTCAATGAATCACAACTCTAGCTCGAAGAGATGGCATTTTATTGCTGAAATAAGAAAATATGGCAAAGTCAGTTGCCTTATTACAAATTCTAATTTCAAAATGCAAAAGTAAATTGCTAAATGGGAAAATATAATAAATTAAATAAAGCCTGTCATATGTAGTAGCGACGGAGACTCTCGCTGTTCCAAGCCCTTGGCAAATCAAGACCGTCAACGGTCGATAGTTTGAATGTGCCATCTCCGAGTCTTTGTGTAATCATGTATGGTCCTTCCCAATTTGGTTTCATGTGTGAAGGAACCGGATAGATTCTCTTGAGAACGAGATCGCCGAGTTCAAAAGTTCGAGGTCGAAATTTGGCATTGTACAACTGGGTGACTCGACTTCGATATGCAGCCGCTCTCAAATCGGCCTCTTCCCATTTCTCATCCAATAGATCCAATGATTCAGCAAGCAATATAGCATTTGTTTTCGGATCATAATAAGTCACGCGATGGGAAAACACTTCCGTCTCGACTGGAATAACTACTTCCGAGCCATAAGATAAGGAAAACGGGGTATGTCCGGTTGCGGTCTTGTGAGTTGTTCGATAAGCCCATAATGCCATAGGAAGTTCATCAACCCATTTGTCCTCGGCCTTTTCCAGTCGTTTCTTTAGGATGGATTTTATAACTTTGTTGACAGCTTTGACCTGACCGTTTGCCTGTGGATGTGCAACTGCCGAGAATTTTTTATGGATATGAAACCGTTGACAGAAATTCTTGAACTCTGAAATTTCGAATTGGGCTCCATTATCGGTGATGATGGTATGCAGGAGTCCAAATCGACAAATGATATTGCGAACTACGAAATTTATTACTTTCTTTGTCGTGATCGTTGCGAGAGCTTCGGCTTCAGCCCACTTTGTAAAGTAGTCAACGACGACGATGGCGTACTTCGCACCACCTTTTGCCAGAGGTAGAGCTCCGATGATATCGATGCCCCACATAGCGAATGGCCAGGGGCTGACCATTTGCGTTATCTCAGTAGGCGGGGCTCTTGGAATTCGGGCATGTTTCTGGCATCTATCGCACTTTCTGGCATAGTTTGCTGCATCTCGATTCAGTGTCGGTCAATAGTATCCATATCGGAGTATTTTCTTAGCGAGCGCTTGTCCACCGGTGTGATCGCCACATTCTTCTTCGTGTACGTCATGTAACACTCGTTTGATTTCATTGTGCGCGATACACTGGAGGAGAGGAACAGAATAACCTCTTCTATACATGATTCCGTCCTGAATGACGAACCATGAAGCTTTTCATAGAATTTGCCTTTTCTCATTTCTATGCTCAGGCAATGTCCCATTCTCAATGTAATTCCGATACGGAGTCATCCACGATTCTCTACTGGGAGCGGTCTCAAACACAAAATTCGTCCCTATTTGATCGATGCTTGGGGAGGACAAAGTTTCGACGGGGACAAGTCCCATTTGTTGTGCTTCACCTGTGCTGGCTAACTTCGCCAATGAATCGGCTTTTTGATTGCGATCTCGAGGTATATAATAAATGGCATAATAATCAAACTGATTTAGTACTTCCTGAACTCGAGCCAAGTAAGCAGCCAACCTTCGATCTCTCGCTTGATACTCTCCCCATACTTGGCACACAACTAATTGTGAATCATAATAAATTTCCACAGCGATAATTCTCAAATCTCTAGCAAATTTTAGTCCAGTTAAGAGGGCTTCATATTCAGCTTCATTATTGGTTGCATGAAAATCGAACTTCAAAGCATAACATATAGATCGGCCTTCGGGAGTTTCAAGTACAACACCAGCGCCCGAACACCGGTCGTTTGATGCACCGTCAGTATACAGCTTCCAGTTGTATTCGGGGGATTCACTAGTTTCGGGCAAGTCTTCTAGAACGGTAAATTCGACTATGAAATCGGCTAGAACTTGTCCTTGAATGGCTCTCCGCGGGGCATAAGTGATATCAAATTGGCTTAGTTCAATGTTCCACTTGAGCAACCTACCAGACATCTCAGGCCGCGTGAGGACCTGTCGTAACGGCTGATCGGTATACACAGTAAGAGGATGAGCTTGGAAATAAGGGAGAAGCTTTCTTGAGGCAATGACCAGGCAATAAGCCAATTTCTCTAATCTTGGGTAATTCCTCTCGGCTCCTGTTAGCCGCTTACTAACATAGTAGACCGGTTTCTGCACTCGGTCTTCTTCTCGCACTAGAGCAGTACTGATTGCATGCTCCGATACTGCCAGATAAAGGTACAACTGTTCATGGTCAATTGGCTTTGACAAGATCGGTGGTGTGGAAAGATGTTGAACCAGCGATCAGAATGCACCTTCGCACTCCATGGTCCATTCAAAGTTTCGCTTTCCTTTCCGAATCAGATCGAAGAAAGGAATGCATTTATCGGTGAATTTCAAAATGAACCTGCTTAGTTCTGCTACCTTCCCGTTGAGACTCTGGACTTGTTTTATGGTTCTTGGAGTTTGTAAGTTCCTTATTGCCCAGATCTTTTTGGGATTTGCTTCTATCCCTCAGGCGTTAACGATGAATCCGAGGAACTTTCCAGATGCAACGCCAAAGTGATACTTTAACGGGTTGAGCTTCATTCCATATTTTCGAAGAATGCGGAACATCGAATCTAAATCTCTGACGTGATCTGTGGACAATCGGGACTTTACTAGCATGTCATCCACATAAACCTCCATGGTCTTCCCGATCTGGTCGATGAACATCCGGTTGACCAAGCGTTGGTATGTTGCTCCGACATTTTTTAGACCAAAAGGCATGACTCTGTAGCAGTAGAGTCCCAAATCAGTCACGAAACTGGTGTGTTCTTGATCGGGCAAATGCATAGGTATTTGATTATTGCCAGAATAAGCATCCATAAAAGATAATAATTCATGCCCAGCTGTTGAATCTACGAGCTGATCAATTCGAGGAAGTGGAAAACTGTCTTTTGGACAAGCCTTGTTTAAGTCAGAGTAATCGATGCAAGTTCTCCATTTCCCATTCGGTTTTCGAACCAATACGGGGTTCGACACCCATTCTGGATACAAAGCATCTCGGATGAACCCATTTGATTGTAACTTATCAACCTCCTCTTTAAGGGCGGCAGATCTCTCTGGATCCATACCACGCCTTTTCTACTTGACCCGAATATGCCGCGGATCAATATTCAGGGAGTGACTTGCGATGTCCGGCGAGATTCCGCACATATCAGAGTGTGTCCAGGCGAAAACGTCGAGATTCGCCCGGAGAAATTCAACCAATTCCTATTGTGTCTGTTTTCCCAGTTGAGACCCAACTTTTAGCACTTTCGAATCATCACCCTTACTGATTGGGACGTCCACACTCAGTTCGGCTGGGGAAGCTTGATTCTCTTTGGATTCGTCTTTATCTTCGTTGTCTCTAGGGTCAAGATCTTTAAGGAATTGGTCGTGGTGCCCGGGTCGGGGCCCAGGCGCTAATTGTCAATCATCAGCAAAACGGACGCAGAGAGATTCCTCTATGCCTTTTCCTTTCTCCTTCCTTTGTGCCTCGCGCAGTTCAGCAACATAACAGGCTCTTCCTGCTGCCTGATCTCCTTGAATGACTCCAATCCCGTGATCAGTGGGGAACTTTAGAGTCAAACACCATGGGGCAATAGCTGCCCTGAATTCAGCAAGGGCCGGTCGGCATAAAAATGCGTTATAAGGTGAATTGATGTCAAACACGACAAACTGCAACATCCGGACTCTCCGGCGTTTTCCAACTCCCAACTCCACTAGCAGTTCCACCACTCCAGTGGGTATTGTAGCACTCCCATTGAAGCCGTGAACTCGAGATTGGCAAGGTTTTTAGTCCTTTGCTTCCATTTTCATTAAGTCATAGGCTCGTTTAAGCAAGATGTTTACGGAGCTCCCACTGTTAACCAGGATCCTCTTCATCCAAGCAGGACCTACCTGGGTGGATATGACCAGTGGGTCGATTGTTGGGGCTTCAATCTTATCAGCGTCTCTGCTTCTAAATAGGATATCATCAGACATTGTCTTTGTTGCTTAGCCAGAGTTCCATCTTCACAATTACTGCAGCATTCGAAGTTCGCATGCCTGATGGAGCTAGCATACGACTCCATTTCCCTCCAGCTTCTATCTGCTGGATGGAGACCACCACTTATTATATTTATAACTAGCCTCCTGCCCGTACGAGCGAGTTCCTCTTGTCTTTCTTGATTTTGTGCACGATTTTGATTTGAAGGGCCCGCACCGCCAGACTGCGGCGCACGCACAAATTGATCTAACTTTCTCTCCCTGATCAACTTTTCTATGAGGCCCTGCAAATGTCGACAATCATTAGTATTGTGGCCGTAACTTTCATGAAATCTACAAAACTTTCCTGTTTGAACCTGCCTCTCCGATGATTGCTTCGGAGCAGGCTTCTTATATTGCACAGTGTTGCAAGTTTGCAGATATACGTTTTCCAACGATGTATTCAATGGCATGTAATTATCGAACATTGGGGCTCTACGCCGTGGGCCTCGATTCTGATCTCTTTTCTTATCCTGACCACTGTTACCTCTTGGCTGAGTTTGCTTGTTCTGTATATTTAACTGAACTTTCCCGGAATTGTCACCGGACTGCTTAACTGCCACGTTACTTTGTATTCCTTCACTTTTGGGCCTCGCATCGTCCTGCTTCCTAGACTGTTTCGCATCCTCTTACCGTAAGAATTGTTCGGCTTTGGAGTAGAAACGGTCCAATGATGCGGGTGGTTTTCCAGCTAACCAATTTCCAAACTCAGAATCGGGATCGATCCCCTTGGTTAATGCCATCAGAATCGAGTTATCGTTGGGATTACTAATCTCCACACTTGTCGCATGGAATCTCTCTAAATAACGTCTGAGTGTTTCTCCATGAGCTTGAGTGACACTGGATAGGGTGTTAACGTCTTTAGGTCTAGCGACATGCATACGAAACTATTCGACAAATTTCTTAGCCAGTTGATCGAATGATGAGATAGATCTAGGTGGCAACCTTGTAAACCACATTGTTGCGATTCCTCCCAGAGAGATGGGGAAACTTCGGCACTTTACTGCATCGTCAGCCCTTGCGGCGCTCATTGACCACTCATATTTCAAAATATGTTGATTGGGATCGGAATTTCCTTTGTACATAGGGAGAGTTGGCATTCTGAATCGCCGAGGAGGATCAGCGTATAGTATCTCATCCGTGAAAGGAGTATGACTACGAGAAATTCCCCAATCGTCATTGGTAAGGCCTTGGCTTTCGCGGATCATCTGACGTATCATGGTTGAAATATCGGGCATTGCTACATTTTGAGCATGCTGAGCTAAGGTGTGGTCGGGTTCCACAACGCGAGTTTGGACCGGGCGCTGTCGACGGTCCAAGTTTCGCCTCCTTGGCTCAGCGTGTTTCGGGACGTTTGGTTCAGGAGTACGCCCACGCTGATGATTATTCGGATCTGAAAGATTTCGGGTATCAACCCTTGTTTCTACCGTGGCAGCTGTGGCATGATTGTCCGTGGTATACTGTGGAGTAGGGCCTCCTCGTGTTGAGGGCCCGGTTTGAAAGCTGGTCGACGGCCCAACCCTCAACTGTCCAACGGTCAAGGCTGGTTGATATCTGGTAGTTTGTGCATGACTCCCGTCTAATCGGGGACGGGTAGATCTGTGATGATAGTCAGACGAGGCAGAACTATCAATTGACGAGCGGGAGATATCATCCCTCCTGGACTTTCTGCGGCTTTGGCGGTTCAGTTGGTTGGTCAATTCAATATTAGCACGCAACTGTTCGGCCAACTGTTGCCGACTTTGAGTCAATTCCTAGAGCAACACATGGAACTCTTTCCTGGTGACTGGCCCAGATGGATCTGAGTGAGCAGTGTTGTCTTGGTTGGATGGCTGCTGTTGTGTAGGATTTTGTCTGTCCCTACCTTCTTGATCAGCAGCTGTAGAGGCAGTTCTTGTGCTAACCATCTTGAATGGTGGATCCCTTTCCTAGACTTTATGCAAATCTGAATAGAATGGAAGGATTTCGGATTAGAGATCTGGATCTTCCTCTTGGATTTATGCAATCCGGTATCGATGGTAGATCCAAGGAGCAGGAGAAAAACTGGTGTTCTCAGTGAAAGCACCAAAGTGTTTGTACCAAAAATAGGCACAACACTCTTCGGAAGTTTTTGAAGAGATAAAAGTGAAGAAAGAAAATTAAAACTGAGGATTATCTAAAAAAAACTCCAAATAACAGAAATTAAATTGCACAGAAGACAGTGATTTAGAGTGGTTCGGCGTTTCGCCTACGTCCACTATGAAGTTTGATGATTTTATTGCTCGATACTTGAAGATTACAATTTCTTATAATGTAGTACAACTGATTTTATGAGCTAAGTCTGAAACTAAGGTAGTGGTGGTGATTTGAAGTAAATCTGGTAGAGTCTGGGCGCTCTTTAGCTCTTAAAATTGTTCGACCCCTTTTCTGAATGACCAGGGGCTCTATTTATAGGTGTAGGAGGCAGATATTTCGCCTAAATTTCGGGAGACTACTTCTGGCACGTGAGGGGGCCCACATGCCCGCTTTCAGGAAATCCGGGCCCACTTTGGGATCGATTCGAAATCCATTCGAATCGATCAAGAAATTGTCCAATTGAGCTGAAATTTGGTGTGGATGTTCTTCAACATGTGCACAAGCCTCTGTGAAAATTTCATAACATTTGGACTTGTAGATCTCCAGATATTGTCGATTCGAAATGGTGTTCTCTGAATTGTTCGTCTCGTTTGAATCGATTCGTTCGAATCGATCGCCTCGAATCGATGGCGGAGTGTGCTTCCGTGATGACGTGGAGCGCGAGCTTCGCATCGATCTGCTTTCTTCGCTAGTTTGATCGAGTCATCCCGGAGACTTCGCTGCTTTGACTCGATGGATTCGAAGGCTTCATTCCTAGATGGATTCGAACAGAGGTTCCATCGTATCGATCGTGACGTGCCATGGTTAATTGATACGAAGCTGTTGTAGCAGGATGGATTCGAACAGATTGTTATTCCTGGATTCGAAGTAAAGTGCTCTGGTGGATTCGACCGTGCCTTCTGCTGATGGATACGAAATGGGTGATGGTTCAATGGATTCGAGAGAACTCCGAGCTGGATGGATTCGAACGAGGGAAAGCCGATGGATTCAGAGCAAACAAACGTTGATGGATTCGAACATAGGTTTCACCTATGGATTCAAATTAGGGGGGATCTCCTTCACTTTGCATCGATCATATCTTGAGTATACGAACTCGGATTGACTTGAAACTTGGAACGTTGGCTTCCCTGGCTTTGCTTGTTATGTCTTACTAATCGTGGCCTGATCTGGACTCGGACAAAATTCATCGATATCCATGACGAGTGACTCTTGGTTTTTAGTCAAGTTCTTGGTGTCACGGCCTTGCCAAAAGGCGGGATAACACATATCACTCCAAGTCTTTCCCAGATCTCCAATTAAATTGCATAGGTGGATGAGTGGATTGTCAGTTGCATCCAATTTGTACTAGAGTCCTGACTTTGTTGGTCTTTTCCGCTTTGATGCCTTGCCCCGAGTCAGGGGGCATATATTAGCCGATGAGTTGTTGAATCATGCTCATCATGACGATACCTCAATGATTTGATCATAGTCCATAGGGGTTGTTTTGCACCCAACCTTTAGTATCGGTTACCTGCATCATTTGCAAGTAGTTTAATTTAAGTTGGTCATATTTCGCAACATAAACGAAATTGAAATAAAAATAATTCAAAAGAGATCAGATTAAATCTCATTGATAAGTGAAGTGGCATCGTATGCCCGCTATTGCACTTCGGTCCAGCCCTTCACAGTTGGAAGTCTAATGCAAATGGTTCAATTTGATCAAAGTTCTTGATCGATAGGGGTTGGGTGTCCCGGTCTTTCGTTTTATGGGGCTTGCACATATTATCGGAGCTATCCTTTCTGAAGCAGCCTTATGGTGTTGGCTTCCACGGTAGCCTTCTAAAGAAGAGGATTTTTTCGATCTAAAGTATGGAGTAGGTTCCCTCCTTATCTTGCCATGTTGATCCTTCATCTGATTCATCAACTCAATATTGGCCTGGACATGTTGGTGTAGTCGTCAGCGGCTATCCACCAGTTCTCTTATCAAAGTCTGGAAATAAGCTCTAGTGATGAATTCATTTATGGGTATTGGCAGCAACTGGCTGTGGGCTTTGGATAAATTCGTAGGCTGCTACCTTCTTTAATCCCTTCAACAATATGAGAAGTAGAACTGGTATGTCTAACCACGATTGACAGTGTTCTTTGAGGAATGGGGGAAGACATCTGCATTTGATGGAAGTCATCACTCTTGGTGGAAGCCATGCGCAATTCCCACTTCATGAGGTAGTGCTGGGGGTTATATTTCCAAAGTACACTGACGTAGTTAGCATGTTGAATTTTCACTGGAAAATCATTTATTCTTTGAGTTGGCAGAACAAACGGTGTAGGGCAGTCGTCATATTAGCCATCGTACCATAGTTGTCAATTCAGGAGTTTAAAAACTGGTCAATTGGGGGAAGTTGCAGTCCACCTTAGAAGAATGATATATTAACCAACTCTAATTCTTGGCGTATTAGTTAGGTTCTCCAGCCTCTGGGAGCACCGGTTGAGTAGTATTTCTTTACCCATTCCTTGATTGATTTCAGCATTTGTTGCTGTGAACTTATGTCCCGTTCAGTCATGGAACGATCAGGAGCGTGGATGGAATGTTCCTTCATTAAGTCGAGCTTTGAATTCAATATGCGGGTGCTCTGCGCTGTGGTTAGGGTTCGGGGGGTCCGCCCTCGGAAAAAAAAAGTTTTAGCCCTTTTTTCGGAAATTTGGGTCGTACCCGAATTTTTTTTTGTTGAAATTTCGTATCGTTCTCAGCCATGTTGAACGATGCAAATGTTGGTGAAATTGAATGATCCAAAAGGTGGACACTTGGATCGACATGAAAGGCACACAGCTGGATCGATATGAAGTGGTATTTGAGGATCAATACGAATTGGATGCAGTTGGATCAATACGAACTGCGTGTGAGTATCGATACGATTTGGACGCAGATGGATCGATACGAACTGCTTGCGAGTATCGATACGAATTGGACGCAGCTGGATCAATATGAACTACTTGCGAGTATCGATATGAATTGGACGCAGCTAGATCGATAAGAACTGCTTGCGAGTATCGATACGAATTGGACGCAGCTGGATCAATACGAACTACTTGCGAGTATCGATACGAATTAGACACAGCTGGATCGATACGAACTGCGTGTGAGTATCGATACGAATTGGATGCAGTTGGATCAATACGAACTGCGTGTGAGTATCGATACAAATTAGATGCAGATGGATCGATACGAACTGCGTGTGAGTATCAATACGAATTGGACGTAGTTGGATCGATACGAACTGCGTGTGAGTATCGATACGAATTGGACGTAGATGGATTGATACGAACTGCGTGTGAGTATCGATATCTGTTAACCCGCCTTTTGTCAAGGCCATGGATAGGTGGATTTAACTTAATCGACTTCTCGTTCGTCGAGGTTGGCGTACGATGGATTTAGTCAATTGGATGGATGGATCGACTATAATTTAGGTCTGGGAAATATGGTTCGGTATAGATTGAAAAAGTTAGGAGTCGCTCGGCATTTGAAGTCGCTCGGCATTGGATGTTGTTCGGCATCGTACCTCACTCGGCATTGGAAGTTGCTCGGCATTGGATGTCGTTCGGCACAGACCTTGTTCGGCACACCTCCCCTCGCTCGGCATTGGAAGTCGTTCGGCATTGTACCTCACTCGGCATTGAAAGTCGCTCGGCATTGGATGTCGTTCGGCACAGACCTCATTCGGCGCACCTCCCCTCACTCGGCATTAGAAGTCGCTCGGCATTGGATGTCGTTCGGCATCGTACCTCACTCGGCATTGGAAGTCGCTTGGCATTGGATGTCGTTCGGCATCGTACCTCGCTCGGCAGTGGAAGTCGCTCGGCATTGGATGTCGTTCGGCATCTTACCTCGCTCGGCATTGGAAGTCGCTCGGCATTGGATGTCGTTCGGAATCGTACCTCGCTCGGAATTGGAAGTCAATCAGCATTGGATGTTGTTCGGCACAGACCTCGTTCGGCACAGACCTCGTTCGGCATTCTCTTGTTCGGCATTGGACGTCGCTCGGCATCAGACCTCGCTCGGCACTGAAAATCACTCGGCATCAGACCTCGCTCGGCACTAAACATCGTTCGGCATGATGGGTCGTTCGGCATCATGGGTCGCTCGGCATTATGGAGAGGCCGGTGTGGCTCGGCAGTGTGGTTCGGCATAGGCCGTTCGGCCTTGATGGGCCCGGATCATTCAGAGAGCCCAACTACTACCTGGACTTGCCTATAAATACAGCATGTGGGGGTTCAAAAAAGGGATCTTCTTCTCTCTGCTCTTTGACTTTCTATTTTCTAAGGCTGAGGTTACTCTGCCATTTTGTAACTGTAATTGATTCTCATATCAATAAAAGGGAAAACTTCTAGAGTGGACGTAGGCCAGAGTTAGCCGAACCACTATAAAATCTATTGTTCTTTACTGCTTTCATTTTAGTTATAACTGTTCTTCACATTATTACTCTCTACATATACTCTATCTCTGAGCTATGACTGGTATTTGGTGCTTTCATCTGGATTTGGGTGTAGTGACCAATTTTGGCTCTAACACTTTGGTGCTTTCACCGAGAACTGAACTCAGGAATTTTGAAGCTAGGAACTTGGATTCTAGGAAGCAATGGTTTGACCATCAGCGAGGAAGCAAGTGACAGAAAGGAGCAATCAGGAGGGAAGTCAAGAGGCTTCCCCTGGAAATGGAGCAGGTCAAGCATCCATCTACATCACCAGAGAGGAGATGGAAGCAATGATGAAACGACAAGAGGAGATGATGCAGGCTCTTCTTAGGCAATTTGGACAATCGGGAACTGCAGGTGCTCAAGGTCTTAGAGCTGGACCAGAGGAACTCAACCAGCAGGCTGATGGAATGACTCAACAGGGGGCCCCCAATCAGCAGACGGCTATCAACCTGGATGGATCCGGACATAGGGGTACACCACCCGGTGATGATGGACCAGTTCATGGAGGAACTCCAGTTAACACCATACAACAAGATGCTGGCAAGAATGCAAGAGCACATGATGAGGAATACGTGCCAGAATTCCCTCGGGGACTCAGAGGGCAACCCTTGATGGACAACGCTGGATTGGCTGAGATCATCAGGAGAACTATGCGCGAAGGTTTGACCAATAGAGATCTGGAAGGAGTAAATAGGAGTCCATTTACTCGTGAAGTCAAGATAGCTCGGAATCCACCAGAGTTTAAGCTACCTAACGTGGAGGTGTACAATGGCAAGGCTGATCCAACTGATCACTTGATGAGATACACAAGACACATGGAAGTGCTGGGGGCATCGGAGGAAGTTATGGCCCGATGTTTCCCTTTGTACTTAACGGATATAGCTGCTATGTGGTTCAGACAGCTGGAAGAAGGATCTATCGGGACATGGACAGAATTGGTGGACAGGTTTTTGAAGCAATTCCGGGTTCATATCAAGAGGCTGAAGAATGTAATGACGCTGACATCGGTAAAGCAAAGGACGGAGGAATCACTCAGGGCTTTCTTAACTCGGTTCAATGTGGAGGTCGCTTCGGTAGATCGACCGGACCCATCGTTGGTCTTAATGGCAACCGTGTCAGGGGTCAGAGAGAATTCAGATTTCAAGGTATCTTTAATACGGGACTCACCAATGGATCTCGAAGAATTCTTTCATGAAGCTGATAGATTCCTTCGATAGGAAGATGCATGCCAGATATGAAATTAAAGGAGGTGAACACGGCTGAGGATGGAGGGCCATCCAGCGGAGGCTTGGATAAAGATAAAGATAAAGATAAAGGAAAAAGGAAGCTGGACGATGAGTCATGAAAAGCTAGGAAGCGGTGGAGAGAGCCAAAATTTTCCACCTACACGGGATTAAACGAGATGTTGGAACGGATATTCATAAAGACACGGAATCGCCTTCCCTACCGAAGGCCAGCGAGGAGGGAACCCTCGGAACGTGAAAGGGCGTCAGGAAGGCACTGTCTTTTTCACTACTTGGACAGGCATGATACCAACAACTGCAGGCATCTGAAGGACATAATTGAGGAGCATGTAAGGAATGGACAGTTGCGACAATATGTTGGAGCTCGAAATGCAGTGGTGGAACAGGAGCGACCACCGTTTACCTCAAACAACGATGGCGCGAGGCCCAGGAATGATGGTCGATTGGTTATCAATTGACATGGGTAATATGAAATAAGTAGCAAACTCTGAGCAAACGGCTAAGTTACTTACACATGTACGGGGACAGAGGTAGCCCCTAGGCATGCTCTGAGATGATGACAAACCGCGACGCTCTAGTTTGTGAAATTTACCTTTTCTTTTTCGGTGTGGACATTTGCTTTTCCTGGTTTGGTTTTGGAGTTTGGTTTGAACTCCCTGCTTTGCTCGTTTTCTGGTTTGAACTTCTGGTTTTGTTTGTTTCTTGGTTTGGACTCTTATTTGGACGATTGTTTTCTGGTTTGGATATTGGTTTGGATTTTTGATATGGATTTTTTGTTTTTTGATTTGATCTGGATTTTGGAATGGCTTTTGATTGGATTTTTATCTGGTTTTTGGTAAACGGTCGTCAAGTATGGATTATACCTGGCAAGGGGTAAGTCGTTTTGTCCAAGCATGACAAATTGAATTATTCAGGTCGTCGAGTATGGACTATGCTCGGCAGGGGTTCGGAGAGACAAGGATTCGGCCTAGGACTTAGGCCCCAGGTTATCGGTTACTACTTCAGGTCGTCGAGTATGGACAATGCTCGGCAGGGGTCCGGAGCGACCAGGATTCGGCTTAGGACTTAAGCCATGCATTACTCAATGTCCAGGGACACTGGACCACGGTCGTTAGGTGTGAATTGCGCTTGACAAGAACCTGGAAAGGTTACAGATATGAATATTGGCTATGAATGGCAAAGGACTTGGATATCGACCCAGAGAGGTCCTGGATTTGATTATTGGTTATTAGATGAGGATGGATTAGGACTCTGTTATCGAGTTCAGATGGATATGGAATTGGCTAAGGCTTTAGTTACTGGATTTGGAATCGAACATCGACTTGGAGCAGTCAAGAACGATGCACTTGGATATATGGCTATGAACTTTAGATATCGGATTCAGAACTATTCAAAACACGCCTTCCTATCGTAAGGCATGTTTTGGGGGGCAAGTGTTAACCCATCTTTTGTCAAGGCCATGGATAGGCGGATTTAACTTAATCGACTTCTCGTTCATCGAGGCTGGCGTACGATGGATTTAGTCAACTGGATGGATGGATCGACTATAATTTAGGTCTGGGAAATATGGTTTGGTATAGATTGAAAAAGTTAGGAGTCGCTCGGCATTGGAAGTCGCTCGGTATTGGATGTCGTTCGGCATCGTACTTCACTCGGCATTGGAAGTCACTCAGCATTGGATGTCGTTCGGCACAGACCTCGTTCGGCATACCTCCCCTCGCTCGGCATTGGAAGTCGTTCGGCATCGTACCTCACTCGGCATTGGAAGTCGCTCGGCATTGGATGTCATTCGGCACAGACCTCATTCGGCACACCTCCCCTCACTCGGCATTGGAAGTCGCTCGGCATTGGATGTCGTTCGGCATCGTACCTTACTCGGCATTGGAAGTCGCTCGACATTGGATGTCGTTCGGCATCGTACCTCGCTCGGCATTGGAAGTCGCTCGGCATTGGATGTCGTTCGGCATCGTACCTCGCTCGGCATTGGATGTCGTTCGGCATCGTACCTCGCTCGGCATTGGAAGTCGCTCGGCATTGGATGTTGTTCGGCACAGACCTCGTTCGACATTCTCTCGTTCGGCATTGGACGTCGCTCGGCATCAGACCTTGCTCGGCACTGAACATCACTCGGCATCAGACCTCGCTCGACACTAAACATCGTTCGGCATGATGGGTCATTCGACACCATGAGACGCTCGGCATTGTGGAGAGGCCAGTGTAGCTCAGCAGTATGGTTCGGCATTGTGGACAGGCATAGGCCGTTCGGCCTTGATGGGCCCGGATCATTCAGAGAGCCCAACTACTACCTGGACTTGCCTATAAATACAGCATGTGGGGGTTCAAAAAAGGGATCTTCTTCTCTCTGCTCTTTGACTTTCTATTTTCTAAGGTTGAGGTTACTCTGCCATTTTGTAACTGTAATTGATTCTCATATCAATAAAAAGGAAAACTTCTGGAGTGGACGTAGGCCAGAGTTAGCCGAACCACTATAAAATCTGTTGTTCTTTACTGCTTTCATTTTAGTTTTAACTGTTCTTCATATTATTACTCTCTACATATACTCTATCTCTGAGCCGTGACTGGTATTTGGTGCTTTCATCTGGATTTGGGTGTAGTGACCAATTTTGGCGCTAACAATATCAATTGGAAGCAGATGGATCGATATGAAAGTTGATCGATACGAATGTTGATCGATACGAAAAGTGATCGATACGAAAAGTCGATCGATACGAAAACCGATCGATACGAAAACCGATCGATACGAAAACCGATCGATACGAAAGCTGATCGATACGAAAGTCGATTGATACGAAAACCGATCGATACGAATGTTGTTATATTTTCTAGAGACGAAAATAAGGATACGAAAATCACCATACTTTCTGGATACGAAAATATGGATACGAAAATCACCATACTTTCTGGATACGAAAATATGGATACAAAAATCTAGATGAATGCAGTTCCTCTTAGATTAGGAGCAATCTGAATAGAATAGAATAGAAGGAACCACTTGACGATAGGTCTTGGTCTCCTCCTTAGATTTTTGCAATCCAACTACGGTAGTAGATCCACAGAGCAGGAGAAAAGCAAGGTTCTCTCAGTGAAAGCACCAAAGTGTTTATACCAAAATTGGGCACAACACTCTTCGGATGTGTTTGAAGAGATAAAATGAAGAAAATAAATATAAAATGAAGCAGATCTAACAAACACACCAATAAACATATAAGAAAATGCACAGAAACACATGGATTTAGAGTGGTTCGGCGAATTGCTTATGTCCACTATGAAATGACTGATGTTTATTGAACTTTACTCGTTGATTACAAAAGGTTATAGCAGTAAAACTGAAATTTAATGGTGATTTTGGCAGAGTATCAGTGTAGAGAAGCCAAAAAGTCCATTTTCTGTAGGTCCAGGGTCGCTATTTATAGGCGTAGGCAGCAAATATCTCGCCCAGATCTCGGAGGACTTCTTCTCTCACGTGGGTGGGCCTACGGATCGATCCCATGTTGTTTGCACTCGATCCGTGATCGATACGAACCGAATTCGCATCGATCGAGATTTGATCCTTTTTGGCTGAAATTTATCTGGTACATTCTTGACGTTGTAGGTAAGCTCCTGTGAAAATTTGGTGGCATTTGGACTTGTAGATCTCGAGTTATGATCGATGCAAGTTTGGATTTTTTTGAAGGCAGTTGAATTCGTATCGATGCTGTTCTTATCGATAGCGTGGCTCTATTCGTATCGGTGCTTGCTTGCTACTTCGTATCGATGGTTGGAGGCCACCTTCGTATCGATCGGTGGTTGTTGTTGTTCGTATCGATGGTGGGAGATTGATACGAGATGGATGAAGGGAGACCGATACGAAATGGGCATTTGTTGATGGATACGAACTGCTGTTAACATGATGGATATGAAGTAGCTTCATTTTATGGATGTGAAGGAAGTTAGTAGGCGATGGATACGAACTGAGTCTCTCTTGGGGAATGGATAAGAAATTGGATGGATACGAATAGAGTTGGATTTCTCAACCGTGATCAATCAATATCTTGAGCATACGAACTCCGATTGACTTGAAATTTGGAACGTTGGCTTTCATAGCTTTGCTTGTCGTGTCATATCAATTGAAGCTCGATCCGGACTCAGGCAAAATTTACAAATATCCATAGTAAACCTATGTATAGCCGATCTCCAGGATGAACTTTTCTTAGTTTCTAGTCAAGTTCTTGGTGTCACGGCCTTGCCAAAAGGTGGGATAACAGTAAGTGATAAATGAATGACATATTAGAAGTGTCCATCTTAATTGAGTAAGGAGTACAACATTATTTACACTAGTTAATGATAATTGGCAAATTCCAACAAAATTTTCTTTTAGAGTTTTTGAGATTGTTATCGCTAGTTGTCTTCCTTATGTTATTGGAATAGCGCTTTACATGGTATAAGATATGTTCCTGTTTTATCGCCATGTTGATTTTATGTATTGGACTAGACCACTAGATAAATATATACATATTGAAAAACAGTGTAAATAAGGAAATTTTATATGGACACTTGACTGGTGATAAACTATATGTTAGACTGGAAGTTAATGAGGAAATTAGATTAAAATTAGGAATAAAGTTTGCTTTAATCCCAAAAAATTTAGGATTGTGGGAAAAATAAATTAAGCTTGCGAAATGACACCATTGAAGGATGACCCTTCACCTCGGAGGGGATAATATGAATAGGAATATGAAGAGAATTATCTATTGGATGAGGATGAAGAATAAGGTGGCAGAATTTTCCACTAGGTTTTTGATTTGCCAAAATGAAAAAGATAGAATTAATTAGGCAGCGAATGAAGGCCGCACAAGATATCCAGAAATCCTAAACAGATAAGTGAAGAAAAGAGTTAGAGTTTGAAGTAGAGGACATTATGTTTGTTAAAGTTTCCCCTCAAAGGAAGGTCTTAAGATTTGGAAAGTTGAGAAAGTTGGCACCAAATTTGCTGAGCCTTCCCAATTTTAGAAAGAATATAAAAACTTGCGTATCATGGGGAGCTGCTGGATTAATTGGCAGGAGTCCATGATGATTTTCACATTCCACACTTGAGGAAGTGCCTTCATGGTACAATTATAGTGTTAGAGCCTGATATATTGAGGGATATTAAGACGAGTCAATAACATTCCATGCCACCACAAGCAGTGTGGAGTACGGAACTAGGAAACTCCTTAACAAAGAAATTAGGGCAGTTCGAGTGCAACGAGGGGAGAATTCGATGGAAAACATGAGGATTTCTCATCCTAAACTTTTCACATGTAAAATTTTCTCTCCAAAATTTGGTTTTGGTTGCATCGTGGTTGCTTGGATGGCAGGAGAAGGTTGCTACACTTTTACTATCACTTTTGCACTTACATAGAAAAGTTTTTGCATGTTTAGGATGTTTGCGTACATGCCTATATGTCACGATCTTGCATTCACGCTAGTATTGAGCTCACTTATAGCATGTCTGCACACATAATCACATTGCACTTTCGGTTGAGCAGATGATTATGTAGATAACTTTGTTGTATAACATGGAAGTTTGTTGCGCGTTACGCTGTTCATCCCTTGTAATGATTTCAGGGACTAAATCCTTTTAGGGAGGAGCATGTAACATCCCATAAAAATTAATAAGAAATGTTCTAAAAATGGAGCTAAAAAAAAGCTATGGATGTTTGAAGTTTTCAGATTTAAAATAGTTTAAATAAAACTCAAATTCAAATAATTAAATAATTCTTAAATTTGGAATTTGAAAGTTAACTGTGATTAGACTTGGGGGTTAAGTAAATGTTAAAAATAACGTTAACGTTAAATAATAGTTAAGGAAGAAAATAAAAAAAAGCAACGACACAAAATCTTCCCAAAATAGCACGTATAGGTCGACTTCCCCCCTTGGACCGGACGACCGGTAGGGTAAAGGTGGTCGACCGCTGAGTGTTGGTGGTAGCTAGGGTTTTCTACATTTGAACGTACGGATTTTTAATATTTTAACTAACCTAAATTCGATGGTTCTGGTGCATTCTAACCATTATAAATAAGAGCCTAGCCCCTTCATTTTATTCACAAATTATTTTGGGACTCTAGCGAAGCTCCGTCAATTCGTCTCTTCATAAATTTAGAAAATATCCATTAAGGTTTCATGTAAGTAATCCTATATATCTATTTGTTTTCTATTTATTTCCCTAACATATTCTTCTCTAATTTTTTGAATCTAACATATATATACAAATCCCTTGCTGTGTGTGTATATATATATATGTATGTATGTGTGTGTGTATCAAAAGGAAGAGATCTGGTAGAGATTATTAAAGACGTGTTAAATGCAAAAGTGGCAAGGCTGAGGATATACAGTGAGTGGAAATTTAGCTTTTCTATTTTAGTAACCGATTAGTATAGTTTGGGTTTGAATATGCCTTGGGGAGTTTTGGTTTGCAAAAGCATTATACTATAAACCCCCAAAACTCCTTTAATGCGAAATGTCAATTCTATGTTGGAATCCCAATTATTTATGTCAAAATAATGGAAATAGTGTAGATTTGCAATTTTGATAATTTTACTTTTTATTCCACTTCTTTCTTTTTCTTTGAATTTCATTAAAGGTTTTGATTAAGGAATATTGTGTAAAGTACAAATTTTGTCCATAGTTTGTACCACTTATTCGCAGGAATTAAATAGAAATTCCTTTGTTTATTTGTATGTGAAAAGGAGTTGAATAGAGCGAAAAATTGGAATTGTAAGTTTCTAGTATTAGTATATTCCATTATTATTATGCAATAATTTGAGTTTAAATTTATATTGTATACAAGTCAATTGATTGAAATTTTTAGATATGAAAATTGGAATCTTGATATTGTTGATAATATGGGGGTAAGACTTGTATAATTGTTGAAAGAGTTGACATTTAAATGCAAGTTTAAAGCATAAATTCCGCAAGCTTAGAAATTACTAGCGCGCGCGTGCATACACACACACACACGTATATATATATATATAAATACACACACAGATATGTGTGTGTGCATTAGCATAATTGACTTATAATTATAACGTATAATTGCATAGTTAAATAGATTATTTATTTTATTTAATCCTACTTAGAAAGGCAATTAATGTTAAAGGCGAAATAAGAAAGATCTCTTATTAGTCCTTGATTATGGAAACGGTGAGATGTGTGATAATATATGTAGAGTGTATATAGGTTATGACTAAGTTATAGGGATGCGAGGTCAGTCAAAAGCACACAGAAGTCTGCCCAGCTAATCTACCTACCAGTAGTGTGACTTTGGGACTGATGTGAGACATCGTCTATAATAAATAACTACGATGACGTGGGGTTAGTCCCAAATTCTATAGGATAAATCTTTCCAGCTAATCAAGCTGCCAGTACCTATGAGTAGTCGGGCTAATGTGAGATGTCACCGTGGGGTATGGGCCATAATATGAAGGACCTACTTCAGAGATTAAAGATAATAAGTAGTTGTGTGAGGGCCTGTTTGTTCTCTATGTAGGAAGTAGTAATGGTCGAGATTATGAGTTTGGCATGGTAGAGGATATATTGGGAAAGGGCATGCTTCAATAGGAAGTATTAAGTGGCTGAAGAGATTCCGTGCAATGTCATCTAGATAGTTACTAGTGAGGAGTCCGGCTTGGGATTGTAGGTAGTAAATGATTTTGAATTGCCTTAAAGAAATGTATTAAATGGTCGGAGTCTGCCTAATTCCATTTAAAAGATATTAAGTGACTTGAGTACCATCTCTTACATTGATAGGACATCATGGACAATAGATATGGATTATTGGGTTGATAGAAATAGCTATGGGCATGTATTTAGAAAGCCATTTACTTAATTTTGTGAAAAGCCCTCAGGATTATATTTGAAAAAACTTATAGTGTAGGTAGAAAATATAAGACATATTCCTATTTAAATTATAATGCACAAGGACTAATATAGCAAGGCTAGAGATTTTTATTCACTAGACATATGTTGTTCTGACTCCCTCTTCATTACAACACCTGTTTTAAAGGACAATGCTAAAAGCGAAAACATTGATGAGACTTGCGGTAGTAGTCTATTTGTTTACTTGTTATTTTCTGTAGTTTTTAATGTACGCATGAAGTAAAAATGATGTTGTAATTTTGGAATATTTTACCATGGATATGCAATGATAATTATGGATATTTTGTTATGGTTTTAAATGACATTTTGAATTTATGATAAAATAAGTGTTGTTACTATTATTATATTTTATCCTTCCACCGTGAGATTTTGAATGCGTAGATAAACAGCTCTATATTTTTCTTTTTACCAACCAACGACTAGCTTTGAGATGGTTCTAATTTCGATGGGCCTTTTTTGGGTCGGGATTTAGGCCCATTTCAAAGTGGGTTGTTACAAAGAACATCTAATGTTCTGATACATTTTAGTGACCCCTGGACGTATCGTTAGTCTAGAATGGTGACTCTCAGCCAGAACCTCCTATCTAATCCCATCAACATATGAGACAGACAACCTACTGTTCATCCTTAAAATGCCACGATCACCTACCCCAAATCCTCGCCACTCCTCCAAAGTAACATTATCACTAACATCTATCGCTATTTAGGCAAGACGAACGTCCCTCTACTAGTTACTCTCAATATGACTAATAAGAGTCGAACGAACCTTAATGTTTGCCACAACTGCATACCTCCTACCGAGCGCATTAGCTACAACATTAGCTTTCCCCAGTGTATATAATATATCTAGGTCATAGGTTGCAAGAAACTCCAACCACCTTTGCTGCCTCATGTTCAGCTCTTTCTACGTAAAAATATACTTCAAGGATTTATGGTCGGTATACAACTTGAACCTCTCATCTAACAAATGATGCCTTCACATCTTCAGCATAAATACCATCGTTAACAACTCCAAGTTATGAGTTGCATAGCTCGCTTCATGCGGTTTGTGCTGTCGACTTGCATAAGCGATAACCCTTCCATGTTGCATCAACACAACACCAAAAACTATTCTACATGCATTAATATAAACAGTCAAACCCTCACCTCCATCTGGCATAGTAGGAATGGTAGCACCAATTAACTTTGCATTTAGCTCTAAGAATGCTTGCTCGCAATTATCAGTCTGTAAAAATTTAACGTCTTTCTTCATCAAATTCGTTAAGCGAGAGGCAATCTTCGATAAATCCTATATGAATCTCCTATAATAACCTGTTGAAACCAAAAAGCCCGTAATATCAGTTGATCTTTCTGGCATCTTCTTGTCCTGAATGGCCATGACCTCAGCGAGATCGACAGAAATACCCTCCGTTGAAACAACATGACCTAAGAACCCAACTTTTGAATGCTAAAAGTGATACTTTGAGAACTTGGCATTCAACACATGCTCTCTCTCCGTGTTTCTAATACAATCCTCAGATGGGGTGTATGTTCCTTCTCAGTCTTGGAATAGACTAGAATATCATCAATAAATACAAGGACGGACTTATTCAACACGTCTCAGAAAACCCGATTCATTCGGTCCATGAAATATACTGGAGCATTAGTTAGGCCGAATGACATAACTAACCACTTATAAAAATGATCATGTCTAAAACCTGTCAAGGGTACACTCTTCTTAGCCACCCTCAAATGATGGAATGCTGTAGCAAGGTCAAGCCGAGAAAACACTCGAGCTCCATAAAGCTGATCGAACAGGTCGTCTATCCTAAGTAAATGATACATATTTTTAATAGTCCACTTGTTGAGCTCGCAATAATCTACACACAGTCTTAAGGAACCATCCTCCTTCGTAGCTAAGACGACGGATGCTTCCCAACTCGAACAACTCAGTTGGATCAAGCCCTTCTACAACAGATCACTAACTTGATTAGGTAGCTATAACTTCTCCTTCGATCCAAGTCTATGAACAAGCAACATGATATGCTTTGCATCCTTAACCAAATCAATGCGAAATTATATCTGCCTATGGTGCGGTAAACTTGACAGCACTTCGAAGACATCCATAAATTCCCGAACAACCAAGATAGAACCCAATTTTTTTTCCGCCACATCAAGTGAATAAATAAAACTAGTCATAAGCGAGCTAGACTCTTAAGAAGATAATGTATGAATTTCCATTCCCTTCTTCAGCATGACAGTTTGTTTCTCACAATCCAAGATGGCATGATTATGAGACAACTAATCCATCCACAATAGGACATCAAAACCCATAAAACCCAGAACATATATATTGATAGGAAAGAGTTGGTCAAAACAAGAAATCAAAACTCCTAAATAGATCATGCAAAGGTTGGTCGAGCCTTCAACAAGGTTCGACACATAAATAGAATTTAAAGCCACAACTGGCTCAAGTTTCAATCTATCAACAAGAATACTAGATATGAAACTAAGCGAAGCACTAGTATCAAATAAGGCATGAACATGAATACCATGAATAAATATAATACCTTGTAGAACCTACTTCCCCTTTACAGCTACAGAAGTAAAAGGTGCTGAAGCCAGTGCAAAAAAGTCTAGGTTGTTGCCCTTCTAGAGCATCAGACAATCTCTTGCTACATGATCGGGCTGATGGCAGTCGTAGTGGCTCCTCGATGCAAACTGTTCCTTGGCCGTCTGTGACTCTAGCTTCGGTACCTTCGCAATAAGTGCCCTAACTAACGACGCTTTTGCCATTTGTCCTCCCGAAACCGAAGTACAGTTCCAAATGAGATGCCCCTTCTTCCCACACTTATGGAAGACTATATTAGAAATATCTTTCGGTGGCTGAAAGTTCGCTTGTCCCCTGCTGGTGCAGAAATAGATGACTTCGGTGCTAAGCTCTCAAACCTCAAAGTCATGTTCACCAAACCCACAAAAGACCCTATGATGTGAATCTGTGATTAGTCATACCCAGTTGGAACTCAGGACGCATACTTGCAATGAACATCTTGTTCTTCTTCAGCGGCATGTAGGCTAACCCCAATCCAAACTGAGACAAAGCAATGAACCAGTTCTCATACTTTGCTACAATTATGGCCCTCTGCTTCAAATCCAGGAAGATCCTAAACAACAAAGTCTTCCTGGCTTTCTAGAAAAACTTCATTTCAAATACCTCCTTAAATTGGGCCTAAGAGAAGTTATTCTCTTAGACATCAGCGGTAATAGAACTCCACCAATCCATGGCTGCATTTGTCAGATGTCACGATGCCAACCGATGCTTCATCGCGTCATCCAACTCCATATCCCTAAATATTCGATCACATAATTTGAGCAAAGACTAAACTTCTACGATCATCTCCAAACCACTAAACCATTTACTCCCAGCCTCTGATAATCATGACAATGCAAAGCAAAACTCATCGGAGGCCTGACCTACACGACCTCCTCTTTGACATTCACCCTCGGTTCCTCAATAGGAGCAACATTCCTCGATGCTCGAGTCCCACCATTAGTGATTATACTACCCGACCACTTCTACCTCTACCTCCTCGAGCATTGGCAGCTCTGGTACTCATGGTTTGTACTACCTAAACATAGCAAAATATCTTTAGGATACGAAAGGATAGAGCTATTTCAAAGAAAGAGTTTATTCCTAAGGAAAAGCTGGAAAATGATGTAGGTTTATAGAAAAATAAAAATATGTTCTCATATGTATAATATTCTTGACTTATTCTAGAGTGTTATTTACCCTATCTCTAATGAGCCATACCCAACCAAAGCCAAGGTGTTCAATCAACCTTGAGCTTAGATACCAAATGTAATGACCCAATATTTCGACCTTCGAATGTCGACACTATATACATTCATGGTATTTATGTGCCGAGCACCTAAGTGCTGAAAAGACAGATAGTTAGGGTAAAATAAAAAAAAACAAGAAAGAAAGAACACAACATCAGAATCTCACAACGGAATGATAATTTATAATATTAAAAGAACAATGCAAAAGATTACTCCAAATACAGAAATTTCAGAGTTACAAAACCTAAGTACTATCATCAGCCTGGACAGTTATAACTCTGTCCTCACAATACCGATATATATATATACATAATACAGTGCAACAGAAATAGAAATAGATAGATAATGGAAGCCTTCAACTCGTCTTCTGAACTTCGAAGTGTCCAAAGTAAAACCTGCTTTGCTCAACCTACTCAAAAGGATACATGAGGAATTTACGAAAAAAAAAACCACGTGTTAGACATAAGTCTGGTATGAGAAAACAAAGGTATATGCAATGTGTAATAGTAAATGTTGAGACCGTACGGATTCTAGTAACGGTTTTTCCCTCAAACGAAACCAACCATTCATTTAGTTAAAATAGTGATATAACAAATAATGTCTAGAGTGTAGAATATAAATCATATCAAATAGTTGTGTTGCTTGCATCTCACAATACAACAATATTAGAAGTACAGCTAAAACCACTAATGTAAGTTCGCATATGGATTTTCTACGGAGAGGCCTCCAGTAAACTTGAGCGGATCTCCATGCACAAGGATCAAAAAACACCTTCTGAGCATCGTATATCTTTATATAAAATATAACATTAGGTAAACGTAGTTGGCCCACCCCCGAACATAGTATGAACCATATGGAACCACATATCATCAACTCCCGATACCGATATCGATAAGCATACTCTATATGTGGAGTTGATATGCCCTGTTGTGAGTTTGCTAAATCACACGTTATGTATCCTACTTTGTCTTTAGCCATTTTCGATGTCGAGGTCACATTCGGCATCTCTCACACAAGTCTTCATCACTCAAATAGAACATGAATCACTCTATGGATTCCTACATAAGCCCGTTTAACATATTCTAACGTCGACCTCTCCCTTGGAGTTAACCTTAAGGTAGATAGCTTAACTCTATAACACAAGTCTATAATGTTAATGTTGACCTCTCCCTTGGACTTAACCTTAAGATATATAGTTTATCTTTATAACATTCCACTTCACAACCGCTTTCGAAACATATACTCGTATATTAGTTTTAAAATGGTATTCGATAAGTAAAACACTTACCGATCTCGGACGCTTCAAAACTAATTCGATGAATTTTCGATAAACTCAATTTTGGTTCTTTTAGAAGTAAGCGAACTATATAAAGTGGAGTTCCCCTGGGGGATCTTGTATATTTAATTTCTTAAAGCTAGAAACGTTTCATACCAATGCTCCTCCCCGAGGGTTCTCAAAGGGTAAGAAATCGTGAAGCTTTTAGATACTTCTTAAGTTATAATTGGTCAAGTTCGATAGTCGACTAATCGACTATCCAGTTAAAAATGATCGCTTATAGAAATCAAGGCTTATACTTAACTCATTTTCGACATTTCAACTTATACTATCCTTCGGTTAAGAGTGAAGTCAGGTAAGTTAGAGCACTAGTTGCACATCAAATCCTTGCATATACAATTCATTCTCAACTCTCATAGGTAGACAGGTCTACCTCATCAGATTTTAGTATTAAAAATATTATCAATGACTTCCATAAACGAGTAAGTAATCAACACAATAAACACGTTTTTGCCCTTCCTAACTTAACTATTTCTCGGTCAAGAGTGAAGTAGGGAGGTTAGAGCACTATTGCTTCTATCTCTACTCGAACATCAATCTTAACTCTCACAAATAGACAAGCCTACTTCATTAACTTTTAGCGTTAAGCATAGTTAATTACTTTTTAAACAAGTAATCAAATGAATTTTTGCCACTAACCAATTCCCTACTCCTTTTGAAATGATATATATGTATATGTGTAGTAATTTATTTATAAAACCAGATATTTAATAAAACAATTTAAAAGATAATATATAAAATAATATATTTATACTTCAATAAAATAATCAACCAATTTTATAAAAACTATATAAACTTAAAAAAACTTTTAAAATACTTATAATGGGTTTTAAAACATTTACCCAAAATATTACTTTAAAATAAAAAGTTTATTAAACATTTTGAAACATGGAAAACCATGTTTTCCTTATATTTAAAAGTAAACCATCTTCTTTAAAAATTCATAACCGATTCTTAAAAACACTTAAAATACCAAACCACTTTTTAACTACTCTAATATAGGTTTGCATAGACTTGTAAAAATAATGAAACAAAATACTTAACTTTAAAGTCCTTTTCAAACATTTGAAGTTAAAAACAAAGGCTAAACGAGACAGTTTTGCGCAAGTGGAAATATTGCCAATTTTCAATATGTTACTCAACTTTTCAACATCCAAACTTTTCATGGTAGTAATCATACATAATAAGCATCACTTATATGGCGAGAAACCCTAAGGATCTCTCTATAAAGTCCCTCATAAATTTCCGAACAAAAGGCAATTCCTAAATGCATCGATAACAACTATCGCTATAACAGCACTTTCAAATCCAAGTCCAGTTCAAACCTATGTTCAAATACAATGTATGTGCTTTGTTTCAAGACTATGCTACAAGTCATACTAGTCCATTCAAGTCCAAATATATGGTTTACATATGCCATTTTCTTTCAAAACAAGAATCGAATTAATATTACAATCATATATCAATATTACAACATATATCCATTCAATAACAAAGAAACAATCAATCACATGCACATATACACAATATATTTCCATTTAAGGTGTTGAGTTAGCTCACCCTTAAGGAAATAATCAAACAAGTCCAAGCAACCACTTCCTACCTCTTCCTGGCAAACACTAATTTCCTACCTTCTCCTTAGCTTTTGCACTTGTTTCTAGGCTAGATTTAGCCTGTATTGCTCAGGGCCTTCAAGAGTAAGGGGGGTGTGGCTTTGGATCTTCAAGAGTTAACTTGATGGAAGGTGTTGTGATGTTTTCCTTAGGCTTTTATCCAAGTTTGAGTTGATTTGGAATTGTTTTGAAATTATTATTTTTTAGAAAATTTAGTAGAGAAAGATATGAAGAGAGTTTGCTTTCTTTGTAAATTATCAAAAGTGTTTTAAAGAGGTATGAACCCACTTATATAGGCTTTATGTGGGTGTTTCCTACCCTTTCCTTCACCCCCCATCATGCCATGGAAGGCTCATCCCTCCACATACCCATCGCTTCTCCTTTACACCTCTTACCATTAGCAAATAACTAAACTACCTTACACACAAATATTTCTTATCCATTGTAAGCTTCTAGAGTGCTCTAATTACTTCATCAAGAAAAGCATGTTAATTAGTTCATAATGTGTTCATATCTTCGTTAGCTTAGTACAAAAGAGTTTGAATAACTTATATCGATTAAAAAGTTGTTTATCGATAAACCAATTTTCAATCACATTATCGATATTTCTTCAAAAAATATTTTTTTTAAACAATCAAAAACATATTTCTTATCATTATTCATTAATTAAAAGATGTTTAATAATGTTGTCAATCACATATGTAACACTTAATTATATTTTAAAACGTATCGATATTCAAAGACAAGGTGTTCGGATTTACGGATCTCTACATGAAAGGCAAAAGTAGATCTGAGTTACTTTCAACAGAGACGAACATAAAAAGGTTTGAATTACTTATCGCAAAATGTACCATTAAATCCCCAAATAAATCATATGGAATCCAAACATATGAATGATCATAAATAAATTAAATTACATAATTACCTTAGGATGTTGTTAAAAATCACGTCTTGAATGATGACTCAAAAGTTCCTAGATTCTTGACTTATCCTCCAGATGTTGCAAAGATCTAGAGGTATAAACCACCTTTGATAAATTGATTTAATTTGTATTCGATTTTGGAATTTGCAAGCCCTATATCACTATAAAAATTTTGGCCATTGCTTGATAGGAGGAAGAGAGAAAATTTTGTTAGGAGAGAATACAACGAATGAATAAAAGAGAGAGAATATGTTTTAAAAGAAACATTGAAACATTTTGATTCCCTCCTTTAAAACCTTCCCTATATAATTCTCAATTAAATCTCATCAAATCATCTCCACCACCATGTATAGTCGGCTATAGGTTGAGGTGTAGTGGACCTCAAAAATTTCCAAATCCATTCAACGTTTGTTCCACTTAAATCAAATTTAAATATTCTATCGATTTCGTATATCGATGCATGCATTTATAACTTTTATACACGCGCTTTATTAAATACTAATGGCATTCAAATGTCAAATAAAATTATTAATTAATATTTCATAAATACTAATTAATTTAGTTAATTTAAAATAATTATAAATTTATTAAATTGTGTGGTTTTTTCTGAGTATTCATCATTACGGCTGTATGACTCAAACGTGTAAATTTAGTCAACGATTAATATCAAGCAATTCGAACGTTTACACATCATCTTAGCTAGTGGTGTGTTATTTTGGCTTAATTTATAACTTGTACATCTTTTTGGTAAACTCCAGTTTACTTATTATAAGTGTACCTAGTAGTAACGATTTTTACATCAACTCACTTCATCAAAACTATATCATATTAGGACTTATGGAGTTTAGTTTGGTCAAAATTACAACATCGTTCATATTCAACTTGGGTAGTTCAAACACAAAGTCCCCGCTTCAATAATAATAATAATTAACTCTAATGCTCTGGTCAGAAACTTTGACTTTGAGTTGACTATAATTATCGTGATATTAACAACATAAAACCGAGGAGACGAATTTTCTATTGAATAGTGTTTCACTTTCAATGGTTCAACTCAAATCCAATTATAGTCGTTCGGTGGCCATGTCATGATTTAACTATAATCGAAGTGGAGTGCCTAAATTGAAGTTCCACACTATTCTCAAGTCGAGGGAACTTTGTAACATCGTTACTTCGAGATTCTCCGTCAGCTTTAGTTATATTAATCAACATAAAACTTTCGAGTGAGTCATTCTATAGTTATCCAATAACTATCGATATATAACCCCTTGGTACTCCCAACAGCTATGAGTAATACAATGTCTAATATTTAGAGAGCGTCACACATTCTAGTCTCTATGAATGTATCGATATCCCATATCTATACATCTTGATTGTGAATATTTAAATTAATATGTCATTTTAATGTGACAAAATTCTTATGATTACCACACACAGTAATTACTATCGTTCCATACTTCTCTGTCTATCATAACAAGATTCTACATGTGAAATAGCACTCAACATTGCTTACCATCTCCCTTTTAACTTCTTAATGCTGTTAGAAATTTTATATTTCCTCAATTTTAAACTTATTTTCAACCAAGCTTACGCAGTGTACATTATGTTTGTGCATGTGATTCTTCACAAATAAGACTCTACTCAATTTGTGAAGAACTCTAACATTCCAACACATGATCGTTCGGATTTACTTTTGCTACAAAGCTCACGGCTTAAACAAGCAAGCCACTTATTCTCTTCCAAGTTTCTTTTGCTATTTTCGTTATATTCTAAGTTTCTTTTCACTGGTTACTCTTTTTTTAACCGTCTTAGATTTTTTGGTTCTGTGGCAAGGCTCCTAGGAGAAGTATTACGTTACTGATCTGAAGGGTAGTTTTCTGGCCTATATACTTTGTAATACTTGCTTATCGCACTTGCCACTTCATTTGCCAACACTTGTACATGGTCTGGACATTTGGAACCTGCATGTTATTGATAGTCATGAAATTTCTATTATTTCTACTTGCTACCTTAGAAATATAACTAGTTAAATCAGGTGAGAGTTCAGAAGAAGAAGCACCTGGTTGACAATTGACAAAGCTAGATTAATCTTATCTTGGAGCATCTAGTGATTCTAGTGGAGTTGTGCAGTTACGAATTAGTTCAGTGGCTCCTCCAAGACCTAGTGCTTGCATCTCCAGGGTTAACTGAACTATCTAGCTCCCAACTCCTTTTGTCACTTGATTGTTGTGTAAATTTATGCTTAATTTTCCAAACTCCTTTTGCATACGCCTCTGAGTTCTTGCAATATATGGCTATGGCCCTATCATATACAACATGATGCAATTTCTAGTGCTTCTTTCATTACTGTTTTAGTTAGCACATTGATGGGTTTAACAAGTTTTAATGTATATTCTTAGATTGGAAATCCCCTTCTCCTTTCACAACTTCAGAATATGATACTTTCTTTGCATACCTTGAGATCACAAATTTCTTCGCCTGCAGTTTAAATTTTATCTATTTCCATTATTCTTCCCTGATTTAGGATACCGACCTCGGTCTTCTACTGAATTCCTCCCCTCTTACCTCTTATGATTTTTCTTACCTACCAGTTCCGTATAACCGCGTTTATCACCATATATATGTCCCATTACATCCTTACCTGAATTCGGGTTAGTGATATAATTACACAAGAGAAATTAATATGAAAAGAAAGAAAAAGATTGAGAAGAGAATATTTCTAGGGTTCGTGAGGAACCTTAACCGGCGCCATGAAAGTTTGTTGAAGAATGATTAAATATTATTAACAAATATATATTTTCAAATACATACGTACATGCATACATATATACATACATGTACATACATATGTATTTATGTACATATTTGTACGTAGTATATATATTATAATAATTATTGTTAGGGCAAATTTTAAAAAGGTTATTTCATAAACATCATATTAATAAAATATTTTAGAATGAAATATTTTAAATTAAGGTTTTGGTTTAAATAAAAAAATTATTTTTAAACCTTTACTGTTTCGAACATTATATATATATATATATTTATGTATTAGTTTATATATGTTCATATATATATTTGAATATCTGCACGGATTCAAATAAAAAAAGTTATATTTCGTGTTAGACGAGTAAACCAATATATATATATATATTGTATATAAATATTTATATGATTTTATTGCTATGTCAAAAAATTCAAAAAGTGAATTTCTAAATTTTAAATATATATGTGCACGTGGTCGAATTAAAAATTAATAATTTTTTTATGGTAGCTATTGCAAATTCAACTAATTTTTTTAGATATAGATATATATATATATATATATATTGAATAAGTTAAAACCTTTAAAATTTGAATTTTTAAATTTATATAAATAGCCAAAAATAAATATATGATATATATATATATATATTATTATTATTATTATTCGATATGTGTGTATATATATATATATATATCTTACACCAGATATTTTAATCATAATATATATATATATTATTTAACTATATTTTACATGTATATATATATTTAGATTTAAATGTTAAAAACATTTAAATGGCCAAAAATATAATATTATTTGCTTCATGTACACTTAGTGTAGTTGATATTAAATATTGTGTATATATATGTCACACTTAAACATCTTATTAACCGTAGCACAAAGTGGTCAATTTCCCCATGAACCCCTAGAATAAGTTATATGTCTATGTTATTTTGATGATCGTATTACGAAGATTAATATCATAACATATTAAAATGTAAAATTAAATAAATTATAAATTTATTTTAAATTAAGTTATTAGTAAATTTATTTTAATCAAATTAACTAAATTTAATATTTTAATCAAATTAAATTAATTAAATATTTCTAAACTCTTTTATAGATCAAAATGCTAAATTTGATTTAGTATAAATAAATATTATTTACAAAAACATACCATAAAGATTTTATGCAATTTAATAAAAGGTAAATTTTCTGAAATTTACTCTTGGAATAATCAAGCAACACTGATGGCATTACTTTTAGAAAAATCCAAAGTAGATGGGTGTCTTCGAATATGTGCTTAAACTAAGGAGAATGCTACTTTAATTAAGGAATACTATATGTGAAAAACCTCATAATCTCCTGGTCTTTACCTGGCTCGTCAAAATGGTTTTGTACTAGAGTATGTCCTTATTAAAGATTCAAACGTGTTTTAAGCCTAAGTTTATTCAAATAGCATATTTAAATATTATAAAATTAAGTTAAAATTGTTTTAAATTAAATAAATAATTTTATAATTTTAGAAAGAGCTATAAAATGTAAATTTAAAATTGTGTAAATTTAAATAAATAAATATAGATGTTCTATTTATAAAATGATTAAATTGTTTACTTAAAATGAAATACATAATATATATATACATACACACATATATAACTAAGTAAATTATAAATCTTATAATTAAATGTTTATATATTATATGTATTAATGAAACATGAGGTCAAAGAAAATTTGACCCATGAGACTTACACTATGCCAAAATACGCATTAGACGTCAAATATGCCCCGTTGCCTAAAAGCATATCTATCTGTCGTTAAATTCAATGTCGTCTCTGTGATGACCCATAGTTTGGAAGGTTTAAATCGACAATAATCCACACATGTCCAATTTAAACAATCCAGGACATAGATAATCAATGAGGTTAATTAAGAAAAATAAGAAAACACAGAATCTCGCAGCGGAACGATAAAATATAATAATCAAATAAACGGTTCATGAAGCTGTTTACTATACATTTAATTATAATTTATACAACATTTATCAGAGTTATACATATACAACAGAAAAAATAAAATAATGCGGCGGAACAAACAATGAGGGAATAATACTAGTAGTAATATACCAAATATTCGTCTTCGTCCTCTAGAGAATAACCTTCGATAAGCTGAAAAAATCAGGACTAACCCGAGCATAATGAAAAGAGAAAACACTCGAGTTAGGACTGAAATATCTTTATGTAAGTCGAATCAATATCGCATATAACATGTGTGTAATAGCGTCAGAGATGTTTACGGGATTTCACATCTGTTATCCAGTGTATAACGTGCGTGCAATAACTCAAGAGACGTTACGGGATTTTCCATCTCTTAAGGATCCGTCAAAATATTTATATATAGTAGAATACACTATATATATATAATGTCTAATCAGTAAAATAAATATTTTTCTCAGCGTTAAACCTTTACATTGATCCCCCTTAACACGTTTCTAAGCATTGGCATATAGTTTGCATTTGACACCACCAGTAGCACGTCGGTAGTCAGGGATGTGCCATGATACGACAACACTAAACAAAAATCGTATGGGTCTCGTATAGGGATACAAGTATGACAAGGCACGTGAGGCAATGCCCAAGGTAGGATACTACCAGTTTACCCTTTCCGGCTGGTGGTAACGCATCATAGCCATGATCGCCCACCGCGTCCAACACTCCCAAAATCCGAGGGTGCGCACCAAATAATCAAAATGTAAAAGATGGTAATACGAAGAAGTGTGTCCGCTCGGGATAGCTAGCCCACTTCACCGATACGGCTCCTGTTTTAGTCATTTCAAATTGGCATAAGTGCCAGGCTAATCCATCATCATTCTCTTTCTTCAAATCGAGAAAACGTATGCTAAATCCAACCACTTCGTTCTGGATCATCACTCCACGTATACAGTTGTTAAAGTGGTCCCGGTATCGATAGAGAGTATGCCCATATCCAGCCCCGGTGTCTTTAACAACCAAACGTCGTTTTACACACCAGTCGGTACTTTTATATTTCGAAAATAGTTCATACTTGATATCAAAATATCATACTCGCTTCAAAATCAAATCCATTTCGAAATCATCATATTTACTCAACATATACCATTTCACTTCAAAAATCATTTTCGCCTCAAGATTTCGATTTCGCTTCCATAATCGTTTCGAATTTCAATTTAGGTTATAACTTCATTTTAACCCAATTCGTATTTAAATCCATGATTTAAAAATAAAAATTCCACCCTTGACCAGTTTGAATAGTTTTAAAATAGTTTAAACAATTGAAATCGTTAACAATTGTTTAAATGGTTAAAATAGTTAAAAATAGTTTAAATGGTTAAAATAGTTTAATATAAAATAGTTTAATATAAAATAATTTAAGTATTAAAATGGTTTATATAGCAAAATCGTTTGGAAAATCCAAAATAATTGAATATTTAAAAAGATAGATTTAAATAGTTTATATCAAAATAATTTATTTGAAAATAAATTCAAAGTCAAACTGATTCAATTTCCAAATATTCCAATTTGAATCGCTTTTAAATTTCCATTTCGATTTTTATCAATTCCGAGTTCGATTCTCAAGACATCGATTCAAAACACTTAAATCAAATTTACTTTCAATACCCAATTTGAAATCCAAATCCTAAAATATAATTCAATTCCGAGCTCAATTTTGAAATAGTTCAATTTCCATAAATTCGATTTTCATTTTCTTAAAATCAAATCATTTACATAAATTTCAAATCAAAAATTTTAAAATCATTTAATTTAACCAATATGGTGTTCGTATATAATTTTCTATCCTATGGCCAAGTCATTAGTTATTTGAATTTAATTTCAGGGATGAATATATATCATTTCAACCCAAATCACAGTGTCATAGGTATATATCATTTCAACTGATTTCTTAATTTGTTTGAAATAATTCAATTTACAGTTTTATATACTGTAAAATAATATACAGAATGATAATGAGATATATCAAAATAAATAAACATCTAAATCATCCAAAACATCAATCAATAACATCCATCACAATCAACATCCAAATCAACTAATAATTCACAACAATTTCACAGTTATCAATATCAGGTATTTTACTGGCAATTAAATTCCAATTTCTAATTTAACCGTCAATTTTAATTTTTAACAGTTAATTTGAATGACAATTAAATTTGTTAAACAACGATCAATAAATTTATATCACTTCATAATTCGAATTTAACTAGCATAAAAATATTTTTGTATAAAACTCACACCTTGAGTTTTAAATTTTAAATCAAATGGAACGACGTTCGATTTAACCTAAAATTTTAGTTAGCTTCAATCGTCTCCAAAATAGTTCCTGAACGTAGTACTCGTCGCCATGATTCCATCGCCGCTTGTTTCATACAATTTCGATCTCGTATGCGAAAGATACACATTTTATAAGATTCGCGATTTAATATATAATTAAATTTACAATAATAAATTAAATTTAACCTAAGCTATCCTAGACGTTCATTCCAGATCACAGCCGCACAAAGCTTTCTTCCACTCACGATCATTCCAAGCAAAATCACGTTCGAACCCACATGTCGCCTTCCTCATCTTCACGCCGCGACCACCACACTCGACCGGAAGTCGATCAGAGACCACCGGCCTGAAGCACTAGCCGAGCTCCACCTTCGGCCCAAACACCATAAAGCTCGGTCGCCCCTTGCCCTCAAGAATCGTGCACGAATGTGCAACATTCGAACAAGAATCGCCGCTGCCGAGGACCTCCTTACTCGATCTCGACCGTTGGATATGGCGAGCTCGACGGGCTCTTCGATTTCCTAGTTGGAAGCTCGGCCTGATATCACTTGGATGAGGAGATCGGAGGGTAAAAGTCTTGGACGATTTCGACCATTAAATTATAACTGGCGGCTGCGTTTTATTTTGCTAGTGTTTACCGTGTATATGAGTATATATACTTGTATATATAATATTTTAATATTATCTCGATTATTCACGTGCTTTTCCAAACGAATTCCAAACGAAACATGCCAGCTGGCGTTTATAATGTTTTACCCCTATTCCGAACACAATGGAACATGTTTCAAGGCCTAATTCGATCGTATGTGGGAGATAGCTTTTAGAATCGAATTAAAATGTTAAATTTTCGATATTAATTTCAACGGTTTCTATCCCGTACGACCAAACGATAACTCCAAACACTACGAAATTTGAAATCCAATAATAATACACTATTACAGATCCAATGGAAAGGGTTTCGTCGAATTCCAAGACTGTGCCTCGGAAAGCTATTTTTACTCGTTAATTATAATATGAAATTTCTAATTTCTAATTATTCCCTTTAAATCCTATTTTAAATGCTAACAATCTTCTTTGTTATTTAAATAAAATTTAAATCAATTTTCGATATCATTTTCATTCTCATTTATTCAATATTAAATTATTTAAATAATTTCCAATATTAAGTTTAAAAAATTTAATTATCCTATCAATTAATATAAATAAATCATTAAGTTCCAAATAAATTTCAGTTATCAACATCATTTTATTTCTATCTAAATAATTCACAATTATTATTTAACTTCAGTTATTGATTATAAACCCAGTTAATATATAGAATTTCATTTCAATACTCGTTATCGCTAAATCTTCGAGATTAGTTTATTTCAAAATTTTATTCAAGTTCATATTCAATAACTCCACTAATAATTCATTAATTTTTTTATTTTTAACCATTTTTATTTAATAAATACATTAAATTTAATAATTTAAAATAGCTAAAAATAGAGGTCGTTACAATCTCCCTCACTCAAAACTTTTCTTCCTCAAAAAGGAACTAAGTAGAGAATTTTACATTTGATATATTTAAAAAAATAATCAACTTATAAAACATTAAATCTCATTTATAAAACCATTACTACGTTTCTACTACACTACTCCGATCGGCTTATGGAATTTACTAGTTAGTTATCAAAAAAAGTTATAAAAATTTTAGAACTTCAAAATTTTTCTAACTCCCGGATTTATGAAAAATTTTGGCAGAGTCTCCTTTGCGCGGCTCGATCAGAAAATTTTACAGTACAATATATAACCCAAATATACCAAATAGATATCAAATATACATCTCATCTCAATGATGAGGCATCCCGTAGGGAAAAATATAAAAGCACAGAATATAATCTGAGATGTGTACCTTATTATTATTAATACGAGTGAGTTCGCTCGTATTAAGCAAACAAAAGCATATAAAAACCCGCGTATACGTCCAAACGGTCTTCGTATTTACCTATCTCAACTCAATTTAGAATATTAGTTGCATATAATGATATAGAAAGCATGTATGAGTTTTATAGAAGCATATAACATGAATTTTAAACCCAAACAATAACATAAGCATTAATATATGACAAACAACAATCATATACAATAAAACAGTTATAATGACGATTTACAATAAAAGAAACCATTCAATTATTAGTATTCATCCAATTAATTCATAACTATATGAATTTACATTATCCAATGTCACTATTTCAATTTTATACTTCATTTCTTATTAACATCCAAATTTCATCAACATTTAATTGATTTACTTTCAATTTATTCAATTCTATTTCATTTACATTCCATTTCATTCAATTCAGTCTGTTATATTTCAGTTGTTTTATTTTATGTTTAGCAATACCTCATATCAATTCATTTATTCACATTAATTTTACACTTAAGTTCATTTTCATTTTAAATCAATGTTATTTCATTTACTCATTTTCTCAATACAATTCACAAACTTCTTCCATTTATTCATTTGGTTAGCTTTTCATAAGTTAAAGTTCACTTCATAATTCATTATTAGCTTCCTTACTTTAACATACATATTCAATTTATTTAACATCTTGTTTAACCAACACTTGTCAAAGTTATAAACTATAAACTTTACTTTACATTTTCGTGAAACATTTGAATTATAATGTTCGTATCTCCATTTTTGGCATCCACATCATTAATGAATTATTTCTTATATCCTTACTTAAGTTTCTTAATTCACATTTATTTTCACAATTTCATTTAATAACAAATTTATTTATGAAATATTTTATTAGTCATCACTTTAGTTTATAATCATTCTGTAAAAGTCCAACTTCTTATATATGACTTTATCTAAGTTTATAATTATCTCAAAAGTTACAAATTCAATTTCAAGATTTCTTTGCAAATTTCTATTTAATTCTATAACCAATTTACAAAGATATCATTTAATTCATTCGTCTACTTTCTCAAGTCCCACTTACTTATTCCATTTAGTCATTAATCATTTCATAATATTCTAATTAAGTATATAAAATTTATTATTACAACTAAATTTCCACTTATATACATTTTAATTTCTTTTAAGTTGTAACGACCCGTAAATTTTAACTGTTTTAATAACGTAATTAGTTGAAATTTTGTGAAATTTTAAACGATAAAATTTTGAAATAAAATTTTGATATTTGGAATGCGTCTAATTAATCATAGCAACTGGTAAATTTTCATCAGATAATTTGGAAGTTTATTTTCTAGTGTAATTATATTCCAATTTATATCAGTTAAAATTGATGATAATAAAATGTTTTCCAAACCTGAATATTTTTACATAGAAAAATTCTAATTCATCTTCTGACTAAGACGTCATTTTTCGTTTTTCCAAATTCGGACTTCTTTAGCCCCGTCGATCTTATTTTTCTGTGTTTTTGCTGCATTTTCCGCTAGTAGAAAATTCGAATTTTTATAATTCAATCGTATCGCTAATATCTGTATACCGTTTTGATCGTCTCATCGTGCTGATCTCTACGGTATATTCAATTTTGTGTTTTGAGTCCGGTGCACCACGGAATCCTTGAAACGGATATCCGTATCGGTACTCATTTTGAAATCTTTTAGATGCTTATGACCTTTCAATTTACCACCGTATATAACAAACAACCATTTTGAATGCATCGCCTGACTTTTGCTATTTCCAACTTTTCAATTTAATTTTCTATTTTATATTTCTGGTTGCTTTATTAATTTTGGTTCGGCCTCCAATGAGAATTCAATGAGACACGTTGGCTACACTTAGCTGCTACCTTATTTCTTGGTTATCAGCCTTCATTTCAACTTTCCACTGCTTTTCCTCTCCCCTCATTTCCTCTCTCTTTGTCTTAGTGAAATTTTTTTATTTTGTTCATCACTTCCTGTAGCTCTTCCACTCTCCTTCCTCATTTCTTTTCCACCCTCCCTTGTCTTCGCGTGCAGTTTCCAGCAAAGCCACGCCATGAACTAACCTCCACCATTGACGCAAGCAACCACCATCTTCAACCGATGCCATCACCACTCCGAGCTCCACCGCGATCTCCAAACTCCTGTGCCAAAGCTCCGCTCCTCCTCGCCTAGTGTAGGCAGTGCCTCCAACCAACGCAACACCCTCACGCAAACCTCCTTCATTGATCTTCCACGTCACAACAGCCCTCAAAGCCTTCCTCTCCTTGACCTCCACTTCCACACGACCGTGCCACTCACCACCCTTTGCTTCGACCTCTGCCCGTCCAAAGCTTCCACTCTCCCTCCAAATCATTACAAACCCTCCAACGTCCCTGATCTTGCCTCCACACCTTCTTCCCCCCTTGGCCTGCCCTTATCTTCTCCTCTATATGTAATTTATATATACAGGTAATAAATTATTTCATTTGATTGGCAAGTTATATAGTAACTAGTTAAAGTATATAAGTATGCTTTGTGTATATGTGTGCCAGTTGGGTTATATAAGTGTTTATATAATAAGCTATACATATTAATATTTATATATGATCTACTTATAAATAAAGCTTAACTAAGCTGTACATATTTCGCATGTGAAGTTTGTGCAGGTATATATATTTTATTGATAGTATTATAATATAATGGTATTTTTATGGAGAGAGGTGTAAACTATTTAGAGTATTTTTATATGTTGGTCTACATATGCGTACGCAAGTATGTAGGTTTATAGTATACTGAGTTATTCATACATTGGATTTTAATTTGCCTATGTCTATATACACACGGTTGTTTTAACATGTATCGTTTTACTAGTGTATATTGAAAGGAAGTTACAGTAGGTTTTATTATACAGATTTTATGCAAGTGGCTATTTGATTCTCTTATATATATTATTATAAAGTCTAATTCTGGGTTACAGTATTTTTTTAGATACAGTGTTATATAAGGTCAACTATATACTATATTTTATTTTTATATCTTATATTACATTTTATTTACAGTGAACTATATTTTAAGTTAGTGCTGTTGTGTTCATAACGTGAGAAGGTTATATATACAAAATGATATCTGCTGCAAGTATTTACCCAGGACCGACATCTTTATACATCACCGTATATATATTTATAAAGGGATGGGTTTTGTTCACATTTTGCGATGTGTATAGATATATATATATATGCTAAATAATAGTGGGAAGTTGTTTTCATTTTATTTGATTTATAATGGGCGAGTTCGGTTGTTTATATTTGTATATTTTATAAGGCAAGCTATATTGATTTTTCTATGTATATTGTTTTATATGTGGGTCGGTTTATACGTGATTGGATATGAGTGATGTTATAAATATGTTGATTATATATTGGTTACAGAATTCGTATACTTGCGGTTAATTTACTATATATTACATGATATTCACATTTTTGGATTTGTTTTATAAGTGTTTTTTAAAGAAAATATGGATTTTGAAGTTTTATGTTATATTTATATTTGCTTAAATTAAAATATCGGGTTAATGGAAATAATGATAATATAATATACTTTTGTTTTGATTTTATCTGCATCGATCCAGTTTTGATTAGATTTCGTCTATTTCTTGTTTATCAGCTTTGTCTGTCGTACTTGTTCTCTTCATCAATTCATGCCAATCCTGCCTTGCTTTGGAAATCGTCATTTGGATTTGGTCAATTTCGCAATTCAAAGTGTAGCCTGTTGTGTTGTCTATCTTCTTGTGTTCTTTAGCCTCAAAAGGTGAGCAATCACTCACGATTAACGTTCTTTTATTTATTAAATTTGATTTCAATTGAAACGATAATTGAAATATGATGCTGCTAGTTATTTACATTGCTATATATATGCCATCATCTGTATCTGTTCACCTATGAAATCTGACACCATTATCTGTTATTTATATTGCTATATATATGCCATCATCTATATCTGTTCACCTGTGACATCTGACACCATTATTTGTTATTTATATTGCTATATATATATATGCCATTATCTGTATCTATTCACCTATGACACCTGACACCATTATCTGTTATTTATATTGATGATATATGTTTGTTATATTATCATCATATCTGTTATCACTCTGCAAGTTCCCTGTTAGTATAGAATTCACTATGGGTTGAAATGATACATACCCGAACGGACTTTAGAATAGGAGAAAATCGTTATGGGTTAAATGATAAACCCAAGCGATTTTCAATTGAATTGAATTTGGGATTACGGGTTGAAATGATATATATATATATATATATACCCGTATATATTTAAATTGCGGATTTAAATGATAAATATCTGTATCACTTGACCATAGGATAGAAAATTATATACAAACACCATTGATTTAAATATAAATAATTTGAAATGATTTCTATGGTTTTAGAAAGATATATATATGGTTTTAATTGATATTGAAATTATTCTTATCAATAAGTTTAAATTAAAGTGGATTTAAAATTTATTCGGAATTGATTAATGAAGTATTGTCTTTAAATATATCGATTTGAAATTTATTGAATTTGAAGATTTAAGAATAAGTTTTAAAACGTGGTTTTGATTTAAAATGATTTAAAGGAATATTTCAAGTTCAAATAATTGAAGGAATATTAAATGATTTGAAATTTGGATTGTATTTAAATGATATTGTATTTTATTAAGTGAACATTTCAAAGTTAAATAATATCTAAGTAAATTGATATATATATATATATATGAGATTTTCAAATTTAATTTTGAAATGTTAAATATTTAAAGCTTTGAAATATATTGAAATTGAAATGGCTTATTTTGTGGTTCAAATATGTATTTTAAATTGATAATTTGAAATGGTCTATTTAGAAACTGAATCGAATTGAAATTGATGATTTGAGATTTGATTAAATTTGAATTTTGGAATCCGAGTTGAGTTGAATCGATTTGTGAAATTTGAGGAAACTATTTTATTATATAAAGTATTTTAAGTTATATTTAAACTATTTTATATTATTTTATAAACTATTTTTAATATAAACTATTTTTAATATACTAATTATTTTAATATAAATTGTTTTAACTTGTAACTATTTTAAATAAATTATTTTATTTTGTAAACTATTTTATTTTATATACTATTATTAAAATCTAAATTGTTTGAAGGAAAGTGTTATGATTCCAAAGCATTATGATTTCTAAATTTTGATTTCCAAAGAATTATGATTTCCAAAGTGATTGATCCAGAAAGTGTTATAACTTTGAAGTACTAAGATTTGTAAATGGATTTATTTGAAGTAAAATTGATATCGTTTGGATATGGTTTTGAAATGGCAATGATATGTCGGTTTTGAAATATAACTATTTTTGAAAGTTTATTAAATGACCAATCGGTGTAATAATTACGTAGTTATTGAAGAGTCCGGGATCGGTTAGGGACATGCTCTCTGTCCAAACCGAAAACCACTTTAATAACTATTATACGTGGAGTGTGATCCAGAATGAAGTGGTTGGAATGATGACGTTGCTGGATTTGAAGAAAGAGAACGATAATGGATGCCCTTGACACTTGTGTCAAATTGGAAATGACTTAAACAGGAGTCGTTCCGGGCCAGTGAGGTTAGCTACCTCTAGCGGACACACTTCTTCGTAAAATACTCATTACTTGTTTTTGATTGGTGCGCACCCTTGATTTGGGAGTGTTGTTTCGCGGTGTTGCGATCGTTGCGGCGATGCTTTCTCACAAGTCCGGATTAGGCAAACGGTAGTTTCACTACCTTGGGTATTGCCTCATGTGCCTTGTCATACTTGTATCCCTATACGCGACCACTACGATTTGTTTTGTGTTATACCTATGGAGTACTCCCTGATAGCCCACTAGTTTACAGTGGAGTTTACAGTGCTGTATAGACTATGATGCTTTTATAAAATGTGTTAAGGGGGATAATGGTAACGCCTTAACACTATTTTGATACTTTATATTACTGATAGGCATTATCTACTTAGCGTACACTACCACATAGTAGATAGTTTAACGGATCCTTAGAGGATGGTTATCCCAAACATCCTTTGAGTTACTTGTATTTCAGTTGTTATTTCACTTGAGTTGGATTTATTAATATAAGAATGTTAATCCTGACTCGAGTTTTTTGTGTTTTCTTTACGCTCGGGTCAGACTGAGTATACCAGTATTCAAGGCTCACCTTTGGAGTTGGAGCTTCGCTTGGAGATCCAGCCATCTATCCAGCTTTCAGATATTCAGTTGATTCCAGTGATGTATTCTGATATTGTATTTGACTATTGTATTCGAGACTTCTATTGTATCTTGTTTAACTCTGTTATATATATAGTAGCTTCATGAACTACTATTCTTTTGTTTCCGCTGCATTATTGTTATATTACTCTGTGTCTATGATCTGTGATTATTTTATTTACTGTATATGTTGAGTTTTGCCAATTTTATTTACAATATATTATTTTGAATTATTCAAGTCCGACATGTGTGGATTTATTGTCGATTTGAATAGTCCAAAATAGTGGGTCGTTACATAAGTTTTGTTTACTTGTATAATATCCCATTACATATCCAAATCATCGTTTTAACTTTTAACATTTGGTAAGTCTTATTATACATTATTAGAATGCAATTCGGTATTATACAAATTAATCTGATTCATTTTACTTAATTAGAATGTTCGCTATTTTAACTTGTTTAAATTTTCTTTACTTTCAATTTAAGAGTTGCAAACTTCAATTCTAAAGTTTCTCAAAACATTTAGCTTAGATTTCTTAATTCTCTTATTTTATAAGTTCTGGTTATTCAAATATTTCGTTTCATTCAAATAATTTGAAGATTATTAATTAACAGAACTTAAAATTTTTAAATACCGGGTTCATTTCAAATCATTTGAATAAGAGTGTATACTTATATCTTTTGTATAACAAATCATACTTTGGAGTTTAAGCCAAAATCCGTTTATCAAAACAATTTTGTAGCAAAGCTCCTCATAAGTCTCCCCAACTTTGAGACTCGAAAATGAACGTCGATGATGCTGCGCAGTCATTACCGAAATTATTTTCCAACGACAGAAGAGGGGAGTACTGAATTCATTCCTTTTTAAAATTTATTTGAAAACAATTTGTATTAGTATATACCTTTAAACAATACCGATATTATTTTCCAAACCTTAAAAACTTTTTTAGAAACATCGGAATTGAAATTTCTCAAATTCTCAATTTTATATTCATTTTACTTGCAAATTATATTTTATAAATCACATTTATACAGTTTCATTTTCTTATAATCATATAATAGCTAACAGTTTAGGAATATTGACTAATCCAACAATAAACGATAATGATCAATATTATCATTTCTAACAACCAATTCACACTATATATACCATAATAATTTCTGAAAATTATTCCTTTATAAACAAAATATAATCAGGGTAAAATTATTTCATTTACCTAATTTCAAAACAATACTATGTCAAATTGTTTTGTTCAAGTGTTTAAAGATCCCTATCAATAATGTTAATTCTCATACTGACCAGAATCCCTAAGCGACTCAACAAATCAACCAACACAATATAAAACAATTTTATATTCACTAACAAATATGCGCTCATATCTATTAATACACTCAAACTCATTCTAGGGTGCTACTGGCCCTATCTCTAATGAGTTACCCCTCAAAGCCAAGTTTATCGCTAAACCAAAGCTCTAATACAAGCTGTGACGGGCCAGCTAGGCTTTGCAACCATCACCAGCCAGTGAGTAAACCCACCGTAGCACACAGCCGTACCTATGTTCTGCTTTTATAGCCAGCCTCTCGACTAAACCAACCAAATGATATGTAGGAGTAAGAGTCATCCACTCGCTACCAAACCAAATGCGAGAAACCCCTATCATGGGGCACCCGCTAGGTGCCCAAGCAGACACACATGTCCAATTCAAACAATCCGGAACATAGATAATCAATGGGGTTAATTAAGAAAAATAAGAAAAGAAGAAGGAAAAAACACAGAATCTCGTAGTGGAACGATAAAATATAATAATCAAATAAATAGTTCATGAAGCAGTTTACTATACATTTGATTATAATTTATACAACATTTATCAGTGTTATACATATACAACAGAACAAATAAAATAATGTAGTGGAACAAACAATGAGGGAATAATACTAGTAATAATATACCAAATCTTCGTCTTCGTCCTCCAGAGAATAATCTTCGATAAGCTAAACAACTCAGGACTGACCCGAGCATAATAAAAAGTCAAAACACTCGAGTCAGGCCTAAAATATACTTATGTAAGTCAAATCAATATCGCATATAACATGAGTGTAATAGCGTCAGAGATGTTTACGAGATTTCACATCTCCTATCCAGTGTATAATGTGCATGCAATAACTCAAGAGACATTACGGGATTTTCCATCTCTTAAGGATCCGTCAAAATATTTATATATAGTAGAATACGCTATATATATAATGTCTAGTCTGTAAATAAATATTTTTCTTAGCGTTAAGGCTTTACATTGATCCCCCTTAACGCGTTTTTAAGCATTGGCGTACAGTTTGCATTTGACACCACCAGTAGCACGTCGGTGGTCAGGGATGCGCCGTGATATGACAACACTAAACCAAAATCATATGGGTCTCGTATAAGGATAAAAGTATGACAAGGCACGTAAGGCAATGCCCAAGGTAGGATACTACCAGTTTACCCTTCTCGGTTGGTGGTAATGCATCATAGCCATGATCGCCCACCGCGTCCAACACTCCCAAAATCCGAGGGTGCACACCAAACAATCACAATGTAAATGATGGTAATACGAAGAACTGTGTCCTTTCGGGGTAGCTAGCCCACTTGACCGGTACGGCTCCTGTTTTAATCATTTCAAATTGGCACAAGTGCCAGGCTAATCCATCATCGTTCTCTTTTTTCAAATCCAGCAAACGTACGCCAAATCCAACCACTTCGTTCTGGATCATCACCCCCACATACACAGTTGTTAAAGTGGTTCCGGTATCGACAGAGATTATGCCCATATCCAGCCCCAATGTCTTTAACAACCAAACGTCGTTTTACACACCGGTCGGTACTTTTACATTTCGAAAATAGTTCATACTTGATATCAAAACGTAATATTCGCTTCAAAATTAAATCCATTTCGAAATCATCATATTTAATCGACATATACCATTTCACTTCAAAAATCATATTCACCTCAAGATTTCAATTTCGCTTCCATAATCGTCTCGAATTTCAATTTAGGTTATAACTTCATTTTAACCCAATTTGTATTTAAATCCATGATTTAAAAATAAACATTCCACCCTTGACCAGTTTGAATTTTTGAAAAATAGGTTGAATAGTTTTAAAATTGTTTAAACAATTAAAATAGTTAACAATGGTTTAAATGGTCAAAATAGTTAAAAATAGTTTAAATGGTTAAAATAGTTAAAAATAGTTTAAATGGTTAAAATAGTTTAATATAAAATAGTTTAAGTATTAAAATGGTTTATATAGAAAAACCGTTTGGAAAATCCAAAATATTTTGAATATTTAAAAAGATAGATTTAAATAGTTTATATCAAAATAATTTATTTGAAAATAGATTCAAAGTCAAATTGATTCAATTTCCAATTATTCCAATTCGAATCGCTTTTAAATTTCCATTTCGATTTTTATCAATTCCGAGTTTGATCCTCAAAACATCGATTCAAAACACTTAAATCAAATTTACTTTCAATACCTAATTTGAAATCGAAATCCTCAAATATAATTCAATTCCGAGCTCTCGTAATAGTTTGATTTCCATAAATTTGATTTTCATTTTCTTAAAATCAAATCATTTAAATAAATTTCAAATCAAAAATTTTCAAATCATTTAATTTAACGAATCTGGTGTTCGTATATAATTTTCTATCCTATGGCCAAGTGATCAGTTCTTTCAATTTAATTTCAAGGATGGATATATATCATTTCAACCCAAATCACGTGTCATAGGTATATATCATTTCAACCTATTTCTTAATTTATTCGAAATAATTCAATTTACAGTTTTATATTTTGTAAATAATATACAGGATGATAACAGGATATACCAAAATAAATAAACATCTAAATCATCCAAAACATCAATCAATAGCATCCATCAAAAACAACATCCAAATCAGCCAATAATTCACAACAATTTCACAGTTATCAATATTAGGTATTTTACTGGCAATTAAATTCCAATTTCAAATTTAGCCGTCAATTTTAATTTTTAACAGTTAATTCGAATGACAATTAAATTTATCAAACAATGATCAATAAATTTATATCACTTCGTAATTCGAATTTAACTAGCATAAAAATATTTTAGTATGTTGTGAGCGTTTTAAAACACTCACCTTGAGTTTTCATTTTTAAATCAAATCGAACGACGTTCGATTTAACCTAAAATTTTACTTAGCTCCAATCATCTCCAAAATAGTTCCAGAACGTAGTACTCGTCGCCACGATTCCATCACCGCTTGTGTCGTCCAATTTCGACCTCGTATGCGAAAGACACACATTTTATAAGATTCGCGATTTAATATATAATTGAATGTACAATAATAAATTAAATTTAACCTAAGCTATCATGGCCGTTCGTTCCAGATCACGGCTACACGAAGCTTTCTTCCACTCGCGATCATTCCAGGCAAAATCATGTTCAAACCCACATGTCGCCTCACTCATCTTCACGTCGCGACAACCACACTCAACCGAAAGTCGATCAGAGACCACTGGCCTGAAGCCCTAGCCGAGCTCCACCTTCGGCCCAAACACCATAAAGCTCGGTCACCCCTTGCCCTTAAGAATCGTGCACGAATGCACAATGTTCGAACAAGAATCGCCGCTACCGAGGACCTCCTTACTCGATCTCGACAATTGGATATGGAAAGCTCGACAAGCTCTTCGATTTCCTAGTTGGAAGCTCGGCCTGATATCGCTCGGATGAGGAGATCGGAGGGGAAAAGTCTTGGACGATTTCGGCCATTAAATTATAACTGGCGGGTGTGTTTTATTTTGCTAGGGTTTACTGTGTATATGAGTATATATACGTGTATATATAATATTTTAATATTATCTTGATTATTCACGTGCTTTTCTGGACGAACTTCAAACGAAGCATGCCGCCTGGCATTTGTAATGTTTTACCCCTATTCTGAACACAGTGGAACAGGTTCCGAGGCCTAATTCGATCGTGTGGAAGATAGCTTTCTGAATCGAATTAAAATATTAAATTTTCGATATTAATTTCACCGGTTTCTATCCCGTACGACCAAACGGTAACTCCAAACGCTACGAAATTTGAAATCAAATAATAATACACTATTACAGATCCAATGGACCGAGTTTCATCGAATTCCGAGACTGTGCCCCAGAAAGCTATTTTTACTCGTTAATTATATTATGAAATTTCTAATTTCTAATTGTTCCCTTTAAATCCAATTTTAAATGCTAACATTCTTCTTTGTTATTTAAATAAAATTTAAATCAATTTCCGATATCATTTTCATTTATTCAATATTAAATTATTTAAATAATTTCCAATATTAAATTTAAAAAATTTAATTATCCTATAAATCAATATAAATAAATCATTAGGTTCCAAATAAATTTTAGTTATCAACGTCATTTTATTTCTATTTAAATAATTCGCAATTATTATTCAACTTCAGTTATTGATTATAAACCTAGTTAATATATAGAATTTTATTTCCTCGTTATCGCCAAATCTTCAAGATTAGTTTATTTCAAAATTTTATTCAAGTTCATATTCAATAACTCCACTAATAATTCATTAATTTTTTTTATTTTTAACCATTTCTATTTAATAATGGCATTAAATTTAATAATTTAAAATAGCTAAAAACGGGTCGTTACAGTCTCATTGCACATCAGACCACAGATATGCCCCGTCATCTAATATACACTAATACAACAGAGAAAAAAAGTCATATGTTGTCTGATGTTATAATACTATTACCAGAATTACCTATTAGACAACATATAAATATTGAGTAATATGAATACCAATTACATTTATATGTTGTTCACAGAATGAAAAATATATTTGCAGAATGAAATAAATGAACCGCAATTTAAATCAAATATTTTATTTCAACTCAAATTCAAGTAGTACACATTTGGATTCCATTATATTTACATTTTCAAATACAATTCAATTTTCATCATACACTATTTCACATTCTCATATACAATATTTTTACTCTCACTTCAATTTGTTTTTGATATCTTTTTGCTCCGGCCTATGTCTAGTCATCTGCTATACTTGTCAAATAAACAACGTAGTAAAATGGAAAAAGGAACCAATAGAAATGACAAAAGTAAAATTATAATTGTGATTTAATATTCCCTCAATTATTTGGGTTGTTTACTTTCATATTTTAGACAGGGACAAAAATTAAGTGTGCACGAACAACTTATGATATACACAGTGTATCACTGTGAATAACACAAGGCCGAGCATCGATTATCTCTCAGGAAAAACTACAAAGGTCAAGCCCGAAGGTTCAACATAGTGCAAGTGTGCACAAGGTCAAGCCAAGCGGGCTTGGAGTCAACTCAGTTGCAACACGTATTAATTTTAAAAAGCATGAACAAGGCTGAAGTGCATAGGTTCGAGCACATGGTCAGGAAATATCAATTCAACAATTCAATCAAGGTGGTTAAGTATCACAACTAGACCAGAACTAAAGTCAAGAGCACATGGTTAGGAAACAACAATTCAACAAAGGTGCACAGGTTCAAGAAAAAGCAAGTTTAAGCAATTCAACAATATGGACTAGCCAAAACTTTGAGAATACAACAAGACATGGTAATACAAATGGAACTCAAGTGTACACATGAACTATCAAATTAAGTCAGGCACATGTGCAAACTAGTTCATACAAACATGCACACTGGGTAGAATGCCAATGCAAGTACACAAACAAGTAAAAGCACAAGCACATGAAAGACATAATAAACATAACACATGCACATCTAAGATGGAAACCAGGTTTAGTCAGGTGTGCTCATATACAGGAAATACAATAGTATAGAGTGCAAGTGCACTGGTACACATATGATACAAGAAAGGTCAACTACATGCACACAGTTAAGAAATATGCACACATAGAAATAGGAAAAACAAATTAAGCACATACTAGCAAAGAGTTCAAAGATGGAAGGGAAAGGCTAGGCAGAAGACCAATTTCAGGCAACAAGGCAAACATTTCGACATATGTAGGCACGCTAATATACACACACACATATGTATATACATGTATATATGTACATAGTGAGTAGAAAGGCAACTCAACAGCATGTATAAATGAACCAAGGTAGCATAACAAGAGTTCAAATGTATGGAAATAAGTTTAAAGGAATAATGCAACAAGATGGAATCACATCAGTTCAGAGACCCGTATATGCATATTACATAATGGGGCAGCAAAATACAAGTCTAGACTCAAAGCTAAACCAGAAGCCAGACAAGTGCACCAAACATAACTAGTGAGGCCATTGTGAAGCAAACAGTTCAGAGCAAATGTTACAGGGATACACATCAATGCACTCAGGACAAAACATGCATATACATGTACACAAAGTTCAGATCAATGACTAGCTAATAGCCAATATTAATGAACAAGCAAAACAAGGAGAAGCAAGTATATAGAAATATACAAGTGCACATGTATAAACCAGACATGAATGAAGTAGTGCAACACTACATAGTGCACATAAACAAAAGCAAAAAGGCTATATCAATGATGCAGATCAACAGGCCAGTGCAGCTGCAAGTGAAGATTCAAAGGGAATTATACATGGTGCAGTGATATACAAGCAAAAGTTCAAGCATATGACAAGTATCAATTTCAGTTAAATAAATAAATATGATTGCAGATCACTAGAGACCAAGAAAAAGCTATAGAACAATGTCAAGGTCGAAAGTGAAATTAATCATGGGCCAAAATATATGCAAAATATTCAATCAGAGAAATCAAATGGATAAGTCAAGCTTTAGATAATCAATCAATTAGAAATCCATGGCCGAGAAAAATAAATTGAAAAAGTTAAATCGAAGCATATATTTGAAAATATAGGAGATCAATTCCTATATAAATAACCCATTATCATCATCCGTCGAAATCATTCGAGTTTGAGCAAAATCAGAGAGCAAGCCTTAAATAAATCACGAACCAACTTTTAACTCGAATAAGAAGTAGAGATCAATACAAAATAGAAAGGGGCAGAAATCATACCATATATCAATCGAAGAATACTCAACAAATTGAAGCAGCTGTAACCTACAAGTGCTAGTAAATTGAGGAAGGATAATATAAGAGGAATAAGGTGAACAATTTCCAAGAGGTGGCTTCAATTCAACGAAACCCTAATTACAAACGACATCCATCAAAGTAAGCTTGAACGAACAATAATAAGTACTTGCTAAAAGAGATAGAAAGGGAGGATACTTAAAGAAACCCTAATTTCATTATCAATCGTTGTTTGTGAGTGAGAGAGTATCGGGAGAGTGAGAATATCTGATATGAAAACCAAAATTGAGAGGGCAATAATTCAAGGAAAACGGCCATAAAATGGAATGGAGAGAAAGAGAAAAGGGAAATAATTCAAGGAAATCGGTCACATAGTAATTCAGCCAATATTGAGAGGGAAACCAAAATATCAATATGGAGCCAAAACTAAATTTTCTGATAACTTAAATCAAACAACAAATAAAATGTTGTCAGAATGAAAAACATGAAATCTTAATAAAATAATGATTTCATGTGCTATGTCACAGAACAGATGATTTTTCCATACGTTGTGTGAAAAAGTGAGATAACAGAAAATTTACCATATGTAGCGTGATCACTATTGTCTGATTCATTTTATGGCAGAGTGTTAAGGGGGCATACATTAGATGTATATAAAAAATATTGATATCATGAGTCGTAACCGTTATACTCGTCTACATAAATATTTGTTAATACCCTACTAAAGTAATTTTACATAATGAATTTAAATTGACAATGCTCTCCATCATGTATAATATAAGTAAGGTACGTTACTTATCCATGGTTATTGTTGTAATGATCAGCTAATTTATCACTTTGATCAATTTGATTTATTTTTAAAATATTCAAATAAAAGGTTAATGATACAAATAATATTGTTTTGAGAAATGATAAATAATAATAATCTTGTTTTGAACAATGAATAATAATGGTAATCTTATTTTGAATGGATATCTGGAAAAATTATCTTCCTCGAAATTTAAATCGACAAATAGCCGAAAATCGTTTTATCGATAAACGACTCTATAATTATCCGAAGTCGCGAACGGGACTGGATATATACACTCATTTTTAAATTTAAATATGAATATGAAATAAAATAATTTATTTTATTTTTGAAAAATAAAATGTATTTATAACATCATCAGTAATGTCATTATAATTAATAATTGATTAATGATTTCAAATTGAGATTGAATGATTTAATAATTATTGTAATTATCTAGATAATTGTTTTAAAATGATAATAATTCATTTGTAATAGTAATAAAGTGATAATAAATCATTTATAATAGTTTTATAAAGATATATAAGAGATTTGAAATTATAAGGAAAATCGATATTGATTTATCAATATAATAACACTTTTGGTAAACAATCATTTAATATTGATTTATATGGTTTTATAATTAAAATGAGATCGTTTTAATTCATGAATAGTAATAAGAAAATAGTTTTCAAAGTTTTTTTTACAAATATATATGTTAATTAATAAATGAAAATATGACCCGAAGATCGGAATCCAAATTCGTTACGGTTTGACGTAGATAAGTTGTACAACGTTGTTTATATAACTTGAACACATATATAACATACACATACATATGTTTACATATACATACAATAAAAATGGAAATGTAAATATATATTTACTAGTGGTAAAAGAATAAAATATCTAAAGTAATAGTTACTTTAAAAAGCAAACATCAAATCAATTTTACAACACATCATCATCATCATCACCTAAACCTCATCACCACATGGGGGAGGGGGTTGCCATGCCCTTCAAGAGGTGGAGGGGGAGATTTTTTCTTGGGTAGGTAAGGGTATGGTGGTAATTTCACTTTGAAGATATTTTCTCATTTTTCCTATAAATACCATCCCTTCTTCTCACTTATTTTTCACATTCATTCATTCATTCATTCTTCTTCTTCTTTATTCTTGAGCTTTCTAAATGCTCTCTAATGGCTTCCAAAGAGGCCTCTTCTTTAATCCAAAAACTTGAGAGGAAGTAGGAGGGTTAAAAATAGTGGAAGTGCTTAAGCACTAATCCACTGATTACTCTCTAACTTTTTCAAAAGTTAACCACATCTTCTCTAATCTCTTCTAAAGCAAGTGCGAGGAGGTGGGCCAAGAGCAAGGTGGAATAGGGAGGGTGGTCGAGCACTTGGAAGGCGAGGAGGAGCTGTTTAGTAAATGTTTTAGTGAAGTGTTGATTTGAGTGAATGTTGGTAGGAAGTATCGGTTTGGATTATGGTGAGAACTCTATTTATATATACTATATATATTGGATGATATATATGTTTTGCTATGGTTGTTTATAATGATTTTTAATCATGTTTGGTTATTTGTTTATGCTTTGATCATCAAGTATTGATTGTTTAATATGGTTATTTTAACAAGTCACGTTAAATACACGTCGATATTACACAAGGAAATCACTTTTCAAATCAAATTATAAAAGTAATATGGAATCATTAAAACTCTTTCAAATGATTTTAAAATGACTTAAAAATGTTTTATAAACTCTAAAAACAAATTTGGCGAAGTTTGAATAAGAAATGATAAACGAGTCAAAACTAGGCGCGTCGCGTAACGGTAGTTCGCGATTTCGCGTAGCAAAAGTTAAACGAGTATATAAATTGGAATATAGCTCAGAGTTCTTTGTTATAAGAATTTTCTAAACTATTATATCAATAGTTTTCAAAAAAAAAAGGGAAAAGATCGAGACTTCAATAAGTAGATTCTGCAATATAAGTAAAACAAGTTTTCAAAGTAATCACGATTTTGCAGTTCGGAATCCAAAATGGGGATTTCCTAAAATTTAATATTTTTAATTGTTTTAAAAATATGGAAAAATATTTATAAATATTTTAAAATGTTTTATAAGAGTTTGAGTTGTATAAATAAATTTACAAAGTCGTTTTGATCAATATAACTTTAAAAATACTATTCGCAGCACTATTTGCAGCGGTTTTCAATAACTTTTGAAATATAACTTTAAACTTAACAATTATTTCCCAAATCTTTTATAAATATTTTTAAATGAATAATTAAGTGTTTTAAAGATGATTTTTAGATTTATTTAAAAGGATTTAAATAAAAGAATTAAAGAAAAGCTGTTATAAACAAATGTGTTAATCTTTGCTCTAATAAGCCGACGAGTACACCTGATTTTTCTATCCATGAGTTCTGGGTCAGGTGCTTAAAATAAGGAGATGTTCAGGAGCAACCAATGCCCTGGCTCACCTGGTCTCCCCAAGCGAGGCACATATATGGTCGAAATGTCGGAAACGAATTTAGTATAAAAGATTAAAATTTTCAAATTTAAACAATTTGGATTTACCATCTTAGATAACATGGTTTCAACTTATTAAAAAAGTTACGTTTTAAAAATAAGAAATATTGGTTAAGTTTTAAGTAAAATGATTCAAAATTATTTAATTAAACCGAAGAATTTAATAAAGAAAGGTTTAATGATTTCGTATATACCAATAAGAATGTTTTTTAAGATATATATCTCTCGAAGATATTTTTTCCAATAAATGAAATGAATAAATCAGATGATAATCGCCTATTTATAAAATATTATTTATCGATAATTGATTTGAAGGAACTGGGTCGGATTGGGTATTTCCTATCCGAAAACCACATCGAACCAATTTACGTTTCGAAAGTGAAGAAAATATATATTAAAGATCTTGATTTTGAAGGCGTGGATCTTCATAATGGAAGGACTGCTTGTTGAAAATATTCAGATTTTCTCTTGAGATAAATAAATAGCAATGGTACCTACGTTTTGGGATCTTGCAAGGAGTAACTTGCTACTAATCCTATGGGTAATGCCCGACAGTATGTGGTAGGAGAGTGCCTTTAATTTGTCCTTTTCCTGGACAACTTGTATGGACGAATGTCTGACGTTGCATTTCTAGATCATATTGATTGATCTCTATGAATGTACCATCTATTTGTTGGCGGAGAAGGCAACTTCCCTTAGCTTAACATCCTTTCCTGAGACATATGAGCTTAGGAGTTATACGTTTGTAGAAATCAGTTATGTGATTGTGAAATGATAGAGTGGCATTCAAAGTGGAATATGTTCTATATAAAATGTAATCATTACCTCAAAGCCTCACACCCAAGAATAGTGAAACAGGGGACACTTTAAGTCGCAACCAAACAGGGTATGAAATCACCTTCTAGATCTGTAAAATTTCTACCCACTATAATGTCAGGTTTAAATTTAGTGATGTATGCAATGAGACGTTTCGGATAGGTCGGTAACGACTGGGTAATGTAATACTCTGTGCTATTCATATATTATATTTTCAGATAGGTCGGTCTTAATTTGCATGAGGACTAACATAGGGGCCTCGGGTGCATTCCTCTAGAAATGCACTGTACGAGAGGTCGTCCCTTACGTTGCTAGTCAGTTGGAAATCCAATATACAATAAGTGTTGTACAGACTCAGTTATGCAAAGTACTAAAATGTGATATGCAAGCATTTCAGCAAGGATTTAGACGTTTATTTGCAAATGTTTTCAAAAAAATTTCATTAAAAATAATATTACCAAATTTCCACATAAAAATGTTTTGGTTATCATAAGGTAAAAACATGTTCCATGTTTATGTGCGGCATGGTCTTATGAGATACCTTTTGTTTTCAAAACCCGTATTTTGAGTTTCATACACCAGTCCCATGACTGACCCGGAGTTTATTTCCTTTTTCTTAAACTCTAGGTACCCTATTTTTCTAGGCAACATAGTAGTCAGGTTTAGTTAGAAGAAATCTGGAAGAGCTCGGAGCATGGAGTTAGAAGATTCTTCAATAGACTATTATCCATTCCCACCACACTTGTGTACTATTGTATTTCGTGTTTTGTACGGACATAGATTTATAACTGTCCATGTTTAACTCTAATAAATGTATTTAAAATTTCTGCTATAAAGATTTTATATATTGAAATAATATATGTTATTCCATTCGTGTAAGGTTTTGTTCCGTCTTCTTTTCTTTTTACCCTTAAGGAACCGGGTCTCTAGCGCTTGGATTCATGGCACGTGAATACCAAGGATGTATTAGTGTCGATTTCCGAGGGCTAAAGAACCAGGTCCTTACAGTTGTGCACCCTCAAGCCATAGAATATCGAAGGTGACGTTTGTAATATATATAAGTAAGAATTTTTATGTACTTTGTTGAGCGCGCTCAAGGGTTGTATACCCCTTAAAATATCGCAAAATGATGGGTTTAGAGTGTTTATGTACTTTATGATTTGTTAAGCACCCGCAAGGTCATGAAGATGATTAGGAGCATAGTTAAAAGTATATTAGGAGTTATATACATTATATAACTAGTACAGTGTTACCTACTGTTTATGAGGACTATGATTTGTCAAGCACCCTCATGGGCATAGTAAGATGATAAACATATCCTAATAGCCATTAAAGGAATTTATCAAAATCCCATATCTCTTTTTTTTTCTAAGAGATACAGAATTCAGTGAGAATTTTATTAGATAATATAATATACCATTCTAATAAGTATAAGAACATTAGCAATGATATCAAATTTACTCTAATGAATTTACGTAGATCAAATGGAAACTATGAAGCTATTTCTCAAAAAGAACACACTAACTTGCATAAACTATAAAGATTGGCTAAGGGATATTAAGGTAGTGTTCGTATACAAAAAGATTTGGTACATTGTCACCATCGACCCTCTAACTACAGTTGATAAAAATGCCATGCCCCTTACGAGGATTGAAAATGGACCATGAACTAGCTTATTGCTATTCGTTGTCCATTATGAGAGTCGAGCTCTAAAGGAAACATGAGAAAATGAATATTCACAAAATATCCATTCACCTCAAAAGTTGTACGGTGCAGAATCTTGCAATACAAGGTACAAGGTATCATGGAAAATATTCATGAGAAAATGAGTAAAGGTTCATCAATACAAGATCATGTGCTCAATATAATTGGGTACATCAAATGGTTTGATAAGCTTGGTATTATGCTTGATACCAAGATTTATACCAACTTGATTCCTAGGTCATTAACTCCATAGTTTGACCCATTCATATTGAACTTCAATATGAACTTGTTGAAGTATACTATCATTGAAATCCTTAATATGTTAAAGACCGCCAAGTGTGCATTCACAAACGAACTAAGTGTAGTGCTCGCTGTCAAGAGTAGCTCTTCATTAAAAGGTTCAAAGAAAAGAAAATGTAAGTCAAAGGGTGGAAAGGGAAGTCAAAGGCTCAAGAGAAAGGGGCTTGTCACTTTTGCTTGAAGAAGAGACATTGGAAGAGGAACTGTCTGGAGTACTTAAAGATGCTTAAGGGAAAGGATCAGATTCCACTTCTAAAGTATTTCCATATAGAAAATTGTTTATCTATGTGTGCTTCTAATTTGGTTTTAGATACTGGATCTAGAAATCATATATGTAATTCATTATAGGAACTTAGGTGTAGGAGGCATGTCACTAAAGGGAGCATGGAATTTCAAGTTACCAATAGAACTAGTGTAGCCGCGGTCGTAATAAGAAAAAATCATATGAAGCTAGCAAGTGAATATTAGTTTTCAATAACTGTTATTATGTATCAAATTTTATTTCAGGAATAATATCCATCTCTTGTTTGACATAGAACGGATAGAGTTTTATCGTAAAGACAATATAATAAATATTTATGTTGGAATAAAATAGTTGGATTTGATGTGTTAAATAATGTTATTTATGTACTTAATTTAAATCATGTATTTGTTGTGGAAAATAATAATGCATCTAAAGTTAATGATGAATGCCTTTTGAATTATAGACTATGCCATATTAATAAGAAATGACTTAACGAGTTAAGAAATCCATTAGTTTTTGCCATCACTTGATTTTGAATCATTAGGTACTTGTAAGTCATGTCTTATAGGTAAAATGGCCAAGCATCCATTTAGTGGGAGCAATGGAAAAGTTGATGAACTCTTAGGACTCATACATACTAACACATGTGTTTCGATGTTTAAAACTACCAAATATGGAATGTAATGGCTTGTATTTTACATATCAGAGGATCGTAAATAATATTTTCAAATTTATATGAGGTCGTATGACTCTATAACTTTGGCAAATGCCCACTAGTGACATTTTCTATCTTTATAATTTTATTGGACGATTTTACTGTTGAAAAATTATAACGGCTATAACTTTTGATAAAAGACGAATTAGCACTTGAGACCACTATGGAAAGATATGATAGTTTCCCTTTCCGTGGAGTGGTCGTAATAGCGATTTAGACTATCTAGCTAGAATATATGGTTGTTTGAAGTTTAGAAGTTTTTATAGCAACTTAGTGGGTAATTAGTAAGTTTTGGGAGAGGCCCAATAATCCATTTCGGGTTTAGAAGCTATGTTGGCTGAAATAAACATTTGTAAATCATTTCTGCCATCTCCCAAATAGATCCGAGCCTCCATTAACCCATTCTTCACCCCTAAAAGCTCCTCTTTTCACCTCTAAATCAAGTCTAAATCATAGATTAAGGGTAGATTATCAAAGAAATTCATTAGAGATCTCAAATCTACATTTTTGAGGAAGAAAATTATGGGTTTGATGGTTCATTTTTGGATTTGCTTCGATTTACATGTAAAACTTGGATTTTGGAGGTTTTGGTGAGTGATTTATCATCTCACACCTTAATATATATGTATCCATAGGTTTTAACATGTTTTGAATCTATTTTTAAAGTCAACATTAAGTTATAATGTTGTTTTAAAACCCAGCCTATAGTAAAAACGTGAATAAATGGATTTTTAGTGTTCTAATCATGTTATGTGGATGTTTGATTGTCTTGATAAACGTTAGACCATGTTGTGAATGAACTGTATAATGATTTTAGTGGTTGTTTACATATTTTTCCTATTTGAATGTTGTTTGGTGTAGCATGGTGTTTGTTTGTATGTTTATATGGTTCAAAACGCTCATCGGGGTAAAGTAGAGATTGGGAATGCAGAACTGGACTTCGATGGATAAGCTCGAGGATGTTATGAGTCGTATGAACGTATAGGGATAGCATACGGGTCGAAGAATGGAGCATAGCGATGAAATCAACATGAAATCGGAGAAACTATAGCGTTTTTGTTCAGTAGCATTTCTATTCGATGTCATTTGCTCGATGATTGGATACTCGGGGCATGCTTCTGGTTGGTGGTATGGTGTGCTCGGGGTATGTTTCTGATTGGTGGTGGAAATATCCAAATAGCAAATGTTGTATAGTGGTGCTATGTGCAGGGCCTGGACAAGAATTCATGTCCCGGAGGTGCTTCAGGACACGCTTCAGGATTTTGCTCAGTGATCTTCAGGCCTTGCTTCAGGCCGGTAGTTGGATAGGAATGGGGATTAGTGTTTTAGTGTTGCTTCATTCCATACTTTATGATTATTCTATAGAAATTTGGGTTGGACCAAAATTTTACCCAACAGAAACTTTGAAATTTGGGAATTTTAGTCTTGATGAGGCAAAATTCAGGATTTCCTTGGGTCTTGTTCCGAGAGTCTACCGGGTGACTTGGAGTGATGTAGATGACTCCAAATGACCCAAGATGACCCTGGATTTCGTGTGGCGACTAGTGAAGTGATGGCGTAGTGCTTCGATGAGACGATGACTTTGAGACTTTGGTACGATGGCACTATGAGTTGCAATGGGTGTCTAAAGGAATTCCAGTGATGATGAGTCGATGTAGCAGGTGGTTATTGCATCTGGTGATGGACCAAAAAGAAGAGTGCTGCATGATAGCTTATAGAGCAAAACATGAGGTTATAATTCTAGTGAGTAGGACAGGGTAGTCTACATGTACCTAGAATAGTCTGTGTGTACCCATATTTTGGACGTCTATGTGTGTCCAATCCTTAGCCATCTGTGTGGGCATGAGTTGAGCATCTATGAGGTAGTTCTTCAATCGGTACATGTGCTAAGGGATCAATTGATAACCCTAAGGTTGTGATGCTCATTGTTGGGACAGGGTAATCTGTGTGTACCCATGGTAGTCTGCGTATACCCATATTTTGGTCGTCTGCGTGTGTCCAGTCCCTAGCCATCTACATGGGCAATTAGTTAAGCATATGTAAGAGTTATCGTATATCTGAAGCACTTGAGTGAGAGATGCAAGGATGCGTGATGGATTTTATGTTTGTTGTATGCTTGATATGCTGTATGATATCCCTATACCCCATATTTTTCACTTGTGATAGTAGTTTAGAATATACTGTGTTTATGCTCTAACTCTTTGGATGCAGGGACATGTTAGATATGGTTATTCATACCCTATGCCCCTATTTACTATTATGATTTTTATGTTATTTTTGATGATGTATTGCTCATACCAAAGTGTTGTCTGACCCGAGGTTTTATGTTTTTCTTCTTATTATCTCGAGTACTCTTAAATGTGTAGTTTAGGGATAACAAGTCTAGATGGCGCATCGAGCCATACGAAGTACGAGCAAGAGGCTACGCTTTCATATATCTATACTTGGAGCCTATTACTGCTTATATTCCAATGTGCAGTACTATGGAGCTATACCAATACTTGTATTACCTTAGAGATAGTTTTAGAGTTTATTTAGAGATATGGATGTATAAACTCTACTATTTCAATTTTTGTATAATCTATGAACATATTGCACTCCGATGTTCTTAACTTTTGTTCATTTTATTATATCACTATCTTGCCTATTTTACATCTATGTTATTATATTATATTTTTTCCATGCACTGTAAGATGTTTATAGGTTCTGTGCTTGGATTTTTATTACTTTACACCCTTAGCTACCATCCCATATTGGCCGGATACCTCTATAGTATACTACACGGATATATAGGGTATCGAAGATATATGGAGGTCATCACATTTAGTCTCAGAGCTTAGGTTGCATAGACGACCTAAGTTGGTACTTGGATCCATTAGAGATAAGGAAGGAGCTATCGCCTTAGAATGGATTGAGCGATATATAAGAGAGCATACTTATTATATTTTCGTTTTCAAAACTATATTGTAGTATATGATAGTAAGTTGCATTGTACATATTAGTACCATTGATGCAGATTTCCTTTATAGGAGACATATCATTCTTATTACAGTTGGTAAGAATGGACAGACATATTGGGAATTCCACATCGAAAGCTAAGGATGGAATGGTAACTAGGATAGAAAATGACCTAGAAGTGCAAGCAGCGTTCATCTGTATGATGGTATGCGTAATGCAAGCAGTCCAAAGAGGAGCTATAGGGATAGTGGATAATGGTGCTCAAATGCAAGCATAATAGGTTGTCGTTCCTCAAGAAGAAGCTAAACTACAAGTAAACGGAAGTAGCAAGAGAATGAGAGAGAATGAAGGTGGGAAACAATCCTAGAAGAAGGGTGACCAAAAGAAAGGCAAGTGGGAGTCGGTGTGCTTTAATTGCAATGAGAGGGGTCATATTAGTGAGGACTATGAGGACCTAAATAGTAGCGAGAGGATTGTGCATCAACTATGGTAGGGCTGGGCACGTTAAGATAGATTGTCCAGAGCCGGTTAAGGAGGCACAACCCAAATTAAAGAATGGTCCGAGGAAGAGCAAATGGAAGCCTATTTTCTATGATTATAGAGAGAAGGGCCATATTGCTAAAGACTGTAAGGTGGAAGGCAAGAAGTGCTACAACTACAACAAGCTTGGGCATATTAAGAAGGATTGTCCAAAACCGCCTAGGAATAAGCAGGTTGAGTCTGCTTACACTTTGAGCGCTGTCCTAACTTTGTCAAGTGCTTCATCGATGAAAGAGAAGGGGAGAGTTTCATTATATAGAGTATGTTTTCTATTTTCGGTACACCTATATGTGTTTTATTTGATACTGGGACTTTAAATTCCTTCATATCTGGTGATTTGGTAGATAGATTGGGATAAAAACCCAAGATAGTTGACCAACCTCTAAATTATGACGAACGCTGCTAGGGTATAACCAGCCTTTACATGGGTTAACGAGACTTATCCTTGTCGAGTCATGGTTGTCGGTTTTTGATTTCTTTATTTTGGGTTTCGTGAGGTTTGGTATTGTTTTGGAGATGGACTAGCCGAGGAGGCACAAAGTAGAGGTGGATTGTGAGAGGATGTTGGTGACAATAGGGGTAGATGATAGGTGTAGATTGGAGATAGGCTGCCTACCTGACGATTAGGTGGTGGTTAGCCTTTTGTATTCGCTTGAGATCCCTCGCAGCTAGTAATCATTTGTGCCCATACCCAGGAAGTATCTAGACATATTCTAGTAGGTGATCCGATTGCCACCACATAGAGAGATCGAGTTTCGTACAGATTTAGTGAAGGATGCCAGATCGATTGTTATGCCATTGTGGCATATGGTGCCAAAAGAGCAGAAGAAACTAGAGGTGCAAGTGAATGACCTATTGCGACGAGGGTTCATTCGACGAAGTATATCGAAGTAGGGAGCACCTGTAGTGTTTGCCACTAAGGCAGACGGCTCTTTGAGATTATGTGTAGATTACCGTAAGCTGAATAAGGTGACAAAAAAGAACAAGTATCCACTTTTGTGTATTTATTACTTGTATGATCAGCTCCATGGTGTTAGGGCGTTCTCTCGGTTGGACCTTGCAATGGGTTTTCATCAACTGAGAGTGGTGAAGGAGAGTGTTTCGTACGCCATCTGCATTCTATGAGTAGTTGGTTATGTTGTTTGGGCTAACCAACATATCGGCAAATTTTGTTGATCTTATGAACCGTGTTTTCAGGGATCAGGTAAATAAGTTTGTACTTATGTTTGTGACGATATCCTTGTTTGTTTGAGGATGGAGGAAGAATACAAGGAGCATTTGAGTATAGTGCTCGAGGTGTTAAGGAAGCACCAATTGAAGGCAAAGTTTTCGAAGTTTCGCTTCTGGGTGAGGGAAGTATGATTTCTAGGTCACATTGTTTCTGAGTAGGATATTGCTGTAGATCCTGCAAAGATGGCAGCAGTATAGAACTAGGATTGACCCAAGACCACTATAGACGTGAGAATTTCCTTCGACTAGCGGGATACTATAGACGCTTTATCAAGGACTTCTCTAATGTAGCAGCATCGTTAACCAAGTTGACAAAGAAGAATTAGACTTTAATTTTGGGACGCGAGGTGCGAGCACACATTCGTAAGTCTGAAGGAGAGTTTGATGATCGCATAGGTGTTAGTCTATCTGAGCGGGAATGAGGAGCTGACAGTATGCACAAAAGGCTATAGTACTGGACTAGGTGCGGTATTGATGTAGGGGGTAAGGTTATAGCCTACGCTAGTCAATACCTAAAATAACACGAGAGGAAGTATCTGACCCACGATTTGAAGTTAGCGGCAATTGTAACAATCCTGCTTTCTATGTTGTATAAATTAAATAAATTTTATTTAAAGTAAAATTATTCGAAATTCGATATTTAATAACTAATATTTTGATAATGATTTTTTGTTAATTATATTCTATTCTATATAATATAAGATTTGATTCAATAAGTTGAAATAAAATTAATAAATCCTTTTTGGATAATATATTGAAGTGAATAAGATGTTCTAATTAATTATAAATATTTTGAAGTGAAAATTAATATAAATTAGCTTGAAATTAATTTAAAAATATATTAAAAAAGAGGATCGTGAAAAGAAAAGAAATGGAAATTGAATAAATTAAATTAAAAAAATCTTGATTTGGCCCAAGCCCATTAATTACCTTCCCATCTTCATTTCTTTAGAAAATTTCCTCTTGGCTTTACAACTTAAAACATGTATGCTCAGCCCAATTCCTTTCTATCGAAAAAGAGAAATCGCGTCTTCTATTATTAGAAAAATAGAATCGTGAGCATGGGAGGCGACGCTTGGCATCGATGATTGATTAAAGATGGAGGCAGCTAGCGACATCAACCTAGGCTCGATGTGGGGCACGGCTGCTGGAGTTGCGACTTGGTTAAAGGAGACGTTATGTTGGAGCTTGCGAGCATCATGGCCTGGCAATGATTTGAGCAACAAAATGACGATGGTGGCTGGTGTAGCCTGCATTGATGGGGGAGGATGTTGTGGCTGCGATTTGAGTTAGCTGGAGTGGTGCATCGATTTGTGGCAATGGCTGTTGGTGTTAGTGAGGGTGTTGTAGATGCTGCTGCCAGTAAGGTGTAACTAATAAGATGATGATTTGTGCTGAAAAGCAAGAATGAGGATGTAGGCGATGGAGGCACGACTGGTTATTAGCTGGTAGTGTTGAAAATGGTGTTTCCTATGTGCAGGTGTTATCCGGCCTTGTGGTCCGGCTATATTCAGACTGACTGGACAAGTTAGACTGGGCAATCTTCAAGGAAGACAACCTGGAGAGATGATTATTAGGCTTAGAGATCAAGCGCAGGTAATGATGTGAATCAACGATCAACCGAGGCCAATGGATAGACTCTCCAGAATATTCTAAGTATGGAATAATGCCTCCACTATGCGGGGGTTCAATTCCTATCCCTTTCCTTAGGGGATCGGTATATATTCTCAATTAATGTCCCAAACTTGGTAAGATCGATACAGCGTGACTAGGGAGGCCCCATGAGGCTACATTACAAGATTCAAGTCAATTGGAGTTTGTATGCTCAAGTTATGAGAAAATTACTTCACCTATCAAAAGGGATCGTCCATATTCAGCTTTCACTACATATTGCAACAATGATCGGTCAATAACCAAAAATCAACATATGCTATCAACATGAAACTTGGAGTATAAGTTAATTAGGACATATGGAACACCCCATAGGGATCACATGGCATTTGGAGCAAGTTGGAGGGATCGGTACCTATCTCTCTGGAGGGATCAGCAGAAATCAGAAGCGGTAATTTTTAGCTTCTTTTCCTTTTTTTTGTTTTTCTAAATCTGTGTGAAGTAAAAAATAGAAAGTTTAAATTTCATATTTATTTGGCAAACATTAGGCAAATAAATATTAGGCAGATAAATAGTTGCATGGAAAATAGTTGCTTGGCAAATATTTACCAAGCAAATATTTGTCTCACAAATATTTAATAGGTAATTTTTTGCTTGAAAGTTACTGGAAAGCATGCATTATAATTAAACGTCCTACTGGAATATATTTACTGGTAAATATTTGATTGAAAGTTATTATGAAGAAGAATTATTACCTTTCTATTGATGAATTTCTGAATAATATTTGGAGTAACCTCCTGCATTTTTCATTTTGTGAATGTAGGTTCGCTTTCCCTTTGTAACTTCTTTTTGGTTCTATTATATCTATTACATTACAGAACCAGTACCGCAAAACAATATCAGATTATATTTTAGTTTATAATATAATCTAAAAACTTAGAATGAGTTATTAGTATTTACCAGCAAAATAGTTACACATGGTCTGATTTTTCTTGGAGTATCTTTATGTTTCTTGATTTGGTCCATCAATTGATTCAAAATTGTTGCTAGCCATGAAACTTTTTTCATTTCATTTACTATATAAATATAAGGTAGCAACGCTAAGGAAAATGATGAATTCACATTAGAAAGAAAATACATTAATAGTAGATGCATTATCATCATCCTTGCAACATTAGTTTGATCTTGTTTATCTTCCTTTTTGAAGCTAACATTAATTTTAACTCTATATCTTTGACTTTGATCATTTTGCAATCAGTAAAATATTGATCCTTGAAGCGTTTTATAGTAGGGTCCAATTCAGCTTCTTTCAAATGAGTACCTGTATAAATTGTCCAACCATTGATATCCCGTCCAAATATTTTAGCAATGTCGATTTCTTTCATTATTACTTTCATGTCTTTGAACGAAAGTAGTTTTCTTCTGCTGAATATGACTGCATTATTAAATCAACTGAAGCTGATTCTTTGCTTATATCTTCAACTACTATATTATCATTTTGAAAAACTTGGAATATCTTGTGAAATGGAGTCATCGACAGTCGATTGATGTGTCTATTTTCCAAAAGATTATTCTTTTTTAATTTTTGGATTAGGGAATAGAAACCTTTGAAGCTACTTTCATAGGTTTTTAGAATTATGGGCTTTGATTGTTTTATAATCTCCATCTTTGGCTTCTTTGTAGTTGCTTGTTTAGAGGACCTGATTGTCATCTTTTGTTGCGTTCTTTTTTTCAATGTTAAAAGAATTAAATCTATTGTTTCTGTATCAGTAAAGATGATTCAGTTTCTTTAACCAATGGATCATAATCATCAGTATCAGTTTCGGGTGTAGACTTAGATTCAGAATGTTTTTCTTCAAGAAGATTCTTAATAGGTTTTCTTTGATGTGGATTTGGCCTATGTGCTAATTGTTTCCTTAGTGCTAGTATGACCTTTTTCATTGCCATTGTTACTAGAGGTGAATCTATGAACTGAAATAACTATAAATTAGGTTAGTTAATATGTCTGGTAATATTTGTATAGTAAACATTATTACTAGTGTTGAATTTGTGAAGTGAAAGAACTATAAATTAAGGTTGTTAATGTGTTACATATGATACATTTTATTGCATGTTCAGTAAATCTAATCGATGATGGAAAAGTATTAACTAGGTATGTATTAGTCAGGCAAATATTTGTCTGGCTAATATTTTCCACGCAAATATTTACCTATCTAATATTTTTTCTGGCATAGATTTGCCCTTTATGTTTTTACAGAATGATATATGTTATACAGAAAGCAACATAGGGTACATTTTAATGCATGTTCAGTAAATCAAATCAATGCTGGGAAAATATTAACTAGGCAAATATTAGGCAGGAAAATATTTGCCAAGCAAATATTTCTCAGTCTAATATTTATCTCGGCGTAGATTTGCCTATTATGTTTTGCAGAATGATCTATGCTATATATAAAGCAACATATAGTACATTTTAATGCATGTTTAATAAATTTAATCTATGCTGGAAAAATATTAACCAGGCATACATTAGTTAGGCAAATATTTGGCTGGCTAATATTTTCCTACATAATATTTCTCCACGCATAGATTTGCCTATTATGCTTTACAACATGAGAATGATCTACTAATGATGTACTGTTATATATAAAGCAACATAATATTCGCCATCATCAATTTTATATGCAAATAAATCTACTAATTTCAACCAACCAACATGCATATGTCAAATATTTGCTTTAACAATTTTACATGTAAATGGACTTTTAAATTCAAACAACCATATACATAATTCAATATGTCAAAATTTTGATTTAATTATCTGGTTTTTGCTTTTATTCTTCCTCCATTTGATGTACTTTAGTTGTAGATCGGTATTATCAGTCTCTTCCTATTGTAATCTCACATGTTCTTTACAGTAGCCATCTGTTGTGGCGATTTCAGTGCAAGCTACTTCTCCTTCTATAAATCTGCAATTCAAAGCCCTGTTTTTTTGCGATTCTATGGTTTTGAATTCGTTCGATTTTGATTGGTTTTAGTTCACATCGACGGTTAGTTGCTGAGCAAACGAGGGTTTGATTGAAGAAATTTAAGTCGATTAATGTTCGACGAGTTTTTTATAATCTTGGTTCAAGGAGACGATTGAGTTTCGAAGATGGATTTGTACTTTGTTTGAAAACAGGGATGTAATTTGGATTTTAAAGTTTGGAAGGATGTGCGCTAATTTATTTTAAAGAGAGGAATATGGGCCGAAATTTCTCTTTTTTGCAATGTCATTTTAATGGAATACAAATAGAGAAAGTAGAAAGAACATTGCAGTCTAAAGTCTTAATACCTCCATCTGTTTGCTTAACTTCAACTACTATCTCAGTTGATTGGACACACACACATTTGTCAGATGTATGCTAATAACTTGCTTTCAAAGTTGTATATTATTCAAATGATCAAATTGATACATTGGAAATGTTGGGATAATATCGATAAGTTGTTTTCAAGTTACATAAAATATGATAATTAAAAAAGTCACAATATTTTCCTTTATCACTTTAGATAAAATTGCTACATTGTTTGTTAAAAAATATTGCAATATAAAGAATGTCATATTTACCCTAGTGTTCTGTCTATAATATGAAACACTTTTGTACTTTTTTCTTACAAAATGGCTATATTTGACTATTTTCAGCAATACCTTTCATCAAATAGTGGTATGAAATGGCCGATTTATCAATAAATATCACTGACATAACTCAAATATACGACTGATCGACATTTTATTTGATATTTGAAAAAAAATCATTTGATGTCTGAAATAGGATATATCAATGATATTAACTGTATGGAGTTGAATGTCTCCGTTCCATAAAAATGCAAGGCCTAGAACACTAAATAACAAGCTTAAACATAAAAGGAAGCACCAGTTCTCATATTTTGCTTTAAATGCGTGTAGCTTATAAATGAGCAGTATCATTGTGAACTTCATTGAACGTAGTTTATAGTGGTTGTGTCAACATTGAAAACTCTATAAGCAAGTCAACTGACAGTCAGTAAACTACCGTCCAACCATACTTTTAACCTGCTTATATTTATTGCATCATTGTCTGATCCATTTTATGTGTCATTTTATAAGGTAGTGGGTTGAGATTTTAGTTTGACAGTAAAATTATACTGAGCCAGCATAATAAAAATTTATTTGACTTGAAGCATGTGTAATTTTCATGGTTCATTTTTTTTTAGAAGTACGCATGTTGATTCAAAAATAAAAATAAAAATAAAAAATAAATTAATTAATTAATTGAAAATGAAAATGCAAATTTGTTTCTTAGTTCTATGAATAAGTTCTTAAGTTTTGATTGATGTGTCCAATTTTGTTAAATCTTCTTTCGTTTGAAAGATATTTTAATATGGAGCAACTTTCATGTTTGTAACTTATTGAAATTTTGATGTTTAAAAGTATTTAAACATGTTTAAACGTGGATTAACAATTCTGGCCTGGATTTATATTTTCGTTGATATGCGCCTGTTCATTGGGCCATAATATTCAAAGTGTTAATTCGATTTTGACGATCTTGCACTTACTAGAAATCTTAGAATATATGCAACAACTTTTGTTTTAAGTATTTTGCAACATTTTGACATTTCCTAACCTAAAAACGCTATTTTGTTGGGTGGACCTGCTATGTAATTAGAATTTACTGAATTAGTTACATCTAATAAAATAGCTATAACTTCTGTTATACACTATATTTTTTTAATCCGAGAAATGTGTTGGAAAGCTAATACATTATATAACAATTACTTTTAGAAACCATAATATGATTTGATGGTTTCGGCGTTTGAAAATTAATTGGGAAGTGGGTTAAATATGAACGTCATGTTACTTCTATTATAAATGATTACATACTTACCTTACTTCTTGATATATGTGGCCAATATTGCTTATTTGAGATTAGATTGGTACATGAAGATTTTTTTGGTGCTTGCATGCTTGTGCTCGTTTTAAAAATTAAGTAAGCTTGCTTTAAAATTGCCAACGAAAAGGTACGGTTTACTTAAAAGAGTGATATATATATATATATATATATTGTGAAATATATACAGTTTGGCAAGATTTTTGTGTATATGCTGTTTCCGACCATGTTTTAGTCGATGTATACCTATTTTACCATATCGTAATTTTTCAAAATGCTCTTCGTACAAAGGAGATTCTATCGAAATATTTTGAAAAATCCGACATTTAGAAAAAAACTTACAATATTTTTATCGTATGCAAAAATATAAAGTCGTTAAATTGAATCTATATAAGTTGTAGCATACAATAAGAGAATAAAAGGAAGTGTCACATAGAGGATTGAGTATGTTTGGTCTAATAGAAGATTGTAGATATGAGGAAAGTCAGGGTATGAGTTGTTTGATGCCTCCTCATAAGAAATTGCGAGGATGCAATTTTGGTAAGGGAGAGCTTGTAACAACCCTGCTTTCTACGCTATATACATTAAATAAATTTGATTTAAAGTAAAATTATTCGAAATCTGATATTTAATAATTAATATTTTGAAAATAATTTTTTTTAATTAAATTCTTTTTAATTTAAGATTTGACTTAATAAATTGAAATAAAATTAATAAATCCTTTTCGAAAAATATATTGAATTGAATAAAACATTCTAATTAATTATAAATATTATAAAGTGTAAACTAATTTAATTTAGCTTGAAATTTATTTACAAACAAATCAAAAATAGGATTATGGAAAGAAAAGAAATGAAAATTAAATTAATTAAATTAAAATAGAGCCCGATTTGGCCCGAGACCATCAATCGCCTTCCCTTCTTCGTTTCTCTAGAAAATTTCCTCCTGGCTTCATAATTATACACATATCCTTAGCCATAATTCCTTTCGACTATTGGAATAAGAAATCGCGTCTTCTATTATTAAAAATAAAAAAATAGAATCGCGAGCATGGGAGGCAATGCCTGGCATCGGCGATTGATTGAGGACGGAGGCATCTATCGAAATCAACCTGGGCTCGATGTGGGGCATGGCAGTTGGAGTCGCGACTTGATTGGAGACAACGTGATGTTGGAGCTCATAAGTGTCATGGCCTGTGATAGGGTTTCAGTTGGTCAGAGGGGAGACAAGAGGGGGATTCAGGTGAGGAAGGGGGAAATAGATGGGAATCCGAGAGAAATGAAGCAGTAAAAGAAATTGAAAAAGAGGAAGAATGGAAAATCAACTTTTTCTACCTTCTTCATTTCATTACCAAATGATTTATAATCAGTGGCTACAAACTACAGCAAGCCAAGTGGCACTGCTAGGATTCATAAAAGCAAAACAGAAAGCTAAAAGCAAAAACAGAAAGATAAAGCAAATAACAGAAAATATGCTATTTCTAGAAGGCATCTTTAACGGTATCATTCCAAGAATCTGGCTGGCAGGTTAGCATTTCTCTTGGGCCTTATGTGCATGGTTGGTTGTGCACGTTCCTTCTGTGTTATGCTTGTGCCTGGAGGTTCTAGTGTGCAGCCCGTATCATCACTCGTCCCTTCGAAACCGACCTTGTCCTCAAGGTCATTCATAGCAGGTAATGGTGTAAGTGGTTGTGTGGTTGCAGCAGCAGGTTGTGGGCATAGTTTTAGTAGTGAGATATGGAAGACAGGGTGAATGCGGGAGTCTGGTGGCAAGAGGAGCTTATAGGCAACTGGACCTATTCGTTCTATGATTTGAAAAGGCCCAAAGTACTTTTTGGATAATTTGTGGTGGTTGTTGCGTATGGTAGTTTGGCGATAAGGTTGGAGCTTGACGAATACCCATGATCCTACGTTGAACTCTTTATCTTTACGGTGTTGGTCGGCTTGGCTTTTCATCCGTGCTTGGGCTTTTTGTAAGTTTGCTTTGATTATGTGAAGTAGTTGATCTCTAGCGATGGCCCATGCATCGAGTTCCGGAATGGGGGTAGTGCCTAGGATGTAATTAGAGAGTATGGGTGGAGGTCTTCCATAAACAATTTGGAAGGGAGAGAAACCAATAGATGAATGTTTGGAGGTGTTGTACCAAAGTTCGGCCCAAGGTAGGAATTTGGACCATTTCGTTGGCATGTCTCCGACTAATGCTCTCAAGTATGTCTCAAGGCACCTGTTCACGACTTCCGATTGCCCGTCCGTTTGGGGGTGATAGGCGCTACTCATTCGGAGTTTTGTCCCGTGGAGGCGAAATAATTCTTTCCAAAATTGACTAGTAAATACGCGGTCTCGATCCGAGACAATGGAACGTGGAAATCCGTGTAAGCGCACGTATTCCTGGAGAAAATGTGAAGCTAATTGGGTGGCTGAAAATGAAGTAGGTAATGCACAGAAGTGAGCGTATTTGGAGAGTCTGTCAACGATCACCCAAATTGTTGTCTTTCCGGTAGATGGAGGAAGGTTGGTGATAAAATCCATAGCGACATCTTCCCAAATCTGACCCGGTATAGGCAGTGGCTGCAGTAATCCTTTGTAGGGCGAGTTATCTGTTTTGACCTGAAGGCAAGTAGGGCATTTGCGCACATAATCTTGGACAGTTGCATTCATCTTTGGCCAGAAAAAGTTACTGGCGATCCTTGCGGCAGTGGCCTTGATTCCCGAGTGTCCACCCGTTTTCGAGTCATGAAACTCAGCAATGATTTTGTCAAGGATGTTCGATTGCTCAGGAATATAAATACGATCACCCCAAAACAATATATTATTTCTCAATTGTAATTTGGGGTTAGAGTTTGTACCTGACTGGATTGTTTCTATCATGGCCTGCGTCTTGCTGTCTGTTTGCTGTGCTTGCTGTATTTCTGTTATTAATGGGAACTCCGGTCCTGAAATTGCCTGCATCGCTGCTTCGTGTGAAAACCGTGACAACCCATCTGCCATAACGTTCTCCTTCCCGGGTTTGTAATGGATCGTGAAGTCGAACCCGAGTAGCTTTGTTAGCCATTTCTGCTGCTCCGGCGTCTGGATGGTCTGAGAGACGAGCTCGCGCAAGCTCTTGTGGTCAGTGAATATCTGGAATGGTCTGCCGAGTAAATAATGGTGCCATTTCTTGACGGAAGCTGTGATTGCAAACATTTCTCTCGAATATGCGGAGGCTTTTTGGAGGTGGGATGGAAGTTTAAGGCTGAAATAGGCTATTGGGTGATGGGTTTGGGAGAGGACAGCTCCTATAGCAGTGGACGAGGCATCGGTAGTGATGAGGAAGGGTTTTGAGAAATCGGGCAGGGAAAGTATTGGGGTATTTGTCACCGCATGTTTGAGGGCTGTGAAGGCCGATTGGGCTTGTTGGGTCCAATTGAAATTATTCTGTTTTAGCAGATCTGTCAAAGGACTAGCAATGGATGCATAATGTCGTATGAAACGGCGGTAATAGCCGGTTAAACCTAGGAACCCCCTTACTGCAGTTACCGATTTTGGTGTTGGCCAGAGCTGCATTGCTTCTATTTTGGATGGGTCGACCTCTACTCCCTTGTTTGAAATGATATGGCCCAAATAGGCGAGTTTAGTAAGCCCAAAATCGCATTTATCTAGGTTAACAAGGAATTTGTGTTGCGACAGGATTTCTAGGGTTGTTTTAAGGTGATCTAGGTGGGAAGACCATGAAGAGCTATATATAAGGATATCGTCAAAGAAGACGAGTATGAATTTCCTTAGGTGTGGTCGGAATATATCGTTCATTGTGGCTTGGAAGGTAGATGGATCATTTGTAAGCCCAAATGGCATAACCAAAAATTCGTAGTGTCCCTCGTGTGTTCTAAAGGCCGTTTTGGGAATATCGGCTGGATGCACTCGAATTTGGTAATAGCCACTACGGAGGTCAAGTTTCGAAAAGTATGTAGCACTATAAAGTTCATCTAGTAGTTCGTCGACCGTTGGAATCGGAAAACGATCTTTGATTGTTATGGCGTTAAGCGCTCTATAGTCTACACAAAACCGCCATGTGCCGTCTTTCTTTTTAACCAAAAGGACGGGAGATGAAAATGGGCTACTAGATGGTTGAATGAGGTTTGAGTGAAGCATTTCTCGAACTTGTCGTTCAATTTCATTTTTTTGGAAATATGGGTAACGATAAGGTTTAATGTTGATTGGTTGGGAGTTCGGGACGAGGTTAATGTGATGGTTGAGGGATCGGTTTGGTGGAAGTTCTGTAGGTTTGGTGAATAGGTGGTTGTAGGATAGTAGCAGCTGTTTTAGTTGTGGGTCATTGTGGTTTACGGGCTGAGGGTCGGTTAGTGTGTTAGTGGGCTGAAATTGTAAGTAAAGGTAATTGGAAATAGCGGAAGTGGTCTCCATTCGTTTCAATTGCTGGACAGATATTGGGAAAGGCTTCATGGTTTGGCCCAGTCCAGTTAAGCACACCGATTCTCCTTTAACATCAAAAACCATCGTTAGTTTTTTATGGTCTACTGTTATCGGCCCAAGTTGCTCTAGCCATTGAACACCACAAACGGCATCCGATCCAGCGATCTCTAATAGATAGAAGTCGATACCGAATTGATGGACTTGGATATCGACTTGCACGTTCTCGCAGCTGCCCTTGCTTCGCAGTTTCTCTCCGTTTCCAACAGTGACCACAAATGAGTTTGTATTGTTTAATTGAAGGCCAAGAAATCGAGCGGCTTTAGGATGTAAGTAGTTATGTGTGGACCCCGTGTCGACGAGGATAGAGATTGGGTTTCCGTTGATCGTTGCAGGAAGGCGAATTGAACGTGGGTGGGACGAACCGGTTAGTGCGTGGAATGAGATTTCCTGGATAAGACTTAGATTTTGGTCGCCGTTGTCCTGATGATCAGTTTTGGTAATTGGGTTGGGTTCTGGGTCAGGCGCTGGTTCAGGGTCAATTTCTAGTGGTATTTCCTCGGTTTGTTCTTCGGGGACGATCATGAATATATGGGTTGGCTTGCAACGGTGACCGAAGTGATACTTTTCATCACAATTGAAGCACAATCCTTGTTGCTTCTTTGCATTCATCTCTGATTGGGTGAGCTGTTTGATTGGGATAGATGGTTTAGGGTTATGCGTGTTATTTGTTTGAGGAAATGACTGAAAGGGTTTCTGGGTATATGGGCTGGTTCTGGTAGGTGGAAATCGTGTTTGATCATTGTATTTCTTTTCGATGAGTCTGGCTGTTTCAATAGCTTCGGATATTGTGGTTGGTTTGAGGAGGTGAAGTTCGTTTTGGATATGGGTTTTGAGGCCGGAGATGAAACAATGGAGTATGGATTCGGTAGAAAGTGTGGTGATACGGTTACATAGGTTTTCGAAGGTGGCTTGGTAATTATCGACGGTGGTGATTTGTTTGAGTTTAAACAAGGTAGCTTGTGGATTGATGAACGTGGGAGGACCGAATCGTTGCTCGATTGCTGTTGTTAGTGCCGGCCACGTGGAGATTTGATTGTTTCGATGCATCCATTGGAACCACGATAGTGCCTGGCCTTGCATGTGGAAGCTTGCGAGATCTACTCGCTGATCTTCGGGCGTGGAGTAATAAGCGAAGAACCGATCCGCTTGAAATATCCAATCATGTGGATTAGAGCCATCAAATGTTGTGAGTGAACATTTTGGGGTTCGGGTGGGTTGTGGGGTTGACAAAATGGGTGGTTGCCGGTTGTTGAATGTTGGTGGTTGTGTAGTAGATGACTGATTGGTTGGAGAGATGAGTGGTTGGTTGTCGATCTTGCGGTGGAGGTCAGTCATTTAGTTGGTGAGAGAGGTCATTTGTTTGGTGAGAGTTTGTATGGCTGTCTTAATATCTATGTTATCTGTGGTGAGGGTTTGTAGCATGGAGCTATGGGTGTTTTGGGTGTTTTGAATGGATTCTATGTTGCTGTGATGGTCGGAAAGCTGTTGGAATGCCTCATCTAACCGAGTCATGGTGGAAGGGAGAGTATTTGGATTTTTAGGGAGGAGGGAGGGGGAGAACAGTTGGTGAAAGCACCAAAATGATAGGGTTTCAGTTGGTCAGAGGGGAGACAAGAGGGGGATTCAGGTGAGGAAGGGAGAAATAGATGGGAATCCGAGAGAAATGAAGCGGTAAAAGAAATTGAAAAAGAGGAAGAATGGAAAATCAACTTTTTCTACCTTCTTCATTTCATTACCAAATGATTTATAATCAGTGGCTACAAACTACAGCAAGCCAAGTGGCACTGCTAGGATTCATAAAAGCAAAACAGAAAGCTAAAAGCAAAAACAGAAAGATAAAGCAAATAACAGAAAATATGCTATTTCTAGAAGGCATCTTTAACGGTATCATTCCAAGAATCTGGCTGGCAGGTTAGCATTTCTCTTGGGCCTTATGTGCATGGTTGGTTGTGCACGTTCCTTCTGTGTTATGCTTGTGCCTGGAGGTTCTAGTGTGCAGCCCGTATCAGCCTGGCAATGATTTGAGCAAGAAAATGATGATGGCGACGGGTGTAGGCTGTTTGATGGGTGAGGATGTTATGGCTGCGACTTGAGCTAATCAGAGTGGTGTAGCAGTCTGTGGCAATGGTTGTTGGTGTCGATGAGGGTGTTGCAGATGCTACCGCCTTCAAGGTGTCGCTAATGCGATGATGATTTGGGCTGAAAAGCGAGCTTGGGTATGTAGGCGATGGAGGTGTGGCTGGTTATTAGCTGGCAGTGTTGAAATTGGCAATTCCTCTGTGCTGGCAAATATACGTCATTGTGATTGTGGTTATGAATGGAAATTTCAGCTAGCAATCGCCTAAGTGAGTTTTTATAACTCATAACTATGTATAGAAATTAATGCATAAATTATATTTATCCCATTTATTATTTGAATTGCTCATTTGATTGGATTGCTTATAATATTGGCTTGGATATTTGTTGATGTGAAATGATTGATTGTTTGTATTGGGTGGAAGTGTTAATTTTCTAATGAAACTCTGTCCGATAGAAAATTGAACTAAATATTTATTTGTATGTCATTATGTGAATTTTATGAATGACTCAAGTTCGATGGAACTTGATTCGGGTCATGCGATATTTGTAGTGGTATTCATTGAGATATTTGTGGAGTAACTTTTACTCCATAATTATATATATAAATATATAGAGATTTATTTCCTGCTTAAATGAGTGTTTGAAAAGAAAATATTATTTAAGGGTTTTAAAATTTTATTTAAAATATTTTATAAATTGTAACACCCCTAATTTTAGTTTATCATTATTCAGGAAATTTAATTAGATAGATTAAATAAAACAATGTAGTAGGACATGTGGATGAGATTTGATAATTAATTAGGTTAGGCCTTAATTAATTAACTAGTAAGATTGTTTTAAAATTTAGCATATAAAGGATATAGGAGGAGGGAAAATAGGAATAGATCCATCTTTTATCTCTTAAACCATCACCTTCTCATTATTCTCATTTTGCATCCAAAAACAATCACAAGGAAGAAATAGGGCCGGCCATTAATCAAGGTAGAAGGAAGATGAGATCAAAGAGGATTCAAAAGATAAAGCTTAGGGAAGCTAAACACCATCAAATCTCAAATCCAACGTCTAAATTAAGGTGAATAATAAATGAATATTAACTTATAGAAATTTTTACGAAATTGACTTACGAAAATTTTAATTGAATGAGTTTTAAAGGTAACACCTAAGTTTTTGACCTTCAAATGACTTGATTTTCTGGTAGGTTGTGTAAAACGTTATTTTGAAGATAGGTATTTAATTTCATAATTTTCCAAGCTAAGATGAATAATTTATGAATTCCTAAGGAGAAAATAGCTTTTATTTCTTTTTAATAAACTCATCATTGAGTATGTAGGATTAAGGTAATGGTGCCCATGCTTTTCGTTCTGGCGACCCCGTTTCTCGCCTGCGATTTTTCTTGTTCCTTCTGCAGAGTTTCCCTCTGACTTCCCTCTCCTGTCCCGCCGCCTCTTCCCCCCTCCTCCACCATCCTATGCATGTTTCCCCTCCTCTGCTTCCCCTTCCTGCTGCTACTTCTCTTGCCCGCTCTTCTACTAGATCTGGTCGGTTCTTCTCCTTCATTCCGCCAGCTCCCCTTCGCCCATCGCCTCTCCTTCAATCATTGGCTGACTTTCCTCTTATGCCTGCTTCAACATCCCATTCCTTTTCTGCTTGCCCTGTCTTGAGGTCTGATGATCTGGAATTCGTGGCAGCTCCTGTCTCCGGTTCTAAGAAAGCGAGTATTGTGAATGTCATTGGTATGGAGGTTGGATGCGATCTGTTTGATGGCTCTGTTGACATTGGTATGGAGGTTGGATGCTCTGGTGATGTTATGACCAAACATACTAAGGTCTCATCTTCCATTGATCGGTGCATGTCAGGTGTTTGTGCTAATGCCTGTGACAATGGATTTCCATCTAATAGTAATTTGTGCTCGACTGATCTTGCAAACTGTGATGTCTATGGTGGAATTCCCAATGGTGTGGTACGTATTGCTTCATCTACTCCTATTTCTTCAACCCCTACCCTGGCTGTCTCCAAGGCCTGTCTGAGATCTTGGACTTCCCTTTTTAGTTCTCTGCCCCGTAATGCGGGTGTTTATGAGCCGATTGAATTTGATATTGTTGAGGAAAATGGAGTGATGATCCCTCCTCCTATTGTTATGCAACCCGGTATGGATTATTGGTCTGATTACTTGGTTGGTTTCTTTTTGGGCCCTGTTTCCCGCCTTCATGATGCGGTGTCAGTTTGTCATAGAGCTTGGAAACTTCATGGGGGTCTTCGTGTTAAGTTGGTGACTCCATGTATTTCCTTCTGTTCTCCTCTCCTGAAGAACGCAGTCGTGTACTTGAGGCTGAGCCTTCTTTCTTTGGTGGGAAACCTTTTATTATTACTCCATGGTCCCCAACTGTTGCTAGTGCTCGTGAGCAAGTTCTTTCTATCCCCGTTTGGGTTTACTTTTCTCATATTCCCTCTGCTCTGCAACCCTTACTTGGTTTAAATTGGCTGGCTTGTAATGTTGGTAAGCTGAAATGTTTTGACACTAATACTGTTGCACGTGAAAAATTGATGTTCGCGAAGGCTCTGATTGAGATTTCCCCTACTAAGCCTCTCCCTTCCACTATTCCTATTCAGCTAGCTGTTGGACATGTAGTGGAAGTCCGTGTTCGTTACGGTTGGGTTCCAGATATTTGTTCCTCCTATCACTCTTTTGGCCATCTAGCTATCGCCTGCACGCATTCTGTTGTTTCCGCGGCTGCTCCTAAGATCCCTCTTCCCCGGACTCCGCTCAGGATATGGGTTTCTAAGGTTTCTCTCCTGGATCCGTCTCCATGTGCTGACGTTCTTATGGTTCCTTCATCTGTCCCGGATCCACCTCCTTGTTCTGATGCTCAGCCTTCTTCCCCTGCTGCTCCTGTTGTCCCTTGTGTTGTTTCAGCGGTTCCTTCTATTGTTCCAGATCTTTTACCGCCTCGTTCGCCAGTTGTTTGGGATGAGTCCGAGAAATGTTGGGTTGATCACATATCTGATATGAGATTTAACCCCGTAGATGATTGCTATTTTAGATTCGTTTCTGATGATCTTTTGGACCTATGATGTCTTTATTACCGGCCTTCTAGTGACTCCTTGGTTCTTGATATGGACGGACAGTTTGCGGAGACAAATTCCGCTATGCTAGCTGATACAACCTGGGATCGTCCCTTTATATACTCTTCTGCTGTTGGTGTTTATGATCCTCGTATTGCTATCCTTTTTCGCCCCTTTGCTGGTCTTCTTGGGAATGTCCCCTTGGTATCTGCCCAGGTGATTGTGGATGATGGTGCTTCTACCTCTTCTGAGGAGCCCTAGTCTAGGCTTTTTTTAGTGTAGCTGTGGCATTCTGTCACACTCCTGTGCTTTATTTTTCCTCTTCTTAGTAGTTAAGGTGCTTTTACCTTACTCCTGTACTTCGATTTTATTACGTTCGTAATAAAAGTGGACGGTCCACAATAAAACCGGCTGGCCTTGCCAAAAAAAGCTTTTATTTTATGTTTTAATTATTAAAAATAATTAAATAATTATTTTGGTCCCGCAATTTTGATAAATGAAATAATATGTTAATTATGATTTTCTTTAATTTTTGAGGATTTTTTTCTAGTGTTTATGAATTATTATGAATTTATTTTGCTAAAAAAGCATATAAATCAATAATTAATTAAGGATATTGATTAATTAAATGGGTAAATGATTTTTGGGAAGTTAAATATGAATTCGGTAAATTTTAAAAAGAAATTGTAAATTTTTTCTCCCAACCAATCATATTTTGACAAACAATTGTAGTAGGTAAAAACAAATTGCTTTAAAAAGAAAGAAAATAGTTTTTTATGATAATTACCACTATGCCATTGACTTGCAGCATCCCATAACATCCGCTATCGATAATAGGCAGCATTATAACGATGGGTGGCATCGATACGAACAACGCATGAGATGCTTACGCCGTAAGTATGTGATGCATTGGATCATACATGCGGCATTGCTACTATGGGAATAACGCATCTCGTGGTAATGCGAATCGTTATACTAGTGAGGGGATAACCCGTTCTACTCAGCAGCATGGTCTCACTAGATATCTATTGGTTCGAGATGGAAGGTTATTATTCACACTAGACTGTTTGTCTGACCCGAAGTTTTTGTTTTTCTCCTTAAGCTCTCGGTTACTCACTTGAGTGAGTCGGAAGTAAGGGTTTCCAGGTTTCCAGTAAGACGAATAGGCTTCTGGAGACGTGCAGAAGGCAATCTAGCTATTTAGGATTTCTTCTCTAATCTGCTATGTTATTTGATTTTTTCTGTATGGATGTAATGGCAAGTTATATAATTGCCCAGTGTCAGACTCTGATCCACCAAGGAGGCATCTGCATATGTCGCTCTTAGAGTATTTTGTAATAATTATATTTTCTCTAAACGTGGGATTGCGAATGAGATTATGTAATGGATATGGACTATTAATTATGAAATGAAATGTGAAAATTTTCCATTAAATTATGTTTTTTTTCGTACTCATGTGCTTCTAATGTTCCTGATTTGATTAATATAGCCGTATTTTGTCATTGGAAATTAATACCATTGATGACCGCACATCCCAGCGCTTAGTTTCAGGCCTCAAAATGGGGGATGTTACATAAATAATATTATTCCAAAAAGATTTTATTATAAAGATTATTATTTAAATTTATTAATATATCGAAAAGAGAGTTATAATTAGTTTTAAATAATTATTTAAAGATTGTATACATTTCTAGAAATAAGAAATATTTTTCTATTTAATATTTTAAGTAATTTTAAAAGTTATTTTATAAGTGATAAGTATAATTAAGAGTATAAGACATTTATTATACATATTTGTTAAAATGATATATTACAATATTTTTATGATGGCTTCTTCCCTTCACATCTATTTTGTTGTTATAAATGATTTATTATTAAATATTGGTTTGATTATAATATATATTTATTTCATTAATTAGCTTTTTCATACTTTCTTAATTATTCATTTCCTATATTGATTGCAATTTTGTGAATGATTTACCGTTAATATTGATTTGAGTTATACTTTTGGGATGATATGGTGATGGCATCTTTATATTTGATTTGTAAGATTTTATTTCTATGTGATGAGAAATTTGAATAAACAGTTCAGTGATACTGTCTGATACGGGACTTTCGGTAACACTTTTCCAGTTATTCATCGGACTTGTCATATAGAAATGTCTAGTGTGGATCGAGTGTAGTTTATAAGCTTTGAATAATTATCCAATTAACATGCGGTGGTATGAGACACTATTATGTTATTTGTTTGATCATTCACTATAAGTAAATGTCATTCAAATGGGGATTACTCTCATATATATATATATGTGATACTCGGTGAGGAGTATCATATTATTAGATGTTGTCTTATGAGAGCCATTTGTCAGCCTATGTTAGAGATATATGTAGCTATAGGATATGAGTACTATATGACCATCCACATACTATCCAGCTCTCTTTATTTTTCGGAAGTGATCCAGATTGGCTAGTACCTACCCTGGCGGCCTGATCATGGGGTCGGGCCCTAGATCTACGACATCATAGTTATATGTCCCTTTGATGTGCATCATAGTACTGGTAGTAGTAGATGAGTTGTTGCCCATAGCCCCTTGTGTCACTTAGGCCAGTAGCCCATTACCATTAGGGGCAAAAGCAGGATCATGACCGGGGCTATGCGTAGACGAGCTGATGGTGGATGGGGTCATGATGTTCGTAAAGGTTATTGAAGACTCTAGGAATATACGGTTACTCTACGGTAGGCAAGTAGACCTAGATTCCTGGAGTAGGCTGGCGATAGGCGGCTGTTAGTCTCCATATCTGGTTCAAGGTATGTGAGTGTAGTAGATTGGCATATACCTTGAAGACTATAGACGGTTACTCTGCGGTTGGTGAGTAAATCAGTGTTCCTAGAGCAAACTTACCTTAGGCGGCTGTTAGTCTCCCGTTAGACTCATGGTATATGTGTGTAGTAGATTGGCATATATGTCTCTATCCTATAATGAGTCGACTAGACCAGAGACTGGGTGAGTCTAAAGTGTAGTTAGTCCCCATTATATCCATATTATTTGATGATGGAAATTTATAATATGAGACTAAGAGATATTTTGGGCATTACTTTGTTATTGACTGACTTTACTTGAGGATATCTCATTATTGATTGTTTCTTGATTTGATAGATAATTCATGATATGTATGATTCTCCCGTACAATGTTGTTTTATGTGAATTCTGATTTGATATGTTTTATATGGGTGATGAAATCTACTGGATTTTGAGGGTGTTGCTATTATGTTACACTATTGTTAGTATGTCATCACCATTATAGTACGTATATTCTATATTTATGAATGTATTGACCCATGTATTTTGATATAGTTTGACCTATGTGTTATTTATATAATGTTCGAACCAAAAATGGCACAAACACCAAAATGATTGAGTAGAAAATAGAAAGTGAAGAAAAATATTTACACTTCTACATCCACTTAACTTTGTTGATGGTTTATAGTGCTATTTACACTTCTATTCTTACGGATTGGTATAAATTCGATACAGATCGGTATAAATCCATAGGTGGGTACAAGAGAATGTTGTTAAGGATGCAAAGAAGAAGAAGAAACTCCTTAAAATGAGTCTATGCCCTCTGATTTATACCCATAGGTTACTTGAAAGCTCGCCCTCATGATCTCCACCTCGTTCTCCATGCCCAAAACCTATTCTCTAGAAAAAGTGGTGGACACCTCATCAAAATTCATGGATCAGCACCGATCCATGGTCTTGGATTGGTACCGATCCATAGAATGGACATATGGACCATTTTGAATGCTTTGTCCTGGCTTGAATCATGGTTAGCTTCGTGATCCAAACTTGTTTGCACCATTATTAGCTTGTTTATGAGTCCAAATGATGGATCGGTGGAAGAATGGAGTTGCGGACTTCAAGTGCTTATGGAGATCGATAGAGAATTGCATGGGAACGATATAATGGAACTTAGAATAAGCTACTGGCATCATCACTTGTGAATAGGAGAAATTAGGGTTTGATTGGGTGAAATTTTCCGGGTCGGTACCGATCCATGATGTTGGATCATTATTGATCCAACACTTTGGTGAGTTTTGAATTGTGGTTTCTTGAGACGGCCTTGCACTTGCCTTATGATCTTGGATATGTTTGGTTTTCTGGACTCTGAGGCCATCTCTCTGGGCTTCCTGCCTTGATAGCTTGCAGGTTTGACTCATCAAGTTTGTCCGTATATTGCCTGGTCAATATAGGGGATAACATTTTCCCTCCAAAGCATGCCTTACGAATGGAAGGTGTGCTTTGCTCAAGAACAAATATCGAAGTCGGTTGAACATTAGTAATTGAATCTTTTGGTTATCAAACGATCAGGCTGTTGCGAATCATCCTATTCCTTTGGATTCACCTGTAAATCAAAGTCGTTTGAAACCATTTTTGCTATGGATTCGAGTCCTTGCTTAAGTGTCAGTCATAGAAAATCATTTTATGTTTCCTAAAATTGTTATTTCGTTCATTATGCCATAAATCAGATTCATCTCATGTTCATCCGGGAGTTAGTAATCGTACGTTGAAATCTTGACCTCTTTGGATCGTTTGTGAATTTATGGCTGTTCAGGGTTGATAGCTGTAATGATACTGGATTTTTCGCGTTCGAAAATCGACATCCATACTTTACATCGTACTCGAATGCCGTAGATTCGACCGTTCAAATCCGAGTCGCCGGAGCTTATAACACAGTTAAGTAAATAACACAGCGGAAGAAAAAGAATAATATATTGATATACAATATCTGATACAATATCTGGTACAACAGAGTGATACAATGAATTATCAATATACATCAGAGATATGATATAAGAAATAGCAGCGGAAAAGAAAACGATAGCATCAGCAGCGGATAATCTCCATCTTCAATACCGCCAATCCAGATATAGCTCGAACTCCCAATAACGAGGCACAAAGATAAGCAAGTGCAGTCCATATCCAAAGACTGAACTAGCTCCAGAAAATCTACTAATTCTGACTATCTGAAAAACCCAACTCTAGACTGCCCGTGTAGAAAATTTTGAGCATCCAGAGTTTAGGAAAGAAACAATAAACTCCGGATCAGTCATGGGACTGGTGTGAGCAACAAAAACAGTTTATCTTTAAAAACAAATAGCAAGAGAATTTTAAAGTCAATTCGCAATGCTTTTAGAAAATGAAACTACCATAAGACCTCCCGCCACACACACAATGCAAACGCAGAATTGGAGGAGATTTCTTCTTATGATAGTCAAAGATGCTTACTACGCAAATCATTGGATTATTATTATTAGTGCATAGTGTAGGAAACATTTCGAAAGTATAATATTAATCTTAGCCAACATACGACCAGTATCGTATGCCTACTATAGCTACCATGTTCAATAGTAGGTTACCGCCACATTCCATGGCAGGTAATACAACTAAAACCGTACAGGGTGCGTATTGTTTCTTTGGATATCCAACAAATGGTCAGGCCAAGGAACTTCCCATTTCCACATGGAAACGCCTCTGGAAAGACGCCCCGAGAACCTAACCGGATCTCTGCCAACACAAGGCCGGGTTACCCCTAACTGGGTAACTACTGACACGGGTATGCCATCTCCCGGTTGTAACCAACCTTTAACCGAGGCCCACACAACAAATCACAAAGTAAGATATATATATATATATATTTGCGACATCCACATAAGTTAAGTATCTGGGCTCCATACCATGATACCACTTCTATCTAGAAGGAAATGAACATACCCTAAGGGGCGCTACCCCCAATAACCTTGCCGCATCTTTCCTGTTTTGACCATTCCGGGGTGTGAGGTCCGACGAAGTATCGTCCACAAAGCTACGCTTTGGCACAAAGCCATGCTTTGGGTCAACAGATGATCAAAGTAATGATCACAAAGATAAATGATCAAACAAATGATCATATCACAAATGGTCAAACAATGATCATTACACAGCAACACTCAGCATGTCACATTACCAAATTGGGAATATATCGCTGATAACCTTCAACTACATAACCTCTGAGCTCGTACATCTCAGAGAAGGGTGTTAAGCTAAGAGAATAAATTCTCTGCCACCAAACAGAAATGTATTTGAAAGAAATCGGCTTTATATCTCAAAGTGTAATGTCAGACATGTAACCATACAAGTCTGTTCCGGGTTCGAACAGAACCGAAGGCACTTCTTATGAAGCCCTTGTAATTCCGCGTATTCACAATCCCGATCGGATTTCCCATCACTTAGGAGATCTCTATACCGGCGCGACTCAATGCAGAGACAATCGACGAGTTATCCTTTCGTTCTCGTGAATTTCCGGTCTTCAACACCTGTCTTCAATTGCTATCCATATACGACGTATCATTATTCGGAATGGGTTGTATGACACAAAGGTCCTCTCCCGGTTAATCCGAATAATGAGCGCAATATTTAAAAATATATGGATATTTGGATTTCAGTTAAGTCACATCTTAAACCCAAACTTTCTTTTCACATGGTTTAAACAAATTACCATTTCAAATCTTTAAACAAAAAGATTCATTTCACAGATTTCACCCAATTTCACAAAAATTCATTCATAGATTTCAAAACAATTTCCATATTTTTATCTTTTAAACAAAAGGTTCATTCACAGACTTTCCAAATCAATTTCCGTTTTAATTTAACTCGTTAAATCTTTAAATCAAAGATTTAACTTATAGCTTTCAAAACAATTTCATTTCGAATGGTTTAAATAAATCATCATTTTAAATCTGTTAAAAATAAACAGATTTAATTCATAGCTTTCAAAAAGAATTCATTCATAACTTGGAAAACCATTTTTCAATTCAATCTTGAAATTCCTTTAATTAAACTGGAATTTCATTTCTTATATGAAAGCTTTTATCATTTGAAAACAAACAGTTTTCATTTTGGAAAATCTGATTCATTCATACGAGTTGAAATCCTTGGGTTAAATTCAAATTCCCAAAATTTTACTTTTAAAATGGTTTAAATTCATATAACTTGTACAGCATCTTAAATCCCTAGTTTCGAATCATAGAATTCAATTTCAAACTTGAATTCAAATCAAATTATTTAAATTTCAAAACTTAATTAAGTTATTCGAAAATAAGTTTTATCTTTGAAATTCCATTTCAAAAGCTTTTCACTTTAAACCCAAATTTCCAATTTCAAAATCAATTGAAATTAAAATTTTAATTTCAAAAACATCAAATTTAAATTATATATGACTTAACCGATTTCCACGTGAAATCCATATTTGTGTGTGTAAAAGTATGGTCCAAGGGTTTCACACATAATAGTGCAACAACATTCAATCATCATAGATCAAATACAAAAATATAATTGATAAGCGGTATTAACTATAACGCTTATCGTTCATTCACAGATCACAGATATATATATCGTAGATAATCAATTACATTCATCCCAGATAAATAAATTACAAATCACAACACAAATCAGGATATATCACAAAGCATCATATATCAGGGATATCAAACAATCAAGTCATCCAATAGGATCCAAATATCCATAGGTAAGGTCAATTTATTTATCTGATTAAATTAAATCAGATTAGTCACTAATCCTGGTTCAATCAACATTAATTAATTACCAACCATTTTAATTAATTAACATTTAATCCTTTATTAATTAACTTATAATTATTAAATTATTCTTTAATTAATTACCCTTAATTAATTATCATTTGATTAATTATCCTTAATTAATTACAATAAGTGATTATCCCCAATCAATTCCATTAATTAATTAACCTTTAATTGATTATCCTCAAATTGATCACCTTAATTAATTTATCACATTAATTAATTATCGTTTAATTAATTATTGTTCAATCACTTAATTTATCAACCTTTAATCAAAAATTAATTTCTTTTATTTACTTCCATTAGGTAATCATCTTTAAGTAATTAATTACCCTCAATTACTTATATTACATAATTGTCCTTTAATTAAGGAATTAAAAATATCTTATTCTTTAAATTATCTCTTTAAATTACCCTCAATGACCTATTCGAACCCTCAGACCACCCAAAACAATCAATTTTAACGGAACCCAAAATCGAGCAACTCGATCGAGTTCTGGAACCCGATGTCCTCCATAGAATTTGCCTCGACGTCGATGATCTGACCTTAAGAACTCCTGCCACTCTGGCCAAAGCAACGTCAGACTCCCCTCTCTCTTTTCCCCCTTATGCGATCGGCTACCATCCACTATCGACGACGAGATTTCCTCGCAAACCCAGTCGACCCAATTAGCACTTAAAACCCTATTTCAAAGTCGATACGCCACCTCGATGATTTATAAATTCATCCATTATTTTTCCCCCGATCGTCAACCTTCATACTACCTCCAACCTTGATCGTGACCACTATTACCTATCCGTTCGTCGACAATTGACGAAATCGCAAATATTGATCAACTCAAAATTCCTCCATTCTTACGAACTTAAAAATCATAAATTTATTATCAAAATTCATGATTATCCAACACGAATTTATTTCAGTGATCAAAATCTGAAATTAAAATGATAATTTTCCAACCTATTTCGAATTATCACTGTAAATTCTACATTTTTGAAATGATTACTCAATATAAATTTTCAAAACCATTTTTAAAATTGATGTTATGGGTTTACAACCCATTTTCATTTAGATAAGAAATCCTAAAAGGGATTGGTAGAAGAGGAATTGATTTTTGAAATTATTTAGAGCCTGTAAATTGAACAGAGGAAATTACCCACCTGTATACAGTCATGCATACTTATCTCTTTATATATATAGATATACACCACATTTTCTTTTGTATAAACACATCATCATCAACCCAGGCATAAAAATTTTGAAGATCAGGGTTTAAAAATAAGGTTTGCTCACCTTAGTTAACAGAGAACACTACAGGCTTTTCTTTTGATTTCCTGGAACTGAAAATTTGAAATTTTGCTTTGCTAATGAAGTTGAACTCTTTGCATGCTTGATACTTATTATAGCTTTGAAAATGTTTGAAGAATTTGAGAAAATGTTTACAAGTATGCTCAGCCTTGTGAACGAAAGCTGTACACATATAGAAAGAAAGAGGTGTGCAGGTACAAGATTTTCTTTTAATTGGTCAGGGATATTTCTTTCTTATGGAGGCTGAGGTGATTTCTTTGCTTGCTAAATTATGTTTTCTTGAACGAACTGGAACCATATAGATGTGTATATGTGGAGAGAATGGTGTTTGTACAGGCCGATAAGTTTTGTACAGGATGATAATATTAATTTGTACAAAGTGATATAAATGCCTTGTACATACCAGAGACTTTTTTTTTCTTTTGTACTCAAAACATTTTCTTGTTTAAAGTTTGGCCAGGGATTTCCTATTCGAATGGTGGCTGATATGATAAGATTCTGGCGTGCATTAATTGTGTTGTACTTATACTTGTCCATATTTTGCTTTATTTCAATTTGGTACATTTTCATGGATAAAAATCTGGTGGCTGATGGATATAGTGTAGTATGCTATAGGACATGGCATTAATTTGTTTTTGTACAAAATTATATTCATTTCGGCTGATACAATATATGTGATAGTTTTGAGTGTCTTCTCTTGCAAGCTTCATTTGTATTGATATTTTATTTTTATTTTACTTTTTTGTTATCTTATATATATAATTTTTCTAGCTTAAACAATTTTTTTTAAATTCATATGACTCAATATATATATTCTATTTGAATCGGGGAAACTCGCTTCAATTAAAAATAAATTATACAATTTTAATTCAAAAATTCAATAAATTATAAATTTAAATTAGATTAAAATCTAGGGTCGTTACAATAGCTAAATTCGCGATTTCTTCGGATCATTAATTGAATCCACGACCATTCAGGGTCGATAGTTAAATCCATGGTCATTCAGGGCCGATAATCAAATCCATGGTCACTCCGGATCGTTAATCAAATCCATGGTCACTCTGGATCGTTATTCAAATGCATAGCTGTTCGGGGCCGATAATCAAATCCACGGTCTCTTCGGACCCGTACTGAGCCCAATCCGCTTGCTCTCCAATGAGGGGACTCAAAGAAAAGCAAGCCCATCCGCTCACGCTTTGGCAAAGTGATTTACTTCTTGCATTTCGGTCCCTACTCTCCGACCGAGACTTAAATGATCAATATCGTACAAATCCATCCGCTCGCTCTCTGACGAGGGGACTTGCACCTTGCACTCCAGTCCCGTCTCTGCGGATGGGACTTAGAGCGATCAATATCATACAAATCCATCTGCCCGCTCTCCGACGAGGGAACTTGCACCTTGCACACTAGTACCGCCTCTCAAAACGGGACTTAAAGCGATCAATATCGTACAAATCCATTCGCTCACTCTCCGGAAAGGGGAATTGCACCTTGCACTCCAGTCTCGTCTCTCTAGACGGGACTTTAAAGCGATCAATTTCAGTTATCAAATTCAATGTGGTTTTTCAAAAATTTAAATCTTCAAATCAAAGCAAATAAGCAAAAATCCTAAGCATTCATCCCGAACATCTGACTCGGAGCGTGCCTAGAGACCAATCTAGGTCTCTTACACGTGTAAGTCGTCCGAGGTTATTACCGTCCTATGTAGTCATCTCAAATGTCTGACTTAGAACATTTCTAGGGATCATTTGGGATCCCGTGTGCGTGTTAATGGTCTGAGGTTATTATTGTCTTTATTCCTTAATAAGAAAAGCAAAATGCAAGAAAAGAAATGAAAAAACAAAGTGCGGGATTCAAATTCGACTTCCATCCATCCTGATCATGTGATGACTATCCACGACCTTGATCCATGGCCATTTCCATTCGCTGCAGATGATGGCTGCTCTTGTTCCACCACTACATGTCAGTTTTTCACATACTGCTGCAATTGGTTGATTCTGACCTGTTCCTCGATTAGATCGCGTAGGTGTCTGCAATCATTTGTTTTATACCCATCTAGCTTATGGAATAGGCAATATTTTCCAGACATCCTTTCACGATCTGTAAGCTCTCTCCTTGCTGGTTTTCGATAGGGGATCTGTCCCCTAATATCAAGGTAAATCTGTTATGGGGTCTCATTCAAATATGTAAAAGAAGAGAATTTTGGTTCCCTTCTTTTCCTCTTTGATCTTTCAAATCCATCATCTATCTTCCATTTTCCTTTGTCTCTGTTGGTCCTTCTCCATGCCATCCTTTGCATTCACAGCATTGATCTCTTCCTCTTCAACTTTAGCGACCTCCTGACTCAGATGTCTTTCAGCTTCATGATAAAATTCTGCAAGGTCCATTGGTGGATCTCGCTTTAAATCAACCTTAAAATCTACCTTACTGGCCAATTCAGAAACTGCCGCTATCAAAACCACTGATGGATCTATCCTATCACCGTGGCAGCTATTGCATTAAATCTCGTCAAAAAACTCTTGAGGGACTCTCCAGCCCTCTGCTTCACATTCGACAATGTCATTGCATTCTTAGGTCGAGACATATGGACCTGAAACTATCTCATAAATCTATCCACTAACTCGATCCACATGCTTATGGAACTATTTTCCAGCTGCCTAAACAATAACACTACCAAATCCATCAAATACAATGGGAATCGGCGTCCCATTACTTCTTCAGACGCACCCAACACCTTCATGTGTTGGATGTACCTCATCAAATGAAATGTCGGATCCAATTTTCCATCGTACGTTTCCAACGTTGGTAGCTTAAAATCAGGCGGATTCCTAGCGTACCGAATGTTGATATGATTTGTTCAAATGAGTGAGTTGTAATAGTTGCCGTTGTGGAGGTAGAGACTATTTACTTGATGAGTTTGAAGTGAGTAAGGCTAATAGAGGTATTCTTCTGGTTGATATTATGGACATAATAGAAGGTGATGAAAAAAGGAAGATAATGTTGTTAGTGATACCTTGATAGAGTTTTATAGCAGGTATTATTTATAGTGTTTGGGTAAAAATTAAAGAATATAACAAAATGATGTGATTGGAAAAGACTCACTAGATGTTGGAAACAAATATGGCACAATTAGTTCTACATCATTTCAAACAAAACATTTCACTATTGATGTTATTGAATTAGTATTCTAATATATTATAGAGTAGAAAATATCCGGGGGCGAATATTTGCCAGGAAAATATTTGCTCGACTTATACTTGTCATATGAATATTTAGTAGCTTTGAGTTTGATTTCAAGTTTCAGCAGTTAGTCTGCTTGTTTTTCTTTGTAAATCTCGCACAATCAGTTCGGCATCATTTCAAACAAAACATTTCACTATTGATTTCGTTGAATTAGTATCATGATATTTTGTAGAATAGCAAATATCAGAAGGGAAATATTTTCCATGCAAACATTTTCCAGGCAAATATTTGTCCGGTTTATAGTTGTCATATAAATATTTAGTAGCTTTGTGTATTTTCCAAGTATCAGTAGTTACTTTATTTGTTTTCATTCTGCCTTAAAAAATATTTAGTAAGCTATTTAAATATTTAGTGAGTTGTTTTAATATTTGCGCAACATGAATGCGTTAATCAGATGTAGTTAGTTAATTTTCCCATTAGCTTAAAATATATGTCAAAAGTGTCTTCCATTAAAACATAAAAAGCAGTTATATTTTGACCTGTTCCTAATATAGAAACAAAATAGTCGAGTATTAATGTCATGGAATCAGTTTTCGGTCCTATTCCCTGACCATATTTCTAAAGCTGGGATTGGTTGGCTAATTTGTAGATCTACGGCTGAGATTTTTATCTGGCTGGCAATCCCTTTTAGTTTGAGTACTAATGGTGTTTTTTGTGTAATATTCTATCAGTACCTACACTAAAATGAGTATCAGCAAGATAACCGTTGTACTTACTGGCTCTCCATAATATGCTACCTTCTCTTCAAGGCGGTAATCTTGTAACAACCCGCATATTTATCGATTTTATATTTAGATATTTTATTTAAATATTTCATCGTTCGTTGGATTTTGGTCCGAAAAGCTACTTTTTGCAAACAGTCGAATTGGGACTCGAGACCACCTCCATTGAGTTCAAAATGTCGTTTGCGATCTTTTTGAGTGTAAGCTTCGATATGTTTGGAGCTAGTCAAAATTTGACCATTTTCACTTTGGGTTTGGTTTTTTGGTTCAGCCCCTTTGCCAACTTAAACCCCAAACTGAACCATCCCTCCCCATTCACTCTCACTTCCTCCTCTTTCTCAGTTCTAAAGCAAAAATGGTGGGAGAGATGGGAAATTAGAAATTCCAAACCCTAGTTCCTCTTGCAAACTCAAGTCCTTGCTCCAAATTCGAAGAGAACCCATTGGTAAGCATCTCCTTCTTCTTCTCCTCTTCAATTTCAGTTTATTCCTAAACCTAACTTTGGGAATGTTCTTCTTTTAAGCTTTGATTCAAGCTTGTTGTGTTGGAATTGAAGAGTGATTGCCATTGCCGTTGCTTTCAAGCTTCTTCTTCATTGATTTGGGTTCAAAGGTGAGATTTTTATCTCACATCTAAGTCAATAATTATCTTCGATTGTTAGGTATGAATTCCTAACACTTATCCTTGTGCAATTCCTTAGTCGTTGTTGCTCGACCGATCGTTATCGATGTCGTTTGGCCATTTTTGGCCTAGGTTCAGGGAATGCCCTGAATAACAGTTTCAGCCGTCTGAACGTATGGTTCAGACGTCTGAATGGAATACTGGGAATTTTCTTCTCCCAGCATTCAGACGTCTGAATCAAAATTTCAGACGTCTGAATTGGTTCGTTTTGAAGCAGAAAAGAAATAGGCTAAAAAGTGCCTATTTCAGACGTCTGAAATCTAGGATTCAGACGTCTGAATTCTGTTCTGGAAAATAGTTTATTTTCCAGATTCAGACGTCTGAATTCTTGATCTCAGACGTCTGAATCTGCTGTGTTTTGCCTAGTTGTTTTTTTTAGCTTGAATATCCAACTCTAATCAAATCGGGTTGATTCCCTTTTTGTTGTTATCATTTATTATCGGCCACTTTGTTAAGTCGCCCGCCTTTTTAAACTTAGGTCGCTTGTCTTCACTAAGTCGTACCGTTTTGACGGGACGCTGCCCCGCACCCCGCCGTGGGCGCTGCCCCCTGGACCCCCGCGACCTGACCGGGCAGGTCGAACCCCGTATTACTCTGCGTAGGCAATCTTATCTGAAAAGCATTCATCAGAACTTCCACTTTGATGCATTTTGAGCTGATTTCCTTGGATTTTTTCACGTCTCCGAATGTGAATTTTTGTGATAGATTGTTCCAACAATCGTTTTATGACTTGTCACTTTAAAGATATGAAGGTTTTAATACTAGTAGTAAATATCAAAACTCTTTCATCAAATCGATTTCAACACTATTTTTAATATCAAAAGTTCGTTTTCTCAAACCAATTTCCAATCTACTAATATATATAAGCCTTTACTTCACTCGAATGAGAAATCGACTTAAACGACTTAGTAAAACGAGTGGTATGAAACGCTTGCGTTCACTTCGTCGGTTAGCTCTTGGACTTGTTCGATTGAACCCTTTTCGTGACAATTTCCTAGTGAAGATTTACAGCTTGTTCGTAAATATTTAAGTTAAGCAAGTGGTTATGGGACATGAAGCTAAACTCATATATTTACTAGCTTGGTGTAATTGACACTTCCTTATGATCAAGACGATCATTCTTGTGATTTAGACTAGCAATGTGCGATGTCTCTTTAATTCGGTCCATCGGACGTTACGCTGTACGACGTCGTTGTTCCGTTTATCGTGATTTGGTTCATCGGACGTTACGCTGTACGACGTCGTTGTTCCATTTTACTGTGTTTTGGTTCATCGGACGTTACGCTGTATGACGTCGTTGTTCCTTTTCTTTTTATGGTGATTTGGTTCATCGGACGTTACGCTGTACGACGTCGTTGTTCCATTTCGCTACGTGTTGGTTCATCGGATGTTACGCTGTACGACATCGTTGTTCCTTTTCTTTTTTTATTGTGTTTTGGTTCATCGGACGTTACGCTGTACGACGTCGTTGTTCCATTTCCCTATGCTTTGGTTCACCGGATGTTACGCTGTACGACATCGTTGTTCCTTTTATTTGTGCTTTGGTTCATCGGACGTTACGCTGTACGACGTCGTTGTTCCTATTTATTTTTGTCTCTGGATCATCGGACGTTACGCTGTACGACGTCGTTGCTTCGGATTATTTGATTTCTGGATATTGATTTCTGGAATTTATGTTTCACCAGCATTTACGATGGGCATTGATATGTATGTCATTTATTGTGGCTTGGTGAATTAAATAGAGAATATGACATTCTTTTTAATCTTTGAGAAGATTCTTGTGATATTGATTAATCTCTTGTTGATTTTCAATCACGTACTTATCACAGTATGGTATTATGGTTATGATACGTTTTTGTCATACCTCTTATTCTATATCACTTTATCTGATATTTATAGCTAGACTGATCCGTTTATTATTTTCTTCTTAAATAATACTCGGGTCAGACTGAGATTTACAGGTGCTTCCTCATGACTTCTTATCTGGAGCCATCTTCTGACTTTTGGTTAACTACTCTAGTTTAGTAGTTTTTGTTTGTATACATTTGAGAGTAGACTCCTTGATGTATACATATTCTTTTGGTTAGCACTTGTATCTATTCTTTTGTGTTATTGTGGATCTTATTTGACCACTACTCTGATGTACACTTTCATGTGTTATATTCATATCTATTTCCGCCTTTGTGATATGAATTGTCTGTGACTGATTTGTGTTACGTTTATTTCTATATTTGTTTCCGAAGATTATATATAGCCACCGTGTGATAGCTTTGAGTTTGTACCGGTATGTCGGATTTCCTCCTTAAATGATATGCATTCTATACTATCTGACATATCGGTGCTCGCACAAAGAAGTTACATGGATGGTCGCTCCTCAACAGCCTTATTCTCCGCGCTAGTTGACAGCATTACCCCGTAGTGTTCTTGGCTAGCGTGGGTATAGAGGTGGGGCGTCACAAATCTCTTCCCATCTTTCTCTGCTTTCCAAGCCCCCTAGCGATCATCCTTTAAAGACCCCAAGTTCAGGTCTACTTGAATGAATATAGAGGATTTGGAGGAAAGAGACGAAGACAAAAAGTTAGACGATTTAGAAAGATCAAACAGTGATGGCGATCCCGCGCTTATTTATTTTCGAAAGGAAAACATGACTTGTCTCTGATTTCAAATGAGGGATTAAAGTAAAATGAAATCTTCCTCCATCCTGATAGAAAAATATAGGTTCAATTTTGTATGTTTTAGCGATATGACAAATCATTGCTTTAAGGAACTGAAAATGTATTTACACACAGTTTAGAACATGAATCTGCTTCTTGTAAGTTAGGCGAAGTATTCTTTATAGAATGCGATGTTAGTGAATGAAAAGAGAACTTTTTATCTGTAATTAACTTCATAATTTTTGCTCTATTTGCTTTGGTATGAACTTTGTATTTGTGTTGATAGTATTGTTTTATTGAAGTTTTTTTGTATGAAAATTATAACAATACGTCAATGCAGTTATAAAAAAATGCAGCAATCTTTCTATTTTAAATTTTTTGGCTGGAAACATTTGCTAAGAAAATATTTGCCTGGCAAATATCTGTCCGGAAAATATTTTCTTGGCAAATTTTTGCTTGGTAAATTTTTGCTGGTCAAAAGTATCTAACAATATATTGAACCGAATATACAATGTTTTATAATTTAATACTGTATATAGACAACAATATTTTTTCTAAATATTTCATATTACATTATAGTTAAAAAACATATGCAACATTCAAAATCTGATATCAAATAATGTATATAAACATACAACAGTGAAAATCTAACATCAAACATGTATCCATCTAATAGCTAACATCTGTCAGTGAAAGTCTAATAATCAATGTATATCTTATGTCTAACATCTAACAATTAATGTCTAACATATAATACCAACATCTAAAAGCTAATAACCAACACCCAACATCCAGAAGTTTATTGCATTCGGTATCCAAAATTGTCTGTAGCCATCAAATCTTTAATATATTTCTATGTATCAGGATCTAATATCCCGCCATGTTTTTCATCTGCTACTATTGTATACCATCAAAGCTTTAATATCCTATATGAAATCAAAATTATACAACTTAGGATTGTCTTCAATGTTTTTTGTCTTCGGAAAGATCTTCCATGAATCTTATGACAAATATTGCACAATCAATTATGCATCATTTCAAATAAATTAATATTCTTAATGTTTTGAAAAATACTTTTGTAAATAATAAGCTTTACTTACGAATGAGACTGTTGTTATGGGCAAGTTACGAATTTGACTGGATTGTTTATTAATTATATTGGTTTCCTGTCATTTCTTGAATAAACTGTTCTAAGCAGGTTCATCAAATTGTCTCTTTGAAAATTATGTACAAATAAATAAATTTGTTCGGTAATTTTGGTTAAAAATCAGTTTGTAAATATTTGCGAGGCAAATATTTGCCCTATAAATATTTGTCAACATCAATTGTAAACATATTTATAACATACAGTTTTAATAGCTCGCTGTTTGTGTGGGAAATTGGCATTTTTTAATCTTGGCCTTTGGGAATCATAGTACTTCCATGTTTTTTCAACTGCATTAAACTCTAACAATGTATAGTGGGTAACATGATGCAGCGTTATAAATGTTTTTTTCTAAGTCATTGCTTTTTCTTCCTGCACTTTGACGACCAAAGATTCATATGTTGGTTCACAGTCGTCAATAATGGTTACCTGTGTTACATTATAATTAGTTTTAAAGTGATATGTATTTTTGGTTTTGAGTATTTCATACTGCTACATAGGAATATAAGTAAACAATATCTTTATGTTTTGGTTTAAATTTTATTTTCATGAACAAGTCTTTAACCTGCATCGAAATTAAATTTCATATATTAATTTTCTTATTTTTTATCTATATTTATCATATTATATTGAAAATGTGTTGTAAAATTATATAACTTCGAATCAATGAATTTGTTGAACAGTTTATCTAAAATATTTACTCCTCTTATTTCAATGTCTTTTTATATGTCATAAAATGTTGTTTTCCTGTTTTAATAATTTCAAAATTATATTAGTATGTACTATTGTAAGTTGATGAGCATATGTACATGGCAAGTATCTGCTAGGCAAATATTTGCAAATAATTTCCATGTTTACATATATGTATGTATGTAAGTATGTTATGTTTTATTTAAATAACTTACTTATTTCCTTCTTGTTGGTAAAAAGCTTTTAGTTCAATGGTATGATTATCTAAAAGCCATCTTTTTGCAAGCTTGCTTTTTTCAACATCTATCATAGCTTCTTCTTTATTTCCTGATCAATCATGATTAGATTCCTCTTCTTTAGGTATGTCGACAATATTACCTTTTTAACTCTTTTTTTGTCGGCATTGTCTTTCTTGGATTTCTTTATGTATTTTCATTTTTTGGTGGCTCGTACTGGAAATTTGGATCTTCTGCTTTTCCTCTTCTGTTTTTAGTTTTAATTCTCTTGGACAGTGAAGATGGAAAAACTTCTCTTTTATTCTTTTTGATCTTTTCTCTTCTTTTTCCTTCTTTATTTTGTATTTTGCAGCCACTTATTTTTGGATCTCCATTTGATCTTGAGTCGATTTTTGGCTGCTTTCCTGACTTTCCCTTGATGTCAATAGTTTGAATGTTAGGAAGTCTTTTTCTGGTATGCCAAAATTTTCAACATCTATTTCATTTGTATATTTAGTATATGTAAAATATTATGAGAGACATATTTTATATGATTTTTTTATTTGTTTTAAAATATATATCAGTTGTTTTTTGAACTATTTTTTGTGCTGTCCTTCTGCAATCGGATCTTTTGGTTTATCACCTAGTTTATCTAAAAATTTCATTAGTTATTTTTTTAACTACCATTTAGATGAAAAATATTTGCATGCCTTAGTTTCCAATGATAATTTATAAATATTCATCTTTTTCTGTGCTTTCTTTTTTTCTTCTGTAGCTTCTTTTTGTTCATTGTTTTTTTACTTCCTTTGATATGACAGCTATTTCAAAATGGCTTGCTATTTCGTCAGTGTCATCATCGTCATCTTTTGCAGGAGTATCCTCATTATTTTGGTCAACACTATCAATACCACCAACATCTCCATCACTAATATTATCACCAATAACACCATCTTTATCACCAACACCAGCACCACCATTACCACCAATACCATCTCCATCACCAGCACCAGCACTAGCACTATGATCACCATCATCTTTGTCATCAACATTTTGGTCATTATCATTATCATTACCACCACCAATACCATCACTACCACCATTAGTACCACCAACAACATAAGCACCGTCATTACTAATATTATCATCTTTGTCATCATCAACTTTAGTTTCATCATTAGTATCTTTATTGTCTTTATCGTTAATACCATCTTCCCTATCATCATCTACATTAGCAGCGTTATCATCATCACCTTCTTCCTTGTCTTTGTCAGCACCATCAGCCTCAACAGTTTTGTCTTCATTAAGATCTTCAACGGCTGCATCTAAAACTACATCATTACCATGATCCTCTTTATTAAAACCAACATATTTATTTTTGTCATCAGCTTCATCTTTTTCATAATTATCATCATTATTATCTATTGCTTTATCATCATTTATTTGATCATTATCAACTTTGTCATCAATATGATCTTCATCATTTTCTTCTTTTTCTTTCCTTTTTCCCAATCTTCATTTTCTTTTTGCAGGAGCTCGTTCTCTTCTTTTAGAACTGCATTATCCTCTTTCAATTTATTCATTTCCAATTTTAGATCTTTCAGTAGTTTTTTTCTCACATTTTGTCAATAAATGAAGCTTTTTCTTTAGGAGAATTTTCTTTGGTAATTTTTAGCTCCTTTTCATTTTTTGTTTTTCTTTTTCTGTGCGAAGTAGAAAATAAAATGTTTAAATTTCGTATTTGCTTGGCAAATATTAGGTGGATAAATATTAGGCAGGCAAATATTTGCATGGCAAATAGTTTCTTGGCAAATATTTACCAGGAAAATATTTGTCTCACAAATATTTAATAGGTAATTTTTTGCTTGAAAGTTACTGGAACAAATGTACTATAATTAAATGTACTGGTGGAATATATGTACTGGTAAATTTGATTGAAAGTTATTATGAAGAAGAATTATTACCTTTCTATTAATGAATTTCTGAATAATATTTAGAGTAACCTCCTGCATTTTTCATTTTGTGAATGTTGGTTCGCTTTCTTTATAACTTTTTTTGGTTCTATTGTTTCTGTCACATCACAGAACCAGCACTGCAAAACAATATCAAATTATATTTTAGTTTATAATATAATCTAAAAACGTAGAATGAGTTATTAGTATTTACCAGCAAAATAGTTACACATGCTCTAGTTTTTCTTGGAGTATCTTTACGTTTATTGATTTGGTCTATCAATTGATCCAAAATTGTTGCTAGCCATGAAATTTTTTTCAATTCATTTACTGTATAAATACAAGGCAGCAACACTAAGGGAAATGATGAATTCACATTAGAAAGCAAATATGTTGATAGTAGATGCATTATCATCATCCTTGCAACATCAGTTTGATCTTGTTTTGTCTACCCTTTTGAAGCTAACATTATTTTTAACTCTATATCTTTGGCTTTGATCATTTGCAATCAGCAAAATATTAATCTTTGAAGCGTTTTAAAGCAGGGTCCAATTTAGCTTTTTTCAAATGAGCACCTGTATAAATTATCAAACCATTGATATCCCATGCAAATATTTTAGCAATGTCAATTTCTTTTATTATTACTTTCATGTCTTTGAATAAAAGCAGTTTTCTTTCGCTGAATATGACTGCATTATTAAATCAACAAAAGCTGATTCTTTGCTTATATCTTCAACTATTATATTATCATTTCGGAAAACTTGGAATTTCTTGTGAAATGGAGTCATCGACAGTCGACCGATGTGTCTATTTTCCAAAAGATTATTCTTTTTCAATTTTTGGATTAGGGAATGGAAACCTTTGAAGCTACTCCCGTAGGTTTCTAGTATTGTGTGCTTTGAATGTTTTATAAACTCCATTTTTGGTTTCTTTGTAGTTGCTTGTTTAGAGGACCTGATTGTCATATTTTGTTGCGTTCTTTTTTTCAATGTTGAAAGAACTAAATCTATTGTTTCTGTATCAATGAAGATGATTCAGTTTCTTCATCTAATGGATCATAATCATTAGTATTAGTTTCTGATGTAAACTCTGATTCAGAATGTTCTTCTTCAAGAAGATTCTTAACATATTTTCTTTGATGTGGATTTGGCATATGTGCTAATTTCCTTAGTGCTGGTATGACCTTTTTTTATTGCCATTGTTACTAGTGTTAAATCTGTGAACTAAAATAACTATAAATTAGGTTAGTTAATGTGTCTGGTAATATTTGTATTGTAAACATTATTACTAGTGTTGAATTTGTGAAGTGAAATAACTATAAATTAAGTTAGTTAATGTGTTACATATGATACATTTTAATGCATGTTCAGTAAATCTAATGTATGATGGAAAAATATTAACCTGGTATGTATTAGTCAGGCAAATATTTGTCCGGCTAATATTTTCCATGCAAATATTTACCTATCTAATATTTCTTCCGGCATAGATTTGCCTATTATGTTTTACAGAATGATCTATGTTATACACAAAGCAGCATATGGTACATTTTAATGCATGTTCAGTAAATCAAATCAATGCTGGAAAAATATTAACTCGGGAAATAATAGGTAGGAAAATATTTGCCAGGCAAATATTTCTCTACCTAATATTTCTCTCGGCATAGATTTGCCTATTATGTTTTGCAGAATGTTCTATGCTATATATAAAGCGACATATAGTACATTTTAATGCATGTTTAATAAATTTAATCTATGTTGGAACAATATTAACCAGACATACATTAGTCAGGAAAATATTTGCCTGGCTAATATTTCTCCAGGTATTATGTTTTACAACATAATAATGATCTACTAATGATGTACTGTTATATATAAAGTAGCATAATATTTGCCATCATCAATTTTATATGCAAACAAATCTACTAATTTCAACCAACCAACATTCAAAATTGCATATGTCAAATATTTGCTTTAACAATTTTACATGTAAATGGTCTTTTAAATTAAACAGCCATATACATAATTGAATATGTCAAAATTTTGATTTAATTACCTGCTTTTTTCTTTTTTTTCTTCCGCCATTTGATGTACTATTGTTGTAGATCAATATTATCAGTATCTTCCTTTTATAATCTCACATGTTTTTCATAGTAGCCATCTGTTGTGGCAATTTCAGTGCAAGCTACTTCTCCTTCTATAAATCTGCAATTCACAGCCATGTTTTTTTTTGTGATTCTAGGGTTTTGAATTCGTTCGATTTCGATTGGTTTAAGTTCATGTCGACGATTAATTATTGAGAAAACAAGGGTTTGATTGAAAAAATTAAAGTCGATTAATGATCGACGAGTTTTTTTTAATCTCGGTTAAAGGAGATGATTGAGTTTCCCATATGGATTTGTACTTTTTTTGAAAACAGGAATGTAATTTGGATTTCAAAGTTTGGAAGAATGTGAGCTAATTTATTTTAAAGAGAGGAATGTGGGACAAAATTTCTCTTTTTTGCAATGTCATTTTAATGGAATACAAATAGAGAAAATAGAAAGAACATTGTAGTCTAAAGTCTTAATACCTCCATCTATTTGCTTAACTTCAACTACTATCTCAGTTGATGGGACACATACACATTTATCAGATATATGTTGATAACTTGCTTTCAAAGTTGTATATTATTCAAATGATCAAATTGATACATTGGAAATGTTGGGAAAATATCGATAAGTTGTTTTCAAGTTACATAAAATATGATAATTTAAAAAAGTCACAAATATTTTCCTTTATCACTTTAGATAAAATTGCTACATTGTTTGATAAACAATATTGCAATATAAAGAATGTCATATTTACCCTAGTGTTCTTTCTATAAATATGAAATACTTTTGTACTTTTTTTCTTACAAAATGGCTCTATTTGACTATTTTCAGCAATACCTTTCATCAAATAGTGGTATGAAATAGCTGATATATCAACAAATATCACTGACATAACTCAAATAGACCACTGATCGACATTTTATTTGATATTTGAAAAAAAATCATTTGATGTCTGAAATACGATATATCAATGATATTAACTGTATATAGTAGAATTTCTCTGCCTAGAACACTAAATAGCAAGCTTAAAAATAAAAGGAAGCACCAGTTCTCATATTTTGCTTTAAATGCATGTAGCTTGTAAAGGAGCAGTATCATTTTGAACTTCGTTGAACGTGGTTTATAGTGGTTGTTTCTACATTGGGAACTCTATAAGCAATTCAACTAACTGTCAGTAAATTACTATCCAACCATACTTTTAACCTGCTTATATTTATTGCATCATTGTATGATCCATTTTATGTGTCATTTTATAAGGTAGTGGGTTGAGATTTTAGTTTGGCAGTAAAATTATATTGAGCCAGCATAATATAAATTTATTTGACTTGAAGCATGTGTAATTTTCATGGCTAATTTTTGTAGAAGTACGCATGTTGATTCAAAAAAGAAAAAAAATTAATAAATTAATTGAAAATGAAAATGCAAATTTGTTTCTTAGTTCTATAAATAAGGTCTTAAGTTTTGATTGATGTGTCCAATTTTGTTAAATCTTCTTTCATTTGAAAGATATTTTAATTTGGAGCAACTATAATGTTTGTCACTTTTTTGAAATTTTGATGATTAAAAGAATTTAAACATGCTTAAACGTAGATTAACAATTATGGCCTGGATTTGTATTTTCATTGATATGCACCCGTTCATTTGGCCATAACATACATAGGGTTAATCCGATTTTGATGATCTTGCACTTACTAGAAATCTTAGAATATATGCAATAACTTTGTTTTAAGTATTTTACAACATTTTGACATTTTCAAACCTAAAAACGCTGTTTGGTAAGGTGGACCTGCTATGTAATTAGAATTTTCTGAATTAGTTACATCTAATAAAATACTTATAACTTCTGATATACGCTATATTTTTGTAATCCTAGAAATGTGTTGGAAAGCTAATACATTATATAACAATTACTTTTAGAAGCCATAATATGATTTGATGGTTTCGGCGTTTGAAAATTAATTGGAAAGTAGGCTAAATATGAACGTCATGTTACTTTTATTATAAATGATTGCATACTTACCTTACTTCTTGATATATATGGCTAATATTGCTTATTTGAGCTGCGATTGGTACATGAAGATTTTTTTGGCGCTTGCATGCTTGTGCTCGTTTTAAAAATTAAGTAAGCTTGCTTTAAAATTGCCAACGAAAAGGTACGATTTACCTAAAAGAGTGATATATATATATATATTGTGAAATATATACTGTAACAACCCGTATATTTGGACCATTTAAATTGACAATAATCCACACATGTCAACTTAAATAATACAAAACACGAATCGTTATGGGATTATAAATACATAAATGTAAATGAGAATCAATACAACATCACAGACACAGAACAGTCACAGAATAATGCAGTGGAAATTTCATCGTCATAATAGCAGTTCATGAAGCTACTACATAAAATACAACAATGTCTTAACATAAAGTGACTGAAAGAAAATACATAAATTTCCAATAGACTAGGACATCGATACAGGAATAGAAATAGACTGATAAAGATAAATGCTAAGCCTTCAGCATCTTCAACCAACCTTGATCAGCAAACTGGATAGCTTCAGACTGACCCGAGCATATGCAAAAGAAACACTCGAGTCAGGACTCAAAATCTTATGCAATTAAATCAAGTGCAAGGAAATAGTTCATAACTTAAAGATGGATAAAATAACATCTCTAAGGATCCGATAAACTATCTATATATACAATAGAATACGATAGATAGATAATGTCTAATCAGTAAAGTACGATATTAAAATAGTGTTAAGGCGTTACCATAATCCCCTTAACACATTTTATTCCCAAGAGCATATACAAGACCGTAGTTTCCCCAAAACCGGAAGTCACCAGAGGGCAATCCATATACTAAAGGTACAAACCAAAACGTAGTGGTCGCGAATAGGATAATCAGTATGACAAGGTACATGAGGCGATACCAACTAGGATACTAGTAGTTGCGTGATCCGGACTGATGTTGAGCATAGCAGCTACTACCTCAACACCGCGAAACAACACTCCCAAATCAAGGGGTGCACCCAAATCGAATCACAAAAGTAATAGATATGGTATCGAAGAAGTGTGTCCGCTAGAGGTGGCGAACCTCAATGGCCCGGCGCGGCTCCTGTTTTAGTCATGTCAGGGGTCATCCAAAATCGTTCTCTTTCTTCAGTCCATGCGTTCACCAAACCATCCACTTCGTTCTGGATCAACACTCCGCGTATAATAGTTATTAAAGTGGTTTTCGGTATCGACAGAGAGTATGTCCATATCCGATCCCGGTCTCTTTAATAACTATGTATTTATTACCCGATGGTCATTTAAATTAACGTTTAAACAAATCAAGTCCAAAAGTCAAGGTGCAAATTTGACTTCCAAAATTTGACATTTCACGATTCAATTATTTCGGATATTAAAACATTTTTCCAAATGCAATTTTTAGTTCAACATTTGTATTAACAATAAAATTAAGTATTCATGTTCCACTTAATAAGATCTAAATTTCACTTCCTAAATTTAGTTAATACTCCAATTAATTTGATTTAATGGTAAATTTTAGTTCACATCATTTAAACCAAATTCTATTCATTTCAATTCGTATTTACATTCATCGTTACATTAACCATAATCATAAATTTGATTAAATCAATTTTATTAAATTTAAAATCATTTTAAATTTAAATTATCACTATATTAAATCCCTAAAACTTTAGTTAGTTTCGTATTCCACTTAAGTCAAATTTCCAAATTTCAAACTTAATTTACGACAAGTTTCAAATCTATTTAATTAAAACCGATTTCAAGTCTAAATCTAACACATCTAATAAAATTTTAATTTATTAAATTCTAAAACTTCCTTGTTTTTAAATCTCATTTCAAATAAATTTGCAAATTCATTTTATTCAATTAAATAGGCTTATTAATCCGTTTCAATTAAACTCCATTGATTTATTCCTATTAATTTATTTCGATTTAAACCATTGATTAAATCCATTAAGTTCGTTACCTAATTCCCAAACAAATTGTTAAGTTCATTCCTTAATTTCAAATAGATTTCAATTTCAAAAATAATTTTTGTTGACCAATCGGGTTTCTTATTTTAATTATCTATCCTAGGCCAAGTTGTTTAATTGGGTATTTATCATTTCAACCCGATATCATTCGATATAAAACAAAGCATAGCAAAGGGAACTTGCAGTGTGATAACTGGGATGGTGTCAAAGTAAATAAACAAGCAATAGCAAACATACATAACAATTTAACAATTTATTCAAATAATCCCGAAATAATCATATTAACTTACATTTGTTATTTATGCAAATTAATATAATTATCCCTAGAATCCACACCATTGTCTCATGCGGATTAAAGATCATGGTTTCACTTGGTGTCTATTATCAAATTTCTACATCAATCATACATTCAATGGTTCAAAGTGTAGTTACCGCTATGTCTACGCGACGATTTATTTAACGTCCAATGGGGTCAAGTTCAACATATATAATCCATTTTAAATTGTTGGCTATCCTATACCAATTTCAATTTCATATTAAATCTCACTTATATTAACAACCACTTTCAACATCGCATAACAATTTTAGTGTCACAACCCTTTTGTCGTAAACTAACAATGTTCAAATTTTACTTGCATGGCGATTTACAATTTTTATTTCAACAATTTTAACAATCAACCATTTTAATATCCAAATTAATATTCATAACAATTATCACTTGATTATTATAGCATAATAGCTTGAGTCGTGAATGAAATATTCACCTTGCGAGGTTAGAGAAGATGACGAAGCACGAAGACGAATAGATAAATAGACCCTAATAAACACGATGCAAAACGAGCACAAACTGCAATCAACAAATAATTAATCAATAATTTGTTTATTGCAATATATATATTGATTTGAATATATACAAACCATACCCAAAAAAAGGAACTAGATGCAAAATAAGGTAGGTGGAAGCCTAGGCCTGAGATCCCGGATCAGCTACAACTGTCAAGCAAGCGAAACAACATCTGAGATATTATAGCCCATATAATAAAATCAAACTTCTCTATACTTTGCAAACTAATACATTGTGTATATACTATGTATTCAAAGAAAGCATGGTGGTCGGGGTCGGGACTGTTGTGACGAGGGACGAAGGTGAACGACGGAGAGGGTAATGGGCAGAGGAGCAAGCGGGGTAGGGCGAACTGGACTGATAGGAATGGGAAGGTAGGGCTGGGCTGGACGGACTGGTTGGCAGGGGACCGGAGGGCAGGGGCGGGCTGGAGCTGGGGGGAGTTGGGAGGGGGAGCTGGGAGAGCTGGGCTGGGGTTGGGGGAGCTGGGAGGGGCTGAGGGAGCTGGGCTGGGGGAGCTGGGAGAGGGCTAAGAGGGGCTGGGAGGGGGAGCTGGGAGGGAGCTGAGGGAGCTGGGAGGGGCTGGGAGGGGGAGCTAGGAGGGGCTGAGGGAGCTGGGAGGGGGCTGAGGGAGCTGGGAGGGGGAGCTGGGAGAGGCTGGGGGAAGCTGGCAGGGGCTGGGGGCTGGGCTGGGGGAGTTGGGAGGGGGGGCTGGAAGGGGCTGGGAGGGGGAGCTGGGAGGGGCTGGGGGAAGCTGGGAGGGGGCTGAGGGAGCTGGGAGGGGCTGGGAGGGGGAGCTGGGAGGGGCTGAGGGAGTTGGGAGGGGGCTGGGGGAGCTGGGAGGGCAGGTGACTGGAGGGAGGGGCTGGGGAGCTGGGCTGGGGGAGGTGGGAAGGGCTGGGGTGGAAGGGGGCTGGGGGAGCTGGGTGGAGGTTGGAGAGGGGCTGCATGGGTTTGAAGAAGTTTTCTCTTATTTTTTTTGGTTGGTTTCATGCAAAGAGAAGAGAACAAAATAAAATAAAAGAAAGATGAGAGGAGGAAGAGAGGTTACGTACCAGAGAGAAAAGTGAGCAAACAATGAGAGTGGAAGTGTAGACAGGGAATAAATGCTGCATATACTATGGAATGCACAGAGCAATGATGCCAAGCGCGTGGTCCCGAGGCAGAGTGGATTTCCCAAAATGACGTTTACACTTTCAAAATATTTTGTGGCAGCTGGATCATTATTTGCTGACCAAATATATGCTGAGGTGGCAACGCAAGTGTACTGGTTTTTTTCTTTGAATTTACGGACGCATCCACATTCGTTAAACAATTATAATTTGCAACGCCGAACTCCGATTGACACAAATTAATATACCATTTTGATCAGCGTGACGAGGCGAACGCAATGGTCTATAAATATCAGTGGTATAACTAAATTATAAAAATTCAAAATTTTCCATTACGGAGAATGCAGCAAAAACGCAGAAGAATAAGATCGACGGAGCTAAAGATGTCCGAATTTTGAAAAACGAAAAATGACGTCTTAGTCAGAAGATGATTTAGAATTTTTCTATGTAAAAATATTTAGGTTCGAAAGATAAAATTTTCACGTTTTAAAATGAACTGATGTACAATAGAATGCGAATGAAATTTACTGCGGTATTTTCCGACGAAACTTTACCCATATCTATAACCATCTAGGCGCAATTTAGAAACAAAGTTTGGACGTTAATTGAAATCGTATGTAAGTTTCACGTTTTATATTAAAATAACGGTTCTAAAAATTTTAAAATTGGGTCGGAATTTCAGGGTCGTTACATTCTCCCCCACTCAAATCTTTTCGTCCTCGAAAAGGAACAGGGTAAAGAGTGGAAGAACAGATAACAGAGATACGATGGATATAGAATAGATTATCAAATTAAGTATAGAATATCGAATAGAATTTACCTTCAACAAATAATTCTGGATTAGAATCTCGGATACTCTCCCTGGTTTCCCAAGTACAATCACGATCATCGGGACTCCATTGGACTTTGACTAGGCTAACAGATTTCCTTCTAAGCTGCTTCGTATCCCTATCAATAATACGAAGTGGTCTCCTCTCTATAGTCAAATCCGGCTCAATATCAACCTCATCTAACTGAGCAATAGGAATGGTCATGGATGGATCATGTACAACCTTCCGAAGGTGCGAAACGTGGAATACGTTGTGCACGCCTTCAAATTTCTCCGGTAGTGCAACTCTGTAGGCTAGTGTACCAATTCTCTCGGTGATAGTGAATGGTCCAACAAATCTAGGAGCGAGCTTCCCTCTACGACCAAATCGAATAACATTTTTCAAAGGTGATACCTTAAGGAATACCTCATCCCCAACCTGGAATTCCAACTCTCTTCTACGCCTATCTGCATAGCTCTTCTGCCTATCCTGTGCGGTCTTCATCTTTCTTCTGATCTCATTAACCTTTTCGGATGCTTCTATAATCATATCTGGGCCTAGAACCAATCAATCACCAGGCTCAATCCAACAAGCTGGCGATTTGCATGGCCGTCCATATAAAGCTTCGAACGGTGCCATATCGATACTTGCCTGAATATAAAGGTGGTTAAATTCCAATTCAAATTTGCTTGTTCAAATTGAAATTTTGACATACCTGATAACTATTATTATAAGTGAATTCCACCAAATGGAGATGGTCTTCCCAAGATCCACCGAAATCAATTATGCAAGCTCGGAGCAGATCCTCCAAAATCTGATTCACCCTTTCAGTTTGGCCATCTGTTTGAGGATGATAAGCTGTGCTCAGATTCAGTTTAGTGCCCAAGATGTCCTGAAATGCCTTCCAGAATTTACTAGTGAATAAAGGGTCTCTATCGCACACAATACTAGATGGAACCCTATGAAGTCTAACAATCTCTCTCATATACATCTCAGCCAAACTCAAAGCAGTACGAGTGGTCTTAACAGGAATAAAATGAGCAGATTTGGTCAACCTATCAACAATCATCCAAATACTCTCGTTCCCTTTTCTGGTCCTCGGTAATCCATCAATGAAGTCCATAGAAATCTGATCCCATTTCCAACACGGAATCTCTAGGGGTTGAAGTAATCCTGCCGTCTTCCGGTGATCGGCCTTGACTTGCTGGAAAGTGGTGCATCTACTGACATATACAGAAATATCTCTCTTCATCCCACTCCACCAATATAAACGCTTCATATTTCGGTACATCTTAGTGACACCAGGATGAAATGAAAGTGATGACTGATGGTTTTCTCTAAGCACTTCTTGTCTCAATCCATCGACATTAGGAACACAAATACGGTTGTCAATCCTCAGAACTCCATTACTATCTATCTGTGCTCCCACTTTACTGTCGGCATTTCCAACTCTACCAAGAACTAACTCCTTCATGCGATAGAGCAAGGTGTCCTCATATTGCTTAGCTTTGATGCGATCCACAAGAGATGGGGAGATAACAAGCTGAAATAGCATGCCTTCTACAAGATTACAACATGACAATGCTTTGCTACGGCTCAAAGCATCAGCTACAACATTTGCTTTCCCAGGAGTATAATTGATGTCGAGATCATATGCAGCTAAGAATTCAAGCCATCGAACTTGTCTCTGGTTCAAATCCTTCTGAGAAAAGATATATCTCAAGGACTTATGATCAGTGAATAATTCAAATTTAGTTCCCAAAAGATGATGCCTCCACAGTTTCAAAGCAAATACAACTGCAAGAAGCTCTAGATCATGAGTTGCATAGTTTACTTCATGGATCTTCAACTGGCGGCCAGCATAAGCAATAACCTTTCCGTTTTGCATAAGAACAGCGCCTAAACCTTCTTGGCAAGCATCTGTATAGACAGTTAATCCTTCACTTCCGTCGATTACCGCAAGAACTGGGGCTGAAGTTAACTTACGCTTCAATTCATTAAAAGCTGATTCGCACTTCTCACTCCAAATAAACTTGACATCCTTTCGGGTTAAAGCAGTGAGTGGGGCAGAAATCCGAGCAAAGTGCTCAATAAATCTACGATAATAGCCGGCCAAGCCCAAGAAGCTACGGATATCAGTAGGAGTTTTGGGAGTCTCCCAATCCTGTAGATAAATTTCAAATTAGAAAGGGATAAGAGAAATTGAATAGAAATAGCGAATAGGATAGAACTTACATTGATTACGGCGATCTTAGCTGGATCGACCGAAATCCCATTTTCAGAAACTATATGGCCCAGGAATCTCACTTCGTCTCGCCAGAAGTGGCATTTAGAGAATTTGGCCTTAAGTTGATGATTTCGGAGAGTTTCCAGAACATAAGCAAGATGTGTCTCATGCTCCTTCTTGTCTTTGGAGAAGACGAGAATATCATCAATGAAAACAAGAAAAAACTTGTTAAGAACATCGCGGAAGACTCGATTCATTAAGTCGACGAAATAAGCAGGTGCGTTGGTCAAACCGAACGGCATAACCAACCATTCAAAGAATCCGTTTTCGGTACGGAAAGCTGTCTTATGAATACTATCTTCTGCTACCCTGAGTTGGTGGAACCCAGTGGCAAGATCAAGTTGGGAGAAAACTTTAGCTCCATGGAGCTGATCGAATAAATCATTGATGCGAGGCATCGGATAGCGGTTCTTGAGAGTGCGTTTGTTCAGCTCCCTCTAATCAACACACATGCGAAGGGACCCATCCGATTTGGTGACAAATACAACTACGGCGCCCCATTCAGAACAACTTCTCCTAATCAAACCCTTAGCGAATAGATCGTCAATTTGAGTTTTAAGTTCAGCTTTTTCTTTAGGCGCCATCCTTCTGTAAGGAAGAACTACAGGAGTAACTCCAGGAATAAGGTCAATGCGGATATCGATTTCCCGTTTAGGTGGTAGGGAGTTGACCTCTCCAAATACATCGAGAAATTTCTGAACAATTGGGGTAGTACTAAGATCATCCGGGTGAGCATCAAGGGAGAATATGAAGCTTCCGGCATATTTCTACGGTGATTTGCATTCAATGACAAGCGGTAGGCCCTTGTCGTTGACTAGAGAAACAGAACGAGCTTTGCAAGAAATAACAGCATCGAATTTCCTTAACCAATCAGCACCTAACAAGATGTCAAATGCTGCGAAGCCAAGTACATAAAAATCCCAAGTGAAACGGTATCTTCCATACAAGAGCACAACCTCTTTACAAATTCTACTGAGGTTGGCAAGTCCTCCAATAGGGTTGGAGACGCATAAGGAAGCAGTAGCAAGAGTAGGTTCTAATTTGAGCTTATTACAAAGAGCGATAGATATGAAGCTATGAGAAGCACCAGTATCGAATAATACCCTAATATGTAAATCATGTAATGAAAAAGTACTTCGTAAGGTACCTTGGTCATCCTGAGCAGGCGGTGTAGGGGTGGTGATAGCAAATACTCCAGATGGTTTGCCACGCTTATACATTGGGCACTCTTTCTTGAAATGACCCGGCTGGAGGCAGACATAGCATAAATCTTTCCTAGCCGTAGAAGGTGGTGGAACAGCAGCTCCGGTGGATGGACAACTATTAGCATAATGGCCCTTCTTATCGCATTTGAAGCAAGTGATATTAGCAAGGTCGATTGGGCTTTTCTGAGCATATCCCAATCCTGTAGTCTTCTGCCAAGCTTTCTTTTGTTGATCAAAGTTCATCTTCCTCTTCCCGGGCTGGCTAGAGGAGGGCTGAGTGGGAGTGGCCTTTGTAGTAGGTCCCCTAGGCTTTGCCTCGTATCTAAGAGCATAGTCAACAAGCTCTGTGAAGGTGCAGTGAGTGTGGCCAGTAAGCAAGTCATAATACTCTGGTCTAGCTCCCAAAATGAACTTCTCGTTCTTGAGAAGGGGTGTATCAATCAATCCCGGGCCGAACTTGGAGAGTTCGTTGAATTTCCTCTCGTACTCCGAAAAGGTCATACTGCCCTGCTTAAGATCCATAAAAGCTCTATAAAGTTGGGTTTTCCCAGCAGCTGGCATCCACTGTGCCGAGAAAGTATCCCTAATCAAAAGATAGACAAGATGAATAACATTCCAAAGATTAAAAGAAGAATTTAGACTACTAGATCCAAAAATTTTATACCTAAACTGGGCCCAAGTGATGGTGTTCTCCTCGATACGAGAAGTAACTGATTCCCACCAATCTTGCGCGGCATCCTGAAGTTGCCAGGCAGCAAGCTGACGCTTTTGAGCATCAGTGATCTCCAGACCGGAAAATATCTTCTCTAAGCCTTTAAGCCATTGCTGAGCCTCAATAATGTTCTCGGATCCAGAAAACTTAATACCTCCCAACTGTGTATACTCCTTACTCAGAATGGTGAATTTGACAGGAGCTGGAGCGATAGGTGCAGCCTGAGCAGGACCATGGCCCCTTCCTCCTCTATGGTTTCCTCTGGTACCCATTCTGAAATACCAAAGAGATTTTTAAAGCCAAAGGATAGAAAATCATTGATTTTTTTTAAGGAAAGTCTAATCAATGAATCAAAGAAGTTTGAAATGAAAGGATTTGGATATTGAACCGATTCTCCTCATTCTAGGGTATTGCTACCCTATCTCTAATGAGTTTATATATAATCCCAAACTAAGGTTTTTAGGGAAACCGAAGCTCTGATACCAACTGTAACAACCCGTATATTTGGACCATTTAAATTGACAATAATCCACACATGTCAACTTAAATAATACAAAACATGAATCGTTATGGGATTATAAATACATAAATGTAAATGAGAATCAATACAACATCACAGACACAGAACAGTCACAGAATAATGCAGCGGAAATTTCATCGTCATAATAGCAGTTCATGAAGCTACTACATAAAATACAACAATGTCTTAACATAAAGTGACTGAAAGAAAATACATAAATGTCCAACAGACTAGGACATCGATACATTAATAGAAATAGACTGATAAAGATAAATGCTAAGCCTTCAGCATCTTCAACCAACCTTGATCAGCAAACTGGATAGCTTCAGACTGACCCGAGCATATGCAAAAGAAACACTCGAGTCAGGACTCAAAATCTTATGCAATTAAATCAAGTGCAAGGAAATAGTTCATAACTTAAAGATGGATAAAATAACATCTCTAAGGATCCGATAAACTATCTATATATACAATAGAATACGATAGATAGATAATGTCTAATCAGTAAAGTACGATATTAAAATAGTGTTAAGGCGTTACCATAATCCCCTTAACACATTTTATTCCCAAGAGCATATACAAGACCGTAGTTTCCCCAAAACCGGAAGTCACCAGAGGGCAATCCATATACTAAAGGTACAAACCAAAACGTAGTGGTCGCGAATAGGATAATCAGTATGACAAGGTACATGAGGTGATACCAACTAGGATACTAGTAGTTGCGTGATCCGGACTGATGTTGAGCATAACAGCTACTACCTCAACACCGCGAAACAACACTCCCAAATCAAGGGGTGCACCCAAATCGAATCACAAAAGTAATAGATATGGTATCGAAGAAGTGTGTCCGCTAGAGGTGGCGAACCTCAATGGCCCGGCGCGGCTCCTGTTTTAGTCATGTCAGGGGTCATCCAAAATCGTTCTCTTTCTTCAGTCCATGCGTTCACCAAACCATCCACTTCGTTCTGGATCAACACTCCGCGTATAATAGTTATTAAAGTGGTTTTCGGTATCGACAGAGAGTATGTCCATATCCGATCCCGGTCTCTTTAATAACTACGTATTTATTACCCGATGGTCATTTAAATTAACGTTTAAACAAATCAAGTCCAAAAGTCAAGGTGCAAATTTGACTTCCAAAATTTGACATTTCACGATTCAATTATTTCGGATATTAAAACATTTTTCCAAATGCAATTTTTAGTTCAACATTTGTATTAACAATAAAATTAAGTATTCATGTTCCACTTAATAAGATCTAAATTTCACTTCCTAAATTTAGTTAATACTCTAATTAATTTGATTTAATGGTAAATTTTAGTTCACATCATTTAAACCAAATTCTATTCATTTCAATTCGTATTTACATTCATCGTTACATTAACCATAATCATAAATTTGATTAAATCAATTTTATTAAATTTAAAATCATTTTAAATTTAAATTATCACTATATTAAATCCCTAAAACTTTAGTTAGTTTCGTATTCCACTTAAGTCAAATTTCCAAATTTCAAACTTAATTTACGACAAGTTTCAAATCTATTTAATTAAAACCGATTTCAAGTCTAAATCTAACACATCTAATAAAATTTTAATTTATTAAATTCTAAAACTTCCTTGTTTTTAAATCTCATTTCAAATAAATTTGCCAATTCATTTTATTCAATTAAATAGGCTTATTAATCCGTTTCAATTAAACTCCATTGATTTATTCCTATTAATTTATTTCGATTTAAACCATTGATTAAATCCATTAAGTTCGTTACCTAATTCCCAAACAAATTGTTAAGTTCATTCCTTAATTTCAAATAGATTTCAATTTCAAAAATAATTTTTGTTGACCAATCGGGTTTCTTATTTTAATTATCTATCCAAGGCCAAGTTGTTTAATTGGGTATTTATCATTTCAACCCGATATCATTCAATATAAAACAAAGCATAGCAAAGGGAACTTGCAGTGTGATAACTGGGATGGTGTCAAAGTAAATAAACAAGCAATAGCAAACATACATAACAATTTAACAATTTATTCAAATAATCCCGAAATAATCATATTAACTTACATTTGTTATTTATGCAAATTAATATAATTATCCCTAGAATCCACACCATTGCACTACAAGAAAATGTGGTTTTGACAGCATTAAAAGTCAGCGTTTCTGCCCTAACTACTGACAAAAGTATTCTGAAAAATAAAAACTAGAATATTAAACGCTGTTTAAACTAAGCCATTCAATGCTGACATTTTTTCATTTCGCGGTTACTTTAGCCGCCTTCCTTTCTTTCTTTTCCTTTTACTTCTCGTAAAATCCCAATTCCTTCCACGGATTATTTTAAACCTAATCAAAATACCAAATACACATGAAATCTCCCATGAAATTTCGTTCATCCTCTGATTTTGCCTGCAATATCCAATTCAATTGACCCCTAATGCCTCTTGAATTTGTACTTGGCAAACAGAAGTAAATGATCTAATTTTGAGTTCACTCAATAGTTAAGAGCACCATTCATTAAAGAATTCTCTGATGATTCTCTTCAATTGTCTGATTTGAGGTAATTTATGTTGAATATTGAAAGTTAATTTGTTAATTAGGTTGGAGAAAATGATGTCAGAAAGGTGAATTTATCTAACAGCCTTAGTATTTATCAATTTCCTACTCCCATAACCTTAGTACGTTGATTGTTTTCCTGATTTGATCCAGTTTTCTTGCTTATTACCTCAAAAGGAAGACACTCTAAGAACAAGAATCACAAAGGTACTTGCCATCTCCTATATATCTGTAAACACCTTGCCATTTTCGTGATCTATTTGGTAAATTTATTCTTTGAGTTTCTACAGTTCCTTCTAGATGTACATAAACGATTTGGAGATGATTACCTAGAACATGTAATGCTTCCTGTTTTCTTAGTAGCAGTCGGTGATTGTGATAGCGTTGATTTAAAGTTCTTCCCTCCATCAATTCACTCGAGAGTTAAAGGTTCAAAAATGAATTTCACCACGCATGATAAATTTCACATAAAATAATAATAAAAATAATAATTACATTTCAGCCTTGCTACCCACTTGTAGGTTTGCGGCCTAAAACTGCTGTTGCAGAGAAACTTGCTATCATGTGTGTCCTTCCATTATTATTGTCTGGTGTACTGGGTGCTTGTGCCAGTGATGAGCATCTTTCATGATATCTGCGAAAACTTCTAGTACAAAATGCAATTAGTGAGGATTCTTGGTCCGGATACCGAGTTGCTGAGGTTATTGATGCAATACGCTTCGTTTGGTAGGTTTTGTTTCATACTTTAAAATCACTGGAACTTTGCCTATTTTTTATGTTATTTTAAATACCTTCATTACTGAAAACAGCACTTTTGAAGAACATCATGGAGTTGTTTTTAATATTTTATGGGAAATGGTTGTGAGTTCTAACACAGATATGAAGACTGAGGCTGCAAATCTTTTGAAAGTCCTGGTATGTGGTAATCTGTAGTATATGTAATGTCTTGTGTGTTCCTTTGATACATCATGTATGCCTAGATAATAGCTCACTTGATATAGAATTTGTTCCTGTTGGATTATCATTGAACCCAGAGATGAATTTGATGATAATCGACTAAAATGTGGTTGAGGTAAAACTGGAATCAAGTAAAAAATATACTGGAAATAGCAGTGAAATATCATCCATAGGTATATTAAAATATGCTATCTAATTTGGCCAAACAATCACATCAATCTCCCTCCCTCCCTCCCCGCGCGCGCATGTTTATTACCAACCGACTTTATCTGTATCTGGCAAAGGCTTATCAATTCCCCTGCAGGTACCCTATATTGATGTAAAGGTTGCATCTACACAAGTTTTACCAGCTCTTGTTACACTGGGTTCTGATCAAAACCTGAATGTCAAATATGCAAGTATAGATGCATTTGGAGCTGTTGCTCAACATTTCAAAAATGATATGGTACTTGATACTTTTTAAATTATTTTCCAGCATCTGCTGTTCATGGAACTAAATAAAACGTATGAATTATAGATAGTTGAAAAGATACACATACAAATGGATGCTTTCCTAGAAGACGGGTCTCATGAAGCTACAATTGCTGTAATCCGTGCTCTGGTAGGCGCAGTACCACATACAACAGAGAGACTACGTGAATATATCCTTTAAACATTTTGCTACTTATATTCCTGTTGTTTTCAGCTTTGTTATTTGAGTTCTTTTCTTTATTTTCCTTGACATTTCAAACATCTTCTGTCAAAGATATCATCGCTTACAGCCTTGCCAGCGCAAGGAACAGATATTATTCGTCGCCGTGAGAAAGCAGATGTTTTCTGCGAGGCAGTGCGTGCTCTTGATGCTACAGGTTAGCCTTGTGTCCCTAAACAATCTCATTCTATTATACATATTCTAACTAATTTGTTAAATCAAAAGGATATACAGTTTGGGAATCCAAAGCTGATGGAGCTTTTGCAATTTCCGAGGATACATGGAATGAACCACTTGGACGTGGAACAGAAATTCGTCTACATCTCCGAGAAGAAGCTAAGGAGTATCTTGAGGAATCCAAGTTGAAGGTCAGTATATTTAAGTCCTTCCTTCTATTAATTATTACTAGCATGCCGAAACTCACGTTGTGTGTTAATATTTACTTGTTATAAATACTGTTTATATTATTAAAACTGATTTTCCTTGAAAGAAATGTTGGCAGAGATTTTCATCGGTGCAAAATAAGAAGAAATTTTCTAATTATCCACTGTGAAACAAATCACTTTTGACCATATCAAGTTTAACATATGAACTTCAAATTTCAAATCACCTGTATAACTGAAGATTCATATAATTATGATTATGTGATATATAACTATCTACATATCTTTTCTTGTTGCTCCATCCATGTGTGGTCTTCTCTTTCATTATGCATAGTGATAATTATTATGGGAGGATAAAAGAATACAAATTCCAACTCATCACAAATTAGAGCGATCGGCTATGCCCAGTAAAGGTTTTTTCTTTTTTTTCTTCTTGCAGCTAATTGAACAACACCTAGATCTGTTTACTTATTTTGCGGTTCCTATTTGTGCTACAATATGCTGCTGATTTATGTAGATTTTAAAATGCTTCTTGAATTTTATCGATTCATATTCCATATTTCAATGTTCAGGAATTGGTGAAGAAGTATTCTAAGTTCATCAACTTCCCTATCTATCTTTGGGCAACAAAAGAGATTGATGTTGAAGTTCCAGCTGATGAAGATGAATCTACCGAGGAAGATGAAACATGTATGCATCTCATATTTAATATTTGTTCTTTTCTGCTAATATCCCTTTTCCTTTCTTTTTGGGTACATGGTCACAGAACCCAAATTATAGCATATGCGGCAGTAGTGAATTTTCATATTAACAATTGTTAACTCTATATTGCAACACAGCCGAACCAACCTCAACTGAAGAGGAGGAGAAAGAAGAAGACGAGGAAGAAGAGAAAAAACCCAAAACAAAAACCATCAAGGAAACAACCTATGAATGGGAGAGACTGAATGATGTCAAAGCTATATGGCTTCGCAGTCCAAAGGAGGTCATAGAAGATGAATACGTTAAATTCTATCATGCCATTGCTAAGGTATTTATTTAAACTCTCATAAGAAAATACTGTGCACCAACAAACATAAGATTAATACCTTTGTATATGTACGTGTTCCAGGATTTTAGTGAGGATAAGCCATTAGCCTGGAGCCACTTCAATGCTGAAGGTGATGTAGAATTCAAGGCAATGCTCTTTATTCCCCCAAAGGCTCCTCATGATTTGTACGAGAGTTACTACAACACCAAAAAGTCCAACCTGAAATTGTTTGTCAGACGAGTCTTTATCTCTGATGAGTTTGATGAACTTCTTCCCAAGTACTTGAGCTTTTTAATGGTAATAGTTATAGAACTTCTATTATGTTGACATTGAAACTATTGACGTTCTTGTTGAAGTAGTTGGTTATTTGTGTTCTTAACTGTCGTTCCTTTTTTAGGGTCTTGTTGATTCTGATACACTGCCGCTTAACGCGTCAAGGGAAATGCTTCAGCAGCACAGTAGTCTTAAAACAATAAAGAAAAAATTGATTCGCAAGGCTCTTGATATGATCAGAAAAATTGCTGAGGAGGACCCTGATGAATCTGGCAACAAAGAGGAGACAGGTACAACATGTTGCTATATCCTTGCATTTATTCTGTATCTCTGCTATTTCTCATGAAGTTTATGTAATCCTTACAAAAATCAGACACAGAAGTAAGTGAGAACGATGAGAAGAAGGGTAAGTATATTTGAAAACATATTAGTAAAACTTACATATGGTAAAAGGTGATCTTATATTTGAATTTTTTGTTATAAAACATAAAATACTCTATGGTATTAACTCTATTTTTCATTTTCTATAGCAGTTGTCTTTACCTTGCACTGGCATAGTCTATTTCAGTTTGGTATTGTTTGCTTATTGTTATTTGCATTTATGACTGAAACAAAAATGGTTAAATGTTTGTTTTGTTGGAGTCTGAAAGCAAAATTTAAAACTCAACAAAGAATAACGAACAATTGAAACTCCGTATATAAAAAATTTAAATGTTTGTTTTGTTGTTTTGTTTACAAAAATTTATTAAGTTTTAAAAAATTAAGTAACTTTATAAAATTAACTAAGTTTATAAATATTAATTAAATTTTTAAAAAATAAAATAAGTTTATAAATATTAGTCAGGCTTTAAAATAATTAACTCAGTTTATAAAAAATAACTAATTTAACCAAGTTCTACAGAAAAATAAATTAATTAACTTCTTTTAATAAATAAATCTATAAAAATTACCCAAGTTTACTAAGTTTATAAAATTAACTATATTTATAAAATTTTACTAAGTTGACTAAGTTTTATAAAAACTAAATAAGCTTATAATACTAAGTTTATAAAAATTAATTAATTTTTTAATAAATTTGCTTAATTTGTAAAAATTAACTAAGTTTTAAAATAATTAAACAGATTATTTAAATTTTGTAAAAAAAAGTAACTAAGTTGATTAAGTTTTAAAAAAATTAACTATTTTTTAAAAAGACTAAATAAATTTATAAAAATAACTAAGTTAATAAAAATTAATTAAGTTTTAGATATAACCATATCTATAAATATTAATTAAGTTTTAAAATTTTAACTACATTTATATAAATAACAAAGTTTATAAAGTTAAACTAAGTTTTATAAAGTTAAACTAAGTTTTAAAATTTTAACTATATTTATACAAACAATACTTGCATGCCCACCACAACAAATAAGTAGAAAGAACCCCTTTCGAAGTTCATTCCTTATTTGAACATGGATAGGAATAAAATATAAAGAAAATAATGCTCCTGACTTCCTTTGAAAAGTGATGAATCCATCATTTTTATTATGTACTCAAGCCCTTATAAGAGGAGAAGAGAAATGCAATCTCGAAAGCCTTGAAATAATAGGTGATACTGGAGGTGATGATAGTAAGTTCTAGTTCAACGTCAACCCAGTAAATCTATTTGGATCACCCGGTAATTGGATATAGGGTCCTGAAGGAGACTCTCTGAACCAGGTTGCATTTCTTGCAATTTTAGGAGCTTCACCACCCTTATATTGAACTTTTGACTTGTACACATATAGGATCAGCCCTTCCATTTTCTAGCAATTAATTCAAAAGAGTGTGAAATGTTAAATTTAATTCATGATTTTGTTATTACTTGAGGAAAAAAATTCGATAACTTGGCTTATAAATAGGATGAAGTTTGCATATATGATGTTTGAGTCGAATACCCAATGCAACTGATCATTATAGGCATAATTAAATATGGGTATGGGTTAGTACAGGAAAACATTAAGCTAATCTACTTTTAGTTGGTAACAGGTTAGAAAGAAAGATTAATTCAACAAGAAACCTTGCCGGCTATCATTATCATTCATTTACGTACATCTCACCAAACACATTTTCCTCACTTTCATCTTGATCACTTGCATTATCCAAAGAGTTGCCTTTAGTTATATTTTAACTAACAGCTTAAAAATACTAATAAAAATATAACTCTAGTTTTGTGCTTTCAGGTGAAGAGTTCCTATCAACGTACAATGTGGAGTTTGGTAGTAAAATATATTTATTTTGGTGGCATTGTAGGTTGTAGTTTTAGTTGTTTTGAGTTTCGTCAAACGTAGTCTCAAGAGTTTCGTCTAACTTAAATTAAATTCAATATTAATTACTAGCTATATTATGTACCTTTTTCGGCATTTTAATACTCCAGAGTATTCATTTGGTAATCCAAATATATTATAATTACAATTAATTTGAAGTCTAATATTGTTCTGAAATTTATTTAATTTCCTAAGGTGCATTTGAATCTGATTTAAACTTAGCAATAGATTTTCTTAAAATTTGAATTCATTTTCAACTATGAATTGAAAGAGTACCTTATTTCATATAGTTCTGTTTATGGTTTGTAAGGGGGAGTGGAAGTGAACTATTGCATATAACAGAGATTGTTGAACGGTTGGAAGTGAATTGTATATAACAGGTGATGTGCTGTGGTTTGTAAGGAAGAGATCGTTCTGGGGAGTTGTTGTATGTAACAGAGAGAGTATGGCAAATATATAGGGTGATTTGAATGATGGTGGAAGGTGTTTGTTTGAATGTATGTTTACAGGCAGATGGTGTGATGCAGTTTTGAAGGAAGATGGTGGTTTTGCAGTTTTGGTCAAAGTGAGTTGAGTGGAGAGGATGAGCTGTCAGTGGGCATGTAGATAGAGTTGTTGAACGTTGTTGTACATTACACTGTCAAAGGAAGGACAGTAAAGTAGAAGTGTGGTTAAGGTAGAAATTAGAGGTTTTGTGATGAGGCAGAAATTAGAGATTTTGTGTGGTATGTGGCAGTGAAATGAAATGTTGGGATTTGCTTAAAGTGTTGTGACTGTGACTTGGCAAGGGTGTATGCTGGGTGGAAAATGTTGTTGTTGTAAGGAGTCAGTGGGATGGTTTGTGAATAAGGCAGCGAGAAGTTGGGCAAAGTAAGGAGTTGCAGGTAGCAGAAAAGAAATGTATTGACAAATGTAGTGACAAATTAAGAAAAAAAAGAAAAACAAATGTGTGCTTATATCCTTTCCAGCTTGGTTGCATGTATAAATCTGGAGTTGCCAGCTAGGAAAGTCTTTGTTTTGAAGCCCAGAGTTTGCGTCCAGCTATGACTTGCCACCAATCATTTAGACTTATTTCTGTCTTCAATTATTGTTAGTTATTTTTACATTATTATATCATACTTGTGAAACACTTAATTGTGTAATATTGTTGGATACTACAATAAAACTCATCTATGTAAATCATACTTAACAATAATGTTGGATACTACAATAAAACTCATCTATGTAATATCTATTAGTGTAAACCGAGAACTGTGATAAAAATATTGATTTGCTTGTAATAATTGTATTGAGATTATCAGATGGGTTTAGATTTTAATTTATGTTTACTCACTGACTTCAAATTTTTTCATCGCAGGTAATTAAAGATGGCGATGGCACATTCTTCTTCCGTAGCAAGTATGTAACGACCCGCAAAATTTAATGGTTTTAAAAGTATATTTAACTGGAAATTTGTGAAATTTTAAACAATAAAATTTGAAATTAAAAATTTATTATTTGGAATACGTATATTTTAATATAGCAACTGGAAATTTTTCATCTGATAATATTGAAGTTTATTTTCCTATAAAATTTCATTTCAAATCAAACCGGTTAATAACAGTGAATTTAAAAGTTTTCCGAAACCAAAATATGTCAACAGGAGAAAATTTATTCTGATCATTCTGAATCAGACTGCGGAATTCGTTTTTCCAAATTTGGACTTCTACTGCTCCGTTTATCTTAATTCTGACAAAATAGCAGCATTTCTGGTACCGATTATCGACTTTCGATCGGATGATCGTACCACTAGTATCTGTATACCGTTTTGATCGTCTCGTCGCGCTGATCACCACGGTATATTTATTTTTGTATTTTGAGGTCCGGTACGCGACGGCGACAATAAACAATTCACCGAAGCGGTACCACAAATTTCGACTTTTACCTTCGGTGCCTTTTCAAAATTTTGAACGAACAGCTGGACCGCTTTAAATTTTCAGCTAAATCATAGCTTGTGACCGTTGTTCTTACCTTTAATTTTAAGTGGTACGTTTCCCCAGTAGCTCTCTGTTCATTTCAATTGTTGCTTCTGTTCCAATAGCATGCGTTACAAAACTTATATTATATAAACTGTTCACATCTCTTTTCTTCTCTGTTTCTTTTTCCTCTATTCTCTAAAAGTTTGCCGTTCCCTCATCCTCCCCATCAAATCCGCCCTCTCTCTTCTCATACTTTTGCCGCCACCAAACCTACCCACGAGCATACAACCCAAATCATCTCCGGCCTCTCTACCCATCGCCAATCCCCGCATGCTCCACATTGCAACCGAGCCTCATCCCCAACAGCTTCCGCCTCCTCAGATCCGAGCAGCTCAAACAACCCGTCCCCTCCTTTCTCCGACCTTCCACCACGTCACCCTTCGACCCACCATCACCTCATCAACCACCAGGCCGAAACCTTGCATCCCCTTTCTGCCTCCTCCCTGAAACCGAGAGCAACCCCGCTGTTCACCCACTTCCATACTAACCCATCCAACCGTCACCTATTCGCCATGCACACGTCAGCCACCACCGGCTATCACTAGCCGACCTCCACCTATACTGCTCCACTACTTGAACTTGTGCCACCCTTTCTTCCGCTAGTAGGTATGCAAATTTATATATGTACTATTATATATATTAGTTTATATACTAGTTAGTCAGTTTATATATGTATGTATATTATATATAGAAGTTTCGAATGTTGTTTTGGGTCAGTAAGTTGCATATGTTATATATAATGTTGTGGGTAATTTACATTTTTGATTTAATGATTGTTTTAAGAATTTACTTTAGTCTGACATATCAATATTGTTTTATAAATTTTAAGTTCTATTTCATATATATATTTTATAAAGGTGGTTTTAAAATATGTGTTGGTTTTAAAACGTGTTTTGTGCATGTTATATTATTCATGTAGGGTGGTACAATACAAATTACTTTAGAAGGTAATGTACAACAAAGAATGCATATGCTAGTAAAGAATTAAAGTACCAACTAGAATGCTCTGTAATGTTTTCTTTTTTTTTTCCTTCCAAATTTCGAATACACTTCCTCTTTCAGTATATAAAACAGTGTACTGGTGAGAAACAGAAGCTATGAGGACTTCTAATAGCATTTTTCTCCTCTACCATCATTTATATGTCGATGTTACAATCAGGAGCCCTGCTAAAGTATATAAACAAGAATGAGGGCATATATATGTAATGATAAAACAACAAGAATTCCCCTCCTGCAATACAGTGTTCATTCATTTGTTGCGTTTCTTGGCTTCACTGTATAGAATAACTCCAGTAACAGTAAGTGCGTAACCCAGCATGCCTTGAACTGAAACTGGGTTTCTGAATATCAAAATTGAGATAACCACTGCTACCGCACCTTTTGCATTTCAAAGAACCTGAAGTGTGAGTGCGCTTGTGTGCTTAGTTACCAAGGAATTTGATTTTGTATATGTTAGTATAGGTTAGTCACATATTTGTATATGTTAGTATATAAGGTCAAGTCTGCATATTGTTTACACATAGTTAGTTATTTGCATATACACTTTTTGTTTGCATATATATGGTATTAAATGAGTATTGATTTTTAATATTATATATTATATAAAGGGTTACTTTTATAAAGGTTTAAAATTTTAGTTTGTGTTTGGGTATTGGTTTAAAATATGGGCTAATATAATATATAAGTATTTACTTCGATCTTATGAATATGTGTTTGATTTAAACGATGATTTTGAAATGCATATTTAATTTAATATGTGTTCGAAATTTAAAAATATGATTTTTATAAATACTTATATATAGTTAGACATATAAGTTCATTTATACCATCTATCTTCATCAATCTGGTTCTGATTCGTTATCGTTTTCTGTTATCAGCTTGTCCGACGAACTCGTGTACATCGTGTTTTTCTTCAAAAATCGTGCCTGGATTCGTAGCCCATTTCTTTAACGAATCTATCTAGCCTCGGAAGGTGAGCAATCACTCACGATTAACGTTCTTTTATTATTTAAATTTGATTTCAATTGAAACGACAATTGAAATATGATGCTGTAGTTATTTAAATTGTTATATATGCTATTATCTGTATATGTTCACCTGTGACATTTGACACCAGTATCTAGTATTTATATGCCTGTTATTACTATTATCTGTATATGTTCACCTGTGACATTTGACACCAGTATCTAGTATTTATATGCCTGTTATTACTATTATCTGTATATGTTCACCTATGACATCTGACACCAGTATCTGTTATTTATATTGATGATATATGCCTGTTGTTATATTTTATATTACCTGTTATCACTCTGCAAGTTCCCTATTAGTATAGAATTCACTATGGGTTGAAATGATACATACCCGAACGGACTTTAGAATAGGAGAAAATCGTTATGGGTTGAAATGATAAACCCAAGCGATTTTCAATTGAATTGAAATTGGGATTACGGGTCGAAATGATATCTACCCGTATATATTTAAATTTCGGATTGAAATGATAAATATCCGTATCACTTAACCATATGATGTATATATACAGACACCGTTGGTCCATATATATAAATATTTTGAAAATGAATTCTATGGTTTCGGAAAGAAATATATGGTTTTAATAAATGTTGAGCCTTAAATTATTTAATTTAAATTAGGATGGATTTAATACATATGATATGTTTAAGTATAAAAATTATATTTCAAAATAGATTTTGGTAATAATTTGAATAAGTTAAGGTTGGAAAGAAAATTTATTTAATTAAACCAATTTGAAACTTATTGAAATTGAGATTTAAGATATGATTTATAACTTGGGTTTTATTTAAATAATTTAATGAATAATTCTTGCTTAAATAAATTTAAGGAAATATTTAGTAAGAATGAAATTTAAGGATGGTTAAATGATATTGAATTTATTAAGTGAATATTCCCTGATTAAATAATAATAAAGTTGAATCAAGAGCTATAGGAAACCGTTAAATTTAACTTTGAAAATGTTGAATATTAAAGCTTTGAAATATATTGAAAATTTAAATGATCTGTTTAGAAATGAATTAAATTGATGAATTGAGCTTTGAATAAATTTGAATTTGGAATTTGAAGTTGATTTGAATCGATTTGCTAGACTTGAGGAAATTAAATACTTTACTTTTTAAATCATTTAATATATATATATATATACTATTTTGGAAAATGGATATATTTGAAATGAAATGATATTTGGGTTTTGAAGTATAAATTTAATTGAAATTACCACGGTGTTAAAATGTATATTTCCACCTTGTAGATAGTTCTGAAGATCCTTAGAGGATGGTTATCCCAACATCCTTTAAGTTACTCGTATTTCAATTGATATTTCACTTGAGTTGGATTTATTTATATAAGAATGTTAATCCTGACTCGAGTGTTTTGTGTTTTGCTTTACGCTCGGGTCAGACCGAGTGATACAGCATTTGAGACTCACCCTTGGAGTTTGGAGCTTCCTTTGGAGATCCTACTATCGCCTCAGCTTTCAGCTCTTCTAGTTGATTTGTTCAGAGAAGTCATCTGTTGTACTGGAGACTTCACTGCATTTGAGATATTCTGTTGTATTTTATTTCTAACTCTGATGTTTATATAGTAGCTTCATGAACTACTATTTTATCTATTCCGCTGCATATTATTGTATTACTCTGTGTCTGTGATTATGTGATTGATTTATTTACTGCATATGCTGAGTTTTGCCAAATTTTTATTACAATCTGTTATTTTTAATTATTCAAGTCAGACATGTGTGGATTTATTGTCGATTTGAATGGTCCAAAATACCGGGTCGTTACAGTTGGTATCAGAGCTTTGGCTCTAGGCAAAACTTAGCATATATAGTAAATTTATTTACAGAATCACTTTCGTTTGAGTTTAATCTCTTCCTTTTGACTCGATTTCCTTTGAACTTTGGAACATTTCTTGCGGTTCCAAAATTCATTCTTGTATCTCCCTATTTGTATTCTTTTGATTCTGGAGTATCCCATAACTCCACTTCGAATGATCTCTATAAGAATAGGATCCCACCAGTCTTCGAATGATTTGTGAAGGGGTGAACCTCCTTCACAAATTGGCATTGATTCACTGGAGATTTCTATATCTTTGGTTTAGATGCCACTATCTCTTGCGATCGAATGTTGGTTTTTCTTGGAATTTCTGCATCGATCTTGTTCCTGAAGTCACGGTTGACCTTAGGGTCATCCGCGATTTATATAAGTATATTCATCTTCTATTTTGAAATTTAATTATCTCATCTTCGTTCGAGCTTATCTTTGAATCAAAATTCTATTTGACAAGAGTCCCTCTAATTTGAATCTCTATCTTTGTTTTGAAATCCGTTCGTGAATCGTCCTTTGAAAATCGGGTTTTTTTTTTATATATTTTAGAAATTGTTTTCTAAACCGAAATTATTATTTTGATAAGTATGATTATATTCTATATATAAAAGTGGAATGTTTTTGATAAAGATTATAAACCCTTTAAAATAAGAATTTGAGGTTTCGAAAGGATTTGTAATTTTGAAAAAAAAACTATATAAGAAATTTGATTTATCTAAAAATGATTTATGACTGAAGGATTTTAAATTTGAAATTCGAGAATTGAACTCCGGTATTTTGAAATTGGTTTTAAGATTTTGAAATATATAATAATAGTATGATTTAAAAATATTTTCCGAATAAGAAATGTTTCAATGATTTTAATAAGTTTCGAAGAAATTTCAAAAGAAGTTAAGAAAAATAGAAGTCCAGAACTCACTTATGTCGCTGGAAAATAATTTCGGTGATGAGTGCACGCATCATCGACGTTGATTTTCGAGTTTCATAGTGGGGGAGAGGCCACTTTAGTAGCATTGCTACGCGAGTGATTTTGTGAAACCAGTTTTGATTTTTCAAATTCCGAAGTAATATTTGATATTCGAAAAATATATGTATATATATTTGAAATGATTTGAAGTAAGCCGGTGTTCAGTCCTTTAGTTTCGGATTTGAAACCTATCTTTTGAAATTGATTTACTGATTGGTTGATTTCCAACTCTTGAATTTGAAAATGATTTCTTCAACTATTTCGAAGGTTCGAGCACTTCCAAATCAAGGTTAACTTTTCAAAGCTAAATTTTTTTTAAAAGTATGAATTATTTGATAAAGTATATAAATTTGTTTTGAATGTTTAAGTATGAAGTAATATGATTTAAATAAGTTGAAACTGTTTTGTTAAGTAAATGAATAAGGCAATTTTAAAATTTTCTAATATGAAATTTAGATTTGAAATGTTTTGAAAAGAATTTGGTCTTCAAAATATTTGAATAAAGTTTAGTTAAATGTTTTAACTTAGTAACATCTTTATGAAACTATATATTCAACAAGTTGGAATAAATATATAAGTTGTACATATGCTGTTTTATTCGCATAAGTAATTTGATCCAGGTTTGAGTACACAAGTTCGAGGTGAATTACACCATTTCGTGTTAGGATTTTTCATTCGATTCTTGATGGCGAATATTTGATATGGATTTTGGGCTTGATCCTAGAATTCTCTATCATAGTATATGGCTATGCAAGGAGACTGATGGCTTCTAGTCGAGAAACCATATCGAAATCCGCATTAGGGAAGTGAATGGACAATACTAGTTCGAAAGCGAACTTGTGTGATCGAGCGAGCGATCAAATGTGATTCTACGAAATGATGACGTATGTACATCTTATATTCTAATATCATTGATATATTTTGACGCTGAAATTGAAGTTGTCGAGTTAGAATATCTTTGCTTACTAAAAGAGAATTCCAATTTAAATTACAAAGATATATAACCCATAAAAGCAAAGATATTCAATCCCATATGGCTCTTCATACAGCGAAATTTATTTTGAAAAATTTGATCCTTATATAAGATAGACCTTACGTAAGTATAAGATGATTTTGAAAACATTTGATTTTGGAAATGAATTGGTTGACTTAAATTATATTGATTTGGAAATTTGGATTTATTTTCTAAATCTATTATTTTGGAAACTTTGAAACTAAAGATATTTAATTTGAGAAGAAATAATTTGGTGAAATTGTATATGATTTTGAAAGTGAACTGATATTGAAACAAATTGAAATTTGAGAACCTTGGGTTACTAAATACTTGATTTGGGAGTTGTTGAACTTATATAAAATTGATTTGTATGAGTATGAAATTGATTCGAAAACTATAGATTTGAAAAGGTACTCAATTTGAAAGTGAAATCTTATATAATTGAAGTCTATATAAGTATGATTTGATATACTATTGATTTTGGAAGGTATTTGATTTGAAAATTAAATCTTATATATAATGGATTTTATATAAGTATGATATTTGAAAGTGATTTGAAAAGGTACTATATGATACATATTTTCGAAGTAAAGATATGGAAAGTGCCTTCTGCTTGATATCCGATTTGTGGCCACATCTTGGATTCATTCTATCGATATTATTCTCTCTGATTTTGGTTTTTCGGATATGATACTCGAGTGTCCTTCGAATTCCATGGCGTTACCCATGGTCTTATTGTTCTCTCGTGACTGCATAGCGCAACTGCCTGGCTGAGTCTTGCCTAGGGGTACGGATTGTTTCCTGGGGGATCCAGGCGTAACCATTGTGTATCCTGCAATCTGTGTAGGTCGCGAATAGTAGCGCAAATGCTTGGCTGTGTCTTGCCTGGGGGTACGGATTGTTTCCTGGGGGATCCAGGCGTAACCATTGTGTATCCTGCATTCTACTAGTCATCATGGCGTAACTCGCAGGGCTGAGAAAGCTTACGGATATGGATTGTTTCCTGGGGGATCCAGGCGTAACCATTGTGTATCTGCAAACCATGGTTAGACAAAGGTTTTGTTTGTGTTTTGATTGGATTGTACTTTCCATATCTGTTTTTAAAAGTTTTCCAGTATTTTCACTGGGTGTTGAAACAAGTCTACTAAGTACCTGGAGAATTCTAGTTTTGCGCCTGATCAACGCACTACCAGAGTCTACAGGAACAAGGATAAACTTGTCGAAACATCGAGTTATAAAAGTATTTTCGAAATGAAATTTGTTTCGTTATAAAAAAATATTTTATTATAAAAGTATTTCTAACAAAGAAATTCTATATTAATATTTGAAATTCTAATGGTTTGAATTAATTATTCATGCCCGATTCTGTTCTTTTGAATCTACCTTATCTGCTCAGCTTTATTTATTCACCTATATTCGGTTTTTTCCAAGTCCTCCTTCTTTTCCTTGTTGACTATATCCTTTTAAACATGGTTTAATAGAAATTTTAGTGTTATAAATATTTTAGAAGTTATTAATTAAATAAAACAGATTTAAAGATAGAATTAATAAATTTATGAATTGTGGATTTAATAGATTCTTTGTAAATATAAGTAATAATGTAAATAATTGTTTTCAAATGGTTTTCATACATTTATAAAGGTGTCATTTAAACATAAATGGTAGTATAAAGGAAGCAAGAAATTTTACAAATGGATTTTTGAAAGGTTTTTAAAGTATATAAGATAATTGAATTGCAAATGAAGTTTTAAAAATTTTTAGTAAAATTTATATAGTTCAAATTTATTGTTTAATCTTGACTTTCAATCTATCTTTTCTGTCTGGTTGTTTCTATTCTTCTACCTCCTTCCTTTTCGGGGACGAAAAGTTTTGAGTGGGGGAGAGTGTAACGACCCGCAAAATTTAATGGTTTTAAAAGTATATTTAACTGGAAATTTGTGAAATTTTAAACAATAAAATTTGAAATTAAAAATTTATTATTTGGAATACGTATATTTTAATATAGCAACTGGAAATTTTTCATCTGATAATATTGAAGTTTATTTTCCTATAAAATTTCATTTCAAATCAAACCGGTTAATAACAGTGAATTTAAAAGTTTTCCGAAACCAAAATATGTCAACAGGAGAAAATTTATTCTGATCATTCTGAATCAGACTGCGGAATTCGTTTTTCCAAATTTGGACTTCTACTGCTCCGTTTATCTTAATTCTGACAAAATAGCAGCATTTCTGGTACCGATTATCGACTTTCGATCGGATGATCGTACCACTAGTATCAGTATACCGTTTTGATCGTCTCGTCGCGCTGATCACCACGGTATATTTATTTTTGTATTTTGAGGTCCGGTACGCGACGGCGACAATAAACAATTCACCGAAGCGGTACCACAAATTTCGACTTTTACCTTCGGTGCCTTTTCAAAATTTTGAACGAACAGCTGGACCGCTTTAAATTTTCAGCTAAATCATAGCTTGTGACCGTTGTTCTTACCTTTAATTTTAAGTGGTAAGTTTCCCCAGTAGCTCTCTGTTCATTTCAATTGTTGCTTCTGTTCCAATAGCATGCGTTACAAAACTTATATTATATAAACTGTTCACATCTCTTTTCTTCTCTGTTTCTTTTTCCTCTATTCTCAAAAAGTTTGTCGTTCCCTCATCCTCCCCATCAAATCCGCCCTCTCTCTTCTCATACTTTTGCCGCCACCAAACCTACCCATGAGCATACAACCCAAATCATCTCCGGCCTCTCTACCCATCGTCAATCCCCGCCTGCTCCACATTGCAACCGAGCCTCATCCCCAACAGCTTCCGCCTCCTCAGATCCGAGCAGCTCAAACAACCCGTCCCCTCCTTTCTCCGACCTTCCACCACGTCACCCTTCGACCCACCATCACCTCATCAACCACCAGGCCGAAACCTTGCATCCCCTTTCTGCCTCCTCCCTGAAACCGAGAGCAACCCCGCTGTTCACCCACTTCCATACTAACCCATCCAACCGTCACCTATTCGCCATGCACACGTCAGCCACCACCGGCTATCACTAGCCGACCTCCACCTATACTGCTCCACTACTTGAACTTGTGCCACCCTTTCTTCCGCTAGTAGGTATGCAAATTTATATATGTACTATTATATATATTAGTTTATATACTAGTTAGTCAGTTTATATATGTATGTATATTATATATAGAAGTTTCGAATGTTGTTTTGGGTCAGTAAGTTGCATATGTTATATATAATGTTGTGGGTAATTTACATTTTTGATTTAATGATTGTTTTAAGAATTTACTTTAGTCTGACATATCAATATTGTTTTATAAATTTTAAGTTCTATTTCATATATATATTTTATAAAGGTGGTTTTAAAATATGTGTTGGTTTTAAAACGTGTTTTGTGCATGTTATATTATTCATGTAGGGTGGTACAATACAAATTACTTTAGAAGGTAATGTACAACAAAGAATGCATATGCTAGTAAAGAATTAAAGTACCAACTAGAATGCTCCGTAATGTTTCTTTTTTTTTTCCTTCCAAATTTCGAATACACTTCCTCTTTCAGTATATAAAACAGTGTACTGGTGAGAAACAGAAGCTATGAGGACTTCTAATAGCATTTTTCTCCTCTACCATCATTTATATGTCGATGTTACAATCAGGAGCCCTGCTAAAGTATATAAACAAGAATGAGGGCATATATATGTAATGATAAAACAACAAGAATTCCCCTCCTGCAATACAGTGTTCATTCATTTGTTGCGTTTCTTGGCTTCACTGTATAGAATAACTCCAGTAATAGTAAGTGCGTAACCCAGCATGCCTTGAACTGAAACTGGGTTTCTGAATATCAAAATTGAGATAACCACTGCTACCGCACCTTTTGCATTTCCAAGAACCTGAAGTGTGAGTGCGCTTGTGTGCTTAGTTACCAAGGAATTTGATTTTGTATATGTTAGTATAGGTTAGTCACATATTTGTATATGTTAGTATATAAGGTCAAGTCTGCATATTGTTTACACATAGTTAGTTATTTGCATATACACTTTTTGTTTGCATATATATGGTATTAAATGAGTATTGATTTTTAATATTATATATTATATAAAGGGTTACTTTTATAAAGGTTTAAAATTTTAGTTTGTGTTTGGGTATTGGTTTAAAATATGGGCTAATATAATATATAAGTATTTACTTCGATCTTATGAATATGTGTTTGATTTAAACGATGATTTTGAAATGCATATTTAATTTAATATGTGTTCGAAATTTAAAAATATGATTTTTATAAATACTTATATATAGTTAGACATATAAGTTCATTTATACCATCTATCTTCATCAATCTGGTTCTGATTCGTTATCGTTTTCTGTTATCAGCTTGTCCGACGAACTCGTGTACATCGTGTTTTTCTTCAAAAATCGTGCCTGGATTCGTAGCCCATTTCTTTAACGAATCTATCTAGCCTCGGAAGGTGAGCAATCACTCACGATTAACGTTCTTTTATTATTTAAATTTGATTTCAATTGAAACGACAATTGAAATATGATGCTGTAGTTATTTAAATTGTTATATATGCTATTATCTGTATATGTTCACCTGTGACATTTGACACCAGTATCTAGTATTTATATGCCTGTTATTACTATTATCTGTATATGTTCACCTGTGACATTTGACACCAGTATCTAGTATTTATATGCCTGTTATTACTATTATCTGTATATGTTCACCTATGACATCTGACACCAGTATCTGTTATTTATATTGATGATATATGCCTGTTGTTATATTTTATATTATCTGTTATCACTCTGCAAGTTCCCTATTAGTATAGAATTCACTATGGGTTGAAATGATACATACCCGAACGGACTTTAGAATAGGAGAAAATCGTTATGGGTTGAAATGATAAACCCAAGCGATTTTCAATTGAATTGAAATTGGGATTACGGGTCGAAATGATATCTACCCGTATATATTTAAATTTCGGATTGAAATGATAAATATCCGTATCACTTAACCATATGATGTATATATACAGACACCGTTGGTCCATATATATAAATATTTTGAAAATGAATTCTATGGTTTCGGAAAGAAATATATGGTTTTAATAAATGTTGAGCCTTAAATTATTTAATTTAAATTAGGATGGATTTAATACATATGATATGTTTAAGTATAAAAATTATATTTCAAAATAGATTTTGGTAATAATTTGAATAAGTTAAGGTTGGAAAGAAAATTTATTTAATTAAACCAATTTGAAACTTATTGAAATTGAGATTTAAGATATGATTTATAACTTGGGTTTTATTTAAATAATTTAATGAATAATTCTTGCTTAAATAAATTTAAGGAAATATTTAGTAAGAATGAAATTTAAGGATGGTTAAATGATATTGAATTTATTAAGTGAATATTCCCTGATTAAATAATAATAAAGTTGAATCAAGAGCTATAGGAAACCGTTAAATTTAACTTTGAAAATGTTGAATATTAAAGCTTTGAAATATATTGAAAATTTAAATGATCTGTTTAGAAATGAATTAAATTGATGAATTGAGCTTTGAATAAATTTGAATTTGGAATTTGAAGTTGATTTGAATCGATTTGCTAGACTTGAGGAAATTAAATACTTTACTTTTTAAATCATTTAATATATATATATATATACTATTTTGGAAAATGGATATATTTGAAATGAAATGATATTTGGGTTTTGAAGTATAAATTTAATTGAAATGACCACGGTGTTAAAATGTATATTTCCACCTTGTAGATAGTTCTGAAGATCCTTAGAGGATGGTTATCCCAACATCCTTTAAGTTACTCGTATTTCAATTGATATTTCACTTGAGTTGGATTTATTTATATAAGAATGTTAATCCTGACTCGAGTGTTTTGTGTTTTGCTTTACGCTCGGGTCAGACCGAGTGATACAGCATTTGAGACTCACCCTTGGAGTTTGGAGCTTCCTTTGGAGATCCTACTATCGCCTCAGCTTTCAGCTCTTCTAGTTGATTTGTTCAGAGAAGTCATCTGTTGTACTGGAGACTTCACTGCATTTGAGATATTCTGTTGTATTTTATTTCTAACTCTGATGTTTATATAGTAGCTTCATGAACTACTATTTTATCTATTCCGCTGCATATTATTGTATTACTCTGTGTCTGTGATTATGTGATTGATTTATTTACTGCATATGCTGAGTTTTGCTAAATTTTTATTACAATCTGTTATTTTGAATTATTCAAGTAAGACATGTGTGGATTTATTGTCGATTTGAATGGTCCAAAATACCGGGTCGTTACAAAGTAGCAAGCATATGAAACTTTTTAGATGCACGTTTTGTTGTTGGCATTTGGTGCGGACTTACTTTATTGATATTATATTTTTGTTTAACATATACCTTATCTTTGTTTAACAATATTATGATAACTTGGTCTACTGTGTAATTTTTGTTTATGGATATTATTGAAACTTGATTTATAGATGTTTTTTAAACGCTGTTGTAAACTGTAGTAAAACATCATCCCAACTGTAAAAACATAACACAACACGCATTAAACGCTGTAATAAAAATATTAATAGCCTAAATAAAACGCTGTCAAAAGAATAATTTCCACAGCGTTTAAAATTAAGCTATCGTAAGTTCTCTTTATACGATAGCTTGTCGTTATACAGCGTTTGTTCTAACGCTGTTGTGTCATATAACAGCGTTTAATAAACGCTGTGGTATCAAATTTTTTACAGCGTTTTCTATTTTGCTGTTAAAACTTTTGCATCTATGACAGCATGTCGTTATACAGCGTTTATAATAACGCTGTTGTATCATATAACAGCGTTTTTGAAACGCTGTCAAAAGCTGTTTCTGGTGTAGTGTTGTCTCATGCGGATTAAAGATCATGGTTTCACTTGGTGTCTATTATCAAATTTCTACATCAATCATACATTCAATGGTTCAAAGTGTAGTTACCGCTATGTCTACGCGACGATTTATTTAACGTCCAAAGGGGTCAAGTTCAACATATATAATCCATTTTAAATTGTTGGCTATCCTATACCAATTTCAATTTCATATTAAATCTCACTTATATTAACAACCACTTTCAACATCGCATAACAATTTTAGTGTCACAACCCTTTTGTCGTAAACTAACAATGTTCAAATTTTACTTGCATGGCGATTTATAATTTTTATTTCAACAATTTTAACAATCAACCATTTTAATATCCAAATTAATATTCATAATAATTATCACTTGATTATCATAGCATAATAGCTTGAGTCGTGAATGAAATATTCACCTTGCGAGGTTAGAGAAGATGACGAAGCACGAAGACGAATAGATAAATAGACCCTAATAAACACGATGCAAAACGAACACAAACTGCAATCAACAAATAATTAATCAATAATTTGTTTATTGCAATATATATATTGATTTGAATATATACAAACCATACCCAAAAAAAGGAACTAGACGCAAAATAAGGTAGGTGGAAGCCTAGGCCTGAGATCCCGAATCAGCTACAACTATCAAGCAAGCGAAACAACATCTGAGATATTATAGCCCATATAATAAAATCAAACTTCTCTATACTTTGCAAACTAATACATTGTGTATATACTATGTATTCAAAGAAAGCATGGTGGTCGGGGTCGGGACTGTTGTGACGAGGAACGAAGGTGAACGACGGAGAGGGTAATGGGCAGAGGAGCAAGCGGGGTAGGGCGAACTGGACTGATAGGAACGGGAAGACGGGGCTGGGCTGGACGGACTGGTTGGTAGGGGACTAGAGGGCAGGGGCGGGCTGGAGCTGGGGGGAGTTGGGAGGGGGAGCTGGGAGAGCTGGGCTGGGGCTGGGGGAGCTGGGAGGGGCTGGGGGGAGCTGGGAGGGGTTGAGAGAGCTGGGCTGGGGGAGCTGGGAGGGGCTGGGAGGGGGAGCTGGGAGGGGGCTGAGAGGGGCTGGGAGGGGGAGCTGGGAGGGGGCTGAGAGAGCTGGGAGGGGGATCTGGGAGAGGCTGGGGGAAGCTGGCAGGGGCTGAGGGGCTGGGCTGGGGGAGCTGGGAGGGGGGGGGCTGGAAGGGGCTGGGAGGGGGAGCTAGGAGGGGCTGGGGGAAGCTGGGAGGGGGCTGAGGAAGTTGGGAGGGGCTGGGAGAGGGAGCTGGGAGGGGGCTGGGGGAGCTGGAAGGGCAGGTGACTGGAGGGAGGGGCTGGGGAGCTGGGCTGGGGGAGGTGGGAAGGGCTAGGGTGGAAGGGGGCTGGGGGAGCTGGGTGGAGGTTGGAGAGGGGCTGCATGGGTTTGAAGAAGTTTTCTCTTTTTTTTTTTGGTTGGTTTCATGCAGAGAGAAGAGAACAAATTAAAATAAAAGAAAGATGAGAGGAGGAAGAGAGGTTACGTACTAGAGAGAAAAGTGAGCAAACAATGAGAGTGGAAGTGTAGACAGGGAATAAATGCTGCATATACTATGGAATGCACAGAGCAATGATGCCAAGCGCGTGGTCCCGAGGCAGTGTGGATTTCCCAAAATGACGTTTACACTTTCAAAATATTTTGTGGCAGCTGGATCATTATTTGCTGACCAAATATATGCTGAGGTGGCAACGCAAGTGTACTGGTTTTTTTCTTTGAATTTACGGACGCATCCACATTCGTTAAACAATTATAATTTGCAACGCCGAACTCCGATTGACACAAATTAATATACCGTTTTGATCAGCGCGACGAGGCGAACGCAATGGTCTATAAATATCAGTGGTATAACTAAATTATAAAAATTCGAAATTTTCCATTACGGAGAATGCAGCAAAAACGCAGAAGAATAAGATCGACGGAGCTAAAGATGTCCGAATTTTGAAAAACGAAAAATGACGTCTTAGTCAGAAGATGATTTAGAATTTTTCTATGTAAAAATATTTAGGTTCGAAAGATAAAATTTTCACGTTTTAAAATGAACTGATGTACAATAGAATGCGAATGAAATTTACTGCGGTATTTTCCGACGAAACTTTACCCATATCTATAACCATCTAGGCGCAATTTAGAAACAAAGTTTGGACGTTAATTGAAATCGTATGTAAGTTTCACGTTTTATATTAAAATAACGGTTCTAAAAATTTTAAAATTGGGTCGGAATTTCAGGGTCGTTACATATACAGTTTGCCAAGATTTTTGTGTATATACAGTTTCTGACCATGTTTTAGTCGATGTATACCTATTTTATCTTATTGTAATTTTTCAAAATGCTCTCCGTTAAAAGGAGATTCTGCCGAAATTTACTGAAAAATCCGACATTTAGAAAAAAAAACTTACAATATTTTTATCGTATGCAAAAATATAAAGTCGTTAAATTGAATCTATATAAGTTGTAGCATACCATAAGAGAATAAAAGGAACAGTCACATAGAGGATTGAGTAAGTTTGGTCTAATAGAAGATTGTAGATATGAGGAAAGTCAGGGTATGAGTTGTTTGATGCCTCCCCATAAGAAATTGCGAGGACGCAATTTTGTTAAGGGGGAGCTTGTAACGACCATGCTTTCTTCGCTGTATAAATTAAATAAATTTGATTTAAAGTAAAATTATTCGAAATCTAATATTTAATAATTAATATTTTGAAAATAAATTTCTATTAATTAAATTATTTTTAATTTAAGATTTGACTTAATAAATTGAAATAAAATTAATAAATCGTTTTTGAAAAATATATTGAATTGAATGAAACATTCTATTTGATTATAAATATTATAAAGTGTAAACTAATTTAAATTAGCTTGAAATTTATTTACAAACAAATCAAAAATGGGATTGTGGATAGAAAAGAAATGAAAATTGAATTAATTAAATTAAAATAGAGCCTGATTTGGCCCGAGACCATCAATCGCCTTCCCTTCTTCATTTCTCTAGAAAATTTCCTCCTGGCTTCATAATTATAACACATATCCTCAGCCTTAATTCCTTTCGACTATTGGAAAGAGAAATCGCGTCTTCTGTTATTAAAAATAAAAAAATAGAATCGCAAGCATGGGAGGCAAAGCCTGGCATCGGCGATTGATTGAGGACGGAGGCAGCTATCGAAATCAACCTGGGCTCGATGTGGGGCATGGCAGTTGGAGTCGCGACTTGATTGGAGACAACGTGATGTTGGAGCTCATAAGTGTCATGGCCTGGCAATGATTTGAGCAAGAAAATGATGATGGCAGCGGGTGTAGGCTGTTTGATGAGGGAGGATGTTATGGATGCGACTTGAGCTAATCGGAGTGGTGCAGCAATCTGTGGCGATGGTTGTTGATGTCGATGAGGGTGTTGTAGATGCTGCCGCCTGCAAGGTGTCGCTAATGCGATTATGATTTGGGCTGAAAAGCGAGCTTGGGTATGTAGGCGACGGAGGTGTGGGTGGTTATTAGCTGGCAGTGTTGACATTGACAATTCCTATGTGCGGGAAAATATACGTCATTGTGATTGTGGTTATGAATGGAAATTTCAGCTAGCAATTGCTTAAGGTGAGTTTTTTAACTCACAACTATGTATAGAAATTAATGCATAAATTATATTTATCTTATTTATTATGCAAATTGCTCATTTGATTGGATTGCTTAGTATATTGGCTTGGATATTTGTTGATGTGAAATGATTGATTGTTATTATTGGGTGGAAGTGTTAATTTTCTAATGAAACTCTGTCCGATTGCAAATTGAAATAAATATTTATTTGTATGTCATTGTGTGAATTTTATGAATGACCGGAGTTTGATGGAACTTGATTCGGGTCATGCGATATTTGTAGTGATATTCATTAAGATGTTTGTAGAGTAACTTTTACTCCATAATTATATATATAAATATAGAGAGATTTATTTTCTTTTTAAATGAGTGTTTGAAAAGAAAATATTATTTAAGGGTTTTGAAATTTTATTGAAAGTGTATTATAAATTGTAAAACCCCTAATTTTAGTTTAACATTATTCAAGAAATTTAATTAGATAGATTAAATAGAACAATGTAGTAGGACATGTGGATGAGATTTGATAATTAATTAGGTTAGGCCTTAATTAATTAACTAGTAAGATTGTTTTAAAACTTAGCATATAAAGAATATATGGGGAGGGAAAAACAGGAATAGATCCATCTTTTATCCCTTAAACCATCACCTTCTCATTCACTCTCATTTTGCATCCAAAAACAATCACAAGGAAGAAATAGGGCCGGCCCATTAATCAAGGTAGAAGGAAGAGGAGATCAAAGAGGATTCAAAAGATAAAGCTTAAGGAAGCTAAACACCATCAAATCTCAACTCCAACGTCTAAATTAAGGTGAATAATTAATGAACCACCTCTTTTATCTTTGTGCTGAATTCGGCTATGGGTAATACCCAAATTTATTTTGATTGTTTTGCCTTGCTATGAATGAATGATTATTGTTAGGATAGAATATTGACTTAAGGAAATTTTTTTGAAATTAATTGAATGAGTTTTAAGGGTAACACCTAAGTTTTTGACCTCCAAATGATTTGATTTTCTGGTAGGTTGTGTAAAACATTATTTTGAAGATAGATATTTAATGTCATAATTTTCCAAGCTAAGATGGATATTTTATGAATTTCCTAAGGAGAAATTAGCTTTTATTTTAGGTTTTAATTATTATAAATAATTAAATAATTATTTTGGTCCCATAATTTTGATAAATGAAAGAATATGTTAATTCTGAATTTCTGTGATTTTTGATGATTTATTTTCTACTATTTATGAATTATTATGAATTTATTTTGCTAGAAAAGCATATAAATCAATAATTAATTAAGGATATTAATCAATTAAATGGTTAAATGATTTTTGGGAAGTTAAAAATGATTTCCGTAAATTCTAAAAAGAAATTGTAAATTTTTTCTCCCAACCAATCATATTTTGACAAACAATTATAGTAGGTAAAAACAAATTGCTTTAAAAAGAAAGAAAATAGTTTTTTATGATAATTACCACTATGCCATTGACATGCAGCATCTCATAACATCCGCCATCGATAATAGTTAGCATTATAATGAAGGGTGGCATAGATACGAACAATGCATGAGATACTTACGCCGTAAGTATGTGATGCATTGGATCATACATGCGGCATTGCTATTATGGGAATAACGCATCTCATGGTAATGAGAATCATTAATGGTATAAGTTATAAATGCCAACATTATGTGTTTTGCGGCAAAATAGCTGAAGTACAATGCTTTCATCGTTACTTTATCAATGCTATAACTTTTCATCATTGTTTTTAATAATGCCACTTGTTTTCTATATCGACGTCATAACTTAAAGTAGGGAAGACGCAATCATTATTTTCAATATTAACTATTTTATGGTAATGATGCTGCTATTACCTGTTTTTGGTATAAATAAAATTTATGTCATGGGTTGTCAATGCCAATACCCTATGTTTTACAGCATAGAGGCGAAGTACTATGTTTTTCAACATTATAGTATTAATGCAACAAGTGACTGATTTTGGCGATAATGCCAAGCATCACTGATGTTGCTACTCTTTATTTCAGTGTTTGTGAGACTCTGTTTTGTGCTAACTAAAAGTATGTTTTGAAGAGGCAAGATAGCCTATGTTTAAGAATATCGATAACCTTATGATTTCAGCAGTTAGCCATGTGATTTATAAAATCGTGTTTTTGTTTTCTAACTTTGGATAGAGGTTCGATATTGTTATGGCGACATGAATGACTTAAGTTTTTCACGTTGCTATATTAAATGGTGGGGAGCCATACGTATGATGATTTCGACGTTATTCATTGGGGATACCAATGTATATTATTTTATAATTTAGACACCAACCATTGGGGATACCAATGTATTTTATTTTATAATTTCGACATGGATCATTGGGGATACTAATGCATATCATTGAGATGTTATAAGTTTGAGGGATACACAACTTAATTGGGGACACCAATAGACATAGGTTAAACATTTAGGTTAAACATGAATTAAATTGATATGTGATGGGTTCATAGTTATCCTAGTAAAACTATGGGATGTGTGGTGGATAGTCCACATCATGCTAAAGGCGGATAGTCTATATATGGTTGATGAAGGGTTCATAGTCATCCTAGGAAAACTATGGGATATGTGTTGGATATTCCACATCATTTTAATTAAATGAAATATGTGAGATGGATAGTCCACATAACTTTGATAATGAAACCATATGCGATGGGTAGTCCATATGGGAGGGCATAGATAACAAATATAAATGTTTATATGTGAGATGGGTAGTCCACAAAAGTTTAAGATGGATAGCCAAATGAAATTAAGATGAATAGTCTAATAAACTGGGATTGGTAATCTAGGGTATGTTTGCATGATTGCATATGATTATGTTGATATGTTCTAACCATTGTGGATGCAGGAACACAGTTGTTTGCACCAAAATTGGTCACAAACACCCAATAGCCGTTGAAAGCACCAGTTCGCAATCACAGATCACAAATACCAAGTATTCAGAATAATAAGTATGCAAATCACTCAGGAAACTTAATAAAAACAGTAAATGACACAGGATTTATAGTGGTTCGACGATCTTGCCTACGTCCACTCTGAAGTTGATGATTTTATTGATGTTCACTTGATGATTACAATTTCTTCTGATGTAGTACAACTGATTGATTATATTCTGAATCTAAGGAAGCAGTGGTGATTCTGAGTAAATCTGGCAGAGTCTGGGCGCTCTTTAGCTCCTGAAATTGTCCGACCTCTTTTCTGAATGACCAGGGGCTCTATTTATAGGTGTAGGAGGCTGATATTTCGCCTAAATTGAAGGGAGACCAGTTCTGGCACGTGAGGGGGCCCACATGGTCAAAATCTGGAGATCTGGGCCCACTTTGGGATCGATTCGACCCTTGGTTCGAATCGATCAAGAAAGTGTCCAATCGAGCTGAAAATTGGTGTGGACATTCTTCATCATGTGTTTAAGCTTCTGTGAAAATTTCGTAGCATTTGGACTTGTAGATCTCGATTTATGATCGATTCAAAATTGCACTTTAGACGGACACCCTTGCTTCGAATCGATACCTTCGACTCGATAGGGTCGAATCGATCGCCTGAGCATGTGCTTGGTGACGTGGCTCGCGTGTTTCTCGGGTCAACCCGTCTTTTTCTTCGAGTTTTACTGGGTCGAATCCATCGTTTTAGCCGCGTTTACTTGGTGGACTCTAGATGTTGGATTCGAAGGTTCGCCTCCTTCGAATCGATGGAACCGGTACTTGTTCGAATCGATCAGGATATGTTACTGCGGATCGATTCGAAGTTGTCTCAACATAGGGATTCGAAGGCAATGGAGTCGAAGCACCCTTAATCGTATGGATTCGAAGGTCTTCTACCTCGCTGGATTCGAACTGAAGGCATGCTTGATGGAGTCGAAGTTGAAGTACTTCTCATGGATTCGAAGCAATCAGGGGAAACTTGTTGGATTCGAACATGTGGCTTTGGGTGATGGATACGAAGTTTGGCCATATGATCGATTCGAACAAGATGGTCTTGGGACTAATGTGTGCTCGATGGATTCGAAGTAGATGGATTCGAACCATATGGAGACGAACTCAAGGCTATGTCCTTCACTTGCGTCGATGATAACTTGGGCGTACGAACTCGGATTGACTCGAAATTTGGGATGTTGCTTTTTCTAGCCTTGCTTGACATGCCTTATCAATTGTAGCCTGATCCGGACTCGGACAAAATTCATCGATATCCATGGTGAACTTGTAATGTAACTGCCCTACAGGATGGACTGTCATTGATTTCTAGTCAACTTTTTGGTGTCACGGCCTTGCCAAAAGGCGGGATAACATTTGCCCCCAAAAACATGCCTAGCGATAGGAAGGTGTGTTTTGAAATGCCATAAGCTAGATGTTCATATCTTGTTGATGAATTGCAAAGAAATTGATAGTTTTTCCTGGCCACAAATGACGATCGTTCGCGACCGTATGTCATTTGAGGAAATATGGGACCGTTCGAGGTCAAATGCCATTCGCGGCAAATAAAGAAATAGGACCGTTCGCGGTCGGATGCCGTACGAGGCAAAGTGTGATCGTTCACGATCGAATGTTATACTAAATGAAGTGTGACCGTTCGCTATCTAGCATTTCTTTATGGCCCCAAATGACGACCGTTCGCAATCAAGTCATTTGAGTTAGAATGCAATCGTCCGCGATCTAGCCTTTTTTATATGACCTCAAATGACGACCGTTCGCGATCAAGCCATTTGAGGTAGGGGGTGCCGTTCGAGGCGAGTTGTGATCGTTCGCGATCGAGTTCCGTTCGAGGCGATTTGTGACCGTTCGTGGTCGGGTGCCGTTCGTGGCGAATTGTGACCGTTCGAGGTCGGGTGCCGTTCGAGGCGAATTGTGACCGTTCGAGGTCGGGTGCCGTTCGTGGCGAATTGAGTGTCCCCGGGGAGGGACTTAGTATCATCAATACCAGGTTTCACGTTCGGGTGAATTCCCGGATTGTTTGTTGCAACGGTTTATCGCCATCTCAGAGCATGCCTAGGGACCGTTCGCGATCCCGTACATGTGTAAGTGGCTTAGCCGTTATGAAATCGCAAGTAGCATTTTTTCATTGAAAATAAGTCTTTAGCAGAAATGTTAAACAAAATCAAGTTCAAATATTCAAATCAAGATGAAGCAAAAGTAAAGCAAGGATGTCAAAGTGTAAACTCCCACAACGATAGGGTTAATAGTCATTCAGAGCATGCCTATGGACCGCTCGTGATCTCGTACATGTGTAAATGACTTACCCGTGTTAGTGAGAGGTTTATGACTTGTCCATCATTATTTCAACTAATTGATAATCATACGATGTCCCGGCTCGGGGGCACTCCTGGCTGATGTAGACGGTGGTCGCTCTGGCTCCACCGCTGGTGCTTGCCTTCTCACATACTGAAGTAGCATACCATTCCTGATGTGCCCTTCCACTTCATCCTTCAGATGTCTACAGTCGTTAGTGTTATGACCATTCAGTTCGTGGAATAAGCAATATCTGTTTGATTTCCTCTCGTCAACTGTGGAGTACCTTCGTATTGGCCTACGGTAGGGAACTTGCTCTCGTGTATCTTGGTAGATTCGCTCCAAACTCTCATTCAGCTCTGAGTAGGTGGTGAATCGTGGCTCTCTCCGCAGTCGCTTTGGCCCATCACCACCATCCTCAGCCTTTCGTTTTCCTTTATCCTTGCCTGAATCCTTTTCGAGAGGCTTTTTGTCTTTAGTTGCATAAACTTCTATTCCCTCTCCTTCTTCTCTTTCAGCATTAGCGTCTTCCAATCGCAAAAACTTTTCTGCCTCGTGATAGAATTCTCCTAGGTCCATAGGCGGATCCTTAGTTAATGAATTTTTGAATTCTGTGCCGTCAGCTACTCCGGACACAGCTGCCATCATAACCATGGATGGATCTGGCCGATACACCGATTCTACTGCCGCATTGAACTGTGTCAGGAAATTCCTCAAAGACTCGCTAGCTTTCTGCTTTAGCGTTGCCAAACTCATCACATTCTTGGGTCTTGAAATGTGAACCCTGAATTGCCTCATAAATTTCTCAATCAAATCGGTCCATGTCCCAATGGAACCGCTCTCTAGCTGTCTGAACCATAAAGCTGCTATGTCTGTCAAATACAATGGGAAGCACCGGGCCATGACTTCCTGTGATGCCCCCAGCACTTCCATGTGCCTTATATACCTCGTTAGATGGACCGCAGGGTCCGTCCTCCCATCATACCTTTCTACTGTTGGCAGTTTGAATTCTGGTGGGTTCCTAGCCAACCTAATCGCAGGAGAAAAGGGATTCCTGTTCACGTCTTCAAGATCTCTGTTTACTAACCCCCCTCTCATGGCTCGCCTGACCATCTCTGCCAATCTATCATTGTCTCCAAGCTGTAGTCCTCGTTCACTACCTTCGATCGGCCCTCCGAGTCCGTGTGAGCTTTCGGTGTCTGCCCCTCTGGCTGAGCGTTCATCCCTCTATCGCTGCCAGGTTGCTCGGATGTCCTTGTCTCTCTTCTCGGGTTCGGATCAACATGTCCTAAGTGTGTGCCCCCCAGCTCCGGCGCTGCACTAGATGGTCCCGCTCCCTGATTTTGCGCTCCAAGTTGTCCAATCTGTTGAAGCAAATTCTGGATCATTTCCTCCTGTCTCTTCATCATTGTCTCCATCTCATCCCTGGTGATGAAGATCGATGCTTGGTTTGCTCCTGAGGAAGCCTCTTGACTCCCTTCGTGCTGACTTTGTTCTGGTCTCTGCCTCCTACTTGTTTGTCTCGTCATGATTCTTCGGATCTAAATCTCTTAGCCGTCTGATTCAACTTTTAAATGATAGAACTCCTAAGTTCAGTTCTCAGTGAAAGCACCAAAATGTTTGCACCAAAATTGGTCACAAACACCCAATAGCCGTTGAAAGCACCAGTTCGCAATCACAGATCACAAATACCAAGTATGCAGAATAATAAGTATGCAAATCACTCAGGAAATATAATAAAAATAGTAAATGACACAGGATTTATAGTGGTTCGGCGATCTTGCCTACGTCCACTCTGAAGTTGATGATTTTATTGATGTTCACTTGATGATTACAATTTCTTCTGATGTAGTACAACTGATTGTATGATTATATTCTGAATCTAAGGAAGTAGTGGTGATTCTGAGTAAATCTGGCAGAGTCTGGGCGCTCTTTAGCTCCTGAAATTGTCCGACCTCTTTTCTGAATGACCAGGGGCTCTATTTATAGGTGTAGGAGGCTGATATTTCGCCTAAATTGAAGGGAGACCAGTTCTGGCACGTGAGGGGGCCTACATGGTCAAAATCTGGAGATCCGGGCCCACTTTGGGATCGATTCGACCCTTGGTTCGAATCGATCAAGAAAGAGTCCAATCGAGCTGAAAATTGGTGTGGACATTCTTTATCATGTGTTTAAGCTTCTGTGAAAATTTTGTAGCATTTGGACTTGTAGATCTCGAGTTATGATCGATTCAAAATTGCACTTCAGACGGACACCCTTGCTTCGAATCGATCCCTTCGACTCGATAGGGTCGAATCGATCGCTTGAGCATGTGCTTGGTGACGTGGCTCGCGTGTTTCTCGAGTCAACCCGTCTTTTTCTCCGAGTTTTACTGGGTCGAATCCATCGTTTTAGCCGCGTTTACTTGGTGGACTCTAGATGTTGGATTCGAAGGTTCGCCTCCTTCGAATCGATGGAACCGGTACTTGTTCGAATCGATCAGGATATGTTACTGCGGATCGATTCGAAGTTGTCTCAACATGGGGATTCGAAGGCAATGGAGTCGAAGCACCCTTAATCGTATGGATTCGAAGGTCTTCTACCTCGCTGGATTCGAACTGAAGGCATGCTTGATGGAGTCGAAGCTGAAGTACTTCTCATGGATTCGAAGCAATCAGGGGAAACTTGTTGGATTCGAAGCAATCAGGGGAAACTTGTTGGATTCGAACATGTGGCTTTGGGTGATGGATACAAAGTTTGGCCATATGATCGATTCGAACAAGATGGTCTTGGGACTAATGTGTGCTCGATGGATTCGAAGTAGATGGATTCGAACCATATAGAGACGAACTGGAGGCTATGTCCTTCACTTGCGTCGATGATATCTTGGGCGTACGAACTCGGATTGACTCGAAATTTGGGATGTTGCTTTTTCTAGCCTTGCTTGACATGCCTTATCAATTGTAGCCTGATCTGGACTCGGACAAAATTCATCGATATCCATGGTGAACTTGTGATGTAACTGCCCTACAGGATGGACTGTCATTGATTTCTAGTCAACTTTTTGGTGTCACGGCCTTGCCAAAAGGCGGGATAACAACAGTATATGGTTATTGTGGCTTGGTTAAGATTCTAGTGAGGGGACAACCCGTTCTACTCAGCGGCGTGGTCTCACTAGATATCTATTGGTTCAAGATGGAAGGTTATTATTCGTACTAGACTGTTTGTCTGACCCGAAGTTTTTGTTTTTCTCCTTAACTCTTGGATACTCATTTGAGTGAGTCGGAAGTAAGGATTTCCATGTTTCCAGTAAGACGAATAGGCTTCTGGAGACGTGCAGAAGGCAATCTAGATATTTATGAGTTCTTATCTAATCTGCTATGTTGTTTGATTTTGTGTGTAGGGATGTAATGACAAGTTATATAATTGCCAAGTGTTAGACTCTGATCCACCAAGGAGGCATATGCATATGTCGCTCTTGCAGTATTTTGTAATAATTATATTTTCTCTGAATGTGGGATTGCGAATGAGATTACGTAATGAATATGGAATATTAATTGTGAAATGAAATGTGAAAGTTTTCCATTAAATTGTGTTTTTTTCATACTCATGTGCTTCTGATGTTGCTGATATGATTAACATAGCCATATTTTTTCATTGGAAATTAATATTATTGATGACTGCAGTATCCATAGCGCTTAGTTTCAGACCTCAAAATGGGGGATGTTACATAAATAATATTATTCCAAAAAGATTTTATTATAAAGATTATTATTTAAATTTATTAATCTATCGAAAAGAGAGTTATAGTTAGTTTTAAATAATTATTTAAAGATTGTATACATTTCTAGAAGTAAGAAATATTTTTCTATTTAATATTTCAAGTAATTTTAAAAGTTATTTTATAAGTGATAAGTATAATTAAGAGTATAAGATGTTTATTATACATATTTGTTAAAATGATATACTACAATATTTTTATGATGGCTTCTTCCCATCGCATCGATTTTTTTGTTATAAATGATTTATTATTAAATATTAGTTTGATTATAATATTTATTTATTTAATTAATTGGCTTTTTCATACTTTCTTGAGTTTTCATTTCCTATATTGATTACGATATTGTGAATGATTTACTGTTAATATTGATTTGAGTTATACTTTTGGGATGATATGGTGATGGCATCTTTATATTTGATTTGTAAGATTTTATTTCTATGTGATGAGAAATTTGAATAAACGGTTTAGTGATACTGTCTGATATGGGACTTTTGGTAATACTTTTTCGGTTATTCATCGGACTTGTCATATAGAAATGTCTAATGCAGATCGAGTGTAGTTTATAAGCTTTGAATAATTATCCAATTAACATGTAGTGGTATGAGACATCATTGTGTTATTTGTTTGATCATTCACTATAAGTAAATGTCACTCAAATGAGGATTACTCTCATATGTATATGTGATACTTGGTGAGGAGTATCGTATTATTAGATGTTGTCTTATGAGAGTCGTTTGTCAGCCAATGTTAGAGGTATATGTAGCTACAGGCTATGAGTACTATATGACCATCCACATACTGTCCAGCTCTCTTTATTTTTCGAAAGTGAACCAAATTGGTCAGTATATACCCTAGCGGCCTGGTCGTGGGGTCGCGCCCCAGATCTGCGACATTGTAGTTATATGTCCTTTTGATGTGAATCATTGTACTGGTAGTGGTAGATGGGTTGTTGCCCATAGCTCCTTGTGTCACTTGTGCCAGTAGTCAGTTACCATTAGGGGCAAAGGAGGATCGTCACCGGGGCTATGCGTAGAAGAGCTTATAGTGGATGGGGTCATGACGTCCGTCAAGGTAATTGAAGACTGTAGGAATAGACGGTTACTCTATGGTAGGCGAGTAGACCTAGATTCCTAGAGCAGGCTTGCGATAGGCAGGTGTTAGTCTCCATATTCGATTCAGGGTATGTGAGTGTAGTAGATTGGCATATAACTTGAAGACTATAGATGGTTACTCTGCGGTTGGTGAGTAGACCAGTGTTCCTAGAGCAAACTTACCTTAGGCGGCTGTTAATCTCCCGTTAGACTCATGGTATATGTGTGTAGTAGATTGTCATATATGTCTCTATCCTATAATGAGTTGACTAGACCAGAGACTGGGTGAGTCTAAAGTGTAGTTAGTCCCCATTATATCCATACTATTTGATGATGGTAATTTATAATATGAGACTGAGAGATATTTTAGGCATTACTTCGTTATTGCCTGACTTCACATGAGGATATCTCATTATTGATTGTTTCCAGATTTGATAGAGAATTCATGATATGGATGATTCACCCATACAATGTTGTTTTATGTGAATTCTGATTTGATATGTTTTATATGGGTGATGACATCTGCTGGATTTTGAGGCTGTTGCTATTATGTTACACTATTGTTAGTATGTCATCACCATTATAGTATGTATATTTTATATCTATGAATGTATTGACCCATGTATTTTGATATAGTCTAACCCATGTGTTATTTATATAATGTTTGAACCAAAAATGGCACAAACACGAAAATGATTGAGTAGAGAATAGAAAGTGAAGAAAAGTATTTACACTTCTACGTCCACTTAACTTTGTTGATGGTTTATAGTGCTATTTACACTTCTATTATTTCGGATCGGTATAAATTTGATACAAATCAGGACTTTAAAGCGATCAATTTCAGTTATCACATTCAATGTGGTTTTTCAGAAATTTAAATCTTCAAATCAAATCTAAGCAAACAAGCAAAAATCCTAAGCATTCATCCCGAACATTTGACTTAGAGCGTGCCTAGAGATCAACCTAGGTCTCGTACACGTGTAAGTGGTCCAAGTTTATTACCGTCCTAAGTAGTCATCTCAGATATCCGACTTAGAGCATTTCTAGGGATCATTCGGGTTCGCGTGTGCATGTAAATGGTCTGAGGTTATTATTGTCTTTATTCCTTAATAAGAAAAGCAAAATGCAAGAAAAGAAATGAAAAAACAAAGTGCGGGATTCAAATTCGACTTCCATCCATCCTGATCATGTGATGATTATCCACGACCTCGGTCCACGGCCACTTCCATTCGCTACGGATGATGGCTGCTCTTGTTCCACCCGCATAGGTCAGTTTTTCACATACTGCTGCAATTTGTTATTTCTGACCTGTTCCTCGATTTAATCGTGTAGGTGTCTGCAGTCATTTGTTTTATTCCCATCTAGCTCAAGGAATAGGCAATATTTTCCAGACATCCTTTCACGGTCTATAGGCTCTCCCCTTGCTGGTTTCCGATAGGGGATTTGTCCCCTAATATCTAGGTAAATTTGCTCTGGGTCTCATTCAAATCTGTATAAGAAGAGAATTTCGATTCCCTTCTTTTCCTCTTTGATCCTTCAAATCCATCATCCATCTTCCATTTTCCTTTGTCTCTGTTGGTCCTTCTTCGGGCCGTCCTCCGCCATTCACATCATTAATCTCTTCCTCTTCAACTTCAACGACCTCCTGACTCAGATGCCTTTCAACTTAATGATAAAATTCTTCAAGGTCCACTGGTGGATCTCGCTATAAATCAACCTTAAAATCTATCTTACTAGCCACTTCAGAAACTTCCGCCATCAAAACCACTGATGGATCTGGCCTATCTACCGTCGCAGTTGCCGCATTAAATCTCGTCAAAAAACACCTGAGGGACTCTTCAGCCCTCTGCTTCACACTAGGCAATGTCATTGCACTCTTAGGTCATGAGATATGGACCCAAAACTATCTCATAAATCTATCCACTAACTCCATCCACATGCTTATGGAGCTGTTTTCCAACTACTAAACCATAACGCTGCCAAATCCATCAAATACAATGGGAATCAGCATCCATTACTTCTTTAGATGCACCCAACACCTTCATGTGTTGGATGTACCTCATCAAATGAAATGTCAGATCCAACTTTCTATCGCACGTTTCCAATGTTGGTAGCTTAAAATCAAGCGGATTCCTAGCATACCAAATGTTTGGAGTTAATGGACCCCTATTCACATCTTCCAGGTTTCGGTTGGGCAATCCACATCTCATTGCTCGTCTCACTATCTCGGAAAGTTTGTCATTGTCATGCAAAGGAATTCTCAAATTAGCATTCCCAGCTTGCCCTCCATTTCCACGAGGGAACTCAAGCATGTACTGCCCTGGTTGTGCATCCATATTCTGATTCACATTTAAATGCTCGGCTACATTCCCTGGAGATTGACCGTTTTCGCCTAATCCATCATAGGCCATGCCCTCTTACTCTTATGGATCGGTACCAATCTGTGCTCATAAATCGGTACTGATCCATGCAACTTGTGCAGGGTTCACTCCATTTTGCTTCGCTTGGCTCCTAGGTGCATTCGCTTTAGCTCATGGCCTTTTGTTCTGATTTACTGTAACTCGGACTATTCTGACTTATCCAATTCTCTTGAAGAGATTCTCCATCATTTCTTCTTAAGAGAAATCATCCTTTCTTACAATCCATTCATAATGGTCTCCATCTCATCCATGGTTATATAGATGGATGAGGGATTGGCTCCTAAGGACGCCTCTTAGCTGTCCCCTTGTTGATTTCCTACAACAGCAGTTTTCCAAGTTGATCGTCTTGTAATTTTGAATCTTTCCAAGTCTTAAATCAATGAATTCAAGTGTTTCTTAATGAAAGCATCAAAATCATTAAACCAAAAATGGCACAAACACCCAAATGATTAATTAGAGAATAAAAAGCGAAGAAAAGTAAATTAAAAAGAGCGAGAAAAGAACACCCAACATTTTATAGTGGTCCGACTAATTCGTGCCTACGTCCACTTAACTTTGTTGATGGTTTATAGTGCTATTTACACTTCTGTTTTTAAGGATCGGTATAAATCTGCTACGGATAGGTATAAATCCCATGGTGGTCATAAGAGGATGTTATTAAGAATGCAAATAAGAAAAAGATCCTTCAAAATAAGCCCATTCCCTCCTATTTATAGTTGTAGGTTGCCTGTAAACTCATCCCCATGATCTCCACCTCGTTCTCCACATCCAAGACCTATTCCTTAGAAAAACTGGTGGACACCTCATCAAAATTCATTGATGGGTACCGATCCATGTTCTTGGATCGATACCGATCCATAAAATAGACATATGGACTGTTTTGAATGCTTTGTCCAAGCTTGGTTCCTGGTTAGTTTCGTGATTCCAAACTTGTTTGCACCATTATTAGCTTGTTTCTAAGTCCAAATGATGGATCGGTGGAAGAATGGAGTTGCTGACTTCGAGTGCTCGTGGAGATCGATATAGAATTGCATAGGATCAATGAAATGGAACGTGGAATAAGCTACTAGCATCATTATTTGTGTATAGGAGAAATTACGGTTAGATTGGGTGAAATTTGCTGGATCAGTACCGGTCCATGGTATTGGATCGGTACCGTCCAACACTTGGGTGGGTTTTGAGTTGTGGTTTCTTGGGATGGCTTTGCAGTTGCCTTATGATCTTAGATATGCTTGGTTTTCTGGACTCTAGGGCTACCTCTTCGGGCTCCTTGCCTTGATAGCTTGCAATTTTGATTCGTTAAGTTTGTTCATACACTGCCTTTTCAAAAGACGGGACAACATATAATACTCATGTCAGTTCGAGACATTTCAGGTACAAGGACAATGAGACTAGCATGTATTTTTCCTAGCTTAGAGAAGACTAGATATTCAGCAATGTAGTATATTATTTTGTATTGGCTCATGTATTTGTTTGACATCATGATGTATATCATACCTTTTATATTTTATGTATTATATCTTATTGCTGCGACTGACTCTATGGTCTCTGGTACTTACTATTATGAGGTTATATGAGAGTGCCATCATTCTAGATTGACCATACATCCCGATTGTAATATGATGTACCATGATGTGAAGAAGACTCCTATTGGGAAAGGATGAAGAAGGATGTTGGAACATTCATCTCGAACTTCTAGTTGGTAAAGGCTGAGTAGAAGAAGCCGAGTGGGTTGATGCAACCGCTCGAAGTTCCCGAATGGAAGTGGGAGCAAATTTTAATGGATTTCATTAACAGATTGCCAAGGACCAAAGGAGGGTATGACATCACTTGGGTTATAGTCGATAGATTAACTAAGAGTGCTCGATTCATACCCATTAAGTCTAACAGAATGACATCCAAATTGCCCGAGTTATATGTGAAATGGGTGGAGCAATTTCATGGTGTGTCGGCAAGCATTGTGAGTGACCAAGACCCTTTCTTCACTAGTGGGTTTTGAAAAAGCTTACAAGAGGTGTTAGGAATGGAGCTACATCTCAGTATAGCCTATCTCCCACGAACCAATAGACAGACCAAGAGGGTGAATTGTATATTAGAAGATCTTTTATGATCTTCCATTCTCAATTTTAGAGGCTCATGAGATGATCACTTACATTTGGTGGAGTTCGCATAAAAAATAGTTATCATTCTAGTATCGGTATAGCATCATTTGAAGCCTTATATTGCCCAACGTGTAATGCACCTTCATATTGGTGGGAAGCGGGCTAGAAACTAATACTGGAGCCATATATGATCAGAGAGACGTTAAAGAGAATTAAAATCATTCGGCAATGAATGAAGGTTGCTCAGGATAGAGCTACGCTAATAAGAGACATAGAGATTGGAGTTCTTTGTCAGTGGTATGGCATTTGTGAAGATTTCTCCACTAAGGAAATTTGTTCGATTTGGTAGAATGGAAAAGTTGGGGCCAAGATTCGTAGGTCCTTTTCCAATCGTAGAGAGTGGGAACCTAGCATATAGGTCGACTTACCTTAGAAGATGGCATGCACAACATATTCCACATCTCTCACTTGCGAAAGTTTATGCATGACTCAAGCATGACGATTGCATCAGATCAACTTGATCAAATCGATATTGAACCATAAGTTTCAAGACCTCGTAGGCCTCTTCGTACTGTCTGACGTGATACAAAACAACTTAGGAGAAATACGGTGGAGTTAGTGAAGGTTCAATAAGGTGAAAGTGTCGATGATTGCATGTAGAAAACTGAGGAGAGCATGAGGGTTGCATATCCGGAGCTCTTTGAGCGATAACGCTTAATGTTTATCGTATTTACTTCTACTTTTGATATCGTATAGGATAGTTTAGTTTCTCCAAGCTATGATAAGTTAACCTATATCATTGATTGCATGGCTGCTTGTTTAATATATTTGATGGTAGCTTATGATTCTTAGGCATTCTAGTTTACTGTAACACCCCATAAAAATTAATAAGAAATTAATTAACTAATAATAAGGTTTAAATGGAAATTTTGCAAATGTTAGAATTTGGTCTTGAAATTTACAATATTGCATTCGTGGCGATTTCCTGATCAACTTTCATATTTAAAGTTTTATAATCGGAGCTCAAATAGAAAAGTTATTGACATTTGAAGTTTTTGAATTTAAAATAGTTTGAATGAATTCAAATTCCAAATTTAATTAATGTTAACATTTCAACTTAAAAATGCTAATAAATATTTTTATGGTAGAGGGATGCTTAGGATTTAACGATGTTAAATAATAAACGTTGACGTTAAAAATAAATAGGGAAATAAATAAAGCAACTAATGCAGAAATAAATTCACGTTCCAAATAGGGACCAATTGACCCCCTCACCATGACTGGTCGACCACTTGAGGGTGGGTGCTTAACCGGTGAATGTGAGGTGACTAGAGTTTTGTTAGGCGCAAACGACCGAGATTTTATTATTTAAAACCGACTTAAATCCTACTCTTTGGATACCTTCTAATCACTACAAATATGAGGCTATCCTCCTCGCTTTTATTCACAAAAACATTTGGAATGCTATGCGAAGCTCTGTCGGTCTTCTTCCTCAACTAGATTCAAGAATTCAAATTCAAGGAAAAAAGGTAATAAATATATATATGTATATGTATATGTACATATTCGTTCTTTTACTTTTATTCTTCTCTATCCCTCGAATTATGAATCTAATTTATATACAATCTAATTATCGTATATTTCAAAAAGAAAAGGTTTAAAGGAGAAATTAGGAGCGGATGAGAATCAAATATAAAGGAAGGTAGGCAAATTCTCTTTAAGTGGACATCTTAGTTTTTCACATTTTCATATATTTGTATAGTAGAAGTTCGGATTTGTTTTATGCCTTGAGAATTTTGTTCATAAAAACCCTAAAATTATAATCCCAAAATTCCTCCAAAATGAAATGTCGATTCTTATATTTATTAGAATCTCAATTATTTTATGTTAAAATAGTAAAATTTGTTTTGTTATTGCGATTTGAATATTTTATATTCTGTTCCACTTCCAATTTTTCTCTATTGATGTGTTAAAGGGTTCTAAAAAGAAAATAAGTTAGGAAATGGTATGTAAGGTACGAATTCTCATTCATAATTTGCACTGCCAATATCCGTAATTTGAATATGAATCCCTTTTTCACTTCAAGTTCGTGTACATAAAAATTAAATAGGATATAAAGGGTTTAAATTATAAGTTTTATTCCTTGAAATTTAGATGTTGATTCTACTATATTAATATAAAATAAGTTTGGTATTTGATTGTATATTATTAATGCAAGTTTATTGTTTGGCTAAGGATATTAGAAAATTTGTAAGTTATAGTATGGAGTAAGACTTATGTAAATTTGGAAGTTTTGACATTTTAATGATTAGGGCGCAAAAATCTTTGCACACTTAGGAATTTTTAGTTAGCCTAAGTTGCGTACATCTGAATATATTAGCATATAAATATATTATTATCGCATAATTAATAACGTATTAATCACGTAGTATAAGTAGGTTAATAAACAACATTAAAACCCCTAGGAAGGAAGTTAGAGATAATTATGGAAATTTGTCCATATCTAAAGGTGAAATAAGGAGTTTTCCTTATATAGACTTAATGCGAAATGTGGTGAGGTATATATAGGAGTATGTTAGGAGTGTCGATTATGACTAATTTATAAGGGATGCAAAGTCAGTCAAAAATAAATAGAAGTCTACCCAGCTAATTTGGCTATCAGCAGTGTGACTTTAAAAATAATGTGAGACATCACTTATAATAAGTACCCATGGTAGACGTGAAGTTAGTCCCAATTCTCTAGGGTAAGTCTGCCTAGTTAATCTAGCTACCAGTCCTACAAATAGTTGGACTAGTGTGAGACATGACAGTTTGGGTTATTGATCATAATATGTAGGAATTGCTTCTAGGTCAGGGGTATTCAGTGGCTATTATAGGGTCCGCCACCTTCCCAATTAAGAAGTATTAAATGGTCGACATTATCGTTTAGGTGTGGTAGTAGGGGAATCTCAGGGGAAGGGTATCCAATTTAGGGTCGGGGTGCTAAATAGCTATTGTAGGGTCCGCCTCCTCTTCCCATGAAAAAGTATTAAGTGGCCTGATGAGATTTCGTGCGATGTCAGTTAGGGAGTACCAAGAGGGGTCCACCTTGGGTTAGGTATTAAATGATGGGGATCTGCCTAGATTATAGGTATTAAATGGTCGGGATCTGTCTAATTCCCTTTAAAGAGGTATTAGGTAGCTCAGGTACTTTCTCTCACATTGTTAGGACATGATTGACGGTAGTTGCGTGGGACTGGAAAGGGCTTTTAGCCTATATTTAGAGGTACATTATGGAGTTGGACTGGAAGAGCCTTCGGGCTTACAATTTTAGGTATATTTGGTAGGATGTAGTATATAATGCATAAGACATATTTCTTATCTAAATGATACTATCCAAATACTATTATAGTAAGACTTGAGATTTGCATTCATCATATGTTGATGTTCTAACGCCCTCCTAATTACAACATACAGGTTAGAGAGACAATGCTGATTTAGAAGATGACGTGGAGGTGAATTCTTATGGCAGTTACCTATCTATTTATGTTTTTGATATAGTTTAAGACATGTTATTGTTGTTTTTGAGATATTGTATTTTGGATATTTGAAATGATATGTTGTATTTATGAGATTTGGATTTTTATGAAACGGGTATTTATTTCTAATATTATATTTTATCCTTTCCGCTGTGAGATACTAATAGTATAGAAGATTACTCTTTATATTGTTCATTTAGTAAATTTTACCAATCAACTGCCAATTTTGGAATAGGCCTAAGGTTCGATGAGCTTTTATTGGGTCGAAAATTAATCCCGTTTCAAAGTGGATTGTTACAGTAACTATAGTTGACTATTCCTTGATTTATTTGGGAATTATGGGGATGAAATTCCTAAAGGGGGAGACTGTTATATACTGGAGGATCATAAAATATTATTATTTAAATCATATAGGGTCGTATGGCTCCATAATTTTAGAAAATGACTACTTGGGACATTTTCATCATTAGAATTTTTATCAAACAATTTAAACTCATATATTCTTGTAAAGCCTATAACTTTTGATAGCTGTTGAATTAGGGCTTGAAACCACTTCCACTAGATCGGGATGGTGGTTTCTTTTTCCATAGAGTAGTCGTAATTGGAAAATGGACTTACTGTTTAGGAGATATGGTCGTTTTAAATTTGGACTGCTGCACACCGGTTACTAGTTAATTAGTTAAGCATAAACTTAAGCCCACAATCCTGTTTCGGGATTCGTGCCTAATTAGGGCTATGGGATAGATCTAAATCATTTCCCACTACCCAAAAACAAGTCTAAATCCACATTAACATAGATTCCATCAAGAAAACCCACCTTTTTCATGCTAAATCAAGCCTAAACAATTATTATTCGGGTAATTGGCAATAGATTTTGGATTCATCTTTTGGTTGCTTTGATACTTTGATTCTTGCTGTCCATTTTAGATTAGGTGGGTAAAGTTGGTAATTTTGGATACTAGGTGAGTGATTTGGTATCCCTCACAATCCTATGGTTGTTTATATAGTTAAAATTAGCGTTTTTAAGTTGATTTCCATATCAAAACATTTTCAAACTTTAATATAACCATAATGACATGTTTATGGCCGAATTTAAAAAGATAGAAATGTATTTTAAATGGCTTTATAATCACTTAAGGATCATGTTGACATTTTTGCATAAAAATTAGAACTAGGGAACTATATGCTTACAATTCTTGATTGGATGACTTGAATATGTTTCTTGGATGTTTATGAATGATATTAGTTCTTATATGGACTATTTTGATATGTTTGTTAGTGCTTTTAGTGTAGTTAGGATGTGGTCGTTAATTTAGGCAAAACGGGGACAAAAATGCTTAAAACATGGTGTAACTTAGAGATGGGGTTCTTGCGGAGTTGGGAAGCATACATATCAAATCACAAGTTGATCGAAGTTGGTTTGAATGCTTAAATTCATTAAAGTGGAAACCTAAAATCAGATCGGTGGTAGTTACAAATTAGGTCGTTGGTGAAGCTACTTCGAGTCTGGGACAGGAAAGCTTCGAGGCAAGCTTGGGTTACAGAAAGAAAGGAGGTTTTAGGACTTAGCTTGAAATTTAGAGAGCGTACTAAACTCTATACCAACATCATTAGATTGGTACCAACATCTTTTTGAGTAGGTGTATGGGGGCGAGGACTTCAAGAAAGTAAAAAAAGGGGCTCTAAGCAAGCAAAGGAGTGAAGAGATCAGGGTATGAAGTACTTAGCCAGTTTAAGACAAAGTATACAATGTTGGCACCAACGTGACTCTATTCATGTCGGTACTTGCCAAACTCGCAAGGGATGCTCAGTAGGTCCTAGGGGTCATGCTGAAGGTGTTCGCTTATTCATTTGACGTTCGATTGCGATGTCGTAACACGATGAAGAATGATTACTAATTGGATGAAGCAAGGTTAAGGTGCTTTGTTGCAATGGTCTTGGGACTTTGAGCTGATGATTCTATGAATGATGTGAATGTCTAAACTATTTCGAAGAAGGAGACTCAATCGATGGAGTCGTGATGATAATTATCTACAAGGGTGGGTTTGAGAAAGGGAACTCATGGATATAACATTGATGGGTTCTATCCTGGAAAGAAGGAACATTGAAGGGTTCTGTGATGAATTGAAACTAGATGGAGCGAAGAAGGGCTCAGATATGCATGTTAAGGGATCGTTGATACTTGAAGTGTTTTCTGGTGCACTCATAAGCAAGGGTATTGTGAGAACGCTCATTGGGTACTTGGAATGGCTACCCCAAATCAATGAAGGGGTATATCTTGGATCGAGGAAAGGATCTAGTGTCAGCTATGGGCTGTGTAACGAACACCTTTTCGACCCTCAAATGTTGATACTAATACATCCACGGTATTCACGTGCTGAGCACCCAAGTGTCAAAAAGGCAGAATGTTAGGGTAAAATAATAGAAGAAAATAAAAAAACAAGAAAGAAGAGAACACAATATAAGAATCTCACAACGAAACAATAACATATAATATCAAAATGATACTTTTACAAAGGAAAACGGTATAGATACAATAATCAGAGAAAACTAACCTATCATCAGCCTGGACAGTTATAACAACATGTCCTCATAATTGTTAATATAAAAATAGACAAAGTAATGCAGTGGAAATAAAATCTACGATAGGGAACCATCCAGCTCCTCTCTCCAAGAGCTCCAATGATCATCAATGAAATCTGGAAATATACATGGGGCTAACCCGAGCATTATAAGAAGAATAACACCCGGATTAGTCCGGTAAACCAGCGTGAGAAAAATCAAGTAATTTGATATATTTAATGTTTATAAAACCTTTATAAATAAAGGTATCTTGTAAGACCACACCGCATATAAACAGATGGGTTTTTACCTTATGATAACCAAAAAATTTATATATAAAATCCTATGATATTATAATAATGTCTAAGGTGTTTAATATAAATATAACATAGCTGAAATGGTTCCATTGATTGCATTTGACAGCATATTCAGGTATACAAACAAAACTGCTAAGGGACGTTCGTATAAATGGATTTTCCACGGAAACCTCCCCAGTATACTCGTAAGCCATACTGAGACCAATCACCAATGACAAGGGTCAGAAACTACCTTCCGAGCATTGTATATCTCTAGATAAAATATACCATAAGGTAAACACAACCAGTCCATGCCCTAATACGTGAACCGAGTTTCATCAACTCCCCATGCACAACAAATCGATAAGCACACTCCAGATAATGGAGTAGATGTACCCCATATTTGGATTAGCTGAACCCGGGATCATGCATCCTATAGTGTCTTTAGACATTTTTCGATGTCGAGGCCACGTTCAGCATCTTCACACGACTTTTCAACAAAACTCGATCAAATAATGAATCCCACATGGATTCCATCATCTCAACAGATTTTGAAATCACACATGGTTTCCATTATTCCACTTACAAATCATAGAACCTGTATAATAGTTTTAGAGTGGTATTCGGTAAGTAAAACACTTACCGATCAAGGACTCTTTAAAACCAATCGATGAATTTTTAACTCAATTTCGTTTCTTTTGGAAGTAATCGAAAGCTAGACGCGTTTCGTAACAAGACTCCTCCCCAGGGGTTCTTATTGGTATAAATCTGCGATGCATTCCGTATACTTCCTAAGTTAAGTTTGGTCAAGGTCGGTAGTCGACTAATCGACTATCGAATCTTGAACGCTTGCTTATGGGAATCAAGGTTCCATACTTTACAAGTTTTCGACCTTTCTGCTTAACTATTCCTCGGCCTAGAAGAATGCCTATAGGTTAGAGCTCTATTGCTCTGTCCATACCTAACATCGGTCTTGACTCTCACAAATATAGAAACTTACTTGTTCGACTTTTAGTGTTAAGCATATTAGTACTAACATCTCATAAACAATCAAACTAAGGTCATTACATAGTTGTTGCTTATCATCCAAGTATAATCAAGTCACAAAAACAACTTTTAATCCCTTTATAATTAATTTATCCTTTATTAATTAAAACCCTTTTTATTAGTAAAACATCTTTTTATCTAATAAAACTTCTTTTATAAATCATGACATCCTTTATTAATAATACTCTTTTATTATTTAAAACTTCCTTTATATACTTGTACAAATATATTGGATTTTTTTATAAAAGATATATGCTTGTCTTTATAAATTTAACTATTCATTTATTCTTTTAATACTTAAAAAGTATTCATATACTTATTCCAGTGGTATAAGTGTATTCACAAATCGTTTAACAAGTTTTACTTGAAATATAATCAAAGAGATTAAAACAATTACTACCAAAACATTGTTATAATAAACTACTTCTCTTTTATAAACTAAACATATAACATTTTCTACAAAAGATTTCAATACTTGTTATTATCTTTAAAATTCCATTGTTAAAGATTTATAATATATCTTCCAAAATATAATTCAAGGGTTTAAAAGCAAATGTTGCAAAAACATTGTTTACTACAAACCCAAAACCATTTCATTTAATCATTATCTTTAAAACTCTCCTTTTAAAGGTTTAATTACATTTAAGGGTTAAAGACAAGTGTTGCTAAAAACAATTGTCACAACAAACACAAACATTTTATACTTTGAAAATATTCCTCTTTAAAACTCCCTTCTTAAAGATTTATTTATTTTAAGGGTTAAAGATAAATGTTGCTAAAAACAATTGTCACAACAAATCCAAACATTTTATACTTTGAAAAAATTCTTCTTTAAAACCCCCTTCTTAAAGATTTAATTATATTTAAGGGTTAAAAACAAGTGTTGCTCAAAACATTTGTCACAATAAACCCAAAACTATTAACTTGTATTTTTTTCTACTAAATATCTATTAGTAAATATCTAATTATTTTTCCAAGTATAATTAATAATAAGGGTTAAAAACAAGTGTTGCTAAAAACACTATTTACAACAACCAAAAACTATTTACTTATCCATTAATAACTTTAAACATTTTAAAGATCAGAGCATATCCACACTTATTAATTAAGGCAATACACTTTTAGTTGATTCCATAAAACAATTTATTTTAAGTTAAGTGTTAAAATCCAAACTCCCTTTATCATATTTATAAAATATTTAATTTAATATTTAAAACTTATATATATATATAGAAATATCTTTAAAATACTTATTAATATGTTGAAATACTTTTAAAACTACTTTAAATATACGATAATTATTTATATAGAATATTATGTAAAAATAAGGAATTTTGAAATAAATAGAAAAACAAGTTTTAATTTTAAAAGCTACTTAGTTTAGAAATTCATAATTAATTGTTAAAGACGTATTTAAACTTGAAACCAATTTTAAAACACTCTTTTATAAGTTAGGAAACAACTCTAGAAATATTAGAGAAAAATACAAAATTTAAATATTATTTTTAAACAAATTACAGTTTCAAACAGCAAAGATAACATTTCTGCAAAGCTAGCAAAATAATTCGCAGCAGCTCAAAAGTGTTTCAAAAGTTAACAGAGCAGTTCATAAGTGCTACCAAAAGTCATGGGCCGTCGTTTAAGGTGAATTTGCTACAACTTTGCACCTAGATTTCGACGACTTACCAAATGATTTTTAATCCATACATTTTATATTAGTTAGTATACTTTGGGTACTTGAAAGCTACGAAGAAAAATCCTAAAGAATATCTTTTAATTATTTTAGAGAATTTTCCTAAAACTTGGTATTTTATCGAACTGTACTTATATCGACTATTTTGCTATAACTTTTTGCACTTCGTTCAACTAGCTATCAAATGAATCAATCTTCAAAACTTTTCCAATAAGAATAATATATTATTCACTTGATTAATTTCTAAAGAAACCCCTAAGAAAGTTTCCACAAAAATACGCGTTATTTTCAAACACGGACTATTTTTGGAAGTGTCGCTATAGCGACCTTTTTACTTCAATCTTTTGTTACTTTGATTTACTTCCTCTATAACTTTCCAAAACATATTATTTGCTTTTCTAAACACTTATAGAAGTGTAGATAATAACCATACAAGTTGTTATAAGTTATGTTATTAAATCACCATTTTCACAAATTATAGTTTAAGGGATTACAAAATGCGTTTATAGTGACTATCGCTATACGGATAATTCTGTATTCAATTCAATAGTTAGTTTCATTCCATTTTATACACATATATGATTCCAAATTCAAATCATATTACTACTTAACATGTATTAATATATATACTAACTAATATGTCCACTTTAGATGTTTAAATGCGCTTAATTTAAACATCATAATTCCATTCTCTTTAAGGCAACTACTTTAACAAATCATATGCTTTTGAAAGCATATAATAAAAGTTTAGAACTTTAATTAGTTAATGTCTATTATTATATATAATAGAAAGTAATTTCATCAAGTAATTAACCTCATTCAAAGTGAGAATAACTCACTTTTATCAAACCAAAACTCTTCCTACCAACATTCAAGCATAACCACACTTCAACTAACATATCCTACTTCATCAAAACATTACTAAAACCCATCCTCTACCTTCCTAAACCACACAACTAAGACCATTCACTCCTCCTTGGCTCATGGCCAAGCCTTCCACATCACCATTGCTCACGGCCTAAACCACTACTTCTTCCTTCAAAACCCATGGCCTTAGCCTCCTTCCTTTCCCTTAATACCCACAGGCATAGGCAATTTTCCTTCCCCCAAAAGCACACGCCTAAGGCCAAAAAGAAGAGGAGAAGAGAGAGTGAAGACATGTGTTTAGAAAAGAATTTGAGTAGAAATGAATTGCATATGCATGTGTATTTATAAGCTTAGGATTTGAGTGGAAATGTTAGTAAAAACCCCTCCTTAACCCTGAAGTTAAGGTACATCCAAGCCATGCTCTTACACAACCATACCCCTAAAATAAGCCATGAAACATGGTCCATAAATCAAGCCTTGATTTAGGGATCCTTATGTACTAAATGTCTCTTTAATCTTACATGCTTACTTTAATTAATTTGATTAGGAAATGAGATATTTTAATTCTTAGTTAATGTTTTCATATGATAACTGTTCAAGTTGCAATATGTTCGCACAACTTGTATTGTATAAAAAATAGATTTTTAACATAACATTTTTCGGTCATTTTTAAGTATTTATCCAAAGTGTATACTTTTGTAAACACATTTCAAAAATAATTTTTCTAATATTAGGTATAGATTAAAAAGCATTTAATAATCTTATAAAATCATATTTAATTACATTAAATCTTGGATTCAAATATTTAAATAATTTAGATATTTACAAACGAAGTGTTTGAAATTCCAGGCCGTTATAGGCTGGTGTTCGAGTACATAGAAAACTAGGATTTTTTCCATTAACCATTGGTAGAGGAATTGTTATTTGAGTTATCATATATCTAGGGAACATTGAGTAACAGGGGGGATTGTTTGACGAATGTTATGTGTGCTATAATGCTATAGTTATTAATTGTCACTCTAGGGATGTAACATGACGAAGGTATCCAGGAGATCTATATCTAGACACCCGATGGTATACCATGATGTTTGTATACTTTATGATGATAGTAGAGTAGCATATGATCATTGTTGTGTGCTAACTCTATGAATGTAGGGACTGGTTTGATATGATCCTTATACCCTTGTTCCTTACTATATCAACTTGTATAGTATTCAGATATTTTTTATCGCTCACACCAGACTGTTGTCTGGCTCGAGGTTTTATGTTTATCTTCTTATTATCATGAGTACTCCTAAATAAGTAGACTATATAGTAGGTTTAGGTGGTATGTGGTGCTATGCAATGGATGAGCAGAAAATGGTTCTTTCTCGTATTATACATGGACTTACTATTGCTTATTCCGCTATGCAACACTGTAGAGCCTAGGCAGTGTTTTCTATTTTATTTAGAGATGGATACCTTTTGAGTTCATTTTCAGTTGTATAAACTTTATTTCCATTTTGTATAACCATATGAACTTGTGCACTCTGATATTTATGGTTTATTTAGTTATTACTGTCTCGCTTGTTTTACACCTATGATTGATATTATATTTTATTCGATGCTCCATGGGATATACGACAGGTTCTGTGATTATCTTATTTTCTTTACAACCTTGATAACCAACCTGCATTGGCCGACCATCATAGCAGCACACTATACATGTATATTGGATGTTAGAGGTCTAGGGCAATCATCACATATATATCTTATATATATATATATATATATCATACTTCGACATCTTACTAATCGTAGGACAAAGCGGTCAATTCCCATGAAACTCTAGGATAAGTTATATGTCTATATTGTTATGATGACTATATTGTGAATATGAATATTATAACATATTAAAATATAAAATCAAAATAAATCAATAAATTAATTTTTAGTTAAATTACTAATAAGTTTGTTTTAAACATTAACCATAACTAAATATTTTAGTCAAATTAAATAAATTAAAATATTTAAAAGCTCTTTTATTAATCAAAACATTAAATTTGATTTAGTATGAACAAAATATTATTTACAAGCAGAAAATAAAGATCTTGTGCAATTTAGTAAAAGGTAAAAAATTGAATTAACCATTTAACTCATTTGTCAATGCACCTGATTAAATAATTAAACTTTGTGAGAGCAAATTACCTTAGTAAGCAAGACATTGTTGTATAGGCAATTAGGTGAATGATGGTGGCCTTCATAAGTACAGTTTACCAAAATAATAAGGGTAAACACCTAGGTGAATGATAGTAACTTTCGTGGGAGCAACTTACCCAAACCAAGATGGTAAACACTACAGTGGATGATAGTAACCTTCGTGAGAGCAATTTATCAAGGTGCTAAACACCTTAGTGAATGATACTAACCTTTGTAAGAGAAATTCACTAGAGTGATGTGGGGAAAACATGTAATGGAATGGCAGTAAACTCTGCGAGAGTAAATTGCTAAGATAAGATAAACACCTAGGTTCACAACAATAACCTTCATAAGAACATCTACAGAGTGATGAGGGAAAACACCTGTAGAATGAAAGTAACCTCCATATAAGAGAATTTACAAGAGAAGTTAAACATCTAGGTGAATCATAGTAACCTTCATGAGAGTTGTATGAAGAAAATACCAAGTTAGAAAGATGTTAACCTTCACAAGAACCAAGTGCTATTTTGAATGAATTTATTCTTAGGTAAATGGTAGCAATCTTCACAAGTCTTTTGTACCGAGGTTAAAGCCAAGTAAGTCTGAGATAAATAAAATGAGAAAATGATTAGATAAGAATCTTAGCACATTAGCTTTATATAAAGGTGGAATTTAACTTGGGTAGTTATGACATGAAGGTTTTTCTTAAATCTAGGATCGAGACTTGGTTATACAAAAAATGAAGATGTATAAACATAAGTATACTAGTGAGGGGAAAACTTGTTCCACTTTATTGTGTGGTATCACTATGAATTGTTTATGTTATGAATTGTTGTGGCTAATATTGTTCATCAAAAGCTTACGTTTGACTTGAAGTTTATATTTTCCTCTTTAACTTGGTACTCAATTGCATAAGTTGGGGATTGTAGGTTAGTAAGTGTTTGTTCAATAGCTGAAGGTGACGACCAATGAAGGATGATTTATTTTGCCATTCATCGTGTTATGTTAAACTCTAGTCATCCATTGTGATATTGTCATATACGAATCATGCTATATTTATGTTGTGTATTATATTTTTACTCTACAATGGAAACATCGACTAGTTAATATTTTTTGAAATGATGAAGTCAGTTTGTTTAAGTACTATACCTCTTTATTATTTTATCATGCATATGATAAATACATATTATCACTTGAAAATAAGATTATAGTGACTGCATTGTTATGGTATTCATTTTCATGTCTCAACATGAGTGATGTTACACACTCGAGTTTTAGATGAAACATCAAATGTTTCTAAAGAGGAAAGGTAATGGAAACGAGAGCTAAGTTGAGTAAATATTGAAAGATATAATGACACGTGGATTCATATTGGTTCAGGGTTGTCCCTATATCCATTTCTTAGAGCATTTCTTATTTACGAGCCTTTTTTCCCAGGAATAAATTAGGAAGTCATTAATGATTTTTGAGGAATGCTCTAATAAAATAATAGTAAAAAAGTAAAAATGATGTGTATAGTTTTCATTCTCTCATCTTATCATGTTTCATTCTCTCATCTTATCATGTCATTTGGAATGTGGACCCTTTATATATAGGGTTCTTAGGGCAGTGCGAATTGCTGACTTTGAAAATTGGCAGGTTAGCATTGGAAAATGTGTCTTGATCTTGTTAATATAGTAGGTTACATTGATTTTTAATGTGATTTTTTGTTGATTCCACATTTATTATCTATAGTTTGTGCATTTAACTGATGGATAATATTAATTAGCTACATTAATGAAGGCATATACATTTTATATTTGACAATTCTTAGCCCTTAGTTGAAGGGCTACTATATTGTTTTAGGTTATGGAATGTAGATGAGTGTCATGTGGAAAATTTAAGGGAATTTGAACGCTTTGATATTTTTGAAGTAGGTTGAATACATATAAGGCATCTAGTGTTATTATTTTGAAATAATTATCACTCTTATCATATAATCAAATGATGTATTTGACTTATTTGAGAAGTTTAATATAATTGTCTTATCTTGGCTTCGTAGGAGAGTATTTTTCATTGAATAGAAAAGATTCATAAGTTTCAGTTTTGAAGTTCAAATTTATGAGAAAAGTAATAAAGATGTGGCTTATTTTCATAACTATGGAGATAAAGTCTTTCGGTATTGCAAAAGCTTTTATATTCTGCCTCACTATATAAATATCTAAGTAGAGATTGAATATTAAGTAAAATATTTTAGTCACTAATTAAGGACCAAGAAAAGACTACAAATTTCAACCTTTAAATTTAGAAATTAGAGAATGTAATGCAGCCTCTAGCTAGTTACAAAAATAGTGATCGTATACATATCAAAATGCATCTCTCATTGATCTAATGATATTTAAATATATAAAAATGTAATGCTCAAGTTTTATTTCTCCCTTGAGGTCTAATGATTAACGATTGATGTGATATATAAATAAATGTTTGTAATTGTATAAATATAATTAAAAAATTTCACTTTCTCCTTTAATTAAGGTCCATAAATCCTTTCATGCACTACCACAGTTACTATTATTTATTTTTCTTTTCCACGAAACTACCACTGCTATCTTTTAAATCCTACCCAAATGTATCACAAGAAGGAAAACACAATCTATTGGTTAAGTTTACTTACACTTAAGAGCCTACACATGCAGATCTAGAAAACATGGACTTTTTGTGCCATAGTCCTAGTGTTTCTCTAGGCCAACCCAAAGGTACTTAATTCCCTAGTCGAACAATTTTTTTTAATCTTTTTTGGCCCTTTATTGGATAAACAATAATACATTTATATGTATGAAACAAATGAAAATTCTAGTACATAATTTAATATCGATTACAAAATGTTGGTCAACTAAATCATTTAAATTACAAGCTAAAATATCTAAATGCATAATATCCCAAAATATTTTTTTTGGAACATAGTTCTAACTGCTTTATTAATGATATTAAAGTGTAAATATATACAGCCTATATGAAAAGAAAATGAAAATTCATATTTACGCTAATATACAATTGGTCGAAAACCTACAAACCCGCTACCCGCATTTCAACTTAGAAAATATATGGTCTTCTCGAGACTTCCCACACCGCATCATTCATTAGATCATTCTCTTTAGCACCTAACTTCCTAAAACATCCATGGCGGTTACTACCAATATGTCCAACACTGAAATTTATCGAATGCCAAACTCCTGTTAATTGTATTCTTACATCTTCTCTGATATCCAATGCTATCGACATCAGAAACTAAACACCACCAATCCAAAACGATTAATAGAAGCCTAGTTACAAGCTCGTCCTTTTGATTTTGCCTAGATCTATGGTAGATCTACATAGATCTCACCATGATCACAACATGCAGCTCAAAGCTCTCTCGATTAGCTAGTTTTCTCCTTCAAATAATTAGATCTACCTTCGCAAGTCCTGCTTTGAGCTTCACCTAGGCAGATAAGCGGAACTCTTTTGCTTTTCTTTTAAATTTTCTTATCCTAATAGTTTGAGAACTCTTGTTTGTGGATATTATGAACAAGTCAAGAATAAGAGGTGGCCTCTACCGAGGTTACTATTTGGCTCATTTGATCATTCGTTTGAATAATTATAATTATTATTTTATTTCCCGCTATTAATAAAATGAGTGAGCGAAATATGTGAACTAAAATAAGGAATAATCCATAACCAAGAACTAAAGGTATGGCGACAAATCGTATGACCAAAAGAACTAATAGATCTTCTTTTCCAAAATTTCTTCTTCTCTTCCAAATCTTTTTCTTCAAATTCAGATCTATACAAACTTCTCTATCTCTTCCAAAACCTTCTAAAAAAAGATTAAGATAGCAAGAAAACAAATCAAAAGGAGAAAGTCGTAGTGGATCCAAACCTGACTAGAAAAGGAAAAGCCAAAAGGTGAGTGATTAAACCCACTCACGCAATACTAAAATTTCCATTGCAAGTTAAATAAAATTTATGATATGATATATAAATTTTTGATTGCTGTTTGTTGATTTAAATTGACATATGAATTGATATTGGATCTGAATTGACATTAAACTGAATTGACATCTAAATTTATATTGAAGTTTCATTGCTAGTTAAAACCCCGACATTGATAACTATTAACTGTTGTGATATATTGATTGATTTAGATGTTGTTTGAAATGGACGCTTATTGATTGATATGTTTGATGTATGGTTGTTTATTTATTTTAATATGCCCCTGCTATCACCTTGTATATTATTGACATTATTTAAATGGTCATTTGAATCATTTTAAAAATTGGATAACTATGACATTTAAATTGTGGGTTGAAATGATACATACCCGTATACTTTCTTGAATTTGGATTATTTATTGGAATTGAATTATTTGAAAGGTTTAAGTTTTAATTCAAACCTTAGACTTATTTTAATTAGAGTGGTTAAAAAAATGGTATTTCGAATTATTTTGAAATCTTTCAAATTATTATATTCACGTTGGACACTTGATAAGAGATAAAAAATCCCATAACATCTCTGAAGCTACTGCACTCATATTTTACTTGATATTGATTTGACTTACATAGGAATTTTTAGTTCTGACTCGAGTGTATTTTTTTTCATTATGCTCGGGTCAGCCTGGGTATTTCAGTGTTTTGAAGACGTTATTCCTTGGAGATGAAAATGAAGATTGGTGATCGTAATTATTATTATTCTGTTCCATTATTTGATATGTTGTTTATTATATTCTGATTAATGCTGTAAAAATGTGTAATCAAATGTAAATTGTAAAATAGCTTCATGAACTGTTTTATTTGATTATTATATTTTTTTATTCCACTGCGAGATTTTGTGTATTTCTTTCCTTCTTTTCTCTTAGTTTCTTATTAAACTCTATTGATAATCTACCCTTTTGAATAGTTTGAGTTAGACATGTATGGTTTATTGTCGACTTAAATCGTCCAAAAAAGGTGGGTCGTCACGGTTGGTATCAGAGCCTAAGTTTAACGTACACCTAAACCTGTAGGATAAGCTCATTGATCGTATATACGTATATGAGAGAGCGTATTTGTTAGTGATATAAAAAAATTGAAATTAATAAATGAAATGATTTTAACCTGGATTATATATAGAATATAAAAGAATTAATTCTATAAACTGGTAAAATCATGTGTGACTGTTTGATGACGACTGGATGTTATCTCTTTACTGGTTGATTGATTGACTGATATGGTTGTGCATATTATCATTACTGATTAGTTAGTTGTGCTTGGCCAGTTATGAGCATTTGTCTTTTTTTGTTGACCTTCAAATAGTCCATAACCAGTTGTAAATAATTTACCTTTTCATGCATGGGAAGGGTAGAAATTGTAATCTTTTGGGAATGTTGGAATGAACACTTTATGAATTAAGTTTCACAATTTGACTATAGAGCCTTCATCAATAATGGGGTTGAAAATTGATTGTTGGATTAAAGTTATTTATTTGATCCAAACAAAGAATTACGATCTTTGAAATGAATATTATATATGATAATGACTCATACGAATATGACTTATAACTAAAAAGTTATTCAAACTGGAAATTTGTGGGTTTGAATTCCGAGAGTTTTTGAAATTGGTTTCTAAGATTTTGAAAAAATATAGTAGTATTGTTTGAAAGTATTTTCCGTACTGAAATGTTTCAAAATGATTTCGAAAGAAATAAAGTGCAGAACTCATTTCTATCGCTGGAAAATAATTTCCATGATGATCGCGAAATCAACGACGTTCATTTTCGAGTTTCAAAGTGGGGGAGATCACTTTAGTAGCTTTGCTACTTGATGTTTAATAAAACTGATTTGATTCAAATTCCTGAAGTATGATTTGGTATTCGAAAGAGATATGTATATATTTATTTCAAATGATTGGAATAAAATCTGGTGTTCAGTTCTCGAGTTTCTGTTGCATAATATTATGAACACATATACTATATGCATTAGGATTGATTGATTGATTGTGCATCTTATTGAGATGATTAATTGCTGATTTCCAATTTTGAATTGGAATTTGTTTTTTTTCGACTATTCTGAAGAGTCGAACACTTCCAAATTGAGAATTAATTTTCAAAGCTAAGTTTTTTGGAAAGTATATGAAGGTTAGTTTTGGAAATTTTAAAGTAAAGACCAATAGAAGTTGAACAAGTTTTAAAATGTTAAATATTTTAATAAGTAAATTATATGAGATTATTTTGTATTATATAAGTATGAAATTTATTTTTGAAATTTTCTGTATGAAAAGAGCTTTAAGAAATGTCTTGAACATAGTAAATATTTACAAAAACTTATGATTGGCAATTTGATTTTTAAGCAGTTCTGACTTTGTATAAATATGGAAAATAGTTTTGAAAAGTTTATAATGGAATTTGTTTTAAGAAACATTTTGAACCTAGTAAATGTTTTATAATAAAAGATTTTGAAAAGTATTTCTTTTGGAAAGAAATTTGATTTTATCTGAATTTGATATAAATATAAAACTGAAGTTGTGGAAAACTATGGATTTGAAATTTTGGAAACTTTGAATTTGAATGATATATGATTGAAAAAAATTTGATTGTTGAGATCTTATATGGTTTGAAACTGAATTGATATTTGAAAATGGATTGATTTCAAAGACCTTTGACTATATATAAATATCTGATTTGGAAGTTTTCGATTCTTATATGAAAATGGTTGGTACAAGTTGAAGTTATTTCAAAAACTATTGATTTTGGAAGGTATTCTATCTGAAAAGCGATAATCTTATATATAACGGAATTTATATAAGAATGATATGATATATTCAAGGCTATTGATTTGGAAAGTACACAATTTGGAAATGAAATCTTATATATAATGGAATTTATATAAGTGTGATATTTGAAGTTATGATTTTGTAAAGGGCACTATGTATATCATGATACATTTTGAAATTGAAGATATGGGAAGTACCCTCTGCGAAATTCGGTAATCCACTTTGTGGGTTCATTCTATTAATTTGATTTTTGGTTGTCCGAACATAAACTCATGAGTTCCTTCGAATTCCATAGCATAACCTATGGTCCTATGATTTGATCGTAGCGTAAATCGTGGGTAGAGATTACCTACAGTACAAATGGATTCTACTGGGATAGCGACGTAACCATTGCCTACTGCGATTTGTGGTGTTATTTTTTTTAGATCGTAGTGTAAATCGAGGGTAGAGATTACCTGCAGTACAAATGGATTCTGTTGGGATAGCGACGTAACCATTGCGTACTGCAATCTGCGGTGTTATTTTTTTAGATCGTAGCATAAATCGAGGTAGAGATTACCTCTAGTACAAATGGATTCTGCTGGGATAACGACGTAACCATTGCGTACTGCGATCTGCGGTGATCGAGTGATACTTTTCATTTCTGTTTTTAAGTATTTTCACTGGGTATTGAAATAGGTCTACTAAGTACTTGGAGATTTCTAGTCTTGCACCTGATCTACGTATGACCAGAGTCTATAAGAACGAGGATAAACTTGTTAAAACATCGAGTTAAAAAGTATTTTGATAAAAGTATTTTGAGATTAAAACTAATAAATTTATAAATAATGGATTTAAGGTTTTCAATAGCTCCTTTTTAAATATAAGTAACGATGTAAATAATTATTTTCAAATAGTTTACATATATTTATAAAGATGTTATTGAAAATATTTAAAAGGATTTATAAATGAAGCAAGAAACCAACAGAATAAAATATGTAAATTGCACGTAGATCATTTTTTTCCGCAAAATAGTTTTGATCCAGATTTGAATACATGATTTGGGGCAATTTACAATAGTCCGAATTAGGAGTTTTCGCTCGATTCTTGACGGCGAACATTTGATATGAATTTTTGATGTGAATTTAAAGTTTTTTTCCATAGTTTATGGCTATGCAAGGAGGATGGAGATTTCTAATCAAGAAATTGGATTATAGTTTGCACTAGAGCATTCGAGTTAACAATACTAGTTCGGAAGTAGAATTTGTGTAATCAAGCAAGTAATCAGAATTGTTATTGCATACAAAATGGTATATGTATATCGTACGAACATTAATAATTAAATGTTGTGCTATAATTGTTGCTTCTGATTGTTATACTATTTGGTTGCATGTAACTGTTACACTCCATTAGAATTACATGTAGAAGTGCATCATACTTATCAGTTGCATTACATTGTTTTGTTGCATATGATTGTTGCATTGTACGTCATTGGTATTTATGATAGAATAGTTAGTATATTGTCCTATTATCATGTTTAATTATCTTGAATTATGTAAGTAAGATATAGGTTTATGGAAGCAATAACTGTTGCTTTTGGTTTCATAAATTAAGTTGTTGCTCGACAAATAGGTACGTTTTCGGATTACGATTTTGTTGCGGTATTTTATTGATTTTCCCATGGTTTAGGATGCTTTATTATTGAAATATGATATATATGATATTATTATTTTTCCGGACCTAATCGCGTAAGGAGATGCGGCCGAAATTTTTCGTGAATTTAGGACTTAGAAATTTTTTCGTGGAAGTTGAGTTTTTCGAATTTATATTAAAATTAAGTATGTAAGTTAAATTGTTTATAAATTGATTATTTTGAATAAAATATTTCAAATTCCTTGATTCCTTTTTGTTCCTTTTCGAGGACGAAAAGTTTTGAGTGGAGGAGATTGTAACGACCCGTATTTTTGATAATTAAAAATATTAAATTTAATAAGGTTTTGGAATTTAATATTGTCAGAAATTAAAATTTATGATTTATTAATCTGAATCTTATTAGATTATAAATTTTGACCTTAGGATAAATCTTAAAACAACTAATTTTAATGAGATAAAAGATGGTAACACGTATTAACATATAATTTACTAATATTGATTGAATGTTATAATTGACTACTATGTTAACGTAATTTCAATCAATTGAAATAATAAAGGTTAACGTGTAATAGAATAAATGATGTATAAATTGATGTAATCATATGTTATTAATTGCAATTGGTTTTAATATGGAGTATGAAATCAATTATTTAGTATGAAAATTTATTAACCTTTGTTTGTAAACAATAAGTTAATAGATATGAATTATTAATGTATAATCATTGTTTTATTTATCATCTTATTATTAAATCCATCAGAAATTTATTTGGTAATTAATAGAGAATTAATGTAATTGAAATATTACAATTGATATAAGAAGAAATGTTAACTATTGAGTGATGAGTGTAACAGAATGAAAACTTATTTTAATCAATTTCATAAGGAAATTATTGATTTGATAATAAGATTGTAATTCAAAATAAAAGGGTTTGTTTGAAATTTAAATATATAATGAACGTGTTTTATTACATTTATAATTAAATGTTGGAATTAATTTAGTATATAGATAGGTATTAGGTTTAACATGGAAAATTGGATTTCAAAGGAAAACAATTGGACTAATTATCTTCCTTGTATTAGGGTATGTTTTGAGATTAATTATTGTAAATAATAGCAATTAAATCTTGCCATTAATAAAAAAGAAGTAAATGGTAATTAATTAGTGATATGTGCAACTTACGTTTTGTGTTAAAAAAATAATGAGAATTCGTTGAAATCTAATATTGAATATAAACTGCAATAAGAGATGTTGAAATCCTTTAACTGAAAAGAAAAGAAAAGTGCATTGTAATTAATAAGTTCATTGTAAGAACTTACATTTTTAAATTAAATTAAAATGAACATTTGAATGAACTTTAAGCCTTGACTTGAAAAGAATAAAATGAATGTTTATCTCTAATCGGAATAACAAATGTTGAATTTAAATAAAGTATTGAGTGAATGTTTTAATAAAAGAATAACATAAGTTGTTATTTGAAATGTATCTTGGAGAAGTTGATTTTCAATAAGAAAACATTTACTTCGTAAATAGTGCATAAATTTTTGTTGTATATGAAATTTTATAAAACATGTTTGAATTGGTATAAATGAAAAGAAAACAGTGTTTTATAATTAAAATTCATTTGAAATTAGTAATGAAATAAATTGGAATTAGATTAACTGAATGTTTCAATTAGAAGGAAACATGAATGAAATTGTAATGAATGAGTTAATATAGGAACTTGCATTTTTGTGTCAAAATGGAATGAAAATTTTAATTAAAATAATGCATGTTTTGAGACGTATAAAGTAAAATTTTCATTTTGAATAAGTATAATTTTATAAAAAGAAAAAAAAATTGAATTTTAGAATAATATATACAAACACACTTATGAGTATTCAAATTTTAAAATATATCAGAGGGTTCATTGTTGTGTAAATGTTGTGGAATCAATTAGAAATTACCTTGTATTAACAGTTGTACATTAATTACACATATTCACACATATTTATTTTTCCATTTTATATATTGTTAAAACTTGTAAATTGGTTGCATTAATATGACCGTTACAGTAATTAAAAAAGTAAAGTAAATCATTTTTATAGTGCATAGAAAGATATATATTCATAAATTAATAAAATGGGTTTGAGTAACATAAATAAATATATAGGTTGATTGGTTGATTAATTGATTGATTGCGTTAATGGAGGATGCACATATATATATTAACATAAAATGAATGTTTTGATAAAGAATTAAATGATATAAATATGTGTATATTTGGGTTTATTGAAATGAATTAATTGGAGTAAGTTTTGGATTTGGACCCCAAAAGTTTGTTTATAGTATATAAGTCGCCCTTCATTTGCTTTATATTTATTATCACATCCACATTCTCTTTCTTTTCGTTTCTAAGTTCTCCATGTAGGTTCCACTTGAGCATCCATTTCATTGTTAGACTACTCATTCATTTCTTATTAATTAATAGTAACCTCATATGATTTATTTCTAATTCATAATTGCCTCATTCTTTTCATTCGTTTCTCATTTGTGCGTTGCTCCTTTACAAGTACTTTAACTGAAGTTTTTTTTTTCATTTTTAATGTGAACATCCAAATTAATATTCATGTCACCTCATTAGCATTTACTACTCTTCATTTCTAAAGTTCATTTTGTTTACGCATTATAAGTTCTTGTAGCTTCCTTTTATTGATAATTCATTCTCCTGAAGCTTCATATTTAAAAACGGAAGATTTATTTTTATCACATTCATATATTTATTCCTTTACTTCACCTCTTTCAATACTGTCATTTTTAAGGCTGTTCATATTTTTACTTTATTTCATTTCCTAGTTTGTTTATATATACTTTATTAGCTATCCATTTGTTTTCATCTTCATTCCTGTAGCTTGATTTCATTTTTCAAATCTCATCTTCTGTAGCTTCATTTTTCCAAACAAATTTCCATCTCGTTTTTTCCCCTCTCTTCACCTTCCTCCTTCCTTTTTCACTTTTTTCTTCTTCAGATCTCCTTCTTCTCTTTATTTTTCAAAGCTTCATTTTTTTCTTATTCTTCAAATCTTCTTCTTCTTTTACAAAGCTTCCTTTTCTTTTTCAATTCTTCTTCTTCTTTAAATTTTCTTCTTCTTTTCCAAAATTTCTTCTTCTTTTCAAATCTTTTTCTTCAAATACAGATTAATACAAACTTCTTTGTCTCTTCCAAAAACTTCTTAAAAAAAGATTAAGATAGCAAGAAAACAAATCAAAAGGAGAAAGTAGTAGCGGATCTAAATCTGGTTAGAAAGGGAAAGCCAAAAGGTGAGTGATTAAACCCACTCACGCAATACTAAAATTTCCATTGCAAGTTATATAAAATTTATGATGTGATATATTAATTTTTGATTGCTGTTTGTTGATTTAAATTGACGTTTGAATTGATATTGGATCTGAATTGACATTAAATTGAATTGACATCTAAATTTATATTGAAGTTTAATTGCTAGTTAAAACCCCGACATTGATAACTATTAACTGTTGTGATATATTGGTTGATTTGAATGTTGTTTGAAATGGATGCTTATTGATTGATATGTTGGATGTATGGTTGTTTATTTATTTTAATATGCCCCTGCTATCACCCTGCATATTATTGAAATCATTTAAATGGTCATTTGAATCATTTTAAAAATTGGATAACTATGACATTTAAATTGTGGGCTGAAATGATACATACCTGTATACTTTCTTGAATTTGGATTATTTATTAGAATTGAATTATTTGAAAGGTTTACGTTTTAATTCAAACCTTGGACTTATTTTTATTAGAGTGGTTAAAAAAATGGTATTTCGAATTATTTGAAATCTCTTAAATTACTATATTCACGTTGGACACTTGATAAGAGATGAAAAATCCCGTAACATCTTTGAAGCTACTGCACTCATATTTCACTTGATATTGATTTGACTTTCATAGGAATTTAGTTCTGACTCGAGTGTATTGTTTTCATTATGCTCGGGTCAGCCTGAGTATTTCAGTGTTTTGAAGACGCTATTCCTTGGAGATGAAGATGAAGATTTGTAACGACCCGACTTTCCAGACCTGGAAAATCGAACCATTTTAGTTAAGAAGAAGAGGTAGAAGAAGAAAAATAGAAAACAAAATCAGAACCTCACAGACGCAGCGGATAAAATATAATATATAGAACAGATCTTTACACAAATCAAAACTATATCAGTTTTATATAATATAGCATCAGAGTATACACTAGAGAACACATAACATACAACTGGACAATAACCATATCATGTCCTCAATACAACAGAGTACAACAATCAACACAGCGGAAAATATATATATAAACAAGTACGGGAGATACGTCTCGCCATCCAGCTCATCTCCTGAGCTCCACAGCATCATATCCTGTAACCTATAATACTCGGTCTGACCCGAGCATCATATAAAACAATACCCGAGTCAGTCTGGAATACCAGCGTGAGAAAATCACACTCAATTGATTATTAAAGTTTCACAATCTTTTTGAAAATAAAAGCATCTCGTAAGACCACGCCATAAATAAACATGTCGGGTTTTTACCTTACGATAGCTAAAACACTTTTTATTAAAATCCTCTGATATTATAATAGTGTCTATTCACAAATACTTATTAAAATAGCCGAAATTGTTACATCTATTAAATTCCGGCATACTAGCCACAAAGTGGGTAATACAAACAAAACTCGTACAAGGCACGTAGGGAGAATGGATTTCCAACGAATGACTAGGCACTGGGGTACCACCTATCACAGTACGTGGCCTAGATCACAGTACCGAGGAGTACGCCCGCTCCCCTGCAACACAAGACCGGAATCATCCCTTACTGGATAATTCCAAATAAGATCACCCCACGGTTGGGATCAGCAACCGCAACACTAAGCCGAAATAAAAGGGACATCTAGACAGGGATGACCTTACTCTCAAGTGGGGGCTACCCACGAAGCCTTGCTGCATAACCCCTGATTTTCAGTCATTCCCGGTTGATGAGGCTCGAGGCTAAACGATACCTTTATAGCACATATCCCTTAGAATGCCCATCGTCCACCTGACGATGTCACGAAAGCATTCGTCCATGCAAGTCCGTCCCGGGTTCGAACGGAACCGAAGGCACTATTCCTACTACATCCATTTTGGAAATATCCTCAGAATTAGTAGCGACTAGCCCTTGCACTTCACAGCTCCATCTTCGACTCCGAACACGTTACACGAAACGTACAAACCGGATCGAAGTGGTATTCGAGTCTCCAGACCTAGAATCCCGGTATACGGAAACTCGATCCCGGTCTCTTCGAAACGATCAGCGCATTTGGCCAATATTGATAGTCGGTTATTTAACTATCAATTAACATCCACAAGCAACCATCACACAATAAATAATTTCCCACATTATTTATTTGCCCAAATATCTTTCCAAGATATATTTCCAAATTTTCAAAGCTCATTTGAAAACAATTTCAAAACAGTTTCCGCTTACGGAAAACATTTCCCAAATAATTATTTCCTCTGAAACACCAAGTACAAAACTCTTTTAGATTTTAAAATAATTTAAAAACACTTTATTTTAAATATATCTTATAACATTGAAATCAAACTACTTTAATACTTTAAGAATATTTAAAATAAAACCACTTTATAAATATAAGCTGACTTCCTCTTTAAAACATAATACCAAATTACTTTTATATAATTACTACAATAATAGATTTTTGAAAATACTTACTTAGGAAATTAACATTTAAAAATAATCAATTTTCTAAAACATGCTTTTAAAAACACAATTAGAACTTTTAACTTATATTAAAAATTGCTTTGAAAACGTACTTGGCTATCCAGAGAAATACACTTCTCTTCACATCCTTTAAAAATAAATCAACACTTATTTTTAAACCAATTCATATCCCTTTATAAATTCCCACCTTGAATTTATATTTTCAAATATTCCCTAATATTCCATTTCACTTTATAAACCCAGTTTATAAATTTCAAAATCTCACTTCTCTTTTAAATTCCAAATCCCAAAGTATTTAAATCAAATTTATAATTGATTTCCCAATTTATTTTACTTTGAAATAAATTTCCTTACTTAATCCATTTATTTCCAAATTCATTAACTTCTAGATTTTATTTCTCATTATGATTTAAAATCTTTAAACTGAACACAAGTTTCAGATTTCCCAAATTCCTTCTTCCTTTTTAATTACATTTAAACATTGAATTAAAATAAATTATTTATCCCTTTAAATAACATCACATAAGTTTTCTTTAGATTCAATATTCTCTGTTTATTTAAAATCCTTCTTTTCCATATTTAATTTATTCGAATTCACTAGAATTAATTAACTTAAATTTTACTCTTTTATTTCTTTCCAAAAATCCAATTCAATTGCTTTTGATAACTCATTATACTGGGAAATTCAATCCAACCAGATTATCCAATATAAATCATCACAGGATATCAACAATCATATCACAGAATATTTAAACAAAATTAAATATTTTGAGGAATCCAGTTGGATCCCTCCAACCTGTTTCCCTGCATCCACAGATGTTAGCACAATACCAATTCCACTTCGAGGTGGAATATCGCGGTATATGGGTTTTATAAAATATCATCCGCTATTATGCGGCGCATAGGGTCTCATCCGCTATATAATGCGGGAATATCAACAACTCCAATATATACATATGCCAATATGTATATATCGCTATATACTACTATATATACTATAGCACATCAAACCAATTCAAGCATTCAATCAATTATTTAAATTTAACCATTTAAATTTAAAATAAAATTCAGCTGAGTGAGATTAACTCACCTTTGCCTATCGTTTGCAGTCACTTAAATCTTGCCTTATTCCTTCCCGATTTTTGAACCTTGAAAAACATTATGTGATTTATTAATATTTGAAGTAATCTAAAACCAATTACCCTTTTAATAATTTTAATTAACCGATTTTAAATGATAGTTAAACCAACCTAGTTTACATTTCCTTTTCTGACCAAGTTACAAATTTTAATAATAGGGTGTGTATATATTTAATTATTTGTTAGACAGAATTGTTTGAACTTAGGGAACATTTAAAATCCACTGTTTTGAAATTAACAATCTAAACTTACTGTTTTCAAATAAACAATTTAAAATAAATGTTAATATACCTTACTGTCCTATATATATATATTTATATATAACCAATTAAATTTAAGACAACTGTTTTATAACTTGCAGTTAATTCCTGGTAAGTTAAATAATTACTTCACAGGTCCAAACTTAAGTGACGAAAAGTTTTAAAATGTTAAAGATTTAAATTACCTTAACTCGTTCGTGAAAATCAAATCAAAGAGTTCTGCTCAAGCTTCAAGCGAGATTCGACCTCGCGATAATGAACTCGCTGAGTCACCCACGACTCTAACCACCGCCTACCCGAACCCTTTGCAGACGCGATAAATCCCCAAAGTCGATCCCCAAATCGAGACTGCAACTTGGACGAGCTACGCTGCTATGACCCCTTTCGCGAGTGTGCTGGCCTCGTTTCCTACCATTTATGAATGATCGAGCTGCCCCATCGCCTATCACAAACTCGAGCTCACGCGATTTGCCCTAAGCTGCTCCTTCGAGTACGCCTTCCCTTCTAAGTCGCCTTGCCTCGATCGAACGAGCACCTCGACCCCTCTGGTCTTTCAGTTCCGTGCCCAGATGCGCCCACGACAACGAGTTCGACCAATACAAACGCGATTTTCGATTGGAATGATCTGCTCGAGAAACTGAATAACTTCGACTTCGTGGATTCGAGAGGAAGAGGGGGATTTTGATCTCGTGAATTAAATGAGAGACTGAGGGAGGGAGCTTGCGAACGAATTTAAGAGGAGGGTAGAGTAATTTTTTTTTTCCTTTAAACGAATGAATTTTCGTTTCAGTTAAAACGGAAGGCTTCAAGAGGAAGAAATGGGGGACGAGATATTTAAAACTGAATGAGGTATGCTCTGCACGATTTCCTTTCGTGATTATAGGCGTGATTCAAGGGAGATAATGCTGACATTTGACTTAATTTAAAATCTAAATTTGAATTGAATTCGATTTAAGTTCAACGCGTTTACTCATCGTGTGCTCACATAACAATTCCGAAAAATACGAAACTTGAAATCCAATAATAATACAATATTACGGATCCAATGGAACTGGTTTCGTCGAATTCCGAGACTGTGCCTCGGAAGGCTATTTTTAAATTCAATTTAAACGATATATTTCAAAACTGAACAAATCACTTCCAAATTCAAATTTAAAAGTTTCATCACCTTCAATATTAACAATACAAGTTTTCTGAATCTTTAAATTATTTTTAACCAGCTTAAACTCCGGATTCTATATTTTACTAAATTCCAATTATTAAATTTAACATTACAATTATTCAATAATTGGTTATATTTGAAATTAAAGTTAGAAATTAACTTTTAAATATTCAAAATCAATTAGATATCCTAATTTTAAATGTCCAAAATTCTGGGTCGTCACATTCCTCCCCCCTTAAAAGAATTTCGTCCCCGAAATTACTAGTTAGGAAGAATGCTTCAATCCCCGTTACTATTTCCCAAATTCAAACAGTTTTAACAATACCCAAACAATCTTTTATTAATGATACTCTAATCATCTTTTAACTTCCCAAACTTATTCAACCATATCACCTACTTATCAATTCAAATTTAAATTTGAATTCAAATTTTGAATTATCAAAATTTTCCAAAATTTTTCTAACTCCCTAAATTTCCGAAAAATTTTGCCAGCGTCTCCTTTGCGCGGCTAGCTCGGTACTACTACAAAATGGCTCTACGGCCTCCCAATCTCAAAAAGAAAACAAAACGCCAAGTGGCTGGATCAAAAACCCAATCAAATTTCATATAGAAATTCAAATACATACCTTTTGTCGAGCCATTAAATTTTTATCTTCTAAAATCAAAAATCCCAATTTATCCATTGCTTTTATACACCTGTATATCCTACTAAGCAATAATATCAATCACAATCCCAACGTCATTTTATCGACTTCTTTACAAATTTCCAATATTTGCTTTACTTAAGCCCGTACGATGCACATATATCATCCGTACGCAATATCACATTTGATCGCTCAATCGATCACACAATTTCACTTCCGAACTAGTATCGTCCACCCGACTTCCTAGTGCGGACTCAGATCTGGTTTCTTGATCAAAAACCGTCATTCTCCTTGCATAGCCACCAACTATGATAGAGAATATCCAGAATCAATCAACAATCCATATCCAGGCTCGCCGTCGAAAATCGAGTGAAAAATTCCAACTCGGATCGATATATCTATCTCGAAATACTGTGTTCGACATCTGGACCAAATAGCTATGCGAATAAAATAATATACGTACATCTTACGTATAAATTCCAATTGATTATCAGTTATATCAATTCTCTTTTATTCACATTCCTTTTGATTGTTATCTACTTATTCACAACTATCCCATTTCACAACTTCAGTTTTAGTCTTCATTCAACTATTTACTTAGTATATATTTTTTTCCAAAATGACTAAGAATATTTCCGATACAAATTTTCTTAAGAATTTCATTCTTCAATTCTTAAGTTCAATATAAATTTTCTTATATTTATTTACTACTTCACCACTGAAGTGTATATATTCAAATTGAACTCCCATTTCATATGAATTCCAACTTACTTCAATTTACTACTTCATTTCCAATTTTTCCTTAAATTCAATTCATCTCCAACTTCCAAAATTTGAATTTTATTTAGCCCGAAAACAATCCAAGTTAATTCATTCAATAACTATTTCTCAACTTATTTAAACCACTCTTCTGTTTATGAATGATCGAGCTGCCCCATCGCCTATCACAAACTCGAGCTCACGCGATTTGCCCTAAGCTGCTCCTTCGAGTACGCCTTCCCTTCTAAGTCGCCTTGCCTCGATCGAACGAGCACCTCGACCCCTCTGGTCTTTCAGTTCCGTGCCCAGATGCGCCCACGACAACGAGTTCGACCAATACAAACGCGATTTTCGATTGGAATGATCTGCTCGAGAAACTGAATAACTTCGACTTCGTGGATTCGAGAGGAAGAGGGGGATTTTGATCTCGTGAATTAAATGAGAGACTGAGGGAGGGAGCTTGCGAACGAATTTAAGAGGAGGGTAGAGTAATTTTTTTTTTCCTTTAAACGAATGAATTTTCGTTTCAGTTAAAACGGAAGGCTTCAAGAGGAAGAAATGGGGGACGAGATATTTAAAACTGAATGAGGTATGCTCTGCACGATTTCCTTTCGTGATTATAGGCGTGATTCAAGGGAGATAATGCTGACATTTGACTTAATTTAAAATCTAAATTTGAATTGAATTCGATTTAAGTTCAACGCGTTTACTCATCGTGTGCTCACATAACAATTCCGAAAAATACGAAACTTGAAATCCAATAATAATACAATATTACGGATCCAATGGAACTGGTTTCGTCGAATTCCGAGACTGTGCCTCGGAAGGCTATTTTTAAATTCAATTTAAACGATATATTTCAAAACTGAACAAATCACTTCCAAATTCAAATTTAAAAGTTTCATCACCTTCAATATTAACAATACAAGTTTTCTGAATCTTTAAATTATTTTTAACCAGCTTAAACTCCGGATTCTATATTTTACTAAATTCCAATTATTAAATTTAACATTACAATTATTCAATAATTGGTTATATTTGAAATTAAAGTTAGAAATTAACTTTTAAATATTCAAAATCAATTAGATATCCTAATTTTAAATGTCCAAAATTCTGGGTCGTCACATTCCTCCCCCCTTAAAAGAATTTCGTCCCCGAAATTACTAGTTAGGAAGAATGCTTCAATCCCCGTTACTATTTCCCAAATTCAAACAGTTTTAACAATACCCAAACAATCTTTTATTAATGATACTCTAATCATCTTTTAACTTCCCAAACTTATTCAACCATATCACCTACTTATCAATTCAAATTTAAATTTGAATTCAAATTTTGAATTATCAAAATTTTCCAAAATTTTTCTAACTCCCTAAATTTCCGAAAAATTTTGCCAGCGTCTCCTTTGCGCGGCTAGCTCGGTACTACTACAAAATGGCTCTACGGCCTCCCAATCTCAAAAAGAAAACAAAACGCCAAGTGGCTGGATCAAAAACCCAATCAAATTTCATATAGAAATTCAAATACATACCTTTTGTCGAGCCATTAAATTTTTATCTTCTAAAATCAAAAATCCCAATTTATCCATTGCTTTTATACACCTGTATATCCTACTAAGCAATAATATCAATCACAATCCCAACGTCATTTTATCGACTTCTTTACAAATTTCCAATATTTGCTTTACTTAAGCCCGTACGATGCACATATATCATCCGTACGCAATATCACATTTGATCGCTCAATCGATCACACAATTTCACTTCCGAACTAGTATCGTCCACCCGACTTCCTAGTGCGGACTCAGATCTGGTTTCTTGATCAAAAACCGTCATTCTCCTTGCATAGCCACCAACTATGATAGAGAATATCCAGAATCAATCAACAATCCATATCCAGGCTCGCCGTCGAAAATCGAGTGAAAAATTCCAACTCGGATCGATATATCTATCTCGAAATACTGTGTTCGACATCTGGACCAAATAGCTATGCGAATAAAATAATATACGTACATCTTACGTATAAATTCCAATTGATTATCAGTTATATCAATTCTCTTTTATTCACATTCCTTTTGATTGTTATCTACTTATTCACAACTATCCCATTTCACAACTTCAGTTTTAGTCTTCATTCAACTATTTACTTAGTATATATTTTTTTCCAAAATGACTAAGAATATTTCCGATACAAATTTTCTTAAGAATTTCATTCTTCAATTCTTAAGTTCAATATAAATTTTCTTATATTTATTTACTACTTCACCACTGAAGTGTATATATTCAAATTGAACTCCCATTTCATATGAATTCCAACTTACTTCAATTTACTACTTCATTTCCAATTTTTCCTTAAATTCAATTCATCTCCAACTTCCAAAATTTGAATTTTATTTAGCCCGAAAACAATCCAAGTTAATTCATTCAATAACTATTTCTCAACTTATTTAAACCACTCTTCTGTTTGAGTTCAGTTTCCATTCAACATTTACTTAAGTCAATAACTTAAGTTTATTTTCCATTTAACCAACCTTTTAAAGTTTTATTTCCATCTTTTATTTGATTCTTTTTTAATCAAATTCCATCCATTTATTTATTTAATATAATTGGTTCATTCACTCAATCATTATGAATTTTATTTTCCATACTCAATTCATCTGGAATTATTTTATTAATAACCAAGTCATTTCCAATTTATTTTCACTTATTCGGATTCCATTCGCAATCCAAACCATCACTATTTTAATCCAATTTCATTAACTCACAATTCAATTTCATTAACTAATTTATTATCTAATTAGTTCCTCCGCTGGTTAAAATTAAATACTTGCTTTTTAATTCCAAATATCACTTCACTTAATCATCTTAAGTTCAATTTATTTTATAATTCAAGTTGGATTTATTTAAAAATTAAGATTGCTCATCTTAGTCGTTTCCATTTGATAATTACAATTTCAAATTATAACTCTTAATGGTTCAAAGAAATGAATTCCCATTTATGACTTACAATTTCATTTCTATTCATAAGTTTTAACTTACTTACTTAAGATCTAGGACTATTCATTTAAGTCCATTTTCATCTTTACAATCAAATCTCAAATTATTACACTTAAGAACTTAAGAATATGAATTTCTTTCCACAATTATAAGCATTTTACATTACCTTTATATCCAATTCAATTCGACTTCAACTTATTTACATTTAATTCAATTCCAATTCTCAATTTTATTTAACTTATCTTAAGTTAAATTCAAATATATTTTATTCACCTTCATATACTCGAATTAAATTTTAATCCCAGGATACAAATTTTATACGAGTTTTACAATTCACACCTTCAAGTTCTTTAACTCTTTTATCTACCAACTTATATTACTCATTGAGTTATTTTCATCTCATAATTATAATCCCAGAATTAAACTTTCATTCCCTCCTTATTTCAATCAACTTCATTCTATACTTTATATTGTTGATTCGTTTAAATTCTCACATTTATATTTTAAATAGAATTCCCAGAATTCAATTGCCCGGTTTTATTTCAAAACCATTTTGAATCCATAAATAACTCATACATATCTGGTATATCACCTCAAATCCCAATTTCCAAAATAATCTGCTTTTACCAAACAATTTTCCCTTTGAATTTCCAAAACCAACCCAGTTCACAATCACTTCCAATTTAAAACAGTTTGGTAGCAATTTCTCTTTGGAAACTCGAAAATAGACATCGATGATGCTGCAGTCATCGTCGAAATTATTTTCCAGCGACCGAAAGAGGATTTAATGCTTTTATCACTCTAAACATTTCAAACAAATTTTAAATCCCAAATCCCACCAGATTTCAATTCAATTTCAAAAATATTCATGAAATAATATCACCATTATTTCCCCAAAACCTTTAAAACTATTTTTAAATCCAAAGGAATTTAAACCTTTCTCAAAACTTCAAATTCAAAATCCATCCAATTTTATATCCAAACATTACTCTGGAATTCTATCACATTTTATTTCAAGTTATAAGTCACATTTACAAATTTCTTTTGTTTATGAATTTATCTCCTTTGATTATAAATCACATTTGTAATTCACATTTGTATATAAAGTTTATCTCAATTTATAAATTCATTTAGTCTATATTTCAAATTCCATCTTGTTATATAAATTTATTCTTCAACTTAGGTTATAAGTTTTCAATTCAATAAAGAGACTAACTCATTATGGTCATTTTCTAACAACCAAGCATCCAAATATATAACCATAGTAATTTTCAAAATTTTTTTTTCTTTTATATACAAAATAATTTGGGCAAAATTATTTCATTCACCCTATTTAAAACAATACTGTGTCGAACTGTTCTATTCAAGTGTTTAGAAACCCCTTCGATACAGTTGTCCAGGCTGTGCCGACGAAGGTTCATATGCCACTCAATAAACCAACCAACACAATATAAAACCATTTTATATTCACTAACAAATACGCGCTCATATCTATTAATACTCTCAAAATTCCCACCAGAGCCAAGGTTATCGCTAGCCTAAGCTCTGATACCAAATGTAACGACCCGACTTTCCAGACCCGGAAAATCGAACCATTTTAGTTAAGAAGAAGAGGTAGAAGAAGAAAAATAGAAAACAAAATCAGAACCTCACAGACGCAGCGGATAAAATATAATATATAGAACAGATCTTTACACAAATCAAAACTATATCAGTTTTATATAATATAGCATCAGAGTATACACTAGAGAACACATAACATACAACTGGACAATAACCATATCATGTCCTCAATACAACAGAGTACAACAATCAACACAGCGGAAAATATATATATAAACAAGTAAGGGAGATACGTCTCGCCATCCAGCTCATCTCTTGAGCTCCACAGCATCATATCCTGTAACCTATAATACTCGGTTTGACCCGAGCATCATATAAAACAATACCCGAGTCAGTCTGGAATACCAGCGTGAGAAAATCACACTCAATTGATTATTAAAGTTTCACAATCTTTTTGAAAATAAAAGCATCTCGTAAGACCACGCCACAAATAAACATGTTGGGTTTTTACCTTACGATAGCTAAAACACTTTTTATTAAAATCCTCTGATATTATAATAGTGTCTATTCACAAATACTTATTAAAATAGCCGAAATTGTTACATCTATTAAATTCCGGCATACTAGCCACAAAGTGGGTAATACAAACAAAACTCGTACAAGGCACGTAGGGAGAATGGATTCCAACGAATGACTAGGCACTGGGGTACCACCTATCACAGTACGTGGCCTAGATCACAGTACCGAGGAGTACGCCCACTGCCCTGCAACACAAGACCGGAATCATCCCTTACTGGATAATTCCAAATAAGATCACCCCACGGTTGGGATTAGCAACCGCAACACTAAGCCGAAATAAAAGGGACATCTAGACAGGGATGACCTTACTCTCAAGTGGGGGCTACCCACGAAGCCTTGCTGCATAACCCTTGATTTTCAGTCATTCCCGATTGATGAGGCTCGAGGCTAAACGATACCTTTATAGCACATATCCCTTAGAATGCCCATCGTCCACCTGACGATGTCACGAAAGCATTCGTCCATGCAAGTCCGTCCCGGGTTCGAACGGAACCGAAGGCACTATTCCTACTACATCCATTTTGGAAATATCCTCAGAATTAGTAGCGACTAGCCCTTGCACTTCACAGCTCCATCTTCGACTCCGAACACGTTACACGAAACGTACAAACCGGATCGAAGTGGTATTCGAGTCTCCAGACCTAGAATCCCGGTATACGGAAACTCGATCCCGGTCTCTTCGAAACGATCAGCGCATTTGGCCAATATTGATAGTCGGTTATTTAACTATCAATTAACATCCACAAGCAACCATCACACAATAAATAATTTCCCACATTATTTATTTGCCCAAATATCTTTCCAAGATATATTTCCAAATTTTCAAAGCTCATTTGAAAACAATTTCAAAACAGTTTCCGCTTACGAAAAACATTTCCCAAATAATTATTTCCTCTGAAACACCAAGTACAAAACACTTTTAGATTTTAAAATAATTTAAAAACACTTTATTTTAAATATATCTTATAACATTGAAATCAAACTACTTTAATACTTTAAGAATATTTAAAATAAAACCACTTTATAAATATAAGCTGACTTCCTCTTTAAAACATAATACCAAATTACTTTTATATAATTACTACAATAATAGATTTTTGAAAATACTTACTTAGTAAATTAACATTTAAAAATAATCAATTTTCTAAAACATGCTTTTAAAAACACAATTAGAACTTTTAACTTATATTAAAAATTGCTTTGAAAACGTACTTGGCTATCCAGAGAAATACACTTCTCTTCACATCCTTTAAAAATAAATCAACACTTATTTTTAAACCAATTCATATCCCTTTATAAATTCCCACCTTGAATTTATATTTTCAAATATTCCCTGATATTCCATTTCACTTTATAAACCCAGTTTATAAATTTCAAAATCTCACTTCTCTTTTAAATTCCAAATCCCAAAGTATTTAAATCAAATTTATAATTGATTTCCCAATTTATTTTACTTTGAAATAAATTTCCTTACTTAATCCATTTATTTCCAAATTCATTAACTTCTAGATTTTATTTCTCATTATGATTTAAAATCTTTAAACTGAACACAAGTTTCAGATTTCCCAAATTCCTTCTTCCTTTTTAATTACATTTAAACATTGAATTAAAATAAATTATTTATCCCTTTAAATAACATCACATAAGTTTTCTTTAGATTCAATATTCTCTGTTTATTTAAAATCCTTCTTTTCCATATTTAATTTATTCGAATTCACTAGAATTACTTAACTTAAATTTTACTCTTTTATTTCTTTCCAAAAATCCAATTCAATTGCTTTTGATAACTCATTATACTGGGAAATTCAATCCAACCAGATTATCCAATATAAATCATCACAGGATATCAACAATCATATCACAAAATATTTAAACAAAATTAAATATTTTGAGGAATCCAGTTGGATCCCTCCAACCTGTTTCCCTGCATCCACAGATGTTAGCACAATACCAATTCCACTTCGAGGTGGAATATCGCGGTATATGGGTTTTATAAAATATCATCCGCTATTATGCGGTGCATAGGGTCTCATCCGCTATATAATGCAGGAATATCAACAACTCCAATATATACATATGCCAATATGTATATATCGCTATATACTACTATATATACTATAGCACATCAAACCAATTCAAGCATTCAATTAATTATTTAAATTTAACCATTTAAATTTAAAATAAAATTCAGTTGAGTGAGATTAACTCACCTTTGCCTATCGTTTGCAGTCACTTAAATCTTGCCTTATTCCTTCCCGGTTTTTGAACCTTGAAAAACATTATGTGATTTATTAATATTTGAAGTAATCTAAAACCAATTACCCTTTTAATAATTTTAATTAACCGATTTTAAATGATAGTTAAACCAACCTAGTTTACATTTCCTTTTCTGACCAAGTTACAAATTTTAATAATAGGGTGTATATATATTTAATTATTTGTTAGACAGAATTGTTTGAACTTAGGGAACATTTAAAATCCACTGTTTTGAAATTAACAATCTAAACTTACTGTTTTCAAATAAACAATTTAAAATAAATGTTAATATACCTTACTGTCCTATATATATATATATATATATATTTATATATAACCAATTAAATTTAAGACAACTGTTTTATAACTTGCAGTTAATTCCTGGTAAGTTAAATAATTACTTCACAGGTCCAAACTTAAGTGACGAAAAGTTTTAAAATGTTAAAGATTTAAATTACCTTAACTCGTTCGCGAAAATCAAACCAAAGAGTTCTGCTCAAGCTTCAAGCGAGATTCGACCTCACGATAATGAACTCGCTGAGTCACCCACGACTCTAACCACCGCCTACCCGAACCCTTTGCAGACGCGATAAATCCCCAAAGTCGATCCCCAAATCGAGACTGCAACTTGGACGAGCTACGCTGCTATGACCCCTTTCGCGAGTGTGCCGGCCTCGTTTCCTACCATTTATGAACGATCGAGCTGCCCCATCGCCTATCACAAACTCGAGCTCACGCGATTTGCCCTAAGCTGCTCCTTCGAGTACGCCTTCCCTTCTAAGTCGCCTTGCCTCGATCGAACGAGCACCTCGACCCCTCTGGTCTTTCAGTTTCGTGCCCAGATGCGCCCACGACAACGAGTTCGGCCAATACGAACGCGATTTTCGGTTGGAATGATCTGCTCGAGAAACTGAATAACTTCGACTTCGTGGATTCGAGAGGAAGAGGGGGATTTTGATCTCGTGAATTAAATGAGAGAATGAGGGAGGGAGCTTGCGAACGAATTTAAGAGGAGGGTAGCGTAATTTTTTTTTCCTTTAAACGAATGAATTTTCGTTTCAGTTAGAACGGAAGGCTTCAAGAGGAAGAAATGGGGGACGAGATATTTAAAACTGAATGAGGTATGCTCTGCACGATTTCCTTTCGTGATTATAGGCGTGATTCAAGGGAGATAATGCTGACATTTGACTTAATTTAAAATCTAAATTTGAATTGAATTCGATTTAAGTTCAACGCGTTTACTCATCGTGTGCTCACATAACAATTCTGAAAAATACGAAACTTGAAATCCAATAATAATACAATATTACGGATCCAATGGAACTGGTTTCGTCGAATTCCGAGACTGTGCCTCGGAAGGCTATTTTTAAATTCAATTTAAACGATATATTTCAAAACTAAACAAATCACTTCCAAATTCAAATTTAAAAGTTTCATCACCTTCAATATTAACAATACAAGTTTTCTGAATCTTTAAATTATTTTTAACCGGCTTAAACTCCGGATTCTATATTTTACTAAGTTCCAATTATTAAATTTAACATTACAATTATTCAATAATTGGTTATATTTGAAATTAAAGTTAGAAATTAACTTTTAAATATTCAAAATCAATTAGATATCCTAATTTTAAATGTCCAAAATTCTGGGTCGTCACAAGATTGGTGATCGTAATTATTATTATTTTTCTGCTGCATTATTTGATACGTTGTTTATTATACTCTGATTAATGCTGTAAAAATGTGTAATCAAATGGATATTGTAAAACAGCTTCATGAACTGTTTTATTTGATTATTATATTATGTCGTTCCGCTGCGAGATTATGTGTATTTATTTCCTTCTTTTCTCTTAGTTTCTTATTAAACCCCATTTATAATCTACTCTTTTGAATGGTTTGAGTTAGACATGTGTGGTTTATTATCGACTTAAATCGTCCAAAAAAGGTGGGTCATCACATGGGGTTTGATTGAGGTATAGGCGGTGGTAAAGGCGTGCGATGGTGGATGAGTGTAGGGCCGTTTGGGTACGATCGAGTGCGCAAGGGGACAAATAGATATGGTGGGAATACATATGGTATGTTATTATTTTTATTATTAAAATGTGTCATATATCTTCTGATCTTAATATCTCTCACATATGTACTCCGATTCAAACTTGATTTCTTATGTTGGATTCGTGGTGAAATTATAGATGATATGGCACTAGGTTTGCTAAGTTTGGAGACTACTCGAAAAAGCACATTGGTTTTGGTTTTTTTATTGAATTAATTGAATTTTAAACTATTAAATGCATATCCATCGATGAAAAATTATTTGGTGATTGTGTGGATATTATGGATATTTTAGGTATGTTGTAGCCTAGGTTGATTGTTGTTCCATTGGATTTTTAATTGTAATTAATGGTAGATTTAAGATATCAATGTAATTAATTAAAATAAACTAGGTGAAATTGTGTAGTAAGGAGGGAAATTAGATAAATAAATAATAAATAAGATTATTCATAGACTTTACATGGTATTTGTAAATAACATTGGTTTGATAAATTTAATAAGTTTATTATTTATGAATTTCTGGGGAAATCTAACGGAAAATTATTGTATTATTTAATAATGGATTAATGGTTTATTTGAATTATCACCTATGTTGTTTTATGACAACCAAATCGCGTTTGGATTTGTGCGTGATATTTTGCTATTATTACCATGCAAGTGTAGTTAACTATGGTCTTATTGTATTGGTGTTTGTGTTACTAATATAGTGGTTTAGTACACTTTTGATTGATTTAATGTTGCATCGATGGTGTATTACTAACTGTAGATAATTTGTATATGTGAGCGTGCGTGTGTGTTGTGATTAGCTTATTTGATGTTTGGGGTTGATATTATGTGTTGTTAATGTTTGTAATATTTAATTGCTAAGTGTGCTATTGTTGTTATTACCCCATAATTATAATGATTGATTGGAATGGTTTAGTAGGAGTATTGTTTCCTACATGCATTAATTGTGTTGGTTGCAGTGGTTGCATTAACTGTGATGGTTGCATGGATGTTATAGTTGCTATGTGTTAATGACTATTTGGATGCAGAAGAAGAGCATAAAACAGAACTATGCGGGTTTGATTTTCCAAAAAGGGGTATGTAGACAGTCTTTTCCTATGCAATAACTGTCGAGCATATGGCCATGGTGTATAGGGTTAGGTGCATTCCAAACATAGTTGAAATGTAACAACCCTGCTTTCTACGCCATAATAATAAATGAATTTAATTAAAATAAAACGTGTGAATTTGATTTTAATTATTATTATTTTTGAAAATAAATTTTTGCTTAATTAAATTTTATTTAATAAAATATTTTGTTGTAATAAATTAATAAATCCTTTTCGAATAATATGATGGAACTGAATAGAATGTTTTAATAAATATGAAATACCTTCATATAGTAAACAATTTTCAAATGATCGAAATAGTTGTAAATAAATTTCCTTTATGTTAATACAATTAATAATAAATAAAGGTATATAAGTATTCAATTTACTTGTAAAAACAAATAGAAGATCAATTTAAATTGAATTTGAAGATGTATTTATAAATTGATGATAAAGCTATTTAAAATGTAGAAGTAATACATTAGCCCTTAACAAATATAGTTTCATAGCCCATAACCAAATCAAGCCCAATTAAAACTAAAATATCTTCCCTTCTTTCCTACTTCTGGAGCAAGCCTGAAATCCCCTATTCTTTAACACCCATAACCCCATTTCCATTTTCCCAAGTTCCCTAAAAATTCAAATCGACATCCAAAAAAAATGAGTCACGTTCGAATGCGAGATGGTGGAGGTCATCGGCAAACGCTATAGGCGTGGGGGAGCTTGCAAAATGAGTGTTTGTGTGGTAGGCGACGTCAATACGGCGAAGAGGAGAATGCTGCATTGACGATGGCAGTTGGAGTTAAGTGTCACGACTTGGGGTTTGGGCGTGATGGGGTCGTGATGGATGGCCAAATGTGTAAACAAGGGAGGTGCGTGCATGCATTCAGCTTGAGGATGATGCAAGAAGGATTTGTGGTGTGGTAACTGTACTTGATGGAGCGCTCGATTTGGTAGTTGGAGGTGCTGGAGCAGGCGTGTGGGTTCAAGTGATAAGACAGTTGAGCTATCGAAGGGCAACGTGCTGATTTGGATTTCGACCATCGATTTGGTGAGTTTATACTCACAACTATATCTCCAATTTTTACAAGTTATTTTATCTATCCCGATAATTAGTTGCATAGTTTAGTCGAATTGATTATGATTGTTGTGTTGATTAGAAGTGTTAATTTACAAACGAAACTCCATTTGTTTATGAATTGAACTATATATATATATATACATACATACACTTGAATATTGATATGTGTGCTTTTATGGATGTTTTATTCATTTTACTTATTTAATTGATTTCGAAAAGTTTTGGAAAATTATTTTATAGGTTTAAAAATCTTTTTAAAAGCATTCTATGTTTTATTTACTCAAAATTTACTTAATTTAACTAATTTTTTGTATTTTAGGAACTTATATTTTATAAAATATTGATAGTTTAGTTTAGATCATAAAATCCTTTATAAATCACTTTTATATTTATATGTTTAAATCTAAGAGTGGTTTTTAAAATCGTTACTTAGAAATTTTATATATTATCTAGAATATATGAAATGCTTTCGAAAGTGAATTTAATTGATTTTAAAGAGTATTATCAATAAATTTGGATGTTAAAAGAAAATTTTGGATAATATTTTATAGTTTCTAATGAATAAAAATCTAATTTGCAGATTATAAATTTATTTAAAAATATTTTGATAATTATGAAAGGTTATGAAACGGTTTTTAAATGTTATTAAGTGATTTTAATATTAGTTACCAAAGACTATGAGTATAAAGTGATTTATAAATTTATTTTAAAATATTATTTAATTATAGAAAATTGTGATATGGTCCTTATAAATTAAATTTGAATTTTTAAAGAGAATTTGAAGGTTTCAAATATGGTGAATGTTTTGAATTATATTTAATGGCTAAAGTAAATATAATCTATTTCGAAGTTTATATAATTATTCTAAAATAGTAATTAATTACAGAAAATTGTAGGAATCTTTTTATAAAGAATATTTGGTTTGTAAAATGATTTTGAATGTTTTTAATATACAAGTAAAGGTTTAAAAGTAAAATTTTGTATTTAAATCTTTATTTTGGGATTGTATAAATAAATAGGAATGTTCTAATTAGCATTTTAAGTATTTCTAAGCATGTTTTAAATTAAATTTGTTTAATTAGGAATTATAAAAGAATATTTATATAATTAATTAAAGAAAGATGTGTATTTAATAATTTAAATTTTATTTAAAATATCCAATTAAAAGTTTAGAAGTGTTATTATATTCATTATATTTTCATCTCTTTTATTGTATTTATACTTGATGTAATTATTTAAGAATTATTAAGTGTGTTTTACATAATTGAATATTTAATAAAATTGTTTAATTATGCTATTTTGATTTCTCATTATTTTGATATCAATTTTGGTTGACATGAATGATTCAACGTTGATATTAATTTGATCGGTGATTTCGAGATGACACGGTGATAACATCCTTTTATTTGATTTGTGAGATTTAATTCCATGTGATGAGAAATCTGAATAAACATAGTTATAATACCGTCTGGGATGGGGCATTCGGTAATATTTCTCCGGTTATTCTTTGGACTCGTGGTATAGAATATTGAGGAGATTGAGTGTAGTTTATAAGTAGTGAATAAACGGTTCAGTATCACGCGGGGATATAGGATGACATTGTGATATTTATTCGGTTATACATTGTAAGTAGATGGCACTTATGTGATAGGAATAATATTATTAGATTGTACTTACGTAAGGTGATGGTCGTAGGTGCAAGCAGGGTAGGTGCCCTTAATTTATTGATATTGTATACCACTATCATGATGTGCTCCTTTTATTGGCATTAGAAGGGACCAGATGGCTAGAATCCACCTTAGCGGCCTGATCATGGGGTTGTGCCCCAAATTCACGACACTATTATTGGATATTTTATTTGTTGCACTTCACATGATTTGGGTTTAGTGACCCATTATGTAGGTGTCCAATATTATGAGATTTAGGTTAGGTGACCCATAGGGTAGGTGCCCATAGCCCCTTTTATATCGCATAGGCCAGTACTATTACCTATTAGGACAAAGTAGGGGTGTGACCAAGGCTATGCATTGACGTGCCACTGATGGATATATATCATGATGTCCGTTGAGGTAACTAAAGACTATAAGAGTAAATCTGGCTAGGTGACCCTTGGCTTTTGGAGAGGGCAAATGGCCATCGGTCTCCCTTCTAGTTCTAACAGAGTGGTAGATTAGCATATACAATTGGTACTCCTCACTTAAGTATAGATATGGGTTAGGAAACCCAGGATTATGCGACCTACATATTGATGTGTATATGACAATACTTGGGGCTTCAAGGTTGTTGTATGGTCATTCCCCGTAACGTATATTTTGATTTATATAGGAAGAGACGAAATTATATCTGGATAGGTGTTCAGAGTAAAGTGGATTCTCATATCTTTTATTATATCTGACTGATGGGTAGGTGTTCTATATTTTACAGTCAAACAGTCTATTTTACTTTGTTTTAATGATAGTATTTTATTATTTGAGATTGAGAGATATATTTAATGACATCTTATATTTGATGATTTATGGACTTCGATGACAATTTCAGATATAGTTGATTCACCATTTGATATTATTTTGATTCGATAATATTTAATGTGATTTTATATGGGTGATGACATCTTTGTGCATGCTTTGATTAATATCTTCGATATTAGAGATGTTTTTCTATAGAATGTTATCTTTCCATGATAATACTTTTCATCCATATATATGTACAATCCCTTGACTTAGATATAGTCTAACCCATGTGTTATTATATAATACTCGGGTCAGTCCGAGACATTTCATGTACGAGGACATTGAGACTAGGTTGTATTATTTTCACATACAGGAGACTAGTTATTCAGTGTAATGGTATATTAATTTGTTTTGTGTAGACTCATGTACATATATTACATGGTGATGTATATCATACTTTGTATATTATTATATTATATATTTTCTCTGCGATTGACTTTGTGATCTCTGATATTTATTATATATTGTGTATTGTTCTATCTTGGAGGCACACGTGTTTATTGCTTTGTGCTGATACCGGGTACGTATCGATGAGTTATTTATTCGATGTTTAAATACGTACCGGTATTATCCCAAGGGAATATTCATGTGTATACCCCATATAACATCATTCTCCGTATTATCTAACAGTATTACTTAGTAGTACTCTTGGATAGTATAGGCATAGAGGTGGAGTGTTTGCATTTGGTGTTTGAGCCAGGTTCAGAACAATACATTATATATAAGAGACACACGTCAAGACCTTAGAGTCCCTATCCCCTTGAATGCATGGTAGTTACCCTATATTAAAGGGATAATCGGAGTATACAATGATTACCGGGGTAATCATCCAGGGACGTACTTTTTATTTTTCCAAATACACACACGCGCGCGCGCGCACATACACATGTATATTATTTTTATCCCTTTCACTTTTTTGTGTTTGTTTCCTTATGGAATTTAAGTTGTTAATGAAGGGAGTAAAGTAAGGAGTTGTTAGCCTAATCAGTAATGTTAACATTGATGAAGGTGAATAAACTTCTGTGTAGCTTTGAATAAAGTAGCCTGGCCTATTAGAGATTAGAGTGCAAGGTGGATGTTGATAGGTAGCTTTCTACTGAAGGCGTTTGCTTGTTTGATTGTATGATGTGTGTTTGGTTGCATTAATCTTTGTTTTTATTTGGCCTAGTCTAGAGTGTGAGTAATTGATTAGGAGATTATCATTTAAAAGTTTATAAACACACTTAAATCTGGATGGAGCCAAATATCAATAGAAGCTAGCGGTTCATCCAAATTTGAACTAAAAGGGGATAATAAAATTGTTTAAGAAAGTATTAATAATAATAATATATAACTAAAATGTGAAATGAAGTAATTAAATTAAATTGAGTGCTTGTTTGGATGTTTATGGTTGATTTTTGGATGTTTGTTTGCTTGATTATGTGTTGATAGTGACAGATTATTTGGGTATTAATGTAATCATTACTAATATGTAAATCTATTAAAAACAAGCATACGATTTAATAAAAATATGAATTTGATTTTTTATAGTAATTTAAAAAAATATCTAAATATTTTATTTTGATGTTAATTTGTTCGTTGAATGCTTTAAGAATTCTAGTCGATGCGTCTAGCCAACGTTATCGATAGGAATTCCTAAACACTGGGACGAGACAAATGGACACAAGGTTTTGAATAGTGATGTATTATTTTGAAGAGAAATGATATATTTTAAGTTATATTAAAAAATAATGTTTGAAATAAAATTTCAAAAAAAGCTATATTAATTATTTTGAAGAGATTAGAGTGATATGAGAAATATTTTGAAATGAGCAAATGTTTTAGAAAATGGAAAAAAAATTGGATTTTTGGTGCTAATAAAATATATTGAATTTTTTTGTATAGAAGAAAGAATAGCCATCAATTCAGTTTCTAACACCTTCTCGATTCTTAGTTTAAATGAAGCAAACAATAGGGAACAGATGGTGACAGTTGATGATAAGAAACTCAAAGATAAAAGTAATGGAAACTATGAAAAGTTAAAGGGAAATAAAACAAACAAAAGCAATAAATTAGATAATGGAGTTTCTATGGAATTTTTAGGCGAGTATAAGAAGCCTCTTGTGTGGACTGACCTGGAGATAACAGGTTAAATTAATTTTTGTTCTTATGCTATGAAATTGAATTTGGTTGTTTCGGTTTTGTTCGTATTTGCATTAATACTATATGTTAATAAAGTTGTCATTGGACAAAATACTTTTTAAGGCAGATATAATCGTACCACTTTTGGTAAAATATAAATTCTTTTTATTTAAGACAGTAATTAACATTAGATGTAATTTATAAGAAGTATAAAACTGGTAAGAAATATAAACTTAGAAATGGATATGAAATAGACTTGTGATAAATGGTATAAAATAACCTGCTTTGCCTAACTTTCCTGGTGCAAACCATTAGTTTAGTTTGAGATATTAGAAAATGTGACTAATTTTTTTTCTACATGATTTCCTCTAGTGTACTTATACATTAACATACAATTACTTTCTAATGAAAAGATACTTATCACATGTAATATTGCATATAAAATGACGACTACAAAAGCAAAAAATAGCAAAGAAGTTATACTTTCTTTAACTATGAACTTGCCTCCACCACTTTAGTAAAAATGCATATCTAATCCAAAAGCCATAAATCCCTGTTTTAATGTTTTTCAGTGTATTAACTGGACCAGAATCAACAGTATGTCTACATAATCAGACCATTGAAATAAAATCATAGTCAATAATAATAATAAATAATAAATAAATAAATAAATAAATGCATTAAGATACCACTTCTATTTTTATTTTATTCTTATATTTTTTAAAGAGAATGCAAAAAATTAAGTTCATCAACAAAATCCAGATCTAGATTGTAAAATGTGAAAATAAGTGTATACAATTTGTGTTTATTTCATGTACAATGTGAAAATGTTAAGTTTCGGTTTACACATTTCAAAGAAAGAGCAATTGTGTTTGCTACGCAATATTTGAAGGTATAATTTGTAAGCAAAATATCCATAAGCACATTATCTTTTGGTTCAAATATTCATTCATTATTCTAACGATAATGTATAGTATGGGAACAAAATGAACCTTAAAGAGGATCTTTTGCTTCTTAGATGAATCTTTGGATTCCTTGATTTCTCATACCCCTCTCTTATGTAGTTCTTATATTTATATACACACACGGGCATATATATCTATGTATATAATAAGGAGAAACATGTATGATTAAGCAATGAAACAGTCCCAAAGAAATGAAAATACAATTTTTTTGCTTAGTTCTATGAATGAAATGTTATTTTATACTTTTAAATGTGATCTTATATGAGTTGTTTGAGTTGAGATAGGTACACATGAAACATATTTGTACTTATTGGCAATGTTGGCTCACATTTTCTCGCTAAATATAAGCTAACTTGCTTAAAATGCTAATAAAAAGGTACGTTTTGCCCTATACTGGAATATATTGTGATTATCTTGTTTCCTCGTGTTTTGGGATGCCCGTGTTGGGATGTGTGTGTGTATTGTGATATTATTCTATTTTGATTTTTTGAAAGCTCTCTGTACAAAGGAGACTTTGTTAAAAAAATTCATAAAACTTAACACTTAAAATATTTTCACAAATTTTTATCATATGCGAAAATAGAAAGTCGTAAAATTGAATCTATTTAAATCGCAACATACAATAAGAGAAATTGGAGAAAGAGCTACATAGAGGATTGAGTAAACTAAGTTTGTTAAAAGATCGTAGATACAAAGAAAGTTAGGATATGAGTTGTTTGGCGTCTCCCTATGAGAAATTGCAAGGATGCTTTCTATGTCGTAATAATAAATGAATTTAATTAAAATAAAATGTTCGAATTTTATTTTAATTATTATTATTTTTGAAAATAAATTTTTACTTAATTAAAATTTATTTAATAAAAGATTTGTTTTAATAAACTGAATAAATTAATAAATGCTTTTCAGATAATATGTTGGAACTGAATATAATATATTAATAAATATGAAATATCTTTATATAGTAAATAATTTTCAAATGATCAAAATAGTGGTAAATAAATTTACTTTACATTAGTACAGTGAATAATAAAATAAAGGTATGTTAGTATTGAATTTACTTGTCAAAACAAATAGAAGATCAAATTAAATTGAATTTGAAGATGTATTTATAAATTGATGATGAAGTTATTTAAAATGTAGAAGTAATACATTAGCCTTTAACAAATATAGTTTCAAAGCCCATAACCAAATAAAGCCCATTTAAAACTAAAATATATTTCTCTCTTTCATACTTCTAGAGAAAGCTCGAAACCCTCTATTCTTTAATACCCATAACCTCGTTTCCATTTTCTACAAATTCCCTAAAAATTCAAATCGACATCTGAAAAAAGAAAAGAGTCGCGCTCGAATGCGAGATGGTGGAGGTCATCAGCGAATGCCGCAAGCGAGAGGGACCTTGCGACGTAAGTGTTGGTGTGGCAGGCGACATCAATCTCATGAAGGGGAGGAGGCTGCGTTGACGACGGGGGATGGAGATAGGTGTCATGACTCGGGGTTTGGACGTGATAGGGTCATGATGGCTAGCCAAAGGTGTAGGCGAGGGAAGTGCGTGCACGCATCTAGGCAATGACGCAAAGGGGATTTGTGTTATTGTAACGATAGTTGATGGAGCTTGGTAGAGGCTCTGAGGCACTTGATGATTGGTGGCTAGGGGTGCTGGAGCAGGCATGTTATAACAACACACCCTGGAACAGGCCTAAATTTTGACCCAGAAAGAGGCCCATCGAAACTTAGATTCACTCTAAGGTAAGCTGTTGGTAGTAAAAAGAAATAATATTGAAAATCCATAATTAAACTTTCAGAACTCATATCGGATGGAACAAAATATAATAGCAAAGTGTACCCATTTATTTCAAAACCATAAAAATGTCATAACACAAAATCCTATAAAAACCGTAACATAATATCTATTACAACAATTGTCTAGATACATTGGTACACATGAAAGCAAGTAATAATAGCAAGTATTGCCACAAGCCAAGCTTCTCTGTCTCTAGGCATCGCCATCACTCCATCATTAACTTGTGTTGTAATGAGGAGGGAGTCATAACAACAAGTGTTTGGTGAATAAAAACCTCGATTCTTACATTTTTAGTACTTGGGCAGTATATTTCAAAATAAGAATATGTCAACGAACATAAAACCATTAAAATCATTTAATACTTCTTTATAAACAAAGGAGGCGGGTCTAACCACTTAATATCTTCCATTCCAGAAGCAGGTTTCTAAAATCCCAATCATACGTCATAAATAGCTAATAATGTGAGGGACGACACCCAAGCCACTTCATACCTTTTATTGGAAAATAGGCAGACTCTGGTCATTTAATACCTTAATTATGGCACCCCATTATTTAATACCTATTTTCAAGGCATGCTCCTCAATGGTATTATCTAGTTGACAGCATATGTAATCCATTAGGTCACTTAATACTTCCAAGTGGAAAATAGGCAGACTCTGGTCATTTAATACCTTAATTAAGGCAAACCCCATCATTTAAGACCTATTTTCAGAAGCGGACCTCTATAGAGATACCATCTAACGTGTCCCCTTGGCCATTTAATACTTCATATGGGAAAAAAGTTAGGTCCAACCACTTAATACCTCAAGACCCCGAAGCATGCCCTACATCTTATGGCCCATACTCATAATGATGTCTCGCATTAGTCCGCTTCATAAGGATATCTCACATCAATTAAAGTGTACACAAATACCGGTAGCCTCAAAGTGAAGGGCAGACTTTTGTCATATAACTCTATTGACCTCGCATCCTTATGACTTAGCCATAAATCAATTACTACACACACACACACACACTTATCTCACTGTTTCATAAATAAGGCCTTATAAGGAATCTTCCTGATTACGCCTTAAAATAAAAATTAGGCTAAATAAGAGTTTCCTCTTATTTTCGTCTCACAATCAATTACCTTTCTAATAGGGAAAATAATTGCAAATAAATGCCTAATTAAATACGCCATATATGCAATAATTATACGTTAATTACGCAAATAGAGATAAGTAAATATTCACGCCTAATAAGTTCTAAACACACGGATTTTACGCTCTAAACTAGCGTTAAATGTCAATTCCCTAACCAATTATCATTACAGGTCCTTTTTCTTCAAATTCCTAAGATTTCATGGGATTCTAATATCCAAAGCAGGGAATAAATATTCTTAACCAAAACAGCAATAGTAGACTTGTAAATAACATAGAAACTCAATTTATTACACCAATTCAATGGAATATCTTAAATAATAAGAATTGCAATTTAAACCTCATATTTTATTCAACTCCTCTTTTTACAAAGAAATAGATAAGAATAAGTGGTGTAAACTACGCATAGAATTCGCAATCTAAACCCTTTATTTTATTGCAGAATCACAATTTGACCCAAAGAAGGAGAAGTGGAATAGACTATGAAATTTTCAAAAATTGCATAAACGAAACAAATTCTATCAAATTAATGTAAATAATTAGAAATCTCAACATAGAATCGACATATTGAAATAAAAAGGAATTTTGGGGTTTTATCTATTATATTTTCGAAATCCCGAAATCCCTAAGGCATATTTAAATCCAAAAGGAAATACACTAAATAATTGCTAAAAAGAAATACTAAGGTTTCCACTCATAGATTACCCTTAGCTTCACTTAAATGGATTTGTAGCCTTCCCATCTCTTCTAGAATCTCTCTCTTTTGATACACACACACAATAGGGAAGATATATATATATATTAGATTCAAAATAATTGGAGAAGAATAGGATAAGAATAGATTGGAGAAAGAAGAAACAATTAAGAAATAAGTTGAATTCTTACCTGAATTCTCTATGGAGTTTCTGAATCTTATTAGAGAGAGATACCAATGGTAGAATTTCGTCGTATTCCCCAAAATAATATGAATAAAAAGTGAAGAGGATAGGGTTCTATTTATAGGGGTTGAAATGCACAAGAACCGTATGATGGAAGTAGGTAAGAAACAGGTAAATTTGGAGCGTACAACTGAATATAACATAGCTTCAGACCCTAGCCACCACTGGCAACATTCGTTGCCAAGCGGTCGACCGCCTATGTGCGACCGGTCGACCGCTACGGTCGATTGGTTGACCTATATAGGTCGACCACTCCTCTATTTTGGGGAACGTTTATTTTGTTCCGTTGCACAATTATTTTATTCCCTAATTAAATTTTTAACGTTAAACGTTAATTAAATGTTTACTTAATCCCAAGCTATTTTTTTTGAAATTTAAACCCTAAATTTGATTTCTCATTTGAATTTGAATTCAAAATAAATTAATTTAAATCTAAAAACTTCAAATGCTCATAACTTCTTTGCTTGAGCTCCGTTTTTAACATATTATATACGGAAACTGATCAGAATTTCGCCACGAATGCAACGAAATAACTTTCATGGCCAAAATCCAACTTTTATAAAATTTCAATATTCAACCTTTATCATATTTAATTCAATTTACTTCAATTTACTTCATTTATTTATGGTTCATTTTACGGCGTGTTACACATATGGGTTCAAGTAATAAGATAGTGGCATAATGGAAGGGCAATGCGCTGATTTCGATTTCAAACGTCGATTCGGTGAGTTTATACTCACAACTATATCTTTAATTTTTTACAATTATATTATTCATCCCGATAATTGATTGCATAGCTTAGTCGAATTGATTGTGATTATTGTGTTGATTAGAAGTGTTAATTTACAAACGGAACTCTGTTCATTTGCGAATTGAACTTTATATATATTTGAATATTGATATGTGTGCTTTTATGGATGTTTTATTCATTTTACCTATTTAAATGATTCTGAAAAGTTTTGGAAAATTGTTTTAAGGGTTTAAAAATCATTTTAAAAGTATTTTATAATTTATTCACTAAAAATTTACTTAATTTAACTTATGCTTCATAGTTTAGAAATCTATATTTTATATTATAAATATAGTTTACTTTAGAACATAAAACCCTTTATAAATCACTATTATATTTATATGTTTAAATCTAAGAGTGGTTTTTAAAATCATACTTAGAAATTTATTATATTATCTAGAAAATATGAAATGATTTCTAAAGTGTATTTAATTAATTTTAAAGAGTATTATCAATAAATTTTGATGTAAAAAGGAGATCTTGGATAATATTATATAGTTTGGAATGAATAAAAATATGTTTTGTAGATTATAAATTTTTTTAAAATATTTTTTAAATTATGAAAGGTTATGAAATGATTTTAAATGTTATTAAGTGATTTTAATATTAATTACCAAAGACTTTGAGTATAAAGTGATTTATAAATTTATTTTAAATTATTATTTAATTATTAAAAATTGGGATATGATCTTTATAAATTATATTTAAATTTTTAAAAGATTTTGAAGGTTTTGAATATTATGTAAGTTTTGAATTATATTCTATGGTTTAAAGTAAATATAATTTATTTTGAAGTTTATATATTTATTCAAAAATAGTGATTAATTATAGAAAACTGTGGGAATCTTTTTATAAAGGATATTTGTTTTGTCAAATGATTTTGAATGTTTTGAAATATATAATTAAAGGTTTAAAAGTAAAATTTTGTATTTAAATCTTTATTTTGGGATAATAAAAAAGCGGAAAATTCTAATTAATATTTTAAGTATTTCTAAGCATACTTTAAATTAAATTTGTTTAAATAGGGATTATAAAAGAATATTTATATAATTAAGTAAAGAAAAACGTGTTTAATAATTTGAAGTTTATTTTAAATATTCAATTAAAAACTTTAGAAGTATTATTATATTTATAATATTTTCATCACTTTTATTGTATTTATACTTGATGTGGTTATTTATGAATTATTAAGTGTGTTTTACATAATTGAGCACTTAATAAATTTATTTAATTATGCTATTCTAATTTCCGATTATTTCCGTACCAATTTTGGTTGACACGAATGACTCCCCACTGATATTGATTTGATTGATGATTTCGATATGGTACGGTGATGATATCCTTCTGTTTGATTTTCTGAGATTTTAGTTCTGTGTGACGAGAAATTTGAATAAATAGAGTTATAATGCCATTTGGAATGGGGCATTCAGTAATATTTCTCTGGTTATTCTATGGACTTGTTATATAGAATATTAAAGAGTGTGAGTGTAGTTTATAAGAAGTAAATAAATGGTTGAGTATCACCAGTGGTATGGGGTGCCGTTATGATATTTATTAGGTTATTCATTGTAAGTAGATGACACTCATGTGACAGGAGTAGTATTACGAGATTATACTTATGTGAGGTGATGTTCGTAGGTGCGAGCATGGTATGTGCCCTTATATTATTGATATTGTATGCCACTATCATGATGTAACGACCCGTAAATTTCAACTGTTTTAATAACGTAATTAGTTGAAATTTTGTGAAAATTTTAAACGATAAAATTTTGAAATAAAATTTAATATTTGGAATACGTCTAGTTAAACATAGCAACTGGTAAATTCTCGTCCGAAAATATGAAAGTTTATTTCGCGCGTAAATTCACTTCAATTCAATCAGTTAAAAAGCGATGAAAATAAAATGTTTCCGAAACCTAAATATTTTTACATAGAAAAATTCTAAACCATCTTCTGAGCAAGATGTCAGTTTGTCATCTTTCCAAATTCGGACATCTTTGGCTCCGTCGATCTTATTTTTCAGCGTTTTTCTTGCATTTTCCGTAGTAGAAAATTCGAAATTTTATAATTCAATCATACCACTAATATCTGTATACCGTTTTGATCGTCTCATAGTGCTGATCTCTGTGGTATATTCATTGGTGTATTTAGGAGTCCGGTACACGGCGGAATCTGCGTAAACGGTAACCGTATCAATACCTGATCTGTGACCTTTTGTTTTCTTTTGAATTTCAAACTTCAGCCGTGTCATCTAAGCAACAATTAATTGCTTTAATAATTTTTCTCAATTCACGAATAGACTTTCCTTATTCCGAGTTATTAATATTTTTGAAATTCACGTCCTTTGTTATTCTCCTCTGTTTCCAAAATATAATCTCTGCTGCATGGTTTCATTGTGGCTCTTCCTCTTTTATATCCTTTCTGCTATTGACAATCATTCCTCTCCCACTCGTGTTTCTTTCCCAACCACCAAACCCACTCACGAGCAAAGCCGATCCCTCCCTCTCATCAACTCGTCTACATAGATAGCATGACCAGCTCTGCCCCTCCTTTTCCCATCTCCGCCCGAGCTTGTCACCGTCCCACCACTCGCCTCCCACTGCCGCATGACCAGATCCTCCACCACAACACTAACCCACGCCACAGCCACCAAAGCAGCTTCTCCTTCTACCGAGACTAACCCAACCGCACTTACTCTCTCCTCCACCTCCACCGTGGACAGCCGAGACCCGTTCTTCCCTTGCAAACGCACACACCCCTCCTTGCGTGACTCTCGACCGAACAACAGGGCGCCACCATCAGCTGAACCCACTTCAGCCATCATCTCCTCCAGTCGAGACAATAGTAGTCTCCATCAACACCCGTCCATCCTCTCATGCTTGCTGTTGCAAAAAAAAAATCGATGCCACTCACCTCCTTTTGATCGGCCTTCCTACCTTAAATGTATGTATTTTCATTTATGTTATTTTTTTTATATAAAGTATAGTCATATTGGTTTTCAAGTGTTTTATATATTGGAAGTTTGGCTTCTGGTTTATTTATATATTATCTAACAAGTTGTCATTGGTACGGATTCATATACTGTTGGATATATAACTGCAGTTGCAGTATTTGCATTTTGGGTTTAGATATGTGCATACATTTATAGTATAATAGTATTATATATACACACTGGATCTTGGGTTATATATGTTGGGTTTCCAAGTTTATGTATATAACTTTGTAATGGATGTTATATTGGTTTATATGTATATTTGAGTCATAAAGGTTACAACATATATTGTTAAACTATATGCATATTTATGTTATATATAAATTTATGTAATAAGATATAGGATAGTTTATATATTAATATATACATATGTTAGTTTATAAACGTTAAATAAGGTATAGTGAAGTTATATATGTTTAAAGAATACATTTGGGTGTGTGCTGTTGCTATCTAGAACCTATGTTTTATATATATTTGTACACAGTTCTTGGCATGCGTGCGTTAGTATATTGGTTATTATATATTGAATAATAGTGTGCGTATGGAAACTTCATCAACTCAAAATTTTCATTTACATATGTACTAAGCTGACGTGTATATGGTATTATACTTATGTGTGTGTATATATAAGTTAATATTTAGTTCTAACAGTGTATTATATATATACATTTCAAATCGTTTGTATTTGTTTTCAAATGGATTACAGTTTCGCATATTTCCCCAAGCTGTTACCTATATTACGGAGTGTATAAACTATTGTTGTTCATGTGGTATGTAAATCACGTCAGTATTTTTAATTTGCATTTTGATAAATACATGTATTTGTTGTAGATATGTTATTTTAATATATGTGTTTATATTTTAAACAAAATTTTGAAATATGAATATATATTTAATGTAATATACGTTTGAATTTAAAACATGTAGTTATATCTAGTTTTATAAGTTCCCTTATACCGTTTACTTTCATCGATCTCGTTCTGATTGGTTTTGTCAATTCTTTATTATCAGCTTCGTTAGTCGATTCGAGTTCGATCTTGCCCGTTTGAGTTTTGTGCCTGGATTTCATAACTCAATTTCATCGTCTATCGCTCTAGTCTCGGAAGGTGAGCACTCACTCACGATTAACGTTCTTTTATTTATTAAATCTGATTTCAATTGAAACGACAATTGAAATTTGCTGCTGTTAGTTAATTACACTGTTATATATGCTATTACCTGTATCAGTTCACCTATGACATCTGACACCATTTTCTGTTAATTATTTATGCGATGATAATACAGTTTGGTTGATAATTGATTAATTGTTGATGTTTATATTGGACGTTAAATTGTTAATGTTAAAATGATAAATAGTATGCAATTGAAATTAATATAGGATAGTTAAATGTTAAATTTGATTTAATGACATTGTATAATATGACCCATTTAACTGTCAAAAATTTATTGTCACGTAGGATTTGTTTAATTACATCTTGAACCACTGAATGTATGTTGATATATTGATGATGGATGAAATTGAAATTGAATGACAAGTGAAAACCGTAATGTTATAATCTTTAATCTACTTGAAATGATAGAGTAGATTCTAGAAATAGTTATATTAATTTGCGTAAATAACAAATGCGAATTAATATGGTTATTTCGGGATTATTTGAATTGATTATTGGATTGATATTGATTGTTGTTATTGCTTGTTTATTTACTTTGACACCATCCCAGTTATCACACTGCAAGTTCCTTTGCTATGTTTTGATTTTGAATTGAATTGGAATCGGGTTGAAATGATAAATACCCAAATTGAACTTTGACCTAGGATAGAAAATTAAATAAAAACCCGATTGGTCAATATTTTGATTTGAAAATAAAATGAAGATTTTATTTGAATAAATAATATGGTTTTGAAATGAAATTGAAATTTGAATTTTAATGAAAGGAAAATGTTAATATTTAAAAATCTAAAACAAAATATTAATAATGTAATTGATGAAAGAATGATGTTAATTTGAGAAATGATTGAATTAAGTTTGAAATGATTTAATAATTAAGTTTGAAATTATAATTAAGTTTGAAATTATTAAACTTTGAGATTATTTAATAATTAAGTTTTGAACTATTTAATAATTAAATAAGATTGAATTATTTAATAATTAAATAAATTGAATTCTTTAATAAGTAAAATAGAACTTTTGAATAAGTAAATTTTTACTTCGTAAATAATTGAAATTGAGTTTCTTTAGTAATTAAGTTTTGGAAAATTATTTAAAGTAAGTAAATAAATAATTGAAATTGAATTTCTTTAACAAGAAATGAAATGTGATATTTTTGGAATCAATGTAAGACTTGTAATTGAAAGAATGATTTGACGAATTTAATTTAACTCAATTTGTAAGTTTCGATATAATGAAGTTGAACTTAAGAAGTTGATTTAATGAATTGGAAATTAAATAGGATTGTTTGAATGATAAGATTTACTTAACGAATATTGGATGAAATCGATAAATGAATGTAAATTGATTTGAATGTTAAAACTAAATTGATTCTAATGATTTCGAAATGAAACTTTTGTACGAACTTGAATCAATATTTGAATTGTTTTCAATATAAAGATTGAAATTGAATTATAAGATTTTGAAATGGTAATTTGGAAGTTTTGAAACGTAAAGTATGGAAATTGTTCTGATAGACAAATGAAATGTTGATTTGCGAATTACGAAAGTTATTAAAGAGACCGGGATCGGTAATGGATATACTTTCTATCTGAACCGAAACCACTTTAATAACTATACGCGGAGTGATGATCCAGAATGAAGTGGTTGGAATGATGTACGTGTTGACTGAAGAAAGTGAACGATAATGGATAGCCTTGACACTTGTGTCAAATTGGAAATGACTAAAACAGGAGCTGTGCCGGGCCAATGGAGGATTTGCTACCTCAAGTGGACACACTTCTTCGAACTACTCATTACTTGTTGTCGATTGGTGCACCCTTGATTTTGGGAGTGTTGTTTCACGGTGTTGCGGGCGCTGCGGCGTTGCGTTCTCACCAGTCCGGATCAGGCGAACGGTAGTATCACTACCTTGAGTATTGCCTCATGTGCCTTGTCATACTTGTATTCCATTTATGCGCGACCACTACGATTTTGATTTGTACCTTTAGTATATGGATTGCCCTTTGGTGACTTCCGGTTTTGGGGAAACTACGGTCTTGTATATGCTCTTGGGAATAAAAATGTGTTAAGGGTGGAATGGGCCATGACTTAACACTATTTTGATATATTATTATTACTAATAGACATTATCTACTTATCGTACACTACTACATAGTAGATAGTTTAACGGATCCTTAAAGGATGGTTATTCCAAACATCCTTTGAGTTACTTGTATTTCAATTGCTATTTCACTTGAGTTGGGTTTATTAATATAAGAATGTTAATCCTGACTCGAGTGTTTTGTGTTTTGCTTTACGCTCGGGTCAGACTGAGTGTACCAGTATTCGAGACTCACCTTTGAAGTTGGAGCTTTGCTTGAAGATCCAGCCATCTATTCTGCTTTCAGTATTTGATGATTCCAGTGATGTATTCTGATTTGTATCTGATGTATCGTATTACTCTTCTGTTGTAAACTCTTATGTATTTTTATATATTCATATAGTAGCTTCATAAACTACTATCTCTTTTATTTCCTCTACACTTATTACTCTGTGTCTGTGATCTGTAATTATTTATTTACTGTATATGTTCAGTTTTGCCAAATTTAAATTAACAACGCGGTATTTTGAGCAATTCAACTCCGGCATGAGTGTCTACCTATACACTTATAATGGATGCGAATGGTCTAAAATATCGGGTCATTACAAGAAGGCTTGATCCACCCTAACGGCCTGATCATGGGATCATGCTCCAAATTCATGACACCGTTATTGGATATTTTATTTAATACACACACATGATTTGGGTTAGGTGACCCATTGTGTAGGTACCAATATTACAAGATTTGGGTTAGGTGACCCATAGGGTAGGTCCCTATAGCCCTTTTTATGTCGCATAGGCCAGCAGTCTATTGCTTATTGAGGCAAAGCAGGGTCGTGATCGAGGCTACACGTTGATAAGCCACTAGGGGATACGTGTCACGATGTCCGTTAAGGTAACCAATATAGGAGCCGATCTGGTTAGGTGGCTTTGGGCTTCTAGAGCAGGTAAACGACCATTAGTCTCCCTTCTGGTTCTAACAAAGTGGTAGATTGGCATATAAAATTGATACACCTCACTTAAGTATAGATATGTGTTAGACGACCTAGGGTTAGGTGACCTACATACTGATGTATATATAACTCTACTTGGGACTTCAAATCTGCCGTACAGTCGTTCCCTGTTATGATATATTTTGATTTACATATAAGGAGATAAGGTTATATCTGGATAGATGTCTAAAGTATAGTGGATTCTTATATCTTTATTATACTTGACTGATAAGTAGGTGCCCTATATTTTACAGTCAGACAATCTATTTTATATTGATTTAATGAAAGTATTTTAGTATTTGAGATTGAGAGATATACTTGATGCCATCTCATATTTGATGATTTTATAGACTTTGCTGACAATTTCAGATATCGATGATTCACCCATTTGATATTGTTTTGATTGGATAATATTTGATATGATTTTATATGGATGATGATGTCTTTGTGCATGCTTTGATTAATGTCTTCCATATTAGAGATTTTTTGCTATGGAGCCGTTGTTATCTTTCCACAAATATACTTTATATATATATATATATATATATATATATATCTGTGTGTGTGTAGAATACCTTGACTCGGGTAAAGTCTGACCCATATGTTATTATATAATACTTGGTCAGTTTGAGACATTTCAGGTATAGGGACGTTGAGACCCGGTTGTACTATTTGGGCATAGAGGAGGCTTGTTATTCAGTGTTATACTATATTAATTTGTACTCTATAGACTCATGTATGTATATGACATGGTGATGTGTATCATACTTTGTATATTGTTGTATTATATATTATCACTTCGATTAACTTTGTGACCTTTGATATTTATTATATACTGTGTATTGTTTTGTCTTAGAGACACACGTGTTTATTGCTTTATGCCGATACTGTGTACGTATATGTGAGTTATTTATTCGATGTTTAAGTACATACCAGTGTTAGCCCAATGGAATATTCACATGTGTACCATATAGCCTCATTCTCCAGTTTATCAAAGATTTGGGCAATTAATTTATTGGAGAGAAGAGAAGTTGAGTATAAATCTAAAATGATTTTTACTTCTGTTTGACTTTGCTTATGCTGATTTAAATAGTGATAAAAATTAGTAAATATACTTGTTTGTTGCAATTGTTTCCCACAAATACTAAATGTATTTAAGTTTTACATAATTTTGAGTGTTTACGTCAATATTCTACATGAAGCCATTCCTAGATAACTGAGTTCATGTACAAATATTGCTTGTTATCCTTGTCTTTGCAATTATTTTTCTTCCACCACATAAACGCTTGGTTAACTTCATTACCTGACACAACTTGTTTTGCTTTGTGCTGTAGGTTCTGATAAGAAGTGGGGACCTGTATTTATTTTATGAATTTCATAAATTTAACTCCCTTTTGTATTTCATTGGTACATGCATTATTTCCTGATTTTAAGTTAGAGCTAATATAAAAGGTGTGATCTTTTTGCCATTGATAGCGGTGTAACCACTTGAGCCAAAGATTTTGGGTTCCTTGGTCTTTTTGATTTGATATTTATTTCTCCTAGTTAATAGATAATAGCTAAGTTCCAAGTAAAGTGTTCTTTCTTTTAGCAATTTAGACCAGAATTTAATTTTTAACACTCAAAACTATGAGTATTTTTCCTACCATGATATTTAGAGTTTTGGTCGGTGAGCAAGAATTTACTATCTTGATTCTCTATTAAAGATGTCGAATTGAATTCTTTACTTATAATTATAGTTTATGATGTAAATTTACAGGCTGAGATAAATTACTAGGGTCAATTTTATCATCCCAATCTTGTTAAATTAATTGGATATTATTTAGAAGATGATCGCTGCCTACTAATGTATAAGTTTATGCCTCGAGGAAGTTTGGAGAATCATCTTTCCAAGAGTAGATTCTTGATCAACTTTATATGGATTATATAACATTGGTTTCATACTAGCACCTCTGCATTCTTTAATTAACTATAGGAGATACACATTTTCAATCTCCTTTTTAGAATTTAAGAATGAAGGTAGCTCTTGGACTAGCAAAAGGTCTTGTATTTTTGAATTGTGCATTGTGATAACACAAAAATCATATATCCTGATTTTAAGACCTCCAATATTCTTCTAGATTCGGTGGGTAATGCCGTAAATTATAGTTACCTTCTATATCAGTAATACATTACCTTGCTATGCATTACTATAGAATTACAATGTAAAATTTTCTAATTTTGGGATTGACAAAAGACGGTCCCATGGACGATAAAAGTCATGTATCTATAAGAACCATGGGGACTTACGGTTATGCAGCTACCGAATATCTTGCTACAGGTATATTACATAATTAAATTTGATGGAATAAAAGTTTCAAAATAAGATAACTCTTTGTAGAAATGATGTTGATGTTAAGTATAATACCTGCAAAAATTATCGAATTCTGACGATCGTAGATACTTTAAATCAAGTTGGGAACAAATTAGAGGTACAAAAAATGGGATGCAAATCCCTTCCTTATATATGTATGTATATATGTATATTTGTGTATGTGTGTGCACGTGCACACACATTCATACATAAATATGTGTGAATATCTCAAATTAACACATAAAAGTACACGAGACGAATACCTCTTTTACAAGACCAATAGAAGCCCTTTTGAACTTTGTAACACGGTTGAGTGTTACATCTACCTAAGAAGTATATTGTTTTTAATGTTCCACTATGGAAAAAATCTAAATGTAAAAAGCTAAATGCTTATACCTTAATCACACTACAGGTGGAAAATGATTTCAAATGAAACAATTTTCCCATCATTATTACTAATTCAATGATATGCCAAGAGCTAAGATCCCATGGATTTGAATTGGATGATTGAACTAGAACTAGTAATGTCAAATTTGAAGATCAAATCTAATATACTTGTCAACTAAGATCAAGGGAAGGTCTTTTGCATTTCCTTAACAAACTAGGATGGCTTTTCCAAAGAAAGAGCAGTCAAGACCCACACTCTTTAGTTTTCTACTTGTTCATCTTTGTAAGTTTACTTTATTTGTATAAATATGTAGTGAACATGTTGCAGTTTTATAATGTAATTGTATACTATTTGTGCTTCTTTTTTGGCTTATGTAGTAAACATGAACTATGTTGTATTGTTTGTTCAATAAGATTCTTAGTGATAACCCATTAATGAATTTCTTATATGCTATTTAAAACTGTTTAAGGTTTTAAATTCTAAAATAGTATCATTTTTTTGCTTTAGCTAACATTTACTTCGGCTATCATGTAACAACCAAAGAAAAAGAGTGTTAATTGCTGCGGTCATAATGAAATGAGCAAAGCAAAAGAGTTTCAATTGCTTTAGTTGTAATGAAATGGTCGAAGCAAAAAAGGGTCAATTGCTTCAGTCGTCGTGGAACGATTGAAGCAAAAAACATCTTTTTCTTTGGTCCAAAAACCTAAGCAATAGACTTTGGCCTATTGTATCATCTTCATTTGCATTGGTCGTTTAACTGAAGCAACAGGGGGTTAAATGACCATAGCAAATTACATATTTTTGTAGTAGTGATTGTAAAATATTTTTAATTATTTTTAGAAAATATTTTATAAGAATGGAAATAATTGATTCAAAAGTGAGTTTTAAAAGAAAGAAGTAAAATATTTGGTTTGAATAAAATTCTTGAAGTGTATTTTATTTTGAAAACTCTATTTAAATATTGTAAAACTAGACTGGATGGTATGAAATGTAGGACGACTGATGATGTGAGTGTTAAGTTTTTCCAAAACGCATTATGATGACGTAAATTTTGTGTGGCTTATCCTAATGTATTATAGGGATATCTAGTTATTCCCTTCCAGAGAAAGAGTTGGGATATGAGGTTATGATTACCCATTTTGACGTATGGGAAAGAGATATTTTACTTTGGTAGTACTTGTTCACCTTGGTTGAATTGGTTGTGCTGTTATGTTTCTTGTTAAGATTAGTTATATTAATCTAACTATTTCATTTGACTTCGTTTGTTTTGTGGTCTATAGCATGATTATTTGCATTAAATTATTCCATTTATATTGTATTTTTATTGTTTACTTGTTTGACAATGGTTGCTTATTAGTTTATGTCATGCATTCTTAAGTCGGTTCATTTTCCTTGCATCATAGTTTTGATTGATTATTTGTTTTACTTTGATCTGCTTAATTATTTGTTGTTTGCCTTGTTATGATTAGGAATATTGTATGTTAGGATACATTACATTTTACTGCTAATAATCTTATGATGAGATAGTTACCCAATGTTAACTTTCCTGGGATATGCATTGGAAAAAATAATGAGATAATAATGGATATATTTGGATCGGTCATGGTGGATGACAAGAGATTTTCTTTAGTCGACTTCGAGACATGCATAGGGAAAATGGTAGTTTGCTTCGGATCAAGTGCAAGGGAAACCCAAGAGCCAAATGAAATGTTTTAAAATTTGTCAGAACGATGACCCAAGGCATTTGATCAAATACTTCAAGTGGGAAGTGAATTTAAGGGACTAAAGTAGTCTGAGGAAGCATATTTGACATGGTAAAGCGATGTACAGAGGTATGAGATGTTTCGGATCAAGTCGGGTGTTGAAGGGATCATTGATAACTCTGAATATAATGGATGTTCCAAAGGGATTGGTTAGTTGAGGACGCTCACCTATATAACCTAAATCATGAAATAGTCTGGCCTTCCCTAAGAGGGTAGTACCCATGATATAGGTATCCAAATGAATGTCGTATCCAATTGTAGCATGAGATGTCGTCGGCTTGAGAGGTCATAGAGTGAGTTATCGTGCATCCAAGAGACTTTGAGAAGGTCATAATGAAAGGGTACTTTGAGAAAGTCATACTGGAGTGAGATTCTGGATACGATCATGGTGAAATGAGACTTCGGAGATGATCACGGTAAAGTGAGACTTCGGAGATGATTGTGGTGGAGCGAGGCTTTGGTAAGGATCATGGTGAAGTGTGACTTCGATGATGATGTGTGGCAAGGTGAGACCTTGGTAATGTCTAATATAATGTGAAGAACTTGTAATGGTATAATTTGCCTTAGTAGTAGCGGAAAGTGTTTGGTATAAGACCTTGACGGTGGTCTAGTTTTCCTTAGTAATGGTTTATATTTCCCAACTGTATGTGATGGACTGAGAAATCGAGGATTGATGCAAGTGCAACATTATTTTGAGGACATAACCATTAGTGGGCACATATGTTATTTTGGAAGGTGTAGGCATGAGATGGTACACCATTGTTATGAGGATGAAACTATGAGGAAGTTCATAGGTTGCAAGGTATACATATTATGATGGAAGGGTAGTCAGCATAGGAATTAGCACATATGTGTTATTTGTTGGTATGATGGTGTGATGATTACCATTTTTATATGTGTGCATGCTTTACTTTAATGAGCTATATTGATTACCGATTTATGTATATTCTTTTTATGCATGCTTATTTGGACTATCCTAAATTTTTTTGTCTATTTTTGCTATGGGCGGTTGCTTTCGAATTGCTGAAATGCATGTTGTGACTTATGTGTGGAGTTAATCTATGGTTGGAATTGTTTCACCCTTTATTGATAGAATGTTATTTTTATATAATATAGTTTGGATGCCTGATCGAGGAATTATAGGTGTTAATATAGTATGTGTGTTAGATTCATTAATGTGAATGGATTGTTGTGTGTCATGATTGATTGTGTTCTGCGGATGTCATGTACTACAACTAAAGATGGTTGATTGTGATTAATATACTTTCCTGTATTTTTGTGATTAAACACATAGTGAGACTTTATTGATTTGATCAATAGTTGTATCTAGGAAATTATGAAGGCATAATCCTTTTAAGGGAGGAAAATGTAACAACCTGCGAATTTTACACTACAAGATATTAAATTAGTTAAAAATGGATTTTTTTAATACAAGGGTGAATTAGGTATCGCGTTTACAGCCATTGCAAAGATCTTTTCGAGCTGATCATTTTGATATATAGTTTTGATGCATTCAGACTTACAGTTTGCAAAATAGAGGCGTTATATTGTTTAAATAGCACACGTAGCTGTTTCGGGGCAACTCAGATAAACAACCCCTAACCAGCCTAACGACTATATAAGTGAGGCTATGAAACTCCAGCCTTCACCTATATCTTGAGTTTTCTTCCTTCATCTCAAAATCAACCCTAATTCTCTCTAAGATGATTGGCAAATTAATTAAAAAATGATTAAAATCCAACATGTTCAAACCCTATTGAAATATATAGAGATATAAAGATCTCGATAAGGCGAAGTGGCAAATGAGATTCTTTTTTCCATCCGATGCTTCGGTTGGCCAGAAAATGGTGATTTATTCTCGATCGTTGAATCTAGGGTTTTCGTTCAACGGGGAAGCAGTGACCAATCGGCGATCAGGAGGCACCATTGGGTAGACGATGACGAACGGAGTGCATCCATGGTGGTCGATCATTTCAGATCGATCTAAATTCGCAAGAATCGATGCTTAAAGTTGAGGCGGCCAAGGTGGAGGTGCATGCAGAGGAGGAGGCGGAGGCATCGCAGTGGCTGGTGTTGGTGCAGATTTTGGAACGGAAGCTAGTGGTGGGTCCGATTAAGGTGTAGGTAGTGTTAAAGGCATGCAATGGTGGATGAACGTGCAGTTCGTTTGGGTTCGATCGAGTGCATAAAGGAGAGGAAGAGATATGATACGGAATACATGTGGTATATTATTATTTTTACTATTAAATATAATAATGTCGTATATCTTGTAATTTCTATATCTTTCATATACAAATTCTTATTCACGCGCGGTTTCTTCTATTTGACTCATGGCGAAATTTTAGATGATATTGCACTGGGTTTGCTAGTTTTGGGACTATTGAAAAAAGCACATTGGTTTGGTTTAATTATTTAATTAATTGAATTTTAAAATATTATATGCTTATCCACCAATGGAAAATTATAATTATTGATATGTATTGTGGTATATCGGTGACTGTTCAGATATTGTGGATATTTTGGGTATGTTGTGCCTTAGGTTGATTTTTCATTGTTTATTGTTGTACTATTGGATTTTCAACTGTAATTAACTGCGGATTTAAGATATGAATGTAAATAATTAAAATAAAATAGATGAAATTATGTAGTAATGGGGAAAATTAGATAAATAAATAATAAACAAGATTATTTACGAATTTTGGACGATGTTCGTAAATAATAATGGTTTAATAAATTAAAGTGAGATTAATGGAAGAAATTTAATAAGGTTATTATTTATGAATTTCTAAGGGAGATTAATAAATAATAACGAAAATATATATTATTATTTAATAAAGTGATTAATGGTTGATTGGAATTATCACCTATTTTGTTCTATGACGAGGAAATCGCATTTGGATGTATATGCGATATTTTTCCATGATTACTACGCATATGTAGTTAACTATGTTGTATTGTGTTGGTGCTTGTGTTACTAATATAGTGGTCCAGTACACATTTTATTGATTTATACTTGCATCGATGGTACATTACAAATGGTTGATAATTGGTATGTGTGGGTATATGTATATGTTGCGATTAGCTTATTTGATGTTTGGGGTTACATTGTGTGTTGTCAAATGTTTGTAATGTTTAATGGCTAAGTGTGTTATTATTGTTATTACCCTATATTTATGATGATTGATTGGAAAGGTTTAGTAGTCGTAGTGTTTCCTACTTGCAATGGTTGCAGTGGTTGTGATGGTTTATGGATGATATGGTTGTTATGTGCTAACCGCTATTTGGATGTAGGAGAAGAGGTTGGTCCCCCAGAAGAGGTATGTAGGAAGCCTTTTTCTATGCAGTAGCTATCGAGCCTATGGCTATAGTGTATAGGGTTAAATGCAGTCCAAACATAGTTGAAACATTTCCCCTTTTTATTATACATATATCGGTACAGGTGTTAAGTTGCTGGTAAGGGCAAAAGAGGGAACAAAAAGGTAGATGAAGAATATACCACTAATAGCTGATTTGATATATTCTTTAATACCGTTGTTATATTGTCCATGAGTTATTGATAATTGATGTATTGAAGTGGGAATTAATGTGATAAATATTGTAAATTAATTGCTCCAATCTTTGATGTGGTCTAGCTTTCATCCCTTTGATACATTTTACGTGCAAACTCCAAAACTATATTGATAATATCAGAACTCCAAAGCCAATTCATTGTATCGCCATATGATTCAAACTCCATTCTCTTGTGTAATTATCATGAAAACCTTTATTATCCACTCCATACACATATAAGAGTTCTCCTTTCATAGAATCAACATCCATCGCCTAAAATTTCTCAAACTTAGCATAGTTATCAATCGAAGCATACATGCGAACAAAACAAGTAGTGAACAACACAAATATCATGCATATCATAGTGTTGACACTAAAAGTGGCACAACACTCAAACTTAACTTGTTATAGAACTAGATCTAGTAAAAATAACATAAAAATGCAAAATGGGGTAGAAAAGTAGAGAGTAGGAAGTTTTTTATAGTGGTTCGGCAATCTTTGGCTTACGAACACTTTATACTTTTGTTGATTATGGATTGGGAAGAGTATTAAAGTCATTAGTATAAGGTATTGACAGGTTCTAAAGCCTAGAGCTGCCAATAATATCTTCTTAAGTGACTATTGTGAAGGAGAGATAGGAGATGGAAAAGGAGCAGAGTCCAAGATCCTTCTTTAATTGCAGTAGGGTTGATATTTATAAAAAAACATCACTACGGTTCCAAAGGCCCACCAAAGTCTAAGTCCAGGAGCAAACCCAGATGTGTACAAGTGAGCATGGGCGCCTATGGGCAAATTAGACCTCTTGGTACCAAGAGGTTCCTCTCGGTACCGAGTGGTTTTGATTGATGCAAATCCGATCTTCTTCCTTGCATTGTCCTTCCATCTCCAAATCGATGCATTTCAAACCATTTTCCTTAGTCTTTGAGTTATTCATGACGATTCTCCTGTTAACACTTGTATTATCCTGCTTTCTTTGCTTTCTTCTCATAAATCTTGAGAACTGTTTGTCTATTCTATAAGAAAAGCACTAGATGACAATTAGATGGAAAAGTTTATGAACCTCAAGAGGTCAGTGTGGTCAATGGGGCAATACAGACCTCTCGGTACCGAGAGGAAGTACCGAGAGCTTTTGTTTTCTCCCAAGGACTTGTACTCTTCCTGAGCTCCATCACCTTGCTTTCCTAAGTGTATTTCCAAGTTCTTGAGTCATTTTATCTTCTACTTCTGGTTGAATTCTGCTTGGTTAAAAACTTGGTTAACATTTGCACCCCAGATTATGCTTTCGTTGAAAAAAAAGTGTGTGCTCTGGACTAAGACAAGCCCCGATACTATATCTCTTGGTTTTAGATATTCATTTATGAACCGCTTTGCAGCATTGCCTCTACCTGGTAGATGATCCTTCAACTACTTTTCATAGTTTTAATTCCATTCTTTATGTTAAGGACAAGATCTACGCTTTGGAGATCGTTCCATGCCTTAGGTGAATGTGTGTTTCCCTCTACCATGCTCTCTACAAGGATTTTAGGGTAAAAGGACCTCTCGGTACCGAGACGATTCATCTTCCCTTAAATGCTTATGTAAGCTTTGGACTTAGAATTTTTCTTACTTTACTTTTTGCTCGTACTTTTCCTCCTTGTCCCGACTGCTTTACCTCGATACCTCCTACCAAGTCAATCTCTTCCATTGACCGATTCCATCGCTTCCAAGCACTTGCGATCGTCGATCATTGATCTGTCGCCCTTTATCTAGTTATCGTCATCGAACCCTTGATTCGCCACCAACTGCCCGCTAGAGCATTTGGCCCTCGATTTCTTTCGAGCATTTTTCATTGGTTGCTTTCAGTCGCCAATTCCATCTTCTGTCGATTTAAATTCAGCTAAGGTTAGTGATGGATGCTTATCATGGTAGTGGCAATGGTGTTAATGGGGCAAGTTTTTTTGGAAAGGGGTGGTTGAAGTTATGGTTTTACTCAACCTAAGGTGAACTTGTGTTTGGCTTTGGTTGTGCACAAATCATTCGGGAGACGAGTCTAACCTCTGACTTCGGTTAACTCTTGTCAAAACTAGGCTAAGCTTTCACTGTCGTTTGAGATCCAGAAAGGTGGTTCTTGTTCGAGAGCGGTCATACTAGATGATTCCACCGTAATGTTTTCCTTATTGTTGCACTTTCCATGTTTCTGAAAAGAAATTTTTCCATGTTGCCTCAGACGGTGGTTCCGTTATCGACTATTGATCGATAATAGGTAAGTTCTGATATAAAGTTCAGTCGTCTGATATGGCTCATTTTTCTAGAACGAGTGAGCTATCTCCACAAGATGGTCTGTTTGTGGTGTACATGACACATGACTCATACTGCATATATTAACACTTTCACTTGCCCTGGTCAACACACGTCGACATTCTTTGGATCCCGTTCATTGGTCACACGGGTTTGTTATTTAAAATAAAACATACCTAACCATGTTGAATGCCAAATTGTATTGTTTAGAATGACTCGTCAGTCGCCGTGCCTCAAGTCCGGTGAGGGCAAGTCTACTCCTTCTGAAGTTGGGTCCTCTACAGCTCAGGTTTCACATTTTATTCCCATCAAACCCAGATGTTCGATTACTAAAAGCACAGTTATTCCAGTGGTTCCACTACAAAATCAACCTCCTCCTCTGAATAAATACATAGGTCTAAGAGTCTTCAATGATTAGCTTGACCAAATGCCAACCGTTATCTTTGCAAAAATGCTTCAAAACATCTATCGTCGACACGGAATCCCTGAGGACGACATATAGCTACGTACAGAGGGCAAACAAGCGCATCTTCCTCCACTGGGATACATGGCCAACAATAGATATACATGTCTCGGTGGTGCTGTTCCCCCCTTCAATCCATTTCTCTACACGGTTTTAAAAGAACTTGGGTTTGCTCCGGCTTAGGTCCACCCAAACGGCTATGCTTTCCTGAACTCTCTATATGTACCCTTTGTGGTTCACTTTAATAGGGCTCTAACTTTCCAGGAGCTTACCTACCTCCTTCATTTCAAGCTACAGCAGAAGGCCCTTGCTATATGATAATTGAGGCTAAGTGAAGATTTAAAGTCATCGAGTCTCTTTACAACAAACGAACGTACTTTAAGAATGAGTACTTCTTCATGCATTTCCCGTACGGCTTCAACAGGCTTTGGCTGTCTAGAAGTGGTTCTTTTCCTTCAGTCTATGCTTGGGTTTACTCCGTCCAAGTGTATAAATGCTATTTTCTTGTCCACATGCATTCTTGCTCGCAACATTCGTGACGAGCATGCCAGTTCTCTAAATGGTCTAAGGGAGGTTAGATTTTAGAACCGCATCATTGCTTATCTAAAAACCAATGAGAATCTCCATTGGTGTGGTAACTACCCTCAGACCGGATTTTTGTTCCTAATTCAACTCCTATTAGCACTCCATAGAACCCACTGGAACCAACCGCCGTACTAGCAGATTTGGCCAGAATCTTCAAAGGGAGGTTGAAGGTCAATTAGCGTAGCACACACAGAGGAGCTCACAGAAAGAGGAGTTGAAGGGACATCCGCTAGTGGTCTCCCGGGAGAAGGATATGAAGGAGTTGGGCTGCAGCTAATTCTCGAGAAAAGTGAGGGAACTAAAAGGATAGAAGGGAAGGAACCAATGTTTCAAAGAGGAGAAGAAAGCACTGATGATGGTGACAGCGATTGCCATGCTATTACAGAAGGAGATGAGTTGTTCGATGAGACATCCTCCGAATCGCCTAAACTTCCACCTTCGTCCCGTCTGGAGCAAATTGTCACTGAAAATACTAAGGCTCCCGAGGGGCCAACCATATTGCCTTCAGGTGAAACAACTCCTCGAAGTCGCGTTTTTAGCGATGTATTTTATTGTTTGAGAAATTTCTACATTTCTATCACCAATCTTCTTGCCAAAGGTGCTTCTGACTTCAATTCCTCTTTCTGAGTTAATATCAACGAAGGTGGTGAGAGTCCATCTTTATGACCTTGCCAACATGGTTTGTAAAGTTCCTAGAAGGGTCATCAACACCATCATACACTTCACTAGGATCACCCACAAGCATTCTTGCATTCATTCATTTTCTGAAGTTCCAATTCTTATATTATCTTTTCCTTATTTCAAGTTCTATAGGTTGTGACAAGGACAGAGCCCTTTCATGCAGCGAAGAGGATTATAGAGGGTAGACACCTGGTCTTTATCTGCCTTGCTCCAGCTATCATGGTCATTATGAGATAGATGAGGAGAGGCGAAGAAGGAAAGATCGGGAGGCAGACGACTCCCACCGGACCAACAGGGAAAGTGAAAGAGAAAGAGAAAGGGAAGGAGGAAAAGGGACGTCAGAGAGGGTTTGACATGTGATCCAACGAAATGACCGAAGGGACCATCCAATCGTCACGTCACTTCTTCGAGCACTCTTTCATCATGCACCGAATTGAATACTTATTCTTAGCAACAGGTTATTGCTTCTCAATCTTTAACGGGTAGTGCTTCCCCTTATTCTAAAGAGGTTTCCGCTTTTATTACTCCTCTTCCTTTTGGCCCACCATGCGTACATGCCATAGTTCTAGGTCTCTTTTTACATGGTGTTAAGTTCGATCAGGACATTGAAGATGTCCCAAAAGAAGTTGCGGACAAAGATGCTAGGAACATCCAAAAGTATATCGATGGAGGGTATAAGTGGAAATGGTTATGTCTGACCCTCACCAGAGTCAATGAAATTAACTATACAAACATCAAGTCTTTCGATTTCGAGAAGGAGACATTCGAGCGAATCATCAAGGAATGGGAAAAGGACTTGATGAAGGTAATGAGAGAGAGGGACATGGCTCTTAAAGTTCAAGCCAATTCCAATGGTTTGAGGGAGGAGATAAAGAGGGCTCACGAATGCACTGAGATCATAACGAGGAATGAGCTGAAAGTTGCTCGTGAAGAAGGTGCCGAGCTGAAAATGCTAGTTACCGGGAGGGACCTGATCCTCATTGAAAAGGATAAGACCATTTAGGCCAAGGACCAGACTATCAACAAGCAGGCCTTCGAATTGCAAAGGCTGAGAGAGGAGAAAGAAAAACTCGTCGATGAATTGCTCTCACTGAAGGTTGACAAGCTAGATGTTGATATTGATCTTGTGTCTCTTAGGGTCGAGTTAATGGAACTTGAAGAAAACAGGTTAAGGGAAAGGATGAGATGAATCTTAACCTTCTACACTTCTATGCCAATGTCATTTTGCAGAAGGATCTGAAGTGGTTAGGAGATGCTTATCCCGAGACTCTTGTCAATGCTTGGGGAGAAGTGTTATGATGACTTACAGCGTCTAGGGACAACCGCTCTAAAGAAGAGCTCATGGCTGAGTAGTTCGATGTCGAAGATATTCAAAATCTTGTAGATGGAGAGGCCATTCTCGTTATGGAGGACGACACCGCCGCTGCCCAGGCTCTCGCAGACCCAAGTTTGCTGGGTCTGCACGAATCACTTACTACAAAATCCAGAGAGACCGCAGTGATCATTTCTTTATTCAGGGGGTTAGCTTCAAGACCACCGCTCGATTCCAACTTCTGAAGAAGCAACTTTTGTCGAACCTGTATTTCCCTCTTTGTGGATCGATCTAAGGAACATGCGACTGGAGAGGGGGAATTCATCAAATCCTCTATGAAGCGAACACTAGGCTCTGGTATATCTCTTAGCTCACCAGTCTTCGAGAAGCTTTAGTTCTCTCATGAATCCATTATTGATCTTTACTATGTTGTTTTCCAATTTGTAGGTCAACCGCATTTACCTTCTTCATCTCTAGTAACTTAATGCTTGGGATCTATAGCTATCTTAACCGCATCTACTTCTGTTTCCACGGGTCTTGTTGCTCTGGTCTTGCCTTCCAGTTTTGGTCCTGGTTCTGACTCCCAAAAGATTGTGGCATTGGAAGGGCTAGAGGACGTTTCCGTGTCCTAAGAAGAAGACGTCGCGATTACCAATGTTATAGATCTGATGGGTCATATTGCAATAGCGGAGAAATTGAAGGTTGAATTCGAGAAAATTAAGGTGAAATCTTAGCCTGGCATCGCAAAGCCTACATCTTCGACTCCTACAAGTCCTACATCCAAGCTTCCCTTGATTAAGACTAGGCCACCCAAAACAGAGCCTCTTGAAGTCCTTGATGAGAAATCTGAAGATCCTTCTACCAAAATCAAGGGTGATGTAACGACCCGTAAATTTAACTGGTTTTAATAACGTTATTAATTAAAATTTTGCGAAATTTTAAACGATAAAATTTTGAAATAAAATTTAATATTTGGAATACGTCTAGTTAAACATAGCAACTGGTAAATTTTCGTCCGAAAATATAAAAGTTTATTTCGCGCGTAAATTCACTTCAATTTAATCAGTTAAAAAGTGATGAAAATAAAATGTTTCCGAAACCTAAATATTTTTACATAGAAAAATTCTAAAGCATCTTCTGAGAAAGATGTCAGTTTGTCATTTTACCAAATTTGGACTTCTTTAGATCCGTCGATCTTATTTTTCAGCGGTTTTCTTGCATTTTTCCGCTGATAGAAAATTCGAATTTTTATAATTCAATCATACCACTGATATTTTTATACCATTTTGTTCGTCTCATCGTGTTGATGTCAACAATGTGTTCATTTGTGTATTTCAAAAACTCGGTACGCGATGAAATTTTTGAAACGGTTCGTACCAGTATCTGTTTTAGAGCCTTTTTGTTTCAGAGCCCTTTCGTTTTCTTTGTCCATTCATTACCCAGCTTGCAAAGCTGTCAACCACTAAAATTAATTATTTGCATTGGAACTTTGGTTGCCCACTTTCATCTAAATATCCGGTTCATTTATCTCAGCATTTTCTTCTTTTATTATTTCTCCTTCTCTCTTGCTGTTCCCATCTTCTACCATTGATAATTGAGAATAACCCACACCTTTTCATCACCAACAGTCGAGTCCAGGCAGTCGAGCTGACCATCCTCCCTTCCACCTCGGCCTTGTTCACTTTCGGCCTCCAAGCGCTGGGTACCACCTTGCTCCCTTCGCTGTTTCCCATCGCTCGGTGCAGCAACCTCCACCATCTATCACCCCATCACAACCACCCCGCCACCATCCTCCGCACCACTCATCTTCCTCACCACCAGGCCTACACGTCAGCAAACAACACCTCCGCCATCTCAGCAGCAGCCTACCCCACCCGCTTCCTCCCATCGGCCACGACTAGATCCACAACTCCAACAACCGCCCCTAACCCAGCTCGAACTCCTCTTCCCCGAGCCTGCTTCAAGGGCACAACCAGTCTCCTCCACTTCTTCATTTCTTAGTATATAGGTATATATCGTTTTATATATAAGCTAGTTCATGTAAGTTTTTATAATTTATCATCCTATATATATTTCATTTCACTGATGTGTTATGGAAGCTATTTAAATAAATGTTACGTTCGAATAGATAATGTTGTTTATACTTTGATTTCGAAATTTTATTGATTAAACAATACTCTATAAGTAATATATAGATATGGTAATTTAACATATATCTGTATACAAGTATACTTCTTATATATGCTGATTATTACAAATGCTTGACTCGTTTTATAATATGTACTGAGTTGTACTTTACATACGTGGTTTTACTATATATATATAATGTTATGGGTATATTAGTTTATATATATAACGTGATCATATATATATAGGCTATATAAGTCTTTATTATGTCAGTATGGGGAACTGAGTATATTATAAAACTTGGTCCTAGTTACTCATAGAAAATCTAGTATACGTAAACTATAACTTATTATTTTTATAATAGTGTAGGTTAGTATTGGTTAAAGTGTGTACGTGTGTATATAACTCTCATTTCGTGGGAAAATTTTATGTATCGAATTATTGAATTACATTTTTATTTTATAAAGGCCTTATTTTATATTAACCTTGATATATAAGTATGGACTTGTTTGTATGGGCTGGTTTTAAATGTTTAGAATTATAACATATAGGTCCGCATATGAAGTATAAGTTAATGTCAGCTTATGGTTCTGGGTTAGTTACAGTGTTGGGTCTAAATATAGGATATATTGTTATAGTAGATTTCGTTATATAAGTTTATATTTGAATTATTATGGCAAAGTGTTAAGGCAATATATTTTATAGATGGGGGCATATCTATATACGTGATTTAAAAGGAGTACTGTTATATATAAGTTTGATGAAAATTAAATATATGTCAATTTCAACTGTCTATTGTATATGTTGTTAAATTATACAAATAATAAGTTTAAAGTGTATATATTAAATTTTTTTTATGCGTTCTATTTTAAAATAATGGAAAAAAAATAGTTAGATTTAAAATGTGTGAATTTAAAATATGACTTCGATATATATGGTTACATATAGTTGTACATATATAAGTTTACCGATATCAACTATTTTCATCGTTCCAACTCTAATTTGATTTCGTCTATTCCTTGTTATCAGCTTTGATCATCGAGTTCATGCCCATCTCACTTTTCTCTGGATTTGAAACTCATTTCGTTGTCCGATCTATCTAGCCTCGAAAGGTGAGCAATCACTCACGATTAACGTTCTTTTATTTATTAAATTTGATTTCAATTGAAACGACAATTGAAATATTGCTGCTGTTAGTTATTTATACTGTTATTGATGTTATTACCTGTATCAGTTCACATGTGACATCTGACACCATTATCTGTAATTATGTGATGATAACCCAGTTTGATTGATATTTAATTGATTGTTTGTCGTTACATTTGACGTTAAATTGTTATTATTTAAAATGAGAAATAAAAACGTAGTGAATTTGATATAGGATAAAATTGATATATGTGCTAAATTTGATTTGTTAAAAAGTTGTATAATATGACCCTTAAATGTTAAACAAAGTGACACGTAGAAATAGCGTTAATTACACCTTGAACCATTTAAATGTATGTTGTTAAATTGATGATGTATGAAATTGTAAGTTGAATGACAAGTGAAAACCGTAATGTAATAATCTTTAATCTACATGAAATGATAGTGTAGATTCTAGAAATAATTATATTAATTCGTACAAATAGCAATGCGAATTAATACGATTATTTCGGGATTATTTAAATTGATTATTGGATTGTTATTGATTGTTGTTGCTTGTTTATTTACTTTGACACCATCCCAGTTATCACACTGCAAGGTCCCTTTGCTATGCTTTGATTTAGAATTGAATTGGAATCGGGTTGAAATGATAAATACCCAAATTGAACTTTGACCTAGGATAGAAAATTAAATAAAACCCGATTGGTCAATAATTTGATTTAAAATAAAATGAAGATTTATTTGAATAAATAATATGGTTTTGAAATGAAGTTGAAATTGGAATTTTAATAAAGGAAAATGTTAATATTTAATAATCTGAAACAAAATATTAACAATGTAGTTGATGAAAGAATATTATTAAACTTTGAGAAATGATTGAATTAAGTTTGAAATTATAATTAAGTATTGAAATTATTAAAGTTTGAAATGATTTAATAATTAAGTTTGAAATGATAATTAAGTTTGAAATTATTAAACTTTGAAATTATTTAATAATTAAGTTTTGAATTATTTAATAATTAAATAAGATTAAATTATTTAATGATTAAATTGAATTGAAATTCTTTAATAAGAAAAATTGAACTTTTGAATAAGTGAATTTAACTTCGTAAATAATTGAAATTGAGTTTTCTTGATTAAGTAAGTTTTTGGAAAATTATTTAAGAAAGTAAATAAGTGAAATGGAATTTCTTTAACAAGAAATGAAAATGTAATATTTTTGGAATTAATGTAAGACTTGTAATTGAAAGAATTGATTTGACGAATTTAGTTTAATTCAAATTTGTAAGTTTTGATATAATGGAGTTGAACTTAAGTAATTGATTTAATGAATGAGAGGTTTAATAGAAATTATTTTAAATGATAAATTAATTTAACGATATTGAATGGAATCGATAAATGAATGTAAATTGATTTGAATGTTAAAATTTAATTGATTTAAATGATTTCGAAATAAAACTTTTGTACGAACTTGAATCAATATTTGAATTGTTTTCAATATAAAGATTGAAATTGAACTATAAGATTTGGAAACGGTAAATTGGAAGTTTTGAAACGTAAATATTGGAAATTGATTTAGAAAGACAAATGAAATGTTGATTTATGAATTGAAATTGAAATTGATTTGGTTTTGAAATAAATAAAAGACCAATCGGTGTAATAATTACGAAGGTTATTAAAGAGACCGGAATCGGTTATGGATATACTCTCAATCTAAACCGAAAACCACTTTAATAACTATACGCGGAGTGATGATCCAGAATGAAGTGGTTGGAATGATGTACGTGATGACTGAAGAAAGAGAACGATAATGGATAGCCTTGACACTTGTGTCAAATTGGAAATGACTAAAACAGGAGCTGTGCCGGGCCAATGGAGGATTTGCTACCTCAAGTGGACACACTTCTTCGAACTACTTATACTTGTTGTCGATTGGTGCACCCTTGATTTTGGGAGTGTTGTTTCATGGTGTTGCGGGCGCTGCGGCGTTGCGTTCTCACCAGTCCGGATCAGGCGAACGGTAGTATCACTACCTTGGGTATTGCCTCATGTGCCTTGTCATACTTGTATTCCATTTATGCGCAACCACTACGATTTGTTTTGTACCTTTAGTATATGGATTGCCCTCTGGTGACTTCCGGTTTTGGGGAAACTACGGTCTTGTATATGCTTTTGGGAATAAAAATGTGTTAAGGGTGGAATGGGCCATGACTTAACACTATTTTGATATCTTATTATTACTGATAGACATTATCTACTTATCGTACATTACTACCTAGTAGATAGTTTAACGGATCCTTAAAGGATGGTTATTCCAAACATCCTTTGAGTTACTTGTATTTCAATTGTTATTTCACTTGAGTTGGATTTATTAATATAAGAATGTTAATCCTGACTCGAGTGTCTTGTGTTTTTGCTTTACGCTCGGGTCAGACTTAGTGTACCAGTATTCGAGACTCACCTTCGGAGTTGGAGCTTTGCTTGAAGATCCAGCCATCTATTCTGCTTTTAGTATTTGATGATTCCAGTGATGTATTCTGATTTGTATCTGATATATCGTATTACTCTTCTGTTGTAAACTCTGATGTATCTTATATATTCATATAGTAGCTTCATGAACTACTATCTCTTTTATTTCCGCTGCATTTATTACTCTGTGTCTGTGATCTGTGATTATTTATTTACTGTATATGTTCAGTTTTGCCAAATTTAAATTAAAAACGCGGTATTTTGAGCAATTCAACTCCGGCATGTGTGTCTACCTATACACTTATAATGGATGCAAATGGTCCAAAATTCCGGGTCGTTACAGTTGGTATCAGAGCTTTGGTAGCTCTAGGCAAACTTAACATATAGGGTAAATGTATTTACAGAATCACTCTCATTCGAGTTTCAATCTCTTCCCTTGACTCAATTCCTTTGAATTTTGGAACGTTCCCCTCGGTTCCGAAATTCATTCGTGTCCTTCACTATTCGTCTTCTTTCAAATTCTGGAGCACCCCATAACTCCATTTTGAACGATATCTATAATAGATCGGCGGTCTCGCCAATCTTCGAATGATTCATAAAGGAGCAAAACTCCTTTACAATAGGCATTGATTTACCGGAGATTTCTGTATCCTCGGTTTACGATGCTATCTATCTCCTGTTATACCTGAATTCTATTTCTTGAGATCGAATGTCGATTTACCTCAAAACTCTGCATCGATCTAATTCTTGAAGTCACGGTCGACCCGGTTAAGGTTTCCCACGATTTATACAAAGTATCAATCTTCCTACTTTGTTATTTAATCATCGTATCTTGTTTCGAACTTATCCTCGAATCAAGATTCTCTTTGGTTTGAGTCCATCAAATGTGAAACCCTATCCTTATTTTGAAAATTCATCCCTGTATCGTCGAGCAAAGAAATGTATTTGTAAACTAATATATATATAAATGTTTTAACATGCTGTGTTTTTTGAGTTGTTGATGTTGATTTGGGTTTTCGATCGATTCGTCTGATCAACGATATCGATAGGATTTCCAAAACACTTGAACAGAGCAAACTGACACAATATTGTTTTCAAATTTTGTGAATAAAAGTTTTGTATGATTATATTATGAAACTAAATTGTTAATGAATCCGTTGTCAAAAATGATAATAATTTGATTTTCATTTATTGTTTTGTAGACCATTGACTATTGCATAATATAAATAAATGAATTTATAAACTTGGTTATAAATTGATTGGAATTTGAAATGAATTTAATTCAAAAATTTGAGAATTGATTAGTTTCCGGTGATTTCGAACTTTGGTTTTTAAAATTTTAAAGTATATAGTATTGAAAGTATTTTCGAATAGAAATCGTTTTCAAAGAATTTTAAAATGTTGAAATCAGTGCTCTTCTCTTTGTCGCTGGAAAATAATCTCGGTGATGGCGGCCGCATCATCGACATTCATTTTCGAGTTTCGAAGTGGAGATACTATTCTGTAGCTTTGCTACGGTTTGTTTTGAAAAATATTTTGATTTGAATTTCTTCAGTATAATTTGATTTTTATATATATATATAAGTATCTTATTTTAAAATTTAATTTGATTGATATAAATATATGATATATAACTCTAAATTGTTTAAAGTTAATCGGAAATCTAATTCTTAAATGTTGTTAAAGGATGATTTTAATTATAAATAAAACCAAAATTTGGAATAAATATTTAAACTTGAATAATTGAATTGGGAAATTTTATTTGTATATTGTTCAACTGCATTCTAATACAACTTACCTAAATCATTCAGAAGTTGAATATGTAATTGAATAATATATAATATAAATTGAATTTATAAATAAAATTTGAGTGTTTATAATAAATGTTATACACTAAAATTTTGATTATAAAGATGTTACTAGAGTTAGATAGAATAATAAGTAAAACTCAGTTAATAATGAAATAAATTGTTTTAAAAGAATTAATAAATTTGTTTTGAAAGAATTAATAAATTGAAATTTGATCAACATATGAAAATACCTTGAATTTAAAAGAAATGAATAGATGTAAATTAATTTAAATCGAAACTTTTATGGTTTAAATTAAGTTATATGGGTTAAATATATGTGAGTTGATATATTAAGTATAATAAATTTAACAATAATTTGGAATAAAAGAAGAATTTAAATTGTATGATTATAATAAAAGACTATTCTAATTTATGGTTTTAGAAATTGTAAATTGAAGAAAATGGAATAATAAGATAATGAATTTAGAAATAGTGAGATTGATTTTAGTGAAATCAATTGGATTAAATCAATTATTGAATATCAATTAAATTAAATTTGAATTTATATGGTTTAAATTAATTGTATTTCGAATCTATATTTTTTCTTTCTGATTGTTTATATTCTCCTACCTCGTTCCTTTTCGGGGACGAAAAGTTTTGAGCGGGGGAGAGTGTAACGACCCGTAAATTTAACTGGTTTTAATAACGTTATTAATTAAAATTTTGCGAAATTTTAAACGATAAAATTTTGAAATAAAATTTAATATTTGGAATACGTCTAGTTAAACATAGCAACTGGTAAATTTTCGTCCAAAAATATAAAAGTTTATTTCGCGCGTAAATTCACTTCAATTTAATCAGTTAAAAAGCGATGAAAATAAAATGTTTCCGAAACCTAAATATTTTTACATAGAAAAATTCTAAACCATCTTCTGAGAAAGATGTCAGTTTGTCATTTTACCAAATTTGGACTTCTTTAGATCCGTCGATCTTATTTTTCAGCGGTTTTCTTGCATTTTTCCGCTGATAGAAAATTCGAATTTTTATAATTCAATCGTACCACTGATATCTGTATACCATTTTGTTCGTCTCATCGTGTTGATGTCAACAGTGTGTTCATTTGTGTATTTCAGAAACTCGGTACGCGATGAAATTTTTGAAACGGTTCGTACCAGTATCTGTTTTAGAGCCTTTTCGTTTCTGAGCCCTTTCGTTTTCTTTGTCCATTCATTACCCAGCTTGCAAAGCTGTCAACCACTAAAATTAATTATTTGCATTGGAACTTTGGTTGACCACTTTCATCTCAATATCCGGTTCATTTATCTCAGCATTTTCTTCTTTTATTATTTCTCCTTCTATCTTGCTGTTCCCATCTTCTACCATTGATAATTGAGAATAACCCACACCTTTTCATCACCAACAGTCGAGTCCAGGCAGTCGAGCTGACCATCCTCCTTCCACCTCGGCCTTGTTCACTTTCGGCCTCCAAGCGCTGGGTACCACCTTGCTCCCTTCGCTGTTTCCCATCGCTCGGTGCAGCAACCTCCACCATCTATCACCCCATCACAACCACCCCGCCACCATCCTCCGCACCACTCATCTTCCTCACCACCAGGCCTACACGTCAGCAAACAACACCTCCGCCATCTCAGCAGCAGCCTACCCCACCCGCTTCCTCCCATCGGCCACGACTAGATCCACAACTCCAACAACCGCCCCTAACCCAGCTCGAACTCCTCTTCCCCGAGCCTGCTTCAAGGGCACAACCAGTCTCCTCCACTTCTTCATTTCCAAGTATATAGGTATATATCGTTTTATATATAAGCTAGTTCATGTAAGTTTTTATAATTTATCATCCTATATATATTTCATTTCACTGATGTGTTATGGAAGCTATTTAAATAAATGTTACGTTCGAATAGATAATGTTGTTTATACTTTGATTTCAAAATTTTATTGATTAAACAATACTCTATAAGTAATATATAGATATGGTAATTTAACATATATCTGTATACAAGTATACTGCTTATATATGCTGATTATTACAAATGCTTGACTCGTTTTATAATATGTACAGAGTTGTACTTTACATACGTGGTTTTACTATATATATATAATGTTATGGGTATATTAGTTTATATATATAACGTGATCATATATAGGCAGTATACTATAGGCTATATAAGTCTTTATTATGTCAGTATGGGGAACTGAGTATATTATAAAACTTGGTCCTAGTTACTCATAGAAAATCTAGTATACGTAAACTATAACTTATTATTTTTATAATAGTGTAGGTTAGTATTGGTTAAAGTGTGTACGTGTGTATATAACTCTCATTTCATGGGAAAATTTTATGTATCGAATTATTGAATTACATTTTTATTTTATAAAGGCCTTATTTTATATTAACCTTGATATATAAGTATGGACTTGTTTGTATGGGCTGGTTTTAAATGTTTAGAATTATAACATATAGGTCCGCATATGAAGTACAAGTTAATGTCAGCTTATGGTTCTGGGTTAGTTACAGTGTTGGGTCTAAATATAGGATATATTGTTATAGTAGATTTCGTTATATAAGTTTATATTTGAATTATTATGGCAAAGTGTTAAGGCAATATATTTTATAGATGGGGGCATATCTATATACGTGATTTAAAAGGAGTACTGTTATATATAAGTTTGATGAAAATTAAATATATGTCAATTTCAACTGTCTATTGTATATGTTGTTAAATTATGCAAATAATAAGTTTAAAGTGTATATATTAAATTTTTTTTTATGCGTTCTATTTTAAAATAATGGAAAAAAAATAGTTAGATTTAAAATGTGTGAATTTAAAATATGACTTCGATATATATGGTTACATATAGTTGTACATATATAAGTTTACCGATATCAACTATTTTCATCGTTCCAACTCTGATTTGATTTCGTCTATTCCTTGTTATCAGCTTTGATCATCGAGTTCATGCCCATCTCACTTTGCTCTGGATTTGAAACTCATTTCGTTGTCCGATCTATCTAGCCTCGAAAGGTGAGCAATCACTCACGATTAACGTTCTTTTATTTATTAAATTTGATTTCAATTGAAACGACAATTGAAATATTGCTGCTGTTAGTTATTTATACTGTTATTGATGTTATTACCTGTATCAGTTCACATGTGACATCTGACACCATTATCTGTAATTATGTGATGATAACCCAGTTTGATTGATAATTAATTGATTGTTTGTCGTTACATTTGACGTTAAATTGTTATTATTTAAAATGGGAAATAAAAACGTAGTGAATTTGATATAGGATAAAATTGATATATGTGCTAAATTTGATTTGTTAAAAAGTTGTATAATATGACCCTAAATGTTAAACAAAGTGACACGTAGAAATAGCGTTAATTACACCTTGAACCATTTAAATGTATGTTGTTAAATTGATGATGTATGAAATTGTAAGTTGAATGACAAGTGAAAACCGTAATGTAATAATCTTTAATCTACATGAAATGATAGTGTAGATTCTAGAAATAATTATATTAATTCGTACAAATAACAATGCGAATTAATACGATATTTCGGGATTATCTAAATTGATTATTGGATTGTTATTGATTGTTGTTGCTTGTTTATTTACTTTGACACCATCCCAGTTATCACACTGCAAGTTCCCTTTGCTATGCTTTGATTTAGAATTGAATTGGAATCGGGTTGAAATGATAAATACCCAAATTGAACTTTGACCTAGGATAGAAAATTAAATAAAACCCGTTTGGTCAATAATTTGATTTAAAATAAAATGAAGATTTATTTGAATAAATAATATGGTTTTGAAATGAAGTTGAAATTGGAATTTTAATAAAGGAAAATGTTAATATTCAATAATCTGAAACAAAATATTAACAATGTAGTTGATGAAAGAATATTATTAAACTTTGAGAAATGATTGAATTAAGTTTGAAATTATAATTAAGTATTGAAATTATTAAAGTTTGAAATGATTTAATAATTAAGTTTGAAATGATAATTAAGTTTGAAATTATTAAACTTTGAAATTATTTAATAATTAAGTTTTGAATTATTTAATAATTAAATAAGATTAAATTATTTAATGATTAAATTGAATTGAAATTCTTTAATAAGAAAAATTGAACTTTTGAATAAGTGAATTTAACTTCGTAAATAATTGAAATTGAGTTTTCTTGATTAAGTAAGTTTTTGGAAAATTATTTAAGAAAGTAAATAAGTGAAATGGAATTTCTTTAACAAGAAATGAAAATGTAATATTTTTGGAATTAATGTAAGACTTGTAATTGAAAGAATTGATTTGACGAATTTAGTTTAATTCAAATTTGTAAGTTTTGATATAATGGAGTTGAACTTAAGTAATTGATTTAATGAATGAGAGGTTTAATATAATTTATTTTGAATGATAAATTAATTTAACGATATTGAATGGAATCGATAAATGAATGTAAATTGATTTGAATGTTAAAATTTAATTGATTTAAATGATTTCAAAATGAAACTTTTGTACGAACTTGAATCAATATTTGAATTGTTTTCAATATAAAGATTGAAATTGAACTATAAGATTTGGAAACGGTAAATTGGAAGTTTTGAAACGTAAATATTGGAAATTGATTTAGAAAGACAAATGAAATGTTGATTTACGAATTGAAATTGAAATTAAAAGTGATTTGGTTTTGAAATAAATAAACGACCAATCGGTGTAATAATTACGAAGGTTATTAAAGAGACCGGAATCGGTAATGGATATACTCTCTATCTAAACCGAAAACCACTTTAATAACTATACGCGGAGTAATGATCCAGAATGAAGTGGTTGGAATGATGTACGTGATGACGGAAGAAAGAGAACGATAATGGATAGCCTTGACACTTGTGTCAAATTGGAAATGACTAAAACAGGAGCTGTGCCGGGCCAATGGAGGATTTGCTACCTCAAGTGGACACACTTCTTCGGACTACTTATACTTGTTGTCGATTGGTGCACCCTTGATTTTGGGAGTGTTGTTTCACGGTGTTGCGGGCGCTGCGGCGTTGCGTTCTCACCAGTCCAGATCAGGCGAACGGTAGTATCACTACCTTGGGTATTGCCTCATGTGCCTTGTCATACTTGTATTCCATTTATGCGCGACCACTACGATTTGTTTTGTACCTTTAGTATATGGATTGCCCTCTGGTGACTTCCGGTTTTGGGGAAACTACGGTCTTGTATATGCTTTTGGGAATAAAAATGTGTTAAGGGTGGAATGGGCCATGACTTAACACTATTTTGATATCTTATTATTACTGATAGACATTATCTACTTATCGTACATTAGTACCTAGTAGATAGTTTAACGGATCCTTAAAGGATGGTTATTCCAAACATCCTTTGAGTTACTTGTATTTCAATTGCTATTTCACTTGAGTTGGATTTATTAATATAAGAATGTTAATCCTGACTCGGGTGTCTTGTGTTTTTGCTTTACGCTCGGGTCAGACTGAGTGTACCAGTATTCGAGACTCACCTTCGGAGTTGGAGCTTTGCTTGAAGATCCAGCCATCTATTCTGCTTTTAGTATTTGATGATTCCAGTGATGTATTCTGATTTGTATCTGATATATCGTATTACTCTTCTGTTGTAAACTCTGATGTATCTTATATATTCATATAGTAGCTTCATGAACTACTATCTCTTTTATTTCCGCTGCATTTATTACTCTGTGTCTGTGATCTGTGATTATTTATTTACTGTATATGTTTAGTTTTTCCAAATTTAAATTAACAACGCGGTATTTTGAGCAATTCAACTCCGGCATGTGTGTCTACCTATACACTTATAATGGATGCGAATGGTCCAAAATTCCGGGTCGTTACAGGTGAAACCCCCAAAAGTAAGATAATCAAGGAGAAGCTAAAGCATAGGATGCGTCTCGGTTGCATAGGTGGAAAGAGAGAGAAGAGCCAATAGGGGACGCTTGGAGTTTATTGGTGTGGTAGATAGTTTTTGCTTTTATGCTGTCGTATTTGTACTTTTTTTCTTTGTATCAAACATGCCATGTTTGTGTAGGAGTGGCCCTGCTTTATGTACTATTATTGTTTATATGTAACTGCCTATGTATATAACATAACTGGTTGTTCTGTAATTGTATACGTTTGTTTTTGTGCAATGTGCTCATTTACTGTAGCTCTTTGCATATAAATAATATTCCTGCAATTTCTTAGGTTGCATTCTAGTCTTGGACCTGTTTATAACTGCCAAAGTGCTCCATTTAGCGAACCAAAACCATCACTTAACCCACTCTGTGGCTATTTTGGTAGGGTTTCTTCAGACCAATTGGTAATAGTGAGTAATCCCAAGTCCACGCTACTTCTAATTATTGTGGAGCAACAGTTGGGATATTCATCGTCTTTTCCGTTTGACTTCGTTGTGTATTTCTCCCTATTCATGGGATTTGTCACCTTGAATGCTTGCCTCTAGGCATTGATGAGATAAAGATATTGTGCGATTACCTCCAGTCCAAGTGTGCTTTTCCTAGCCCGATCTTCATGACCATCCTTGCATATCCTCGATCGAGCGAGTCATGCCCGATTGCCAGCACTGTCGTTGAAATTCGATTGGAAATTAGTTTCAATCTTCGGAAACTAGCGCTTAGATTGTTTGATTCCAAAAGTTTCTTCTTGATGTTGTCTCTCTTTAGGCAGCATCAAATTCTTGCAAGCCGGGATTGATTTATCCAATCGAGTCCGACTGGTTGGGTCAAGTTATCTAATTGTCCTGAAGTCACCATCTTCCCTGATGTTACCAATCTCCGGGTAACACTAGATTCATGAGGGTTAAAGTTCTTCTTCCAAGCATTACCAGTCTTCAGCCAACACTAGGTACCTGTTAGCTGGGATTGATTCCTCAAATCGACCGTTGCCCAGTCATTCCTGTTGGATCGAGTTTCCTTTGACTGATTTTTGCTGCAAATAAGACAAGTTTCATGTTGCTCTCTATCGTCAGGAAGCATCAATGGTAATATTTATTTCTTGTTTATATATCCTTGTCGTGAACCAAATCTATTTTATGGGACCTGCTTTCCAACTACTTAACTTCGGGCATTAGTAGAAGTTAAAGATTGTTGGGTAAAATTATTTATTTGCCCTCAGTCCATCTATACTCTCCTCATCTTGATCCTGAATTATGGGAGTTTGATAATTCCGGTCCTAGGTGATTCACGACTACCCTCGCCCATCCATAGCCAGCATGCTCCGGTAGGCCGCTAGCGTGGTTGTGGAAACCTAGTTTATACGCCAGTCCTTATCTTCGGGAATTGATGGTTTTATTTCCTGATTCAAAGCATTCCTTTTTTGGTGCTGTCAAACTCTAGGTGACAAACGATTCCTGCAAGTCAGGATTGAAATGCCTAATCAACCTTTGTGCGGGTTTTCCTTCCTAACGTTGCTAGTCTTAGAGCAATACTAGGTTCCTTAAAGTTAGAGTTTTACCTTCTTGACATTGCCAGTCTCCGGGCAATGCAAGGTTCCTAGAAGTTGGTGTTTTACCTTCCTAAAATTGTCAATCTTCGGGCAAAGCTAGATTCCTTAAGGTTTTGGTTCTTCTCCCTGACGTTGCTTATCTCTGGGCAATACCAGATTCCTAGATATTAAGGCTTAGCCCTTCCAAACATTGCCTATCTTTGGGCAATGCCTGTTCTTAGAAGGATGAGGGTCAACCTTCCCATTGGCCGGCGATGTAGCGACCCTAATTTTTCCTAACATTATGCAAGATATTAATTAGATAGATTAAACAAAATAATGTAAAAGGGATAAAGAGATTGAGATTTGGTAATTAAAATGGGCAGAGCCTTAATTAATGAACTAATAGAATTAATTAGAACATTAATAAAAATGAGGAATGCATGTGAAGGGTAAAATAGGAAAAAGGTTACATTTCCTAATACAAATCCCCACCTTCATTCTCCTCATTCATTTTACATGTATACAAACAAAATTAAAAGCTTAGGTTGGCCATTGCTAGAGGATTCAAGAGGAAGAAAAGCTAGGAAAACAAGTACAAAGTTTAGGCAATCAAATCAAATTCAAATCTCAACCTTCTTATACCATTTAAGGTGAATAATTGTTATGCATCTCATGTTTTAAGTATTATTTTCGGCTTTAAGTATAAATTGGATTCTTCTGCTTATATTATGTCATGCTATGATAGTTTGAATGAATATATGTTATTTGACGAATTTGTATGATTTATTATGGAATATATTGATATGTTTAAGTTGGAAAACCTATCATATGATACCCAAACAATTTGAAATTTGGATATGATGTTAAAAACATTATTTTAGAAATGGATTTTAAATTTCATAATTTTATGATAGAGTATGAATTTATTATGAATTTTATAACTGTGAAAAGGGATTTTAAATTAATAAAAAATAATTAAATAATTTTTTGGCCCCGAAATTTATATATGTTAAAGAATATATTATATTTGATTTATTGTGATTTTTGGGGATTTTTTCTAAGTATTTAAGGTTTATAATGAATTATTTGAGCTAGAAAAGCTTAATTATTATATTTAAATGTTAATATAAAATGTAAGTTTGCAAATGATTTGGAATTGCTAAACCTGCTCTAGTGCAGATTTATGGAAAAGAAAATTGATAAAATTTTGTTAACCAATAAGAATTTGATAAGGATTGGGGTTTGGTGGAAAGTAATTACTTTTAATGGTACAAAAACAGTTTTCCTTTAAATTACGATTGTGCCACGCCTAAAGTCATGACACCACACTTCTTTACTCTGCCTCCATGAGCTTCGACTATGAACAAGTAATATACATAAGATACCAAAGCCAGTTGGTATGGAATGGATCGTTCTTGGTTGGACTACGAAGTCATCAGGGTTGATACCATGGACTTTGATGTTGGCATTGCCGCATAATTTAAGTGCCGTATTTTACATAATTATGGGCTTAGCGCCGCATTCTATAATGTCGCCAACTGCATGCTTTCGAAATAGCTTATAAAAGACTATAACGATGCAGCTTTTCTTATCGGTTATATAGTGCCGCACTTTTACCATTTTGGCTTTATTCCTTTCTGCATCCATTCCTTGTTGCCTGTTTTCGAAGAGGGCTATGATGTCGTCCTTATTGATTTTGGCTCTAATGATGCCGCTTATTTTCCTTAAGGCGGTGATGCCGAGATTTATCTATGTTGATCCTATTCTTTTAAGGTTTTATACTATGTTATACGAAGTGTTTGACTTCAACTATATACCCTTAATTTTATAAATCAAAGACTTTAACATATTTTATATTGAAGAGGGGCGATGACCTCGAGTGGCGATAATGACACTGAGGTTTATCAACATATAAGGTTTTATTGTTTTAGCCTATGTTTTAAGGGGGCAAAGACCCTCGTCAACTACATCTTTCCCGCGTTTTATCAATATAAAGACTTTATATTGTTTTGGCTCTATAGCCTATGGTTTCGAAGTGAGATAGCTTCCAAGTAATTTCAAGATTCATCGATAAAGTTTTATAAAAATGTAAATCATGGCATAAATATTTTGGATAAAGTAAAGGACTATAATTTTCCTAGTTTTAAATATGATTTCAAGAGTCAAATCATTTATAAAGAATTATGTTTTTAAGGAAATAGAAAAGGGTATTTAGCCTAGCATTTTTACTAAAGAGATTATCGTTCTTATCACTATTGGATAGATTATGATAGGATAATTTTGACTCAAAGATTAGAAAACCAGATGAGACTGGTGTAGGATTGCTCCCTATACTTCAGCTATTAGCCCGTAGATGAGATAAGTCCAAAATCCTAATGTGTAGGGCTTTGTCAAGGGTAAGACTAAAAGTAGTTTTATGCACAGAAAGGAATACATAAAGATAAGATGGGTTATAGGTTGGCTTGCTTAACCTTTATATTCATACTAAGCCTAGGAAAACTATGAGATTGACAGATAGTCAGGTAAACACTAGGATAAGTGTATTTGGACGGACCGTCCAGTGTTATTCAAACAACCAATTAGATACTTTGGTTTATTTGGTAGGCCCGAGTCAGCCATGTAGGTTAGCAGTTACCCCGTGAAAACTAAACATTGGGATGGGTAGTCCACTGATTTGACGGATAGTCATGATCACCTATGTAGCATGCATGCATATTATTGTTTATATTGTCTATTTAACTAGTTTAGTTAAAGGAATTTGATTTGCAAAAGATATGTTTTAAAAAGGGATATTAGTGCCCGCTCCACACAGCGGCGTGGTCTCACCATAAACCGAGATGGCATATTATTATTCATTCCAGGTTTTTTGTCTAACACGAAGTTTATGTTTTACCTTTAAACTCTTGGATGCTCAAAACTAGATTTGAGTAGTTCAGAAGTGTGGGTTTTACAGGTTAAGTAGGTTTCGGTGAAAAAATCTTTCAAAGACGTGCAGGAGGCAAAGCTTGCTATATAGGGTCTATCTATTACTATTATCCGATGTGTTACGTCAGTTTTTATATGAATTTTTTTCGCAGTAGAAGCATCTATCTATTTTGGTAAATCTGATCAACCAAAAGGCCTCTTTATATGTCGCTCCTGGAGTATTTTGTAATAATTATATTTTATCTGAACCTGGGCAACATTTGGGATTATGTAACGAATATGGAATATTATCTTGAAATGAAATGTGAAATTTTGCTTTAAAATTTTGTATAATATTATTTCATATTCTTGTGCTTTTGATGTTATGACATAATAACATAACCAAATTTTGTCACCAAAAATTAATATTATAGATGGCTGGAGCATTTGTAGCACTTAGTTTCGGGCCTAAGAATGGGGGATATTACAACTCGGTATCAGATCATAGGTTTATGTAAAACCAAAGAATTTTGTACTTTAAAAAGAGTTTTTTAAAAAATAATCCAGATTAATCAGAGAATAATATTAGAGTTTGGGATAATGCTATACTGATGTACTTGTATTTGCTATATATAAGAATATGTTTTATCTCTATTCTTCCTCTCTCTGAAACCGTTCTTCCATATCTTACTAAGGCTTGAATGCAAATTTAAGAAAGTAAGATATGGAGATAGGAAACAAAAGAGTGAATCTCGATGGAGGAAGCACCACTACCAATGGAAATGTCAGGCCCAATACTAGAAGGAACCCAGGTCGACAAATAACTGCTAATGTAGATGTAGGAACACCATCGATTGATATGGAAGCAATGTATCAGTTTTTTGTAAACATAATGCAAGCAGGAGCTGCTGTTGAGTTAGTTGGAGGAAATGTTGGAGGAGTTAATCAGAAAGCCCCTGTTGTTAACAACTGTACTGTTTTGAGCAGAGATTACGCAAGACTTGAAGGAAAGCCATTCATTGGAATGGAGGATGCAATTGAAGTTGAGAATTAGCTACTCCACTATGAAAGGATCATTGCTAATCTTGGTTTGAATGATGAATAAAAGATGAGATTGGCATCTAGGCAATTGCAAGGAGTTACATTGTACTGGTGGAACAATGTTACTGTTAGGACAGCAGAAGATACTGTGACTTAGGCAGAGTTTAGGAGAAAGTTTGAAGAGATGTTTATGTCAGAGATTGCCAAGTTAAATTTATTAAGCAAGTTTGTTGAGTTGGTGCAAGGTGATATGACGGTGCTTGAGTACGCAACCAGATTTGAGGAGCTACTTAATATGGGTATGCGACCGTGGATACTGTGATCAAAATGAATGAGAAGTTCATCCATGGAATGAGACTTGAGCTTGCTATGACAACTTCACCACATCTTAGGGATCCATGTGATGTAGTCATGGAAATTGCATTGAGAAATGAAGAGATGCTTGCTTTGTTCAGTGATAACAAGGAAGCAAAGAGTCAGGGTGGACAGAATTAAAAGAGAAAGTTTTACCAGAAAAATGGAGCTTAGATGGATGGAGCTGCCAAGAAAGGGAAGTCTGAGGTTATGTATTTCAAGTGTGACAAGTAGAAACGTTATGGTAATGAGTGTCGAACTGGTAAGGGAAAGGAAGTCGTTGAAAAGAAGAACATTAAGTTCTTTAATTGCGACCAAGTGGGACATTACAAGGAAAAATCTTCGAAAGTGGCCAAGGTAGAAAAAGGAAAAGTATTTGCTTTGGAACCTGCTACCTTGAGACCAACAACTGAGAAGAAAGGGAAAGCTGTGATGGGAGGTACACTTTTGATTCATGATATACTTGTTAGAGTATTGTTTGATACTGGTGCATCACATTCTTTTATATCTCATTGTTTGGTAGATAAGCTTAACCATATAACCTATATACCTAGTTACTTCCTTAAGGGTTGTGAATCCGATTGGAAGGTATGCAACTCTTGGGATGAGATGTGACCATTTAGAGTTTGCATTATTAGGTCATATATTTTCCTGCAGTTTGCATGCATTTGATTTCATGGTCTTTGGGATTATATTGGGTATATACTGGTTACGTAAATATGATACTAAGATATTTTGCCAAGATAGGAAAATATCACTATGACACCCTAATAGTAGCGATCGAATTATATACTAGCGACCGAATTATATACTCAGTAAATAATCTAAGTTTTTGATGTTTATGCTTTGTTGGGTACAATGGAGGAGGAAGATGAGTTGAATCGAGTCTTTGTCGTAGGGGAATTTGCAAATCTCTTTGCGCCGGACTACCGTCGAAACGAGCTATTGAATTTTGAATAGGTCTTGTACTTGGAGCTGAGCCCATAAGTAGACTGCCTAGTAGAATGACACCTACCAAGATGAAGGAGTTAAAGGTGCAGCTGAGGAACTTAGAAGGAAAGAATTTTATTAGACCAAGCAATTCACCTTAGGGAGTGACCGTAGTGTTTGTAAAGCAACCGGACGGGTCGTTAAGATTGTGTATCGGTTATCATAAGTAGAATGAAAATATGATAAAGAACCAATATCCTCTGATAAGAATTGACGATTTATTTTTGATCGGTTGAGCAGAGCCAGAGTATTTTTCCAGTTGGATTTGGCAACAGGGTTCCATCAACTAAGGGTGGTGGAAGACGGTATTCCATTGATGGCATTTAGAACAAGGTATGGTTCGTACGAGTGGTTAGTAATGCCATTTAGATTGACTAATGCGTCTGCTTTCCTTGTAGATTTAGTGAACCAAATCTTCAGAGAGCATTTAGATAGATTCATGTTGGTATTCATAGGTGACATTTTGATACATCTAAGAATGAAAGAGGTCACAAGATTTATCTTATGATAGTTCTTGAGATGCTGAAGCAGCATCAGTTAAAACCAAATTTTTCAAAATGTCATTTTTGGAAGAAGGAGGTGAAGTTTCTTGGTCATATAATCTCAGAGAAAAGGTTGTCAGTGGATCCAGCTAAGATAGAAGCTGTAAATAATTGAAAGAGATACGAGACGGTGAATGAGATAAAGAATTTTTTTGTACTAGCCGGCTACTACCAAAGATTCATCAAGGATTTCTCGAGTATAGTAGTGCGGATGACTAAGCTAAGATGGAAGGACGTGAAGTATGTTTGGAACGATAAATGTAAGGAAGCATTCTAGAAGCCGAAACATTTATTGACCAATGCGCTCGTGTTAATTGTTCCGGATGGAAATCAAGATTTGGTGGTGTATACTAATGTGTGTGGAACATGATTAGGATCTGTGTTAATGCAGAGGGGTAAAGTGATTACCTATGCTTCATAACAGCTTAGACCGCATGAAGTTAGAGATCTAACTCATGACTTAGAGTTGGTTGTCATAATATTTTCTTTGAAGGCATGGAGACATTACCTTTTGGGAGAAAAATTCGATTTGTATACGGATCATAAGTCACTAAGATACTTATTTTGTCAGAAGGAGTTGAACATGAGACAACAGAGGTGGTTAGAGTTTAGAGCTGCTTATGATGTTGGAATTGAGTACACACTGGGGAAAGGAAACAAAGTTGCAGAAGCGCTTAGTAGGAGACATCAGAATGCATTGTTAGCAATGATATATGAGTGGAAAGATTTGGAAGCATTGACTACTTACAATGTGCAGTTGATATCAACGATAAGTTCTAGTTAGAGTACAGTGATGTTATCTTGTTTGGAAGTTAGACCAGTATTGATCGAAAGGATTCCTTCTAAACAAAAAGATGATCTATTGTTAGTTGGCAGAATTAGAAGATTGGAAGGTGGAACAGAGATTGATGATTTGAAGGATTTTTACATTGACCAAAATGGATGGTTAAGGAAGAAGGGACAGATAAGTGTTCCAGATGTGGGAGACCTACGAAAAGAAGTATGGAATGTCATTGGTCGAAGTTTACTATTCATCCTAGAGGAACTAAGATGTATCAGGATATGAAGAGAAGTTTCTTCTTGGAAGGTATGAAAAGGGCTGTAGGCTTATGGGTAAATAGTGTCTGAATTGCCAACAAGTAAAAGCCGAGCATCAGAAGCCTATTGGATTGCTTCAGCCTTTGGACATACCAGTATGGAAATGGAATTATATATCTATGGATTTCATTGACTGGTTTCCAAGGTTGAATAAAGGAAATGAAAGTATCTGGGTTATAGTGGATAGACTAACTAAGAGTGCACACTTTATATTCGTTAAGTCGACAAGGATGGCACCTATTTTAGCTAAGTTGTTTAGAAAGAACATTGTTAGACTGCATGGACTTCCTAGTAGTATAGTCAGTGGCAGAGATGCTTTATTCACTAGTTAATTTTGGAAGAGACTGTAGGAAGTGTTAGGTACCAAGCTTAAGATGAATATCGCTTATCACCCACAGACAGATGGGCAGATAGAGAGGGACAGATGGGCATATAGAGAGAGTCAATAAGGTACTTAAAGATTTGTTGAGAGCTTGTATACTAGATTTTGGTGGACCGTGGGATGACCATTTGCACTTGGTTGAGTTTTCCTATAATATTAGTTTTCAGACTAGTACAGGAATGACACCTTTAAAAGCTTTGTACAAAAGGCCGAGCAAATCACTAGTATGTTGGTTGGAGACCGAAGATAGATCAGTTCTTGGTCCAGATATGGTAAGAGAAGCGGCATAAAAGATTGAGCTGATTCGAGTTAGAATGAAGGAAGCTCAGTCTAGGTAGAAAAGTTACGCAGACGAGAGACGAAAGGACAGAGAGTTCTCAGTTGGAGATCATGTTTTCATCAAAGTATCACCGATGAAGAGTGTAGTAAGATTTGGGAAATCGGGGAAATTACATCTAGATATGTTGGACCGTTCCCTATCATAGAGAGGATTAGAGCGCTTGCGTACTGAGTTGAGTTGCCGAGTGGTTTGGCAAGTGTCCTTAATGTGTTTCATGTTTCTCATCTTAGGAAGTATATGCATGATCCAAAGACTATTATTGCTCCGACTGCATTGGAAGATTTAGTAGTAAACAACCAGTCCGAATTGTAGCGAGAGATGAGAAGTTATGAAATAAGACAGTCAGATTAGTGAAAGTCTAGTGGAGAGACAACAAGAAAGAATGTACTTGGGAGACAGGGGATGGGATTAGGGACACTTAACCTAACTTATTTGATGGTATATTTTACATCTATGCTCTTATATTTTATGTGTGTACCTAACCTTAATTTTGAGGATGAAATTCTTTATGGAGGAGAGTCTGTAACAACCCTAATTTTGCTTAACATTATTTAGGATATTTAATTGGATAAATTAAATAAAATAATGTAAAAGGGATAAGGAGATTGAGATTTGGTAATTAAAATAGGTCGAGCCTTAATTAAAGACCTAATGGAATAAATTAGAATATTAATAAGAAGAAGGAATTCATGAGAAGGGTAAAATAGGAAAAGGGTTACCTTTCTTAATACAAACCCACCTCCTTTCTCCTCGTTCATTTTACACTTATACAAACGAAATTAGAAGTTTGGCTAGCCATTGCTAGAGGATTCAAGAGGAAGAAAAGCTAGGAAAACAAGTAGAAAGCTTAGGGTAATTAAATCAAATTGAAATCTCAACCTTCTTAAACCATTCAAGGTGAATAATAGTTATGCATCTCATGTTTTAAGTATAAATTCGATTCTTTTGCTTATATTATGTCATGTTATGATAGTTTGAATGAATATATGCTATTTGATGAATTTGTATGATTTATTATGGAATTTATTGATATGTTTAAGTTGGAAAACCTATCATATGACACCCAAACAACTTGAAATTTGGATAAATGCTAAGAACATTATTTTAGAAATAGGTTTCAAATTTCATAATTTTCTGATAAAGTATGAATATATTATGAATTTCTAAGTGTAGAGAAGTGATTATTTCGGGTTTTAGTTATTAAAAAATAATTAAATAAATTTTTTGGCCTCGAAATTTTTATATGTTAAAGGATATATTAAATTTGGTTTATTGTGATTTTTGGAGATTTTTTTCAAGTGTTTAAGATTTATTATGAATTATTTGAGCTAGAAAAGCTTAATTATTATATTAAAATGTTAATATAAAATGTAAGGTTTGGAAATGATTTTGGAATTGCTAAACCTACTCTAATGTAGATTTCTGGAAAATAAAATTGTTTAAGTTTTGTTAACCAATAAGAATTTAACAAGGATTGGGGTTTGGTGAAAAGTAATTACTTTTAATGGTATAAAAACAGTTTTCATTTAAATTACGGCTGTGCCACACCGAAAGTCATGACACCGCACTTCTTCACTCCGCTTCCACGTGCTTTGACTATAACCAAGTAGGATACATAGGATACCAAAGCCAGTTGGTATGGAATGGATTGTTCTTGGTTGGAGTACGAAGTCATCAGGGTTGATACCATGGACTTCGACGTTGGCATTGCCGCAAGACTTAATGTCATGTTTTACATAATTAAGGGCTTAGCGCTACATTCTATAATGTTGCCAACCCCATGCTTTCAAAGTAGCTTATAAAAGGCGATAATGATGTCACTTTTCTTATCGGCTATATAGTGCTTCACTTTACCATTTTGACATTATCCCTTGATGCCTTCATTCTTGATTGCATGTTTTCAAAGAGGGTTACGATGCCGCTCCTATTGACTTCGACTCTAATAAAGCTGCTTATTTTTCCTTAAGCAGTGATGCTGAGATTTATCTATGTCGACCCTATTCTTTTAAGGTTTTATACTATGTTATACGAAGTGGTTGATTTCGAAAGTATTCCCCAAGTTTTATAAATCAAAGACTTTGACACATTTTATATATAAGAGGGGCGATGACCCCAAGTGAATCACCGAGGAAGGTTACAAGAGAGAGGGACATAGCTCTTAATGCTCAAGCCAAGCCCGACAGTTTGAGGTAGGAGATAAAGAGGGCTCACGAACGCACTGAGATCATGATGAGGAATGAGCTGAAAGTTTCTCATGAAGAGGATGTCGAGCTGAAAAAGCTAGTTACCGGGAGGGACCTGGCCATCATTGAAATGGATAAGACCATTCATGCCAGGGACCGAACTATCAGCAAGCAGGTCTTCGAATTGCAAAGGCTAAGAGAGGAGAATGAAAAACTCGCCGATGAATTGCTTTGCTAAAGGTTGACAAGCTAGACGTTGACATTGATTTTGCGTCTTCTAGGGCCGAGTTAAAGGAACTCGATGAAAAGAGGGCTATGAAAAGGGAGGAGCTGAATCTCAACCTTCTACACTTCTATGCCAGTGTCATTTTGCACAAGGATCTTAAGCCATTAGGAGATGCTTATCCTGAGACTCTCCCCGACGTCTGAGGAAGTGCAACGATGACTTGCAGCGTCTGGGGACAACTGCTCCAAAGAAGTGCTCATGGCTGAGTAGCTCGATGCCGAGGATATTCAAAAGTTTGCAGGTGGAAAGGTCATTCTTACCGCGGAGGATGGTGCTGCCGCTGCTCAAGCTATCGCGGACCCAGGTTCACCAGTTCTACACGAATCACTCACTCTGAAATCCAAAGAGGCCGCAGTGATCATTCCTCTATTCAGGGGGTTAGCTCCAAAAACACCCACATGATTCCAACTCCTGAAGAAGCAACTTTTGCCGAAACCGACATTCTTCTCTTCATGGATCGATCTGAGGAACATGCGATTGAAGAGGGGTAATTCGTCGAATCCTCTATGAAGAGAACTCCAGGCTCAAGTATACCTCTTATCTCACCAGTCTTCGAGAAGCTTTAGTTCTTTCATGAATCCATTATTGATCTTTACTATGTTGTTTGTCAACTTGTAGGTCAACCGCATTTGCCTCCTTAGCCTCTAGTCACTCAAAGCTTGGGATCTACAGCTACCTTCACCGCATCTACTTCTATTTCCATAGGACTTGTTGTTCTGGTCTTGCCTCCCAGTTTCGGTCTTGATTCTGACTCCCAGAAGATTGTGGCCTTGGAAGGGCTAGAGGACATTTCTGTGTCCTAAGAAGAAGGCGTCACGATTACCAGTGTTATAGATTTAATAGGTCATATTGCAATAGTAGAGAAATTGAAGGTTGATTTCAAGAAAATTAAGGTGAAATCCGAGCCTGGCATCGCAAAGGCTACATCTTCGACTCCTCAAGCCTTACATCCATGATTCCCTTGATTAAGATTAGGCCACCTAAGATGAAGCCTCTTGAAGTCCTTGATGAGAAATTTGAAGGTCCTTCCACCAAAATCGAGGGTGAAACTGCCAAAGGTTAGATAATCAAGGAGAAGCCGAAGCATAGGACGCGACCCACTGGCATGGGTAAAAGAGAGGGAAGGGCCAGTAGAGGATGCTTAGAGTTTTTTTGGTGTGGTAACTAGTTTTACTTTTGTGCTATCGAGTATGTACTTTTTCTTCTTCTTTATATCAAATATGTTGTTTTTATGCGGGAGCAGCCCCGCTTTATGTACTATTATTGTTTATATATAAATGCCTGTGTATATAACATGACCGATTGTTTTGTAATTATATATGTCTGTTTCTATGCAATATGCTCATTTACTGTAGCTCTTTTCATATAAATAATATTCCTACAATTGTTTAGGTTGCATTCTAATCTTGACCAGTTTATAACTGCCAAAGTGCTCCATTTAGCGAATCAGAACCATCACTTAACCCGCTCTCTAGCTATTTTGGTTGAGTTTCTTCCGACCAATTGGTAATAGTGAGTAATCCATAGTCTGTGCTACTTCTAATTATTGTGGATCAACGGTTGGGATATTTATCTTCTTTTCCATTTGACTTCGCTGCGTATTTCTTCCTATTCATGGGATTTGTCATCCTGAATGCTTGCCATCGGGCATTGACGAGATAAAGATATCGTGTGATTGCCCCTAGTCCAAGTGTGCTTTCCCTAGCCCAACCTTCATGACAATCCTTGCTTTTCCTTGACCAAGCGAGTCTCGCCCGACTAGCCGCGCTGTCATTAAAATTCGATTGCACACTGGTTTCAACCTTCGAAAACTAGCACTTTGATTGTTTGATTCCAAAAGTTTCTCCTTGTTGTTGTTTGTCTCCGGGCAACGTCAAATTCTTGTAAGTCGTGATTGATTTATCCAATCGATTCTGACTGGTTGGGTCGAGTTATCTAACCAACCTGAAGTCTCACCATCTTCCCTGATGTTACCAATCTCTGGGTAACACCAGATTCGTGATGGTTAAAGTTCTCCTTCCAAGCATTGCTTGTCTCTGGGCAACACTAAGTGCCTGTTAGCAGGGATCGATTCCTCCAATCAACCACTGCACAGTTATTCCTATTGGGTCGAGTTTCCTCTGACCGAATTTGGTGCAAATAAGAAGAGTTTCATATTGCTCCCTATGCCCCCGCAGCCGTACAAAGGTTGGTCAGACAATCCGTCTATGCTCTCCTTATCCTGATCCTTTATTAAGGGAGTCTGATGATTCCTGTTTTGGGTGCTTCATGACTACCCTCACCCATCCTCGGCCATTCATGCCCTACTGGGCCGCTAGCGTGGTGATGAAAACCTATTTTGTATGCCAATCCCTATCTCCAGGAATTGATGGTTAAATTGCCTGATTCCGAGCATTATTTCTTTGGTGTTGTCAACTTTTGGGCGGCAACCAATTCCTGCAAGTCGGGATTGAACTATCTAACTGACCCTTGTACGGTTTTTCCTTCCTGACATTGCCAGTCTTCGGGCAGTGCTAGGTTTCTGAAAGTAAGAGTTTTGCCTTCTTGATATTGCCAGTCTCCGAGCAGCGCCAGATTCTTGGAGGTTAGTGTTTTACCTTCTTAACATTGCCGGTCTTCGGGCAATGCCAGATTCCTGAGGGTTTTTTATTCTTCTCCCTAACGTTGCCTATCTCTAGGCGATGTCAAATTCCTTGAGATTATGGCTTAGCCCTTCCCAACATTGCCTATCTTCAAGGAATACCTATTCTTAGAAGGTTGAGGGTAGATTTTCCCATTGACCAGCGGTTTGGACCTTCCCGGTGTCATTTACCTCCGAGCAACATCGTTTTTCAAAAGGTTAGGGGTCGATTTTCTCCATCAACCTAGTAGTTCGGACCTTCCCGACATTGCTTATCTTCGGGGAACGCCGGTTCTCTAAAGGTTGGGGTTGATTTTCTCCATCGACCCAGTGGTTTGAACCTTCTCGAAGTTGCCTATCTCGGTGCAACGTCAGTTCTCAAAAGGTCGAGGGTCGATTTTCCCCATCGACTTGGCGGTTTGGACCTTCCTGGCATCGCCAATCTTCGGGTGATGCACTTTTTTAGAAGGTTGGGATCAATTTTCTCCGTAGACCCGATGGTCTGGACCTTCCTAACATTGACTATCTTCGGGCTACGCCGGTTCTCATAAAGTTAGGGTCGATTTTCTCTATCGACTAGGCGGTTTGGACCTTCCCAATGTCACGATCTCTGAGCAATGTCATTTTTCAAAAGATTGGGGTCGATTTTTCCATCGACCTAGTAATTTGGACTGTCTCGACGTCGCCTATCTTTGAGCAATGTCGGTTCTCAGAAGGTTAGGAGTCGATTTTCTACATTGACCCGGTAGTTTGGACCTTCCCGTCGTCACTATGTCCAAGCAACGCCGATTCTCAGAAGGTTGGGGTTGATTTGCCCATTTGAACTCTAGGCACATATTGCTCGTCTATTATCCGAGGCCAGAGGAGTATGCTCTCGATCATAATGTTGATCACGCGACACGAGGATCTTTTTTTCGCGAACACGGTTCCATTGGTTCAAGAAGCTGACTTCATTTGTGAATGGGAGAAGTGGCAAGTCTTGCCTTGTTTTATTACCACCACTTTCCTTAGGAGGCTTATTTGCGAAAGCAAGTTAGATAGGTAAATGAAGCAGCATCACTGTTGGTTGCTGATCTAGTTTTATAAGGTTGCAGTCACAACAATAGTGACCATCTAGAGCAGCGGGTCGCTCTGGACCTGGACTGCAACTTCTCCCTTTTTTCCATTGCTTAGCCTTTTTACACTCGGAAACATAACATTCCTATCTTGCAGTCCCATCAACGAGTCGATTAATCATGGGTAGAGAAAGGCTATCCTTTGGTCAAGGTTTATCCAAGTTTGAATAAATTATGCAGGTTCACCATTTTCCGCTCGGCTTCCCAATAAACATAGGATTTGATACCTGTTCTAGGTAATGAGTGTCATAGATGAAGCCATTAGTGAACGGGTTATCTATTTCTTCCTAAAACGCAACAGATCGCTCTGGACTTGGACTACGCCTTTTCTGCTTTACTGGTGTAAACTCTAGGTCGATGTTCAATGTATGGCACGCTATCTCCGATGATATCCCGCACATATGCGAATGCGCTTGAGCTAATACGTCCAAACTTCCTCGGAGGAAATTAACCAAATCATTAAGGGTAGATTTGGTTCCCGGTGCGAGCCTTGTGAACCACATCGATGCAACTTCTTCCAAGAAGATGGAAAAGCATTTATACCAAATAATATCTGTCACCCTAGCACCATCCATGTGCTATCCATACATAAGCGAGTGTTGCCTAGAATCTGTTGTTCGGTTATACGATGGCATTACCAGCATTGTTATTTTTTCAATATTCTTCTCTTAGGATATTTCCCATAAACGGGGTTCTACTTGGTACGGAACTACATTCCTTGTTCTTCCTATCTTTGCTTTCCTTCACCAACCGTTTAACCATATCGTTTACATATTTATCACTAACATGGTGCTTTAAAGGTTGACTAACAAGAGCTATACCAATTGTTTGGCTTCGCAAACGATCTCACCTTGCATGTTGATGTCTTAGTTCTCTAGTCTCTACAATTATTACTCTGGTATTCCGTTGATGTCCGATTAGTTCTGCTATAGCTGTTTGAACTCCATCTTCAATATTGAACTCGTAATCGTCAGTATCAAGTTACATGCCATCTTAAGAGTCAGAGACCTTCATAACATCGATTGTCTGTACCAAGTGGTTTTCTTATGGAGGAAGACTTCTGCTTCCTCCTGCTAGTCTTTCAGCTATTCTGGTAACTCATTTCCTCTGTTTTTTTTGCTTGCCTTCTCTTCTGTTTTGGATAGAAATAGAGGAGTTTTCTCATTCTGTCCTAGATGAAGTTTCCCTTCTATTCCTCATGGTTTTCTAAGTTAGTAAAGCTTCCATCTTATCCATCAAAGATTTTTGAGTATCCATCATCTTCTAGTTTAACTCTTGCAGCATCTTATCAAATTCAATTCTTGTAACGACAATTGTTGAGCAGATGAGCCCGGTATCGACTGTTGGTTATTAATTTCAACTTGGCAAGAGTTCCCTTCATCACCACCGACTACAGTTCCAAATGTTGATTTCCCTCTTCGAGGTGCCATTGATTCCTAATAGCAAGCTTCTAAATTCTTCAAGCAAAAATTCTTGATCTAACTACTGGATCTCTCCAAATTCAAAGTAGTAAGCTAGATCTAACCTTAAGTTGGAATTCTCAGTGAAAGTACAAAAATGTTGATGTCAAAAGTGGAACAACACCCAAACTTAACCTGCTATAGGACTAGATCTAATAAAAATAATAGAAAAATGCAAAAGAGTGTAAAAAAGTAGAGAAACATAAGGTTTTATAGTGATTCGACAATCTCTGGCCTACGTCCACTTTATACTTTTATTGATTATGGATTTGAAAGAGTATCAAAGTCACTAGTACAAGGGATTGACAGGTTCTAAAGCCTAGAACTCCCAATAGTATCTGCCTATGTGATTATTGTGAGGGAGATATAGGAGGTGAAGAAGGAGCAGAGTCCAAGATCCTTCTTGAAATGTAGTAAGGTTGATATTTATAGAGACACTACAAATCTAAGGGCCTGCTAAAGTTGAAGTACAGCAACAAGCCCGGATGTGTACAAGTGAGCACGAGGGCCTATAGGAAAATTAGACCTCTCAGTACCTCTTGGTAACAAGTGGTTTTGATTGGTGCAAATCTAATCTTCTTCCTTGCATTGTCCTTCCATCTCCAAATCGATGCATTCCAGACCCTTTTCCTTAGCCTTTGAGTTGTTCGCGACAATTCCTCGGTTAATAGTTGTATTATCCTATTTTCTTTTCTTTCTTCCCATCAATCCTGAGAATTGCTCGTCTATTCCACAATAAAAGCACTAGATGGTGATTAGATGGGAGAGATTATGAACCTTAAGAGGTTAGTGCGGTCAATGGGGCAATACAGACCTCTCGGTACCGAGAGGACCACTCGGTACCCAAAGCTTTTGTTTGCTCCTAAGCAATTGTAATCATTTTGAGCTCCATCATCTTGCTTTCCTAAGTGTAATTCCAAGTTCTTGAACCGTTTCATCTTCACCTTCTACTTCCGGTTGAATTCTGCTTGGTTAAAACTTGGCCAATACATGGTGTAAAATACCATTCACGCACTTTAGTAAACACCTAGACAACAAATATAAGCATATATTCTAATCAATATCTAGTCACTAAAAGTTCATTCAAAATTTGTTTTCGATTTAGATCAGAATTTAAAGTAGGGTAAATTGAAAAGGGGATCCAAAATATTTTTAAAACATACATTACAACATATATGAGTAAAAGGTTATAAACCACATACTTGACGATGATTAAGTCCCTTTAAATACTCCAAATCAATGCAGATTTGAAATGATAGCAACTTACACACAAATCATATCCAATATCTAATGATATCTCTAGGCTTTTTTCACTTAATCTATCATTTTTATGTTTTAAAAGTTGTGTTTTTAGTTGATTTTTATTGAAGAACGATTAATGGTGGTGTTGGGATGTCTTTAGATTTGAAAAAAAAATGAAATAGTGGTTTTTTATCCCTAGCTTATCTCTAAACCCCAAAGTTAACATTAAACTGGTAGTTATGAGCTTTTGGACCAAGCAATAAAATCTATCAAAATTTGTCACCTCAGACCCAAAAATTAAAACAGTCATAAATTTCAACGAGTGGGCCAAATTTTTTTTTACAACTTTATAGGAGGGGAGTCAGCTAATCGCTCATCTAGAGTAAGAATTAACTTCTAATTCATCTTCTATTAAAGACTATGGTCATTATAAGGTTTCGATCACAAAAAAATTCCATTTTTTTTTCTAAAGTCCAAAAGTGTTAAACCATACCTATTCCCCAAGTTTGAGCTCAAATTAAAGATAGTAATCCATATGCCTTTTCTTAAGGATGAGCTAATTGCCATGGAAAGTACAAGAGATGGGGATGCCTAACTCTTATGACTTTTAATGACTATTATGTTCTCGATTAGATAGTGCTAGTGTGTTTTAGGGATGTTGTCATTGAGTCACCCCACGATATAGGACATTATGTGTACGAATGTTACAGTTTTTTCACTTACGACATAGTGATACCATGATGTTGATAAATGGTATTATGGAGCTTCTATATTAATAGAAATCAAGTTGATTATAGAAATTAAGCTAGTTGATGGCGGTATGATGTCATATGATGGTCCTAACATCATATTTTGTAATGCTATGATATCACACGATGACCTCGATATCATAACTATGATGTTTATAACATGATGATATCACATAATGACCTTGATATCATAACTATGATGTATGTAACATGATGATATCACATAATGACCTTGATATCATAACTATGATGTATTACGATGTTACTATATTACATGATGACTTCAATGCCATAACTACGAGGTTGGTGAAATGAAATCACATGATGACCTCGATATCATATTCACCGTGCTATGATGTTACACGATGACCATGACATCACATTGTGAATATCATAATATCACACAATGACATTGATATTATGATTAGATGGTATGGTATCACATAATAACCTTGATGCCATAGACACAGTGCCTTAGAAATATAATATCATATAAAGAAATGGTATCATACAAAGAAATGATATCATATTTGTATTGATATGGTATCACATGAAGATCTTGATAACATATTTTGCAAAGATGTATCACACGAAGGCCTCGATGTCATAACTATGATGTGTTGGTAATATGATATCGCATGATGACCTTTATATCCAATATACTTTGTTATAATGCCACACTATGACCTTGACATTGTGTTTTGGATGTTATGATATCGCACGATGACCTCGATATCACATGATGTCTTCGATATTAAGTTCAATATGTTGTTGTATCACATAATAATCTTGATACCATACTATGATATCGATTTTTGTTATGCACTATATACATTTATCGGTTGTTACACCAAAACCATGTACTCTTGTTGTTACATCGTATATAATGTTGTTTGTTGTTAGGTTTGTGTTGGTTTTTGTTACACCATACATTGTGATTATTGTTAAATTTTTATTGACTATTGCTATGGTATTTTAGTATTTTCTAGATCAAATGGTCGTTGTTACACAGTTTTGGTAGTTTCTTGTGTCGTATATATGATTTTGTATGTGGATAAAAAGAAGGATGGTCATTTCCCTTTATGTAGTGTGAAACAACATGTTATCTTTTATTTTCTTTCTAGCCCAAATAAGAAGTTAGACTAGTTGACAATAGTTAAGATGCCCGAGTGCTGGAATTTGTTAGTACGTGTTATTTGAGGACAATAATCATGTTGTTGTAAAGATAATGGAACAGTTGAAACGCTAGGAACTAAGAAGATTCTTTAGGTGTGTGGCTAGGTCATTTGGACTCCCCCACACACCAACATGCTTGGTTAGTTTTGCGAGCCATGTCTCTAAAGTCGACCTAGTGATTTATTTTTAGGTCTACAAAGTGCATTTATGATATGGGGTTCCAAAAGTAATAGATAAGGCATTATGGTACATATAAGCCATGGATGGGAGGATGCAGTTGGTCACAAGTGTGAGAAATGCGGATTAAGGATCTTAAGGCTAGAATTAACACTAGAGGGGGGGTGAATAGTGTTTTAAGAAATTTGTTAATCTTTTTGAGTTTATCTTACTTTGTTAATAATGTATACACTAATCACACACAGATATGAACACAGAATCAAACACAAATGCAAATATAAAGTAAAAGCAGTAAAGGAAAGAACACACCGGATTTTATACTGGTTTGGAGTTACCCTACATCCAGTCCCGCAACACAAGTACGGATTTCCTTTCAACAATAATTCAACAATTGCAACCCTCGATTTCAAGGCTACGAGGTACACCCTCCAGAATAACAATCCTCTGGGTAGAGATACTTGATTTCCGGGGCAACAAGTTCACCCAATTGATTTCCAAGGCTACAATCACACCTTTTCTCGCTTGATTGATTTCCAAGGCTACAATCACACCTTTTCTCGCTTATATATTACAAAGAACTCTATAACTCCGAATAGCACTGAGAACCTTCTATAGATAGTGATGTAGAATCAAACTAGAAGTAATCGAGTATGATTCGATGTTGATTTCGGCAGAGTAATGGTATGATTTTGTAATAAGAAATGTGGAAGAAGAAGAGGAGTGAAAACCAGAAAAAAAAAGTGATTCAAAATTCGTTGAAACTGACCCCTATTTATAGAAAACCAACAGCCATGACCATTCATGAAGAGTTATGGTGAATAGACACTTCTTTTGAAATTTGAATTTGAACTTCAACTGTCACTATGTCGACATACTACCTAGGGGCATGTCGACATCCCTCAGCCAAAAATGATATTTTGAATTTCTATAAAAACAGTATTTATCTTATATAAAAACTATTTAAAACTTTATAAATATACTTGAATATAGTTGAGATTCATAAGTAAATATAAAGAACAATATATACATAATTTAACTATAATTTTATTTTTAAATCTAAGTATAAATATTAAAAGTTAAATATATTATTTGAAAAGACATTTAAAATCAGGAGTATTTTGACTTTGAATTAAAGATGTTTTGAGGCTAAAATTATTTAAAATCAGGATAGAGAGTTTTGAATCTTTTAAAAGGAAAGTTTTGAAATCATTTTGAAAACAAGATAATATTTTGTAAAATCATTTGAATTAAAATTAGTGGATACAAAACAATGTCCCACTAGATTTTCGTAGGTTCCATCCTACTTAGGGTTCCATCCCTTTAACGGGCTCGAAGTGGATTCCATTCCACGAATAAATTGGATATTAAGATGCCAGTGCTTTTCTACGAGTTTTAACAAATATTCCTAATAAAATAGACTTAACCTTGAACTCTTGATAATATTGATACTCATGAGTCTTCTATCTCTGTATCTTGAATCTCTATACTGTACAGTCTTCATTCTTGATACCTGCATGGTTAGATCCTGCAAATACATATATATCTAAACTTGTAATGTTAGTATTTATATTTTATAATCTATTCTAAGGTTGTTGTCATCAAAACCATCATCTCATGGACTAACAATCTCCCCCTTTTTGATGATGACAACCTTTGTTTATAAAATATTCCTTCTATCTTAATAATTCCCCCTAAAACTAACAACTCCCCCTTAATCTATGCCTAACTTCCCTATTTTATATTTCTCCCCCTTTGTCATCAACAAAAATTTACTATAAACTAGATAACTCCCCCTTATTTTTGGACTTCAGTACCTGCATTGATAAACTATATAACGGAATATATAATATATAGATTAAGAAATAATGATACTTATGAGCATAATAACTTATTTAAAGACTATATTCATTTCAATGTATATATATACATGTTTCACACAACAAACTTCAAACCAAATGAAATCAATCCACACAAAGTATCAATCCAAACCAAATCAAATCAATCAAAGAAAGAAAATTAAACGTTACGAGGAACATCAACCCATCCTTCTTCTCCAAAGATAGGGTCTTGTTTGATGGCATCCCAATTCTCATTATCAACAGATAGAGAAACGGGAGGATGTGCTTCATTATTATCCTTGTGCAGGGAGGAGATCATCCAACGAATTGCATCGAAGAGTCTCTCTTGTTCCTTGATCATCTGCATTTGACTCAATTCTAAGTGGCGCTGATTACGGAGGATGATAGAGAGAATATTCTTGAATGAATTGAGTGTTTCTTCAAGATTTTCAGATAGATTATGAATAGGATTGGCCATAATTGAATTAGAGAAAGAAATGAAGGATATAGATAATGAATAAATTTCAGTGAAGATTTCTAGAAGACAAAGGTATATATAGGTGTAGAAATTCGTTTGAAATGAATAGACATTTGGTAGTTTTTCAAATTTCAAATTCAAAATCAATAGTCACTTCTGACCAGTACATGTCGACATGGTCAAGGGGGGTATGTCGACATACTTCAGTGAAAATTTATGACAACTTTGATTTTGTGAATAATTGTGTATATGTATATATTTATATAATATACTAACATTTATTCTAGAGATAAGATAAGATAGATAACAGAAAATAAATTTCATTTCATTACGATAATACAAAGATTAAGCATAATGAACTACACAAACATTCGAAATAAAACAAACTACGACAAATACAATAAGATACTAAAAGATAAAACTAGTTAGAAGATGAGGATGATGAAGATAGTCCAAGTTTCTTGCCGACTTTTGAAAAGAACTTGTTCATCTTCGAAGACATGTTATCCAACTTCTTACTAACGGATCGTTTTAAAATCCGTTGATTCTCCACAATTATCTTTTGATTTTTGAGAAGGGTTTTGTTGGATGGATTGGAAGGATATTCAATACTTTCTAAGGATGTTTCACCTTCTTCTTCTTCTTCTATTTCCATTTCATCCCTTTCTTCTTCGTCTTCCATTTCTTCATGAGCCAAACGCTCTTCCTTTTCGGTAAGAGTCTCATAAGGTTGAAAAACATATAGGATTTTCATGAGAGAAATGTTTGAGATATTAAAAACTTTTCCAGAGACAAATTCTTCCCCTTTGAAATCCACTCCAAAATAGTTAAAAATCCGAGTAAGGTAAATTCCATGATATAAAGTGTTTTCTCCCATTTCAAAATTTTTAGGACGAAGTTCATCCAAAATAACTTGCGCCCAATTGATATCATAATTTCCGAAAATACCAAAAAGTGCTTTGCACACTTTTGAAGTAGGATTGTTAAAATTTCCCGGTCTAGGGGTCAAAGTATGTTGTAAAAGAAGATTGACAATCCTTGCTTTAGGACGAAAGTTTCGAATTTTAAATACAAAGTTTTCATCTCCTTCAAAAATATGATGAAATGTCTCATGATCATGTTCATCGATTTTAAAACAAGAAAGATCCATTCCCGTGCTTTTGCAATTAAGAATGGTTCCCAAAAGATCACAATTCAAAACAATTTGAGTGCCTTTGACACTACTCCAAATCTCATTCTCATTTCCATTATAAAAACCATGGTTTAAATTAGCATATAAGATTTTGACAAGATTAGGATAGCAAACAAAATCATTTTGAGAAGAGTCAATAAGACTTAAAACACCATTGTTTGCAAAAAGAGAATCAATTTCATAAGAAGAAAACTCTTGAAAAATAGCAAATTTTCCGGTATGGACTTTGGCATAATTAGCATAATTGATGTATGCTTTAATTGCCTCCGGATCATTGAATAATTGCTCTTTGATTTTTCTGGAAATTCTCATGGTTGAGGGGTTGCTTGAGGAAGCCATTAGAGTAGAGAGTAGAGAGCTTGAAGATATGAAGAGAGAGTTTGAATTTGAAAATGAAAGTGAAAAGATATGATAAAAGATAGTGGATAAATAGACTTTCAAAGGACATATTGTCTGGTCAAAAGGTATCTTTTCAGAGAAATAAATGAAGTGAAAAGATGGAGGGATATTCAAACATTTGAATTCAAAATTTGAAATTCAAATTCAGGTAGGCATGTCGACATCGTGGTAGAGGCCATGTCGACATGTGCCTTTGAATTTTCATGACAAGATTTTTCCTAAGTTATCTAATATACATATATATATAAATATTATTATTAATGTCTATATTTCCGAAATATTATTGTATTCAGAATGTGTCAAAAATAATAAAAATAATAATAAAATAATAGTAAAAATAGAAAATAGATTTTTAAAATTCAAACAACATATCAATTCAAAATCAATCAATCAAACAATCAAGCAACTAATTCTATGCAAGCAATTTCAACCAATTGTATTGTAAACGTGTACCTTTTTCTGAATCCGTTTCTTTGAATTCGTCGGAGTCGTGAACTGCAGTGAAACACAAATTCGAATTATCTGTCTTCTGATCATCATCACTTGAGGACGAGTCTGAGTCATCTAGAGTAGCAGTAAATGCATGCTTCCGTTTCTTTGCTTGTTCATTGTTCATAGGAGGATTCTGCCTTTCTGGATATAGACAATCTCTTTTGATATGACCTGATTCGTCACAATTGAAGCATTTGATAAAGTTTGGTACTATAGTCTGATTACCGGAATTCTTAAAGTTGTTTCTCTTGGAACTATTCAATTTTCTGTACTTCAGAAATTTCCTAAAATTCTTGGTCATAAATGCTATCTCTTCATCATTGTCACTATTTGAGTCTGATCCATCGGTCAATGCATTGAATGCCATTGATTTCTTTTCAGATGCTTTGCTTTCTCTTCTCCCGATCATTTGAACTTCAAACGACATTAGATTTCCAATAAATTCTTCTATCTTTAAAGTACTAATGTCATTTGCCTCTTCAATTGCAAGTGTCTTTTGATCCCATTCTGGAGTGAGAGAATTTAAAAAATTTCTGACTTGATCTTCTTCCAAAAATTCCTTTCCCAAAGATATTAAAGAATGCATAATATCTTGAAATCGACTATACATATCTGAAATAGACTCATTAGTATTCATTTTAAATAACTGAAACTGATTTGTGAGCATGGAAATTTTGGTCTGTTTAACTTTGCTTGTTCCTTCGTGAGTTACTTGCAAAGTTTTCCAGATTTCATATGCAGACTTACAAACTGACACTCTATTAAATTCATTTCTTTCAAGTGAACAAAACAGAATATTCATTGCCTTAGAGTTATTTTGTGCAACAGTCTTTTGCTCAGTGGTCCACTTGGCAAAATTAGTTGTGGGTTCAGAATATTCAGTTTGTGTGATATTCCAAGTATCTAATCCTACAGATTGTAAATATATTCTCATCCTACATGCCCAATATGCATAGTTACTGCCATTAAAAAGTGGTGGTCTGGTAGTAGACTGACCTTCTACAAATGAACTAGTGTTAGTGGTAATAGCTGTACTAGTGTTAGTAGCCATTTTGAAATTTTTCAAAATTCAGATAATGAAACTTTTGAAAACAAAGCTCTGATACCAAATGTGAGAAATGCGGATTAAGGATCTTAAGGCTATAATTAACACTAGAGGGGGTGAATAATGTTTTAAGAAATTTGTTAATATTTTTGAGTTTATCTTACTTTGTTAACAATGTATACACTAATCAGACACAGATATGAACACAGAATCAAACACAAATGCAAATATAAAGTAAAAGCAGTAAAGGAAAGAACACACCGGATTTTATACTGGTTCGGAGTTACCCTACATCCAGTCCCGCAACACAAGTACGGATTTCCTTTCAACAATTCAACAATTACAACCCTCGATTTCAAGGCTACGAGGTACACCCTCCAGAATAACAATCCTCTGGGTAGAGATACTTGATTTCCGGGGCAACAAGTTCACCCAATTGATTTCCAAGGCTACAATCACACCTTTTCTCGCTTGATTGATTTCCAAGGCTACAATCACACCTTTTCTCGCTTATATATTACAAAGAAGTCTATAACTCTGAATAGCACTGAGAACCTTGTATAGATAGTGATGTAGAATCAAACTAGAAGTAATCGAGTATGATTCGATGTTGATTTCGGCAGAGTAATGGTATGATTTTGTAATAAGAAATGTGGAAGAAGAAGAGGAGTGAAAACTAGAAAAAAAAGTGATTCAAAATTCGTTGAAACTGACCCCTATTTATAGAAAACCAACATCCATGACCATTCATGAAGAGTTATGGCGAATAGACACTTCTTTTGAAATTTGAATTTGAACTTCAACTGTCACTATGTCGACATACTACCTAGGAGCATGTCGACATCCCTCAGCCAAAAATGATATTTTGAATTTCTATAAAAACAGTATTTATCTTATATAAAAACTATTTAAAACTTTATAAATATACTTGAATATAGTTGAGATTCATAAGTAAATATAAAGAACAATATATACATGATTTAACTATAATTTTATTTTTAAATCTAAGTATAAATATTTAAAGTTAAATATATTATTTGAAAAGACATTTAAAATCAGTAGTATTTTGACTTTGAAATTAAAGATGTTTTGAGGCTAAAATTATTTAAAATCAGGATAGAGAGTTTTGAATCTTTTAAAAGGAAAGTTTTGAAATCAATTTGAAAATAAGATAATATTTTTTAAAATCATTTGAATTAAAATTAGTGGATACAAAACAATGTCCCACTAGATTTTTGTAGGTTCCATCCTACTTAGGGTTCCATCCCTTTAATGGGCTCGAAGTGGATTCCATCCCACGAATAAATTGGATATTAAGATGCCAGTGCTTTTCTACGAGTTTTAACAAATATTCCTAATAAAACAGACTTAACCTTGAACTCTTGATAATCTTGATACTCATGAGTCTTCTATCTCTGTATCTTGAATCTCTATACTGTACAGTCTTCATTCTTGATACCTGCATGGTTAGATCCTGCAAATACATATATATCTAAATTTGTAATGTTAGTATTTATATTTTATAATCTATTCTAAGGTTGTTGTCATCAAAACCATCATCTCATGGACTAACAACAAGGGTTTGGGTTCATTGATTCGACAAGTCCTCAAGTTAGACGTGGTTTGTGTGCATCATTACATACATAACCTGAGCAGATTTCCTAGGAGATTATAGTACCGATCTATCGATGTTCTTTTGAGTGGTTGATCGACGCTTGATTCTTTAGCCTACTGATACTAAGTGCATATGTGATATGAAGGGACTAGTTCCCGTTTCTTGGTAGAAGCATAGAAAGATTCGTTGGCTCAGAGAGAATCCATGTAGTGGTTCGATAGGCTTTTCGAATCATCCCTAAAATTTTGATTCAACATTGTTAATTCTATTGTCCAAGGAAGGTGCTTGTATGTGCATGACATGTATCACATATCCTATGCATGTGAAAGTATGTATAATTTTATAGTCATCCAGTCTGAATTAAGAAGAGAAATGTAAAAGCCCGAACAAGGAGCAACTAAACCAATTGAAATTATTCGAGTCGCCGAGCATTACGCAAATAGACTCAAAATAGGTAAGTAGCCAATCTTAATTAAGGTTTGATGATGTAGTAGTGTAGGATAGTGTTTGGGTGTACTATTATGAATTTTAAAATACACCGGGAAATTTGCATTTTAGTATGTCAGTGATATGTACGCTAAAACTTATTATGCATATACTAGTGTTCGATGGCTAATTTGGTTGTATGTTGGTGTGTATGTGCGATAGTGTAGAAACAGTTGATATGCTGCCATAACTATTACAAGTTTGTAGCTACACTCTTTGCATGATCCTCATATGTGTGTTTCTTTTGCGTAGGCATACTACTAGTTGTAATGCACTATGCATGTGCACCATTTGTCATTATGCATGGCTGCATATAGTTATTGTGCATTGTTTTATGTGTGCTACTAGTCATTTTACAATGTTACGTGTAGTTGGTAGGAGTAATAGCATGAATACCATGAGTAGCTGGTTCTTCACACATGCTAGTAAAAGCTGTTGAATTTCACATGTATGCTGTTTTATATCATTAATACACATATTATGGTAGTTGAGTTATATTGCCCTATTCTTTGGAATCTCGAGAACAAAATACATGAAGGATAGAAGAATGTAACTATCTGTATTTTTCTCACAAAATAATTAAAGGATTGATTTGTTTATTTGATTAATTAAACTAAATGATTTAATAAATGCCTTAGAAGGTAAAATTTTATGAATGAAGGAATTCGACAACGAAATTCATTCCATTGCATTTGGAATATATTTTAGTTACGGTAAACATACAAACTTTATTAGAATCGAACAATGAAGTTAAAAATAAGGTAAAAGAAGTAAATAGAAAAGTAGTAATTAACCCATTTCGAGCTACCATATTAAGTCCATTCGATTAGATTTAAGACCTCCAAATCTCATTTATTTTCTTTATTTACAAAAACCTTAAGCTAATTCCATTATAAACTTCATAATTGTTAAAATCATAGTCAACACAAATAAATTAGTCTTTTAAATTCAATTTAGAAGATCCTCTGCAAACTTATCTCATGAAAAGAACAAGAAAGCTAAAAGAGATTCTCGAATTTGCTGAGTTGCAATTTTAGAGAGATGATTAAGTGCTCGACTAAGGAGTTAATAAATTTTTTGGCAATTGGATGATTCTTTTCATTTATGAATACTCTTATTTGCTTATATTTGTGTTTATTTAGACTAATTAAACATGATAGTTTTAAAGAGATGATTAAGAGCTCGATTAAGGAGTTAATAATTTTTTTGGCAATTGGATTATTCTTTTCACTTATGAATACTCTTATTTGCTTATATTTTTGTTTATTTAGACTAATAAAACATGATAGTGTTGTTAGGATTTGTTTGTAATAATTAGGCCTTAATAATGTTAGAATAACTTGATAAAGAAAGAACCATGTGCTAATAATTAGTAAACTTGATTACCTATAACAACCCACAATTCCGCAAATTTCAAGCTGACAATAAACCACACATGTCCAACTCGAATTGAATGAAAAGACAAATAGTTAGGAGAAATAAAGAAGAAAGAAGAAATAAGAGAACAGAGAAGTGAGAAAGAAAAACAAACAACAGAAAATCTCACAACGCAGCGGAACAACATATAATATAATATCAATGATCTTTACAGAGATAAACTTTAATATACATACATCAAATCAGAGTATACAAATAATTAATCATCAGACTGGAAAGTTATAACAATCCGTCCTCACAAATGCTGATAATTTAAATAACCAATGCAGCAAAAAATAAACATATACGTGAACACGATTTGAAGACCTCCAGCTCGTCTTTGAAAGCTCCAAAGCATCCAAACTGAATCTGTAAATATACTCGGTCTGATCCGAGCATTGGAAGGGAATAACGCCCGGAACGGTTTGGTAAACCAGCATGAGAAAACACGTCTCAATTGGATTTTAAATTATAAAAACCTTTCAAAACAAAGGTATCTCGTATGACCACACCGTACATAAACACGGACGGGTTTTTACCTAACGATAACCAAAACATTTCATATCAAATCTTGTGATATTATACTAGTGTCTAGGATACAAATACATATTAATCATAGCCGAAATTGTTACATTTATTAAATTCCAGCATAATAGGTTTAAACTAAAACCATAAAGGCTCATATTGGAGAATGGATTCCATACAATGACATGGTAAGGGATTACCATTTGATAGTACATCCCTAGAAAAATGCACCGAGGCACAAATAGATGGTTCTCTACCAACACAAGACTGCCTACCTTTTTGATAGACAATACTGAATATGTCATCCCCCCAGTCGTTCCCAACCTACCCATGGCTATAGCATACACAACAACCCTAAATATAGAGGGTAATCTAGAAAGGTTATGAATATATCCTAATGGGAGGGACCCACTTAGCCCTTCCGCATCTACCTTGATTTGTCATTCTCGATGTGCGAGGCTTAAGGTAACATTTTACCTTTCGTAGAAAAAATCCCACTTTGAATGCCACATTGCCATTTCCAACAACACACCAATTGATTTTCACAAAAGTACAACCCCCGAGTTCATATGCTTCAAAGAAAGGTGTTAAGTGCAAGAGGGGTTACCTCCTACACCATCAAACAGATGTACGTTTGTAAAAACCAATGTACGTGGTCCTTAGTTATGCAATGTCAGACATTCGTCCATACAACTTGTCCAGAAATAGGAGAAACGAAGGCACTCTCCTACTACATCCTATCAGGAATAAACCCTAGGATTAGTAGCGAGCAGTCCTTGCATCGAAGATTTTCAGAATGAAGCAATACTGCCACTATATATATATAATATGGAATCGCACGGCTAGTCACAAGCAGCCCTACATCATTAAGATCTTCGTCTTCAAAAATCATCATCTTAATTAGATCAGCACTTTCGAACGCATATATTGGTCCGAAGTGGTTTTCGGATAATTCCGATCCCGGTCTACCCGGAGCAACAATCGATAAGAGGCCCTCAACCATATATGGAAACCAAGCCTCATAGACTTATCATGTTTCCAACCCTCTACTTGCAATCCTTCGGCCAAAAAGGAAGCTTGGTAGATTGGAGTACAATAATCACTCTGCCCTACTCGAATCATCATTCTTAACACCAAACGATAATCAAGCCTACTCAGTTGGCCTCATACTAAGTGCATGACTAATCAGTTCCCATATCAAGTCAAGGAACCAAAAATGGCCAAAAATACAATCTAGCACACAAGCAGTCACTAGGACTAATAATTAGTCTTTTATTAAACAAATCACTTTCCAAATATTTATCTCATGGCGTCTTTAAAAAGATATGTTCTCAAAACCATTTTAAACTTTCAATATTTGGAAAACATTTCCATATATTCATTTCAACGGTATAAGTACATTCACAACCATTTCGTTTTCAACACTTAGAAAATATGTATATGTACTTAAATCCGTAATAAGTATATTTACAAATCTTTTGAGGAAAGCTTCATATTTTCTAAAACACGCTTTATTGGATCAAAACGAATGTTGCATAAAACATCGTTACTGTTGGGTGCATTTCAACCGGTCCAACGTCTCCGCCGAACCAACGCCCCTCCATCCCATTGCCGAGCCAAACCCCCAAGACTATGTCACACCAAACAAACGCAGCCCCATCGAACCAAGCCTCTAGCCGGATCAAATCTCACACCGGATCAAATCTCCCACCGGACCGAGCCTCTAGCCGGACCAAATCTCCCACCGGACCGAGCCTCTAGCCGGACCAAATCTCTCTCCGCCGAATCAAAGGCACTATGAGACCTCACCGAACCAAGACATTCCGGACCAACTTAGCCAGGCCAGATCACCTCAGCCCAGGCCCGCCAGCAGCTATATACATCCAAGACCCCTGCTCCCTGCCTCACTCTATAAATAGAGGGGCAGGGGTACAACAATGGGGAGAAGTTTTGAGAGCTCAAGCACGGAAGGAACTTTCAAACAACTTTCTTTTACTTGTATCAAAGCTTTGCACTTGTAATCATAACAAGAGAAGAGAAATAACATATAAAGTGGACGTAGGCACACTCTGGCTGAACCACTATAAATTTGCGTGTCTTTTTACAGTTTAGCCCATGCTTTCATATATTTGCATAAATCACTCAAATCGCTAAGAACAACATAAGATCTACTAAATCATACAACTTTGAGGTGTTTGTCCATTTTTTGTGCAAACATTTTTGGTGCTTTCACTGAGAGATAGAAGCTCGAAGCTTCAGCTTCATCCGCTTAACAAGTTTTCCTAACAGCATCGTCCGCCACTTGGAAAACATGCCTCCCAAACAGAGAAAAGATGTTAACAAAGGAAAAAACATCGCATCCAGCAGTCTTCCAGATCCAGCTGTCACGAATCAAGTAAATCGTCCTCCTCCAGCAACAGTAACAAATGAAGAACAGGCTAACCCAACCACTCCTGCCACAGAATAGCCTGCAGCAATTACTAGAGCAGATCTGGACAGAGTTGTGGTTGAAGTAACTAACCGTTTCACGTCCCAGCAGGAAGCCTTGGTGGACCATCTCATGTCACGCTTAAGGGACGCTGAAGAATCCAACCGCAACACTGAATCATGGGGCGAGTCCCAGTCTGGAGGATCTCGGAGACAACAAAGATCTTCCTTCTTCGAAGGAGCTAACGGCAGAAGTAGCCATGGTAGGAGCCGAGACCGAGCACAGCCCGAAGTTAGGCCTGAGGAAACATTTGGTACCGAACCCAGTGGGGGAGGTACCGGGCGAAGGTCAACTGTAGCTGAGCCTGTCATGCTGCCTAACCACAGAAACGCCAGTGAACGGGGCCGAGCTAGAGTCCAGCCCGAAGTTGGACCCGAGGAAGTGCTTAGATCAGAACCCAGCAGGGGGAGATCGAGGCAAGGGCCAACTGTAGCTGACTTGAGCATGCTCCCAGAAGATCAAAGGCAGCCACTAGAAAATATGAGGAATGATAGACGATACCATCCCTACAGGTCATCTGGACGAAATCAATCCCACAGAACAGAACCAAACTCATTTCTATCTGCTCCAAGTTCTGATGAAAGGATGGCACGCTTATTCAGAGAGTGTGTCCAACGGGAGCAAAGAGATCGAGGGATAGGCGCTAGGGTAACCAGCCCTTTCGCCCGCAATATCGAAATTGCTATCACCCCCCGAGAATGGAAGATACCAACAATGGAACCCTACAAAGGAACCTCCGATCCCGTTGTACACTTACAGAGGTACACGCAGCATATGCTCATGAGTGGGGCGACAGAGGGAGTACTGTGCAAATGCTTTCTGCTCTTCTTAGCAGATCTTGCTACCTCCTGGTTCTGTCATCTACCCCAAGGATCAATCAGCTCGTGGGAAATGTTGAAAGAAAAATTTATCAGTCAGTTCCGCATTCATGTGGAGCAACCTAAGGACGCTTATTCCTTATCCAGCGTCAAACAGAAACCTGGAGAAAAGCTGCAGCAATACCTAACCAGATTCAACGCCGCAGCGGCTGCAGTCCAAGATGCCGATGAGAAGCTTATCCTAATGGCCCTCTGCAGTGGTGTGCATTCGAACACTAAATTTGCTAGAAGGTTGACAAAAGAAAAACCAGCTACTTTACCCGATTTCTTCCATGAAGCCGGGAAATACATGAGGCTTGAGGATGCTACCGTTAAGGGGCAGTCAGGACAGCAAAATAAGACAACCCATGGCAACGCCCCTGCTGTGACAAGGGACGTTCGAAGAAATGATTCCAGAGACAATGCTGGGGGCAAGAAGGGAGAAAAGCGCTTATATCGGCCAGGACCAAGATTCGACACTTACACTCCTTTGAACGAGACCGTCGAAAATATCTTCCTTGCCACCCAAGACGAAGTTAGATACAAACGCCCACCATACAAGAAGGAATCAGATAACGCGCAGAAATCTGGAAAGTTCTGCCGCTTCCACGAATCGCACGGGCACGATACCAATGAATGCCATCATCTCCGGGATCTGATTGAGGAACACATCAGAAGGAAGAAACTGAGCGTTATGTAAAAAGTCAGGACAGGACTCCAGCTCCCGCCAATGAAAACCCGGGGCTGCCCTCACCGGGGTCCGACAGAGGAAACCGCAACGCTAGCAGCTCTAGTCAAGAGAAGATAGTGGTCCATACCATCTCAGGAGGGCCGCACATCGCAGACAGAAGCTGGAAAGAGATGAAAAGATATGGGAAGTCGCTTAGGGACAATAAAGACTGTGTCAATTCGGTTATAGAAGAGCACCATCCGAAGCGGAAAGAAAGTGATGACATCACATTCGGTAAGCGTGACCTAGAAGGAAGGCAGTACCCTCACATGGATCTCATGGTTATCTCTGCCCGACTCGGTCTCGCCGAAGTTTACCGAATCCTGGTAGACACTGGAAGCTCAGTAAACATCCTGTTCAAACACGCATTCGACAAAATAAAGCTATCAATGAAGGATGTATCTCCCTGCGATAAACCACTACACGGTTTCACTGGAGATGCGAAAATGCCCCTCGGGCAACTGGACCTCTTTGTTGAGATTGGAAGCCATCCCCGCTCCGTTGTACGGAAACAGACGTTTGTGCTAATAGAAAACCATTCGGCCTACAATGCCTTCTTAAGAAGACCAGCCTTGTCTGACTTCCAAATTGTCCTAGCCCCATGGTGCCTGAAAATGAAATTTCCAACAGACAATGGAGTAGGGGAAGTGGAAGGAGACCAGGATATTGCACGAGACTGCTATGTAACTGAACTTCGCAACAACCACAGGAAGGATAAAGGGAAAGGTGTAGAGATTGCCCTCTGCACCAAAAGCCTTGAAGCATAGCAACTAAAGAAAGCCCCTCCTCTTCGATACACCAGCGACCCTTTCAATGAATTAGACCCTAGGGACAAAGAGGAGGAGGCCACCGCCGAGCCTGCAGAGGCTATGGAGTTTATATCTGTAGACAAGCACGACTCAAGTAGACTACTGAAAATTGGGTCCCAACTAAAAGCTGAATTGAAGGAACAACTCATCGATTTTCTCCGCCACAACTTGGACGTATTCGCATGGTCACATGCTGACATGACTGGAATCTCCCCCGACATAACTTGCCACGTATTAAACATTGATCCTACCAAGGCGCCTGTAAAACAAAAAAAGAGAACTATGGGGGCAGAGCGATCAGCAGCCCTCGATGAAGAAATAAAGAATCTACTCGCCAATGACTTCATACGAGAAGCTGTTTACCCAGAATGGATCGCCAACCCGGTACTAGTAAAGAAGGCTAATGGGAAGTGGCGGACCTGCATTGACTTCTCCAACCTAAACGACGCCTGCCCAAAGGATTGCTTCCCACTTCCCAGAATCGACCAACTTGTAGACAGCACAGCCGGGCACGAGCTCCTATCTTTTATGGACGCATACTCAGGATATAACCAAATTCCTATGCATGCTCCCGACCAAGACCACACTAGTTTCATCACCGACCGGGGTTTGTACTGCTATAAGGTAATGCCTTTCGGACTTAAAAATGCAGGAGCCACCTACCAACGCCTCGTCAACAAGATGTTTGCGGGGCTAATAGGACAAACTATGGAAGTATATGTGGACGACATGCTGGTGAAATCACGGAAAGCCAAAGATCACGTAAGCCACCTTGGCGAAATGTTCCAGGTACTTCGACAGTATGGAATGAAGTTTAATCCACTAAAGTGCTCCTTTGGAGTATCATCGGGAAAATTCTTAGGGTTCATCGTCCATGCCCGAGGGATTGAAGCAAACCCTGAACAAGTCCGAGCGCTAAGGGATATCAAGATACCTTCCACCCGAAAGGAAATGCAAAGCCTAAATGGAAAAGTGGCCGCCCTAAGCCGATTCATCTCCAAGGCAACGGACAAGTGCGTCCCCTTTTTCGAAGCTCTAAAGAAAGATAAAGGAAAGTTCGAATGGATGGACGAATGCTTAACCGCTTTCCTTAACCTAATCGAACACCTCCAGAAACCATCGGTACTCTCGACTCCAAGCGAAGGCGAAGAATTATACCTATACCTTACTGTGTCATCTCACGCTCTAAGCGCTGCCTTGGTAAGGGAAGACAACCGCACGCAATGACTAGTTTACTTCGTCAGCAAAAGGTTTACTGGGGCAGAAGTCAGATATCCTAAACTTGAGAAGTTAGCATACTGTTTACTAATCACATCACGGAAATTGCATCACTACTTCCAGTCCCATTCCATCAAAGTTCTGACCGATCAACCACTGAGGCAGGTACTCCATCGTCCCGACACTTCTGGGCGATTACTTAAATGGTGCATTGAACTGAGTCAGTATGATATTTCCTATCACCCTCGCACCGCCATCAAGGGACAGGCCATGGCTGATTTTATTGCAGAGTTCACTACCAACGAAGATCAGGAGCAATTGGAAATAACAGAAGATATCAAGTGGAATCTCTTTGTGGATGGTGCATCAAACGAACAAGGCTCGGGGGCAGGTGTGGTAATAACCACTCCCAGGGGAAACAAACTGCACTATGCTATAAGATTGGAGTTCGCCGCCACCAATAACGACGCAGAATATGAAGCAGTGATAGCCGGACTAGAAATTGCCATAGAAATCGGAGCCAATTCTTTGTGTCTTCATAGCGATTCTCAACTTATTGTTAATCAAATACTAGGATAATTCCAAGCTCGAGAGGAACGACTCATAGCATATCTAAAGAAGACCAAGTTGCTTCTCAGCCGATTGGACCACTACTTAGTCAAACACATCCCTCGGGAAGAGAACCAAGAGGCCGACGAATTGGCAAAGCAAGCAAGTATGAGAGACATCGCCATCTTCGGGGCAGTAACCATCTCAAAGCAAACGGTCCCAAGTTTTGAACAAGTGAATCTGATAGCTGCAACCGAAGAAGCAACTTGGATGACTCCCATCCGAGACTACCTACAAAATGGCACGCTACCCAACGGGCGTAACGAAGTCAAGAAAATCTTGAGGAAAGCGTCCCGCTACACAATACAAGAAGACATCCTCTATCAGCGTGGGTTCTCTAACCCATTATTAAGGTGTGTCGCCGGAAGGGAAGCCAAGGAAATCTTATCCAACATTCACCAAGGAAGCTGCGGAAATCACACCGGAGGGCAAACGTTAGCAAAAAAGATACTCCGATACGGATATTTCTGGCCCACCTTAAGCAAGGACGCCTTAGATTTCGTCAAGAAGTGTGACAGATGCCAAAAATTTGCTAAGATTCCTCGGCTACCAACAACCGAGATTACTTAGATGACCAGCCCTTGGCCCTTCGCAATATGGGGAATTGACTTAATCGGTGAGCTACCAATGGGCCGAGGCGGGGCCAAATATGCTATAGTGGCAGTTGATTATTTCACCAAATGGGTGGAAGCAGAACCTCTGAATAAAGTATCTTCAGCAAAAGTTATTAACTTCTTAATCAAAAATGTTCTATGCAGATACGGAGTCCCACTCAAAATCATATCAGACAATGGACTTCAGTTTGACAGCGAGGAATTCGCTAACTGGTGCCAAGAACACGGAATCCATAAAAGCTTCTCATCCGTAGCATATCCCCAGGCAAACGGACAAGTCGAAGCAGTCAACAAAATTCTGAAAACTCTGATCAAAAAGAAGCTCGAAAAGTCGAAGGGCGCTTGGGTGGATGAACTCCCTACGGCACTATGGGCCTACCGCACATCTTTCAGAACATCAACAGGGCACACTCCTTTCTCTTTGGCATACGGATCGAAGGCTATGCTCCCAGTTGAAACCATTGTGCCTTCCCACCGTAGGATCCACTATAACCCAGAAGAGAATGAAGAACTCCTCCACATGTCTTTGGATCTAGTTGAGGAGAGAAGGAATGATGCAGTCCTTAAAACAGCAGCCCACAGGCAGAAAGTGGCAGCATAATACAACTCCAAAGTCAAGCATCGTACCTTACAAGAAGGGGATCTTGTCCTCAAGCGAATCTTCCCTCGCCCCGGAGCACTAGACCCAATCTGGGATGGACCATATGTAATTCATAAAGATCTCCACAACGGAGCCTATATTTTGTCAACAGTGGACGGAGAGGTGTTCCAGAGGGCATGGAACATCCAACACCTCCGTCGATACTTTTCTTAATTTGTATTGCCCATATGAAGTGAATTAACAAAGAGAATCAGTGGACGTAGGCCTTTTTCATGCCGAACCACTTTAAAAAACTTTGTCTCTTTTTTAACTTGTTCCTTTATATCTTGGCTATTTGTTAACTTTATCCTTTTCTGTTGAACAAAATCCTACGCGTATAGCATTTCCACTCAAAACACTCCACGACGCAACTTCGCCTGGGCAAAACCTAACAGGTACTATGCGAATCTATGCCCTCGCCAATGAGACACTTTTGCTCCAGCATCCCTCTGCTGTGGGTTAACTCATTGCTCGCGACGGCCCTTAAAGCCAACTGTAATGAGCCGATTATAAGCCACCGAGAAGGCCGACTATAGCCGAGGCAGCTCATTACGGCGTTAGGCTCGCCGGCAACTGTGAACCGACTATAAGCCCCAATATAAGGTGTGGCCAGCCAGGGGCAGTTCCCAGTTGACGATCGGCACCCACGCTAGCCGGCCACAGTAAATCGAATAATACCTACGATTACGGGCCATAATGGCCCGGGTAGTTACTGTGCGCGATCTCGGCTCCGATGTGTCTTAGGTGCGGCTGTGGTAAAAAAGAATTAACTCCCCGCGGAGGCATAAGATGGGTGACAAATGTCTCCAAGACCCACAGCTAGGGAAAGTGACTACGAAACCCGTTTGCCACGAACTTAAGCACATCGAAGGCCTTCCGTGATTGGAAGTTTTACTATTTCACATATTTCAATTTTACTTAAAAAAGCTTTCCTCCTATCCTCTATAACAATCCATAAAGTACAGGATACAGAGTAGGAGATACTCGACAATGGATGCAGGGATTCACAATCGGATGGCAGGGCATTCAACTGCTTTCCATGCTCGGTCATACAAGATGTTCGAAACTGCCATCTACAAACAGAACATGAAAGGCGGTATTTTCTTCCTTTATGTACAAATACATGACTATAATTTGTTCACACCACATACTAACATTGCAAGTCATGAAATTATGTCTTAAACCAGAACCCGACATCAAACACAATTTAATTACAAGAATATACATAGCTATATTTCTCATACGACATGCCAAAATAACAGCAAACATTCAAAAGACGACAAAATCAGCTTAAGTTAAAGAATTACACGTCAAAAATAAGACTATTTATTACAAGTGGCAAAATATTACAACCTAAAGGCTACTTTACTATTTTTCGACTAACATATACAACCCTGTCAAATCCACAAAAAGAGTTTTTCCAGGTATAATCAAGGGGCCGGCTGCAGTGGAGCTTTATCCTTGTCCTGTTGACCCCCTGTCCAGTCAGAGAAAGGATTCATTAGCAATAAGCAACCAAGTTGATGGAGAAACTAAAAAGGGAGACTTACCAGCGCCTGCTTCCTGACTATCCTGATCGTCATCCTCTACCTGCACGCCTACCTCCTCAGCGGCAAGCAACCGCATACCTTCCTTCACCGCCACCTTCTCCTCCTTGGCAAACTGAGCAGTGACCGCATCCATGTTGAAGACCACGCCACCATCTTCATCCGCATCCTCCTTAGCCTTCTCCAAAGCCCGAAGATAGATCTTAGCCATGACCCTAGGATAATCATCCATCCAGGATAGGTTGCCCTGCTTCCAAGTTCGTAAGTACATGTCCTGAAGCATTTCATCCATCATCCCCTCATTCTCCTCAAACTCCCTCATCCGGGCCTCGGAAGCCGACAATCTTCCAACAACAGCTTCTCTCTCCAAACGGTATCTCGAGCAGTCAGCCTAAAAGGATTTCCGCATCGCCTCCCTCTCCTCCTTCAGCCTAACCTGAGCAAGCTCTGCGGCTTCAAGCTTCCCCAACAGCTCCTCTACCCGCTCAAGATCCGCCCTCCGAACCTCATCCACTGTCGAGATGGCCATATTTATCTGCTCCTTGCAGGAAGCCTCCATCTTCCGCAGTTCCACCTTACTAGCCTCCTCCATAGCCTTCCTCAACCGCCCGGAGGCAGCCTCATGCTGAGAAATCTGAATGGCCTGATTAGCGAGCTGTTTGGCCTGGTCCGAAACCATCAATCTTAGTCGGATGTTGGCACTCCCAATCTCCTCTCCATCCTTAACCAGCCGGGCATGATGCCCCATCAGCTTCCTAGTCTCCTCCGCCACCCGATCAATATTAGCCTTGGCCTCATCTCCCATGGTAACTATCCGAGTGGTAAGTAGATCAAGATCTAAGGACTTAGCTTCATCAAGCACCCGTACCATGGGATTGCGGGGAAGAAGGTGCTCACCAGTAACCTCGTCAAAGGTAATGTCGTGGGAACTTGGATCCAGATCAGGATGACCCGCAAATGGATTACGAGCCAAGTCAGGACGGTCGATATGAGTAATGGAAGGGTTTCCGGACGGGTGCGGAGAGGGTGCAAACTCGCTGTCCTCCTCCGTGATATCATGAAGAGGTTGAGCCGGGAGCTGAGGACCGGGCGAAGGTTCAGATAAAGGATGACTCCTCTTTCTCTACTGAATACCCTCTTCGATAACCCCGAGAAGAGGACGGTAGCCGACTACATCCTCGGAGCGGTGGGTCGAAGGCTTCGTCTTGACAGAAGTTTTGGAAAGCTTATATTGCTCAAGCCTGTGCCGAAGGTCTGAGGCCTTGGATGTCTTGCCTGCTCTTGATATGAAGAACAAGTGTCACAAGCTTACATCACTATATGATTCGAGAAACGCGGTAAATTACAAGTTAAAAGAAGAAAGAAAGCACGTCTATTATACAAACCCTGGGGAGAAGTAGGATACTGCAATGAGTCCTGGATTTCATTCCAGGACGGGAGCGGATCATAAAATATTCCTAAGTCCCTATCATTAATGAAGCATGCAGGAGTCAAGAGTTCACCTTGAGTCGTCGGAGCCACCGTGGCTGGAATGGTCTGAGAAGACTCGCTTGCACCGGTCCCGGCCTTGTCCGCTTTCCCGGTTTTCTCTACCAAAGCCGGATCTTCGTCCAGCCCCTCGAAAGCCTGGTGGAACGCATCATCCGTCCACTCCTGAATCTCGCCCGCTTGCCCAGGAAGCAAGGCCCCGATGCCATCGCCACCTTTATCACCTTCCCGACCATCTCCACCCTCACCTCTTTCCTCCTCTATGTCTTCCTCCTCCGGGGTAAGTGGACAATTGCTGGGGGAGGGACCGTCTGACTTCTTGAGTTTCTTACCTCCGACGGCTGGAGGTTTTGTGAAAGGTTTCCTCTTGCTACTCTCTACCGTAACACCTTCCTTAGTCTGAGCAGCCGCCCTCTCCTCCGCCGTTTCCCTCAGCTTGACTACTGACTGCTGTGGAAGGATTAAGTTATACTCCAGAAGGGTCGCATTTCTGATCAGGAAGGCAGATGATCTATATTTCCCGAGAATAGCTTCTATCTCAGCCGCCGTCTGAACCAGGCGGTCAGTCTCCACAATCGCAAAGCCACCTGTCGCTAGCAAAAATGAGAAAGTATGAGAAGAAGCATTGCAATCGGAATGGAAATTATAAGTAAAAGCATCAACTTACATCCAGAAGTAAAGCGCCGAATTGAAACGGAGTCATCCCTGACAAAGAACCACTCCTTCTTGAACATGCTGAATTTAGAGTACAGATCCAAGACCGGCTTGAAGGTCATGGCTGACTCCAAGCTAATGTATGGGGACCCCTTCTTATAGCCCCTCAGATTATACAAGTACCGGATCTCCCGGTTGGAAGGAGCACGACCATACTTCCTTTGGAAAATGACGAAGAGGCTCACCAGTATAGCATAGGAGTTGGGTTGAAGCTGGAATGGGGCCACCTTTAGATATGTGAGGAAGCTGGCTACCCAAGTGTTAAGAGGAGGAATGGCACCACACATGCAGTGGTATCTGCTGTAGGCAAAGTACCCTTCAGGAGGGTCATACGGCATAACTTCTCTCCCTGGCAACAGCAAGTGCGCCCTATCAATTCCGAAAGATCGGGAGATGACATCAAGCTGCTCCTCCTTGAGGGAGCTAGGAAAGCAATCGGGCGGGGAGTTCAGAAGTTCCTGAGGGCCATACCCATCCACTAGAGATCTCGGGACAGGTCCGTGACGTTCTGAATTCGGCCGAGCTGGGGGCACGGCAGAGGAACCTCCTTCACCCCCGGTTTTCTTCTTATCTGATCGAGTTTCCGCTTTACGAGACATTATCTACAACACCGGAAAAACACATTGTTAGAATAGAAGATGTAAACAAGTATATGACGTCATGCGGTAAAAACATATTCAGTATCAGTTTCATTCGGTATCATTTTCATTCGGAATTCAAGATTCCTGAGTTCATCCGGTTATTCAAGTGTATGACTTCATTCGGCACTTAACGCCCAAACACACTCGGCGACCATACTTTACAGGGTTCATTCGGTAGGACAGGTACAAAGTCGTTCGGTAAAAATGCTCATTCGGCAGAAGTGGGACCCACTTGGTTCGGCTAGCACAGTTGGTTCAGCAGAAAAGTAGGAATGTTGATTCGGCACTCACTTGGTTCGGCTATCTCAGACGGTGAAGAACAACGGTGGCATAGCTCCTATATTTATAGACAAGAATGGAACCACCGAGCCAATTGGTTCGGCACGCAGGACCGAATGTGGGTAACCAAACCCAACCAAAGCACGCCATGCGCATGCGCATACCCTACTTTGGGGGGCAAGTGTTGGGTGCATTTCAACCGGTCCAACGTCTCCGCCGAACCAACGACCCTCCATCCCATTGCCGAGCCAAACCCCCAAGACTATGTCACACCAAACAAACGCAGCCCCACCAAACCAAGCCTCTAGCCGGATCAAATCTCCCACCGGATCAAATCTCCCACCGGACCGAGCCTCTAGCCGGACCAAATCTCCCACCGAACCAAATCTCCCACCGGACCGAGCCTCTAGCCGGACCAAATCTCTCTCCGCCGAATCAAAGGCACTCTGAGACCTCACCGAACCAAGACATTCCGGACCAACTTAGCCAGGCCAGATCACCTCAGCCCAGGCCCGCCAGCAGCTATATACATCCAAGACCCCTGCTCCCTGCCTCACTCTATAAATAGAGGGGCAGGGGTACAACAATGGGGAGATGTTTTGAGAGCTCAAGCACGGAAGGAACTTTCAAACAACTTTCTTTTACTTGTATCAAAGCTTTGCACTTGTAATCATAACAAGAGAAGAGAAATAACATATAAATGGACGTAGACACATTCTGGCTGAACCACTATAAATTTGCGTGTCTTTTTACAGTTTAGCCCCTGCTTTTCATATATTTGCATAAATCACTCAAATCGCTAAGAACAACATAAGATCTACTAAATCATACAACTTTGAGGTGTTTGTCCATTTTTTGTGCAAACAGTTACAACAACCCAAAACAATAGTATAGGTTCGACTATTTATATTTATGTAAATCCCTTATACTATATAAATCACTTCCTTTTGGAAATCACTTACTATAACAACAGTGTTATAGTGTATGCCTTCTTTACTTTCTCAAAAACATCTATCACAACAATAAATGTTGAAGTCTATGCCTTCTTCACTTAGTATATTTTAAATAACTTTCTAAAACCATTTAACTCCATCTGAAAATATCACTTTCAAAACATTCCTTTAAAAGATTATTTAAACTTTTAAAATGTGGTTGTATTTCTTTTATAAAAATAATCTCAACATAAATCATTTCCATATTTATAAATCTATGTTTATAAATCTCTTTTTGATTATATAAGACTTCCCTTTATAAAATCTCTTTATTCATAACATTCTATTTATAAATCCATTTCTTTATAAATCTCATTTATTTATAAAATCTCATTTTCTATTTACCAAATATCAATTACAAATCCATTTTTAATATTTATAAATCTATTACTTTATTTATGAAATATTACTTTTATAAATCTTTTATATAAACCCTTTCAGAAATATTTGTTACAAACTATTTCTACCTTCTTTAAAACTGTATTTCCTTTATAATAAAAGATGGACTTATTTATTAAGTTTTTGAAACCTTTATAATACAGTTCAAAAATCTATATTTAACATATTTCACAAACTACAACTTTATAACACCAAAAATCATACTTTTTTTTATTTAAAATAAACTCCTTCTTTTACTAATTCAAGAATAATTATTTAAAAACATATGTTATTTCAAAATCACTTTAAAATCCTTTTAAAACAAATTCTTCGCTTTATAGTATTTCGAAATACTAAAAATAAAGCCAAGTGCTACTGTAGCACTAAATAAGCAAAATCATGTCCATGTCATCAAATATGGCATCCAACAAATCATATGTCACAATATACATGAAAAGTAAAATCAACAGCGTGAGGAATCCTGTTGAATCCCTCCAAACTGTCCCCCTGCACCACATACAGCATATAATCATATAATATGGGTCATCCGCTACTAGGTGGATACATATAAAAGGTCGGTTCAAGGGCAGGAATAAATCCAAACCAACTGATAAAGTAGTAAATCATCCAAACAAGGAACAAACATGCATAAATAAAAATATTCGCACTTATACAAAATATAAGTGGGTCCAAAGATATGAGTTATCTCACTTTATAACCCGACAAAGCTGGCGCGCTTCTGCTCAACGCCGTACTCGAACAATGTTCGGTTTTTCTTGAAATTCCTATAAGTTCGATCTAAGCCAATCCAACTCGACGACGTAGATATCATCGCTACGGGTCCAACGCAACTAACCGCATCCAAATCCGACCTCATATGGACAAGATACGAATTAATGAACATTTGAGAATAATTAAATTTTAATTAACTTTAATAAATTAGGTTATTAACTTAATCACCTTCTTGTTTAAACCTAGGCTGTTATCAACTCAACTCTTAATTGCCATTTCTTACATGCCGCCGCTACCACGGACCTCTAGCCGTCGCCACACCATTCCAATAGAAAACCACGAACATGACGCCTCCAACGAACCTAGCACCGCCCTCCCATTCGCCGCCATTGCCGAGAATTTGCTCGAAAACTCCATCGCCATCAAACTCGATTTCCTGCCGCCACACTTCATCAATCACCAATCCAATCGACCATCTTGCTCGTCTCATCGAGGCGCACAACCATATAGTTGGAACCCAAGCCTAGATCGGCCTCGATCGTCATGGATGATAGTGGCCGTCGGATGTGGACGATAAAGATGGTGGCTAGGGTTATTGAATTTAGGGTTTTGCAAAATGAAGGATGCTGAGGTCCTTTTATAGAAAAATAACCAAACACTATTCGCGCTTTAAATTTCCGAACTCCAATTGAGGTGTGCCGCTTGGCATTTTATACTAAATACCCCATTCTGAACACAATGGAACTAGTATCGGGGCATAATTCCATCATATATAGAAATTAGCTTTCAAAATCAAATTATATTATTTTAAATTCCCATAATTAATTTCTACACATATTGAGCTCGCACAACTAACGATACGTCTGATCGCCACAAAATTCTTTAGTATACAATAATTCACTATTACGGATCCAATGACACTTGTTTCTTCAAATTCCGAAATAGTGTCCCGGAAGGCTATTTTCAATGTTAATTTAAACGAATTATTATTAAAACCATTCCGGTCACTTTTAATTCAAATTTAAAAGTTTACTGTCTTTATTGTTATTTAAACAGATTTTAAATTAGCTTTCAAAATCATTTTTATTCACATTAAATCCCTATATTTGAAATTTAAGTTGTTTGACTTATAAAATTAACTTTTCAGTATTTAAAATTAATTAGATACTTCAAATTCAAATAACCAAAATCCTAGGTAGTCACGGACTTCTCTCCTTAAAAGAATTTCGTCCTCGAAATTGCCAAGTTAAGAAAATGCCACAAAACCCATTAACTTTCCAAAATCACTTAAATGAAATAGATTATAAAATTTTCTAAGTCTTTAAATTCATTCACCGATACCAACTAATATCATTCAAGATTATAACACAAAAATCAAATTTTTGTTATCAAAATTCTTGAAATTCTCAAAAATTTCTAACGCCTTAAATTTACAGAAAATTTCACCGGCGTCTCCTCTACGCAGCTCGATCGGAATATTTACGATACATATTAATGTACATCTCATCTCAAGGATGAGGTATCCCGTAGGGAAAAACTTAAAATGCAAGATGTAATTCGAGATGTTTACCTTTTCTTAATATTAGCAAGCATATACAATTAACATAATGTGAAAGCGAGCTCCAAATGCGAAGCATACACTGTCGGTACCTAGTAAGCACTTAGTAACAACTGAGAACAAGTATATGGAAAGTAAAATCACTATATAACATAGACTAATATAATCACCATATGCAACCAAAGAAACCATCATGCATCCTTGCTTAATACTATTTACGATTACTAGTAAACAAAGTTAACTTAACATAGCATACAATTATACCAAAGCCCATATGATGTCCATAGACCATCCATTCGCAGTACCAAATCTGATCGCTCTCTCAATCACACAATTTCACTTCCGAACTAGTATAGCTCACTCGACTTCTCTAGTGCGAACTCTGATATAGCTCCTTGATTAGAAACCGTCATTCTCCTTGCATAACCATATACTATAATAGAGAATTTTAGAATAAATCAAAAATCCGTATCCAGTGTTCGCCGTCAAGAATTGAGTGAAAAATCCTAACTCGCACCGGTGTAAATCACCTCGAAATCGTATACTCAAAACTAGATCTAACAGTTACGCAAATAAAATTATCTACGTATAACTTACGTATTTATTTCAATGGTTTCCAAATTTAACCAATTCTTTTACTCACATTCATTATTATTTAGTATATTCCCTTTAATACTAATAACACTTAGGAACCATTCTATAAAACCATTACTTAATTTCATTATAAAACATTTTGTACAACACTACTTATGTTTATTATCACTGCAAAACTTAAGTTCATATTCCTTTTAAATCACAATCAATTTCATTTAACTTTATTTAAGTTCAATTTCATTTCATAGTTCAATTTCATATTTTCTTTTCTTAACCAAAATGTTTAACCATTTTTAAATTTGGTTTTACTTTCCATTTTCCCAAATTTATGAGTTATATAAACTTATCTAGTTATAATTTCAGAAATCTTTACTTAAGTACAACCACATTCTATAATTACAACTTGTGGTTATATAATCACTTTACAACTTAAGTTTATATTCATTTCACACTCTTCTACATCCTAAGAGTGTATAAAAAATTCCAATTTGCTTACTTAACCAGAATATTTAACAAATTTAAATTTTTTTAACTTACTATTTTTCAACTTATAAGTTACAAAAACTTATTTTCTTATATTTTCACAAAACACTTAAATGAAAATTTTCAGAATTCGAAACGTTTTGAAATCATAATATAAACATATCTCCTTTGTATATCTAATCATACATTTGAAATGTAAAACAATCTTTGTTTGCCAAAACAAAACTTGACTTTACCAAAACAAACTTTTATAGCAAATCACTATGGTAGCAATCTGTCACTTAGAAACTCGAACCAAACACCGATGATGTTGCAGTCATCGCCTGAATTATTTTCCAGCGATCGAAGTGAGTTCAATGCTTTCTTATCTCTTTTAAATTCCATTTTAAAATATTTTTGATCAGAATATTTTCAAAATAATACTATTATTATTTCTTCCAAAACCTTTGAAAAACAATTTTCAAAATCACCGAGATTTAATTCTCAATTTCTTGTTTTAAATCCATTTTTATTTATAACCCATATTTATAAATATACTTATAAAATTTCATTTCCTTTTTTTTTATAAACCACATTGATAACTCATAGTTATATATTTTCACTTCTTATGTAATATCATTTCACAAATGTTTATTATTTTAATTATAATCAATACTCTACCATTTTCATTTATAAATTCACTTTCTTAAATAACCCATTTTACAAATGTTTGTCTTTGTTTAGATTATAATAAACAACTTTTATTAACATTATACCTTAAATCCAACCAACATATCATATATAAATATAATAATTTCTTAAAAATTCTTCCTTTACATATAAAATATAATCAAGGCAAAATTATTTCATTTACTGATTTCAAAACAATACTATGTTGAATTGCTATGTTCAAGTGTTTAGAGATCCCTATCAATAACGTTAATTACTTGTATTGATCAGAATCCATAAGCCACTCAAAAGATCAACCAACACAATATAAAACATTTTTATATCACTAACAAATACACGCTCATATATATACACACACTCAAACTCAATCTAGGGTGCTACTGACCCTATCCATAATGAGTACCCTACCAAAGCTTAGGTGTTCGCTAACCAAAGCTCTGATACAAACTGTAACAACCCACAATTCTGCACATTTCAAGCTGACAATAAACCACACATGTCCAACTCGAATTGAACAAAAAGGCGAATAGTTAGGGGAAAGAAAGAAGAAAGAAGATAAGAGAGAAGAGAAAAAGAAAACCAAACAACATAGAATCTCACAACGCAGCAGAACAACATATAATATAATATTAATGATCTTTACAAAAGAGAAACTGTAATATACATACATCAAATCGGTGTACACAAATAACTAATCATCATCCTGGATAGTTATAACAATCTATCCTCACAAATGCTGATAATTTAAATAACAAATGCAGCGGAAAATAAACATATATGTGAATACAACTTGAAGACCTCCAGCTTTGTCTTCGAAAGCTCCAAAGTATCCAAACTGAATCTGTGAATATACCCAGTCTGACCCAAGCATTATAAGGGAATAACGCCAGGATCAGTCTTGTAAAAAAAGTGAGAAAACACATCTCAATTGGATTATGATGTTATAAAAACCTTTCAAAATAAAGGTATCTCGTAAGACCACGTCGCACATAAACACGGATGGGTTTTTACTTTATGATACCAAAAACATTTCATATCAAATCCTCTAATATTATAATAGTGTCTAGGATACAAATACATATTAATCATAGCCGAAATTATTACATTTATTAAATTCCAACATAATAGGTTTACAACTAAAACCGTAATGGCTCGTATTGGAGAATAGATTCCATACAATGACAAGTTAAGGGACTGCCTTCCGATAATACATTTCAAGAAAAATACACCGAGGTACCAATAGATGGTCTTCTACCAACACAAGGCCGGCCTACCTTTACCATATATAGTACTGAATATGACATCACCCCGGTTGTTCTCGACCTATCCACAGCCATAACATATACAACAACCTGAAATATAGAGCATAATCTAGAAAGGTGATGAACATATCCTAATAGGAGTGACTCACTTAGCCATACCGCATCTACTCTATTTTTGTCATTCCCGATGTGTGAGGCTTAAGGTAACGTTTTACCTTTTATAGAACAAATCCCACTTTGAATGCCACATTGCGAATCCCAAAAACACACTAACTGATTTTCACAAAAGTTCAACCCCTAAGTTCATATGCCTCACAGAAGGGCATTAAGTGCAAGAGGGGTTACATCCTACACCACCAAATAGATGTACGTTTGTAAAACCAATGCACGTGGTCCTTAGAAATGCAATGTGAGAAATTCATCCATATAAGTTGTCCATGAATAGGACAAATCAAAGGCACTCTCCTACTACATCCTGTCAGGAATCAACCCTAGGACTAGTAGCGAGCAGTCCTTGCATCGAAGATTTTCAGAATGAAGCCTTACTGCATTCATATATACATATCATATGGAATCGCGGGGCAAGTGGCAAGCAGCCCTACATCATGAAGATCTCCGCCTTCAAAAATCATCATCTTCAACAAGTCTGTACTTTCGAACGCATACGTCGGTTCGGAGTGGTTTTCGAATAAATCTGGTCCTGGTCTCTCCGGACCAACAATCGATAAGAAGCCCTCAACCTCGTATGGAAACCAAGTGTCATAGACTTATCACATTTCCAACTCTCAACTTGCTATCCTTTGGCCAAGAAGAAAGCTCGGTAGATTGGAGTACCATAGTCACTCCGCCCTACTCGAATCAGCAACCTTAACACCAAACGATAATCAAGCCTACTCAGTTGGCCTCATGCTAAGTGCATGACTAATCAATTCCCATATCAAGTCAGGGAACCAATAATAGCCAAAAATACAATCTAGCACACAAGTAGTCACTAGGCCTGTTTAATTAGTCTTTTATCACATAAATTACTTTCCAAATATTTATCTCAAAATATCTTTAAAAAGATATATTCTCAAAACCATTTTAATCTTTTGATATTTGGAAAACATTTTCAAATATTTATTTCAATGGTATAAGTATATTCACAAACTATTTCGTTTTCAACATTTAGAAAATATTTCTATATACTTAAATCCGTAATAAGTATATTTACAAATCTTTTGAGAAAAGCTTCATATTTTCCAAAACATGCTTTATTGGGTCAAAATTAATGTTGCGTAAAACATCTGACAACCCAAAACAATAGTATAGGGATTCGACTATTTATATTTATGTAAATCTCGTATACTATATAAAACACTTCCTTTTCGAAATCACTTACTATAACAACATTGTTATAGTCTATGCCTTCCTTACTCTCTCAAAAACATCTATCACAACAATAAATGTTGAAATATATGTCTTCGTCGCTAATTACATTTTAAATCACTTTTTAAAACCATTTAACTCCATCTAAAAATATCACTTTCAAAACATTCCTTTAAAAGATTATTTTAACCTTTAAAACAGGATTGTATTTCCTTTATAAAAATCCATATCTAAATATCAACATAAATCATTTCCATATTTATAAAAATATTTTATACATCTCCTTTTTATTTTATAAGACTTCCCTTTATAAAATCTCTTTATTTATAACATTCTATTGATAAATCCATTCTTTATAAATCTCATTTATTTATAAAATCCCATTTATAAATCTATTTACCAAATATCAATTACAAATCCATTATTAATATTTATAAAACTCTATTTATAAATATTTTACTTTATTTGTAAAATATTACTTTTATAAATCTTTTGTATAAACCATTTTAGAAATATTTGTTTCAAACTATTTCTATCTTCTTTAAAACTATATTTCCTTTATAATAAAAGATGGACTTATTTATTAAGTTTTAAGAATCTTTATAATACAGTTCAAAAATCTCTATTTAACAAATTTCACAAACTATCAGTTTATAATACCAAAAATCATACTTTTTATTTTATTTAAAATAAACTCCTTCTTTTAGTAATTCAAGAATAATTATTTAAAAACATATGTTATTTCAAAATCACTTTAAAATCCTTTTAAAACAAAATTCTCACTTTATAGTATTTCGAAATACTAAAAATAAGACCAACTACTACTATAGCACTACACGAAATAAGCAAAATCATGTCCATGTCATCAAATATGCATCCAACAAATTATATATTACAATACACATGAAAAGTAAAATCAATAATGGTGAGGAATCCTGTTGGATCCCTTCAACCTATCCCCCTGCATCATATACAGCATAAAATCATATAATATGGGTCATCTGCTACTAGGCGGGTACGTATAAAAGGTCATCCCCTCCATAGGCGGAAATAAATCCAAACCAACTAATAAAGCAGTAAATCATACAAAAAAGTAATAAACATGCATCAATAAAAATATCTGCACTTAAATAAAATATAAGTAGGTCCAGAGAGGTGAGTTGACTCACTTTATAACCCAACAACGCTGACGCACTTCTGCTCAATGCTGTAATCGAACAACGTTCAATTTTTCCTGAAATTCCTACGAGCTCCACTCTAAGCTAATCCAACTCGACGACGTAGATATCATCGCTACAAGTCCAACGCAACTGACCGCGTCTAGATCTGACCTCGTATGGACAAGAAACGAATTAATGAACGTTTGAGAATTATTAAATTTTAATTAACTTTAATAGATTAGGTTATTAACTTAATCACCTTCTCGTTTAAACCCAAGCCATTATCAACTCAACTCGTCGCCGCGATTGCTTGCATGCCACCGCCGCTGCACCGTTCCAGTCGAACGCCATGATCACGATGCCTCCAACGAACCTAGTGCCACCCTCCCATTTGCCACCGTTGCTGAGAATTTGCTCGAAAACTCCATCGTCGTCGAACTTGATTTCCTACCGCAATGCTTCATCGATCACCACAACCGGTCATCTTGCTCGTCTCATCAAGGTGCATAACCTTCTAGTTGGAACCTTAGCCTAAATCGGCCTCGATCATCGTGGATGATGGCGGCCGTTGGATGCGGATGATAAAAATGGCGGCTAGGGTTATTGAATCTAGAGTTTTTAAATATAAAGGATGCTGAGGTCTTTTTATAGAAAAATACCTAAATGCTATTCACGCTTTAAATTTCTGAACTCTAATCGAGGCATACCTCCTGACATTCTACACAAATACCCTCATTCCAAACATAATGGAACTAGTATCGGTGCCTAATTCCATCATATACAGAAGTTAGCTTTCAAAATCAAATTATATTATTTTAAACTCTTGTAATTAATTTTTATGTGTTTCTAGCTCGCATGACTAAACGATACATCCGATCACCACGAAATTCGTTAACATACAATAATTCACTATTACGGATTCAATGGCACTAGTTTCCTCAAAATCCGAAATAGTGTCCCGGAAGGCTATTTTCACATGTTAATTAAAATGAATTATTATTAAAACCATTTTGATCACTTTTAATTCAAATTTAAAAGTTTACTATCTTCATTCCTATTTAAACAGATTTTAAATTAGCTTTTGAAATCATTTTTATTCAAGTTAAATCCCTATATTTGAAATTTAAACTGTTTGACTTATAAAATTAACTTTTCAATATTTAAAATTAATTAAATATTCCAAATTCAAATGACCAAAATCCCAAGTCGTTACATCACCAATATAATTAGTAAGCTAATTAGTAACCGTATGTGATTAGGCTACGTTACATGCTGATTTTGTATGCTTGATGGTTGTTATATGATTTTAATTATTTGTTGATTTGAATGACAGTAAAGTGATTAGCACTCATTTATATGATTAGTTGAAATGGAGCCCTACTATGCTTATTGAATTTCCATTAGGAAGAGGATTTCACCCTTTTAGAAATCACTTATGTTGGGGCTGACATGAAGTAATTGGATAACAATATTAAGTGTTGTGATGACACGAAGTAGGGGTCTAGTTATTTGGGCCAATGAAGAAAAGTGTCAATGGTAAAGCGTATGGCCACAAGATACATTTTCATACGCGTGTTGCATGGAGGAGTTTGAGGTGGCACAAGGAAACCTAAATGGTGCTAAAGTGTGATCTAGGTCTGAAGATCAAGATATAGCTCGAAATATGCAAGATAATGAGTTAGAAGCTTACGTTCCAAGTTAGAAAAATGTCTAGGAGGTACAATAGGTCGATTAGTATAGGTACCACTATTCGAATGATGGGTAATGTTCATGCTTGCTTGCGTAACCTAAGAGGCCTTTCGGTCCACCATGTTATATTAATATATTCTATTTATCAAAATATTAAATTCATGGTACTCATGGGGTAAGTTTATATTTGTAAATTAGTTTGGGGTATTATGAATGGAGGTCTTTAGAATATTGAACGGGATTGTTCAGCCAGAGTCGAATGTACTACTTAGTAGGGCAGTCAAATATGGTGGAAGGTTGACCTTTTCATAATTGGTAAAATATTACAGACTTGGAACAAACTTCTCCTAGGTGGGCTACAGTTAGGCCCAAGATGGATGGACCTTAGCTGTTGTTAAGGCAACCTAGGTAAAGGATAGAACGACCCTAATAGTACCAATGCAATTATGAAATGGCCCATTTTGGACCCAAAGTTTGTGGGTTTAAGTCAAATCAGCCTAGGTATGTAGGCCTCGAAATTTTATATCAAGTAAATTATATGGGCATGGCTTATTGGGCACGATGGAGCAATGCACTGATATTATTATGTCAAACATAAGGAAAATGGGTCAAAGCCCAGTTGCCTTGGTGGAGAAGTTAGTCCAAGTAAAGGTCTACTAGCGAAAGGAAGTTAATAAAGGAAAAAATTTCATGTATTCCATAATGTTTGTTTTTCATATTCTGAATAAAGTAGTTTACCATAAAGCACCACTTTAGGAACTTGGAATAACCTCTAAGGTTTTATATCATAAGAGTGAGACAGTTAAGTGTATTCCTTAGGAGTAAGAATGTAACTTTGATTGTGTAAATTAACACTTTTAATGATTGTTGTTTGAATGAAAATTATGCTTTTTGGTTTTGTTATCCGTGATTTTACACATTCGATAATTCGATGATATTGGACATTAAAATGATGAAGGGATGGACACAAATCTCTTAGATGACCAAGTGCAAGATGGTGCAATAAAAGTAGCTTAGAATTAGCTAAGTATCGTCCATCGATACTGACTGATAGCATGAATCACTATCAGTCATTAGTTAGTTAATTCTCAGTTATTAATTAATGGATTCTAGTCTAGGATCGTAGTTTGATGCAAAGGCATGGTATGACACAACACTATTCTTAACATCCAAACTTGGTGTCAAACGTTGTTTATGCTTGCACATGAATTTTAGATGTTAAAACAACGAGTCGTTTAGGTGAATAATTTACAACAATTATTTAACATATTTACATTATCTTATAAGAAAATTAAGCAATAGTATATTACTTTAACAAATATATAACATACAAGGGTTAATATTATAAAAAAACTCATATACTATTTGTCTACATCAATATTACAATCATGGTTCCTTTATCATTGAAAAAGGGCTAAAAGTGCTCAATGAAGATGTGAAACCTAAAAGCATGAGTCACAGACTCACCCCATCCCATTCCCCTTGTCTTTACCCATACGCCTAAGAAATCTATATATAGGCATATACAATGTGGATATGAATAATAATTAATATGGAAAAGAAAAGGTGAAAGGTTTCAACTAGTTTGGACTGCACCTTAATGTTATGCACCGCAGCCTAACTCAAGGGATATGGTAGTCATACGTACAAATAAACCTTCAACATACCCATTTGGAATCAAGCCTTTAACAAACCACGTAACACCCTAAAAATTTACGTAAAATTTAACAAGAATTAAATAGAAATTTAAATGGAAACTTAATCGGAAAGGTAAATTTAATTAAAACAAGGTCTAAAAAGAATTTTTTTACAAATGTTTGATTTTGGCTACGAAACTTACACCATTGCATTTGTGGTGACTTTCTAGACGAATTTCATACATAACACTTCGAAGTCGGAGTTAGTGTGAAGAAGTTATGGACGTTAGAATAAAATAAAAACTTAAAAAATTTAAATTAAATATATGCAAAAATTTGCACTATAAGGTTGACCGCGGGCTGATGTGGATCGACCATGGGTTGATGAAGGTCGACCGTGGGCTGATTAAGGTTGACCGTTCGCATTTAATTTTGATAGAATCGAGCATTTTTGAATGGTTGTTATCATTACTTCATGGCCAAGAATTGGATGAACTTGTCTGATTACCAGGGAGATTCTGCAACCCAAATCCAATGGCTCAAACACTTTCCCAACCCCTATATAAGCAAGCCTACCTAACCTTAAACTCTCATGTCAGTTAATAGTAACAAAACTCTACCGAAATTTTCTCCCAACCCTCACTTCCAAAATTTCTTTAAATTCAAATAAAATCAAATATATTCGACCTTGAAGGATAGAATGGATTGGATCAAGGCGGAGCTATCGATTTGGGAGGGACGATTCTCAAGCAAAGCGAATAAAAAGAGCTTGGGCTTGAGGTAAGGGGAGACAATTTCGATAAGTTGATTATTGTAGTTAGTTTAAACTATTTTAATGGATTAGAGTGTTAGAGAACTCTAAATAGAATATGTTAAATTTAAATTTAATATGCTAAAACCATATATTTGAACCTAAAACCCTAGAATTTGAATTACATTAAGTTGCTAATGTGATTACTTGTCTAGACCCCTATTCTATCATCAAATTTGCAAACCCTGAAATTGAAATGAAACTTGATAGTAAATCGGTCACTTGGTAAATTAGGGTAAATTAAATACTGCAAATGTTAGGATTTAAGTAAACAAACGATCGTAAATTAAAACATGTAGAAACCCTAATTTTACTTTGCGATCGGTCGACCTGGAAACCCTAGCGTTTGACCGTTAGCGATCAACCGTTAGGTATAAGCGGTCGACCGTTCGTAATGAAAATTGCAGAATCGAACCTCGGCCTAAGGCCCAAATATAAAAATAAAAATATATAAAACGTGAATGGTTGTGGGCCTATTCAAGGGAATTTGGTTGTATGTTAGAAATAGTAGGGAAGCTAGTTCCCTAGGAGAAGATGCTAGATCATTACGGTGTTAGGTAAATGTTCTTTACCAAATTTAGGATCTAGTAAACGATTCAAGCCAATGTATTTTTGCAAATGGCACTTAGAGGAGGTTCCAACGATGGGCGAGCAACCAGCACGAATGCCTGATGGAGTGGATCTGGCACAACATGAGGTCTATGTATGCACAATTTCTAGTGCACGTGATACAGTTCAAATGGAGGACCCGGAGCATGCAATATGAGGCTAACACTATGATCGAGAGGTGAAAGAGAATGCAGATGATCGGACATTCTAGTGAGTTGGCATCATGGTTCTTCCTTTCTAGGCATAGTGAAAGGGGAAGCATTTCCTAGTAGCCTAGTGGCGGTGATAGTAGTGGGAGTTTACTTCCACAATAGCCTAGTAGCGGTGTTTTCGTTAGCATTGTGGCAGTGTTTACATGTTTAGTAGCCTAGCGGCATTGTTCATATTGAGTAGCTCTATGAGTGGTGGCCGATCGTTAGACATGAGATTCGACCCTTAGTTCGATACATCATATTACCCTACATAAATTATGGTGCAGGAATGTATCAGACAAAAACCATTAGGTAACATACCTTAGGAATTTGTAGACACTTGTATCACACTCTATATCATATAGATTAGTATTAAAGTAATTGCATATGATCATTACATATTAAACTTGTACTCATTCACCCGACCTTTCTCTGACCCACTCCTCCTTTCTATTTTTCTCCACCACACGATGACATGTTAGCGGTTGAATTGGCATAGTACATGGAGAAAGGAGATTCACGTTGGAGTTCTCATATTCTTGTTGTCCATCATGTTGCCATTTACTTAATAAAAGTCTTCAAAATATATGTTGTGCTTTGACACGGTGTAAATGGCAAATAATGTATCTTTGAGACTGTTTTCTTACATGTCTATTTTTCGGTACTTATATTCTAATTCCTTCCGCTATGAGATCTGAAAGTGTAGAATGTCTTAGAACTTATAATTATGTTTTAAAATATTTAAAAAATCTAATAGCTTGTATTTCTTGCCATGACGTGAGTTAAAAAGTCACACTAGGCTTTGGATCGGTGTGTTGGAAGGTGTGGGTTGTTACATTTGGTATCAAAGCAAGGTTTAAGACTCCATAGAATTTAGGTACGTATTGCAATAACGTATTTGAAAAGTTTTGAAAAAAATGTTTTTCAAAAAGGTTTTCAAATGGTTTTTTAGAAATGGACTTTTGAAATGTATATATGTATAGATAAAAGGTTTCAAAGGTTTTACATATATAAGTATAACAAGAAAGATTGGTATCAAGTATTCTTGCCAAATACTATCTTTAGGTAAGTTGAAAATAATTCCCAATCAAAGATAGTGAGAATGAGTACAAGTCCTAGAGGAATGGCTCTGGAAAAGCAGCTAAGATTCCGAGCGTGAATATCCCTATATAGTTCCATCGGTATCTAAAGCAAGGGGACAAGATGAGCCTAACTCGACTAAAGGAGTCTAATCATACTTTTCTAATATGTGTATTAATACACAACAACCTATATATATTGACTCATACGGTAATCATTCCCTTATAGAAGCAGACGATTGTGGGTCAGAATAAGTGTTAAGGTCATAATAGTTGAGGTGAAAAATAAACTTTTAACATTTATTGGAGTTTACCCCATTAAGAAAGGCCGGTAGAGATTTTATGTACTAACTAGTAGTAACAAGTAAATTATTGACTTAAAAGTGAGTAAAGAAGATTAGTACCATGAGATTTGTATAATAGGAATATGATATTGGTAACATGAAAGAGAAAATTGCAAATTAAAAGCTGATTTCCCCATTAAAGTAGGAATCCTATTCGCATATTAGCAATAGTCACTAGGGCTCCTATTTATTCAAAGTATGGCTAGAGTATTTCCATATTGAATTTGGATATTGTATTGGAAAATAAACTTGAGTTAACCTTCTTTGATAAGAAGGACGGAAAGCTTGTGCATAAAGCATGGTTAGGTGCAAGTGGGCCAAGGTAATTAGGTTGCTATTATCTACTCCGATTTAAATGATAAACCAATAAAAATGTTTTCTAAAAATTTGAAACTATAGATGTCTGATATTTTAAATAGAAAAAGAAGTTTATTTATGATTTTATATTAAATAATCAGACAAAATTTATGGAAATTATTTAAAAAGTAAACATAGAGAATTTGATAAAAGAGATTTTTCAATAACTATTCTAAAACTTTTGCTTTGTCTTTTAGGCACACTGTCACATTTACCCTCAATGTGCACTTTGCTTTTAATAATAAACTTTTGGAAAATAAAAATAAAAATTGAGAAGTATGTAAGATCTCACTTTTGAACTCTTTTTATAAATAAGAAATGGTTAGTGCTTGAAAGTGTCTTTTAATCGATGTTTTTGTCAAACTATAAAATAATAATAGTAATAAGTTAAAATACCAAATTTCTTTAAAGGTAGGTTTTTGAGAGGATTTCTAATCAATGAAAGAAAATTTTAAAATGATGTGTTTCATGTACATTTTGCTAAATTAAGCTCATTCGTTTTTGATAATTTAATTAAAGAAGAATAGCATGATCTTAGTAAGAAGGAAACACTTGTTCAAATGATAAGGGAGTTTTACAGTTCTAAAACTTACTAGTTTTGTGGAAGTAATGTTAAGGTCAAAGGTTTATATTTTAAAAGAGTAAAGTGAAAATATTATGACTATCATTTAAATTTAAAAAGGAAAGAAATGGAGCAGAGTTAAACAAATAGGATTAAACAACTCACTAACACAGAATTGATTATGGAATTTTGGAAGCCTTGAAATGGTTAAGACTGAGATAAAAAGGTAACATGGAAATTTATTGACCTTTTCAATCAACTTTTGAATTGGAAGGGTACTAGGGAAAACTTCCTGTAGTAGTGAAGGGTGAGCACGCCTTGTATCTTGTACCCAAGAATAGCTGAATTGTAGAATCTTTGTGTGAGAAGTTTGGAAACTATGATTTAGATAAAACTTATCCTAGAATTAGAAAAGAGTAGGCCAAGATGGTTATTGTCAAGGGATGTTATATATGCAATGTGTTTTATTCGGTTTGAAGTGAAAAAGGGCCAAATAGGGTCTACTCGATTCTTATATAGTAAGTTAAGTGACAAACGGGCGGTCCAGATATTGGTTGGTACCACATAGATAAGGATAGGATACATGTAGGCTACGAGCGGTTCAGGTATTGTGTTGCTTCATCGAAGGTTAGAGGCGGACCAGGTAGACATGAGTGGGAAGTCATATTAGTGGGAGAGCAATCCCCACAGTAGCATTATGTAGTTGTATTAGTGGAAATTGGTTTCCACGGTATGGACGATGTTGCCCTATTGGGTTCTATCATTGTAGATGTGTTCCAAGTATGCCTAAGTAAATCTTGGAATTGTATGGTTAGAAATTTGCACATACTAGAATCTGGAAAATGTTAGGTAGTAGTAGTCCTTGAATTTATAGATCATGTGATAGTATCAGATTTGTAGATTTGAAGGATGGGTGCAAGTAAAATGTAAATTAAGTTATCATGGTAAATTGTTGGAATTTAGGCGATCCTAAATTTTGTTGGATAATAGGTATGGGTAGTAGACATAACTGGAAGTAATGATAAATTGGGAATGGAATTTAGGTAGAATTTTATTTCATTTGAATGTAGAGGGTTACAATGTAAATTCCTAGGGATTATAAAGTTTAGATTTATAAATAAAAATGTATCGTTTGAAATGACAAGGAATATTGCCAAATGAAAGAGATGTACAAAATATGGATGGTTACCGTATTTCGTACTATCTATTTCAATAACTGTGAAAAAGATAATTCCTTGTAATTTCAAACATAAAACAAACTCCTTTGGGTAAGACATAGAAATTTACACTATCAATCTTTCCTTTGGGAGAGATATGGCTCTGATGCATTAAAATATAAAGATCCCTAAGTGTAAACTAAAGTATTGGTCATCCTTCTACTAGATTAAAGTGGCAAGGGATCATCCCATATTGAGTTATCTCAATGGTGAAATAATTAGAATAAAGTAACAAAAGGTTATGTTTGGTAAAAAGGTCTTATCTATGGAACGACATTAAGAAATGGTAAAAGTTTTGGAAGTTCAAACCATAATAAGTGCCCTAGATAAGATTTTAGCCAAGATTTTGCAAGGGATAGTTAATTTAAGGATTTGGATCTCTGTCAAGAAAAGAAATTGATATTTGCATGCATCGGGAATGCAAAGGTTTAACGATCTGCCTTTCTTACACCTAAAGATGAACTTAATACATCCTCGGTATTCATGTGCCGATCATTTAAGTGTCCGAAAGACAGGTCGTTTGAGGTGAAAGAAAGAAAAGACAAAACAGAATCTCATAAAACGTGACGAGCAATATATAATATGCACAAAATATTTACAAAAAGAAATCATCTTTATTATAAACACAACATTAGAGTATACTAACTTATTATCAGCCTGGATAGTTATAACAGCATATCCTTACAATTCCTGACAAATACAGACAAAAACAACGGAAGATAGATGATACATGAATACGTCTTAGAGAATCCAACTCGTCTTCTGAAAGCTCTAAAGTATCCAGCTAAATCTGGAAAATATGCTCGGACTGACCCAAGCATTATAAGAAAACAACGCCCGAGTCAGTCTGGTAAAACCAGCGCGAGAAACTCAAATCACAAGGAATTCTATTTATTTAACTTGTAAAACCCTTTTAAAATCAAAGGTATCCTGTAAGACCACGCCGCACATAAACACGAACGGATTTTTACCTTATGATAACCGAACCATATTATATAAAATCCAATGATATAATGATAATGTCTAGAATACAAACACATATTAATCATTGCCGAAAATTTTATATTATTAAATTCTAGCATAATAGGTATACAATCAAGTCCGAAGGCACTTATTGGAGAATGGATTTCAACTATGAAAGGGTAAGGTTCTACCCATCGAATCTGTACACCTCTGGATAAAGTGTACAGGAGGCTACAATCATGTTGCACCTCTGCTACTCAGGACAGGCCCTACCCCTTATTGGATAGCACCGAATATGATCACCCTTTGGTTTGATCGAATAGCCATAATTGGCCCCGAAACATACATAGAGATATCGACACTAGATCTTGGGATGATCATACCCTAATGGCAGCGACTCACATAGCCCTGTGGCATGTCCCTGCTTTATTCATTTATCGGTTGTGAGGATGGAGGCTACGATTACCTTTTATCTAGCAAACCCTCTTGGAATTCTAACACTACCTTCTAGGCAGAAATGCAATGCCAGCATTCATTCATACAAGTTTTTTCTGGGTTTGAACGAAACCGAAGGCACTACCTCTACTACATCCATTTTGAAATCACCCTCAGGATTAGTAGTAAGTAGCCCTTACACTTCAAAAGCTCCATCTTCAATCGTCTTTAAGATATCTTCAGTTCGAAATGTTTGAGTTGGATCGAAGTAGTTTTCAGATAATTTATACTTATCCGATCCCGGTCTCTTCAAAACAACATTCAGTAGTTTCGGTAAACTCAACACCGGTTCTTTTGGAAATAATCAAATAATACATAGGAGCAGGGATCACCCCATAACCGTTTAAGTGGACAGATGTCCCTACCATTGGTCCTAGGAGAACAAAATGAGATTTATATGCACAGTACCGCATCGTTGAAGATGACTGTGCCATATAACTCGCGTGTTTCTCCTACATATTTCCGAAGTTATATTTTTGTCCAGATTTGATAGTCGGTTATTTAACTATTAAATAAACAAACAACAACAAATTCAAAGATTAAATTACCTATAGCAACCACTAAGTCTCAGACTAAATCTTTCATTTATTAAAACTCTTTTCAAAAGTGTTTATCAAAAACATTCATATACTTATCTCATTGACATAAGTATATTCACAAAACATTTGTCAAAGATTTCTCATTTCATATCATATTAAAGGATCAAAACAAAATGTCATTTAAATTGTAGATAAAGATAACTTCAAACAATATTCCGTCGGTGTTAAGTGTGGAACGAATGTCCATATCACCAGAATTAAGGAGGTCGGTTAAAGGAAACCTAATCCCAAATCCCTTTATAAATTCCTTCTATAAACCCTCTTAATAAATCTCTTTTATTTATGAATCTCCTTTATTTAAATTCTAAACCCATTTACAGAACTCTTTAAAATCACTAAGTTAAATTTACAAAATTCTTTTATAAAATTCAAAACCATTTATATAACTCTTTATAAATCTCCAAAATTATTTATAAAACTTCCTTTATAAATATCCAAAAACTTTCTTATAAATATTCCTTATTTAACACAAAACTCCTTTAATGAACTCATTTAACAAAGTCCTTTCGATAAACAATACGATTATTTAAAACACCTTTACTAAAATCATTACTTAACTTGAAACCATTATTAAAAAAATGATTGACCTTAAAAATCAGAAAGAAGCTTAGTGACCACAATGGTTCTCATTTAACTGAGTTTACTTTTCAAGTTATAACATGGGTATTTACATAACAAGCAGATATATATAAGGCAATCAGTCAATAACAATTTATCATTTAAAAATGTCTTAGTTACCCGGATAGCAGACGAGGATTTGTTCTGCTAAACACATGTCTAAGTTAATATAATGGCAGAATGAGTTTTTATTCTGCCTAATAGATGTCAACCTAATCTACTTGGTGAACTATGGTAGAACAATGATTTATTCTACTAAACAGATGTCAAATACAAGTTAATTAGCAGAACAATGATATATCCTGCTAAAGAGATGTTATTAGGTTTCATATTCAATTGGGTTTACTTAAGGATAGTCGACCAAGAAATCTATTGGATTAAAATCTTCCTTTAAAGAAAGTTACATTAGAACAAAACCGATCTTCAAATTTAAAGTGGTTTAAACTTTCAAACTTTATTTGTTTAGTAATTAAATAATATTTAAACTCTTTATTAAATCATAATTAAACAATAATTAACTATTAAATCAATAATTAAATAATATTTATCTTTTAAATAAATAATTAAATAATAGTTGACCTTTAAATAAATAATTAAACCATAATTAATCTTTAATTAATTATTAAATGATAATTTAAGCTTTTAAAAAATTATTAAATATTAATTAATCTCAATTAATTAATTAAATAATCTTTAATTAAAACTTAATAATAAAATAAACCTTTATTTAAAATAATTAAATCATAATTAAGTTTTAATCAAATCTTTACTTAAATTTAACTTAATTAGAAATAAATTAATAATTAATCCCTTTCTTAAATAAATATTTTAATTAATCTTAGTTAAATAATAATTAATTCTTAATTAATTAATTAAATAATAATTTATCTTTTATTAATTAACACATTATAATTTACTTACTTAAAATTAATTAAGTGCTAATTACCCTAACTTATTAAGTACTAATTACCTTATTTAATTACTTAATCAAATAATTATTAAATAAATGAATAAATAAATAATATTTATTTTTAAATACTAAAATATGTTCGAAAACACTTTTTAAAATGATATTTACGTTAAAACATTTTAAACTCAAAAAGAGTTCGTTTTTCGCAAACTGCATTTATAGCGACTATCGTTATACGACTCGAAATTTTCAAAACTTGTTTAATATATCAAAAGGCTTTAAAATACTTAGCTTTCATATACTAACTACTTTTATAACTTAATATAAGATTTGAAACAAAAGTAAGATTTTGGGAACTAAATCTAAGTTTTAAAACTTGTAACTTTTCAAAAACAATTCTTAAGCAAAACTATTTTTCAAAACAAAGGATTTCTTTGTCGCTATCTTACAAATTCAAGTGTTAACTTTTCTTAATATACAATATCATAAGCAAGTGTACCAACCTATATCCATGACATAATCAACATACACAAACAAAGGAATTAACTTGCTATTAATTAACTAACTTTCATTTTCAAGTTTACTACACCACATCCAAGCACATACATATGCATACATAAGCAAAGCAACTTCAATATTGTCTAAACCAAACATCCAACATACTTAACAACCAAATAACAATATTTATTATCAAAGTAAACATCAAATATAAAGTTCAAAACTTTTAAAAAAAGGCGAGCTTTTTCTCACCATTAGGCCTCCAACTTATCCAAAGCGACCAGAGATGCTATTGACTAACAACAACACTACGACACTCCTTCTCTTAATTTCCTTGCCAAATGGCTCGGCCCAAGATATGGTGCATATGGCGCAAGGGTGGTGGAGCTCGGCCTTGAAAGGTGGAGGAACTTCGTATCATCATCGAATTCACAAAAATCAAACCCAAAAATGGATCATCTTCCAACTAATTTTTGAACAAGTTACTCATGGAATTTGGAAAAGTTGTCAAAGGAAAATTTCTTGAAAATTCTTTTCTCTATAATTAAAAAAAATAATCACTCAATTTGTATCATTTTTGAGGGAAATATGGTCAAAAGAAGAAGAGGTATTTTCGGACTTGAAAATCTGTGTCCGAAAATGAGTCTGAATAAAATGAGATTTGGACATGGCTAAGCTCGAAATTTGAAGAAGTGGTACACATCAAAGTTATAGCCATTGGAAATTTCTACAGTTTCCAAATAAGACAATCTCCATTTAGATAAGATATGAGAAAGATATGGTAGAAGGAACAAGAGGAAAATTTGAAGAAATGAAAGGGGTATTTATAAGCAAGAAACAAAGTAAATTACCTGAATGCCCTTGATCCTTTACGCTCCACCTCCTTTTACCTCTTCACCAAGACCCCCTTCACCATGTAGCTCATGCCCACAAGCTTTTCCTCCCTAAAACCCCATGAGCCAACATGTTTAAACATGTATTGTACTTAAGTTGCCAATATGTCATTTCATACTTAAACCTTTTTTTATATATATTTTTTCCATAAATTATCGAATCACCTTGTATGCTTATGTATATATGTATACGCATGTATAATATAATTCTAATTTGTTTGAAAATGCATATATATTTATAATCTAGGTTTTGCACTATTTTCAACAACTTTTAGACGATGAAAAATCGAAAATTCGGAAAATGAATTTCGGTCACATTTTAGATTTTTTTTTCGAACTAATTATTTTTGTAAACAATTTTGAAAAATTATTTCACCATCATTATCAATTATTTAAAAGATTTTTATTTTAATTATAAAATTTATTGTTTGAATATTTAAAATTAATTAAATATTTGCAAATCAAAGCAATAAATTTCCACGTCGTTACAAAAATCGATTTTCATAGAAGACTAACTTAGGTGATTATTACCAATGCTAGAGTGATTCTAAGTTATGACTTTAAATAAATTTTGGGACTTTTATTATTGAATGAGAAGATAGATCAAATTTTCACATGTAGAATTTAGGATGGATCGTTATAGACTCTAAACGTGATACCTATGTACCATGATTTATAAAGGGCAGAAGGAACAATTCTGAAGTAAAATGGGATGACTTAAGTTGAATCAAATTGGAAAAGAAGTTTTGCTATTTTCAACATTTTAGGAATCACCAAGTTTGGATATCCTTCGGTAAAGTGGAAAATTAGCAAAGAGCTAAACAGAAGTACCATGAAACAAGACACCGTCCACATTCGAATTGCCTCACTTGGTATCTAGAAAATGAAGTGATTAGGTATACCACTGGATAGGTTAAGGCAGTATGTTGTGCATTTAGGATTTCATAGGGCTACAGTTTTGAGGGAGCATACTTATGCTCAAGTTATTTAGCATGGTGCATATCGGCACCATTTGAGTTAGTAGCAAGGACTGTAGAGAATTTCCTATGCACATACGTTCGGATTCAAGGTTTATGATAGTGGTAAATAATAAGAAATGCAGTTGAAAAATATAGATAGATTTATTACATAGGGGGACAAGAACAGCATAACGTCGGAAGAAATGCAAGTACTAATAGGAGACATATGGGGTAGTCCGTGGAGTTGAGTCCACAATTAGAAAGCAAACGAGTAAAAAATCCACAAGGCAAGATAGAATACAGCTAAACTATTGTGAGGTCGTCATTAGGTACTAGTGGAAGTGTCTATACGATGCAGCTACCGTGGTCAAGCCGTGTTAGTTAGGGAAAATTTAAGAAGGATAGGCAAGTCCCTTGTTCGCCATGCACTTACCAATATTTTGGGACATGAGACAAATCGACTTTGTAATGAAATAATTAAACTGCTTATAGTCCAATAGAGAGACGATCCAGTTGAGAGTACATGGGAGCTTGAGGAGAAAGTTCGACCTACCCATCTCGAACTCTTTTCTGGCACGTTTACATTTTAGTTAGAAAGGATTATTTTTGCAAATAGGATATAGCTTAGGTAGAGACCATTGGATGGTAGGAATGGCTGTAAACATGTTAATAGGACGTGTTATGGATGATAGATGCTGATGGATATATTTGGATGCATCGTTTGGATTGTATTCTTTTACAAAGTTGGAGCGGTATATCCTCTAGGTAGTACACACATTCACATTATCCCTTATTATTGTTTGGCTTGTTTTATATGACACATATGGATGCTGATTGTCGTTTACCATGCATATGGATGAAGTGGTTGCACATACATATAGAATTGTAAGTTTACTTATTTAGGATGTTTCATATATTTGGATGCATGGCATGAGCATTACATGATAGGAGGTCGCCTGGATTAGTAGATCGCCTACTTTTTGCATTTATATAAGTTCACGTGCATTTCACGTTGCAAATATATATACATATTGCATGAGAAATTTTTTAAAGACAATGATTACCCATGGATGATGGATGAGTGGATAGTTGTAGCTATTGTTTGCTTTGTGTATAAGTTACATTTCTCCGTCTTTTTAGATTTCGGGGATGAAATTCTTTTAAAGGGGAGAATGTAACACCTAAGAAATTTACGTAAAATTTAACAAGAATTTAATATAAATTTAAATGGGAATTTAATTAAAACAAGGACTAAAAAGAAAATTTTCATAGATGTCCAAATTTGGCTACGAAACTTGCACCATTGTGTTCATAGCAATTTTTGGACGATTTTCATATATAATTCTTTAAAGTCGGAATTAGTATAAAGAAATTACAGATGTTAGAATAAAATAAAAACTTAAAATTTTAAAACTATATATGTGCAAAAATTTGCACTGTAAGGTCGACCACTGACTGATGTAGGTCGACCGTGGGTTGATGAAGTTCGACCGTAGGCCGATGAAGGTCGATTGTTTGCGTGTAATTTTGACAGAATAGAGCATTTTTTGAACGGTTGCGATCATTACTTGTGGCCAAGCATTGGATGAACGTGTGTGATTACTAGGAAGATTCTCCAACCCAAATCTAATGACCTAAACACTTTTCCAACCCCTATATAAGATAGCCTAACCTAAACCTAAACTCCTATATTAGTTACAGTAACATAACTCTACCGAAATTTTCTCTCAACACTCACTTCAAAAATTTCTTGAAAATTCAAATAAAATCAAATAATTTCAGCCTAAAATGGTAGATGGGATTGGATCAAGGCGGATCAAGGCGGATCAAGGCAGAGCTATCAATTTGGGGGGAATAATTCTTAAGCAAAGAAAATAGAAAGAGCTTAGGCTTGATGTGAGTGGACACAATTTTGATAAGTTGATTATTGTAGTTAGATTAAACTATTTTAATGGATTAGGGTGTTCGAGAACTCTAAATTGAATATGTTAAATTTAAATTGAATATGCTAAAACCATAGATTTGTACCTAAAAACCTAAAATTTGAACTGCAGTACGTTGCTAACGTAATTACTTGTCTAGACCCATATTCTATCATCAAATTTGCAAACTCTAAAACTGAATTGCAACTTGATGAGTAAATTGCTCACTTAGTAAATTAGGGTAAATTATATACTACAAATGATAGGAATTAAGTATATAAACAATCAACAATTAGAACGTGTAGAAACCCTAATTTTACTTCACGACCGGTCGGCCTAGAAACCCTAGCAGTTGACTGGTACTGGTCTACCGTTGGGTATAAGCGGTCGACCGTTTGTAATGAAAATTGCAGAATTGAACCTCGGTCTAAGGCCTAAATTTATAAATAGAAATATATAATACATGAATGGTTGTGGTCCTATTCAAGGCATTTGGTTGTATGTTAGGAATAGTAGAGAAGCTAGTTCCCTAAGAGAGGACGCTAGATCATTGCGGTGTTGGGTAAATGTTCTTTGCCAAATTTAGGATCTACTAATCGATTCGAGCCAATGTATTTTTGCAAATGGCACTTACAGGAGGTTCCAACGGTGGATGTGTAGCCAGCACGGATGCCTGATGGAGTGGGTCCATCATAACGGGAGGTCCATATATGCATGATTTTTGATGTATGTGATGTAGTTTAAATGGAGGACCCAAAGCGTGCAATAAGGGGACAACATTATGATCGAAAGATGGAACCGAATGTAGACGATCAGACAACCCGATGAGTCAGCATCTCGGTTTCTTCCTTTCCAGGCATAGTGAAAGAGAAAGTGTTTCCCAATAGCCTAGCGACGGTGATAGTAGTAGGAATTAAGTCCTACAGTAGCCTAGTGGCGATACATTTATGGTATGTAGCCAAGGGGGCTGTGTTTCAACGTTTAGTAGCGTGTGGCAGTGTTTACATGTTTAGTAGCCTAGCGGCATTGTTTACATTGAGTAGCTCTAGGAACGGCGGCTGATCATTAGACATGAGATTTGATCCTTAGTTCAATCTATTGTATTTGCCTACATAAATTATGGTGTAGGAATGTATTAGATAAGTACCTTTAGGTAACAGACATTAGTAATTCACGAACACTTGTATCAACCCTATATCATCTAAAGTAGTATTGAAGTAACTGCAAATAAAAATCACATGCTAAAGTTGTACTCATTCACCAGAACTTTGTCTGAACCACTCCCTCCTTTCCATTTTTCCCCACCACAGGATGACTTGATTGGGCATAGTACGTGGAGAAAGGAGCTTTATGTTGGAGTTCTCAAATTTATGTTGTTATTTACTATATTAAAAGTCTGTAAAATATATGTTGTACTTTGAAACAATGTAATTGGCAAATAAAGTATTTTTGAGACTGTTTTCTGAAATGTCTATTTTTCAGTACTTATATTTTAATTATGTTACCCAGTATCCTGACATGGCTATATTGAACTGATTACGCATGACAGATTCGACTGTTATCAAGGAGGATGACCATGGAGCAATGGCTGTAGGACCTGGAAGTAGAGTTCAGATGGTCATTTGAACCCAGGATTGAACGGAGTTGGTAGATAGACGATACGGTATGCTAGAAATATAGAAATTAGCTTGGATAAGCAAGGGATCGGCATAGCTTGGTAATACCCTTGGGATCGGCATAGTTAGTTGGATGAGGGGTTGACATGGATGAAATAATGGAGGGTTCGACATAGGTGATGGTGCATGGATCGGCATGATTTGGTCGAACTCCTAGGATCAGTATAGATGGAAATGTATGGTTTGGCACAGTTAGTTGGACAAGGGGTCGGCACGGTTGGAGCAATGGAGAGATCGTCATAAGTAGAAGGGCATGGATCGACATAATTGGACAAGCAGATAGATCGCCATAGCATGTAAGAGGGATCGGCAGAGTTTGATAGGTAGTAGGGATCGACATACTTGAGTCACCTATGTGGGATCAGCATAATTCATTTAGAAGGATTCGGTGGAAATAACCTCAAAGTGGATCTAAACCAAAGATGAAACAAAAGCATGAGTTCCACTTGTCCAATCAACATTATATTTGAAGTACTGACAAGTCTAAACATGAAGAAGCCACCATAGGGATCGCTGCCCCAGAATCGACCAATGAAGGGATCGATACCGATCCCTATTCATTGGGATTTGGGCCTAGCAACCCCTCTGGTGAGCCCTTATGGATTAGAAGGTCCTGTAGCCAAAGTTTCAGAGAGATTGGTGGTTTCCTTCACCTATAAATACTAGCCTAGGGGGTCATTCTGAGGATCTTTACGCTGCTGGTTACATTAGCCTTTATTGTAATCTTGTTTTCTCCTAATTTATTGCTGTTAGCTACTGTAATCAAACTATTTGTGAATCAGTAAAGAGAATCTTCAAAGTGGACGTAGGCATACAACGCCGAACCACTATAAATCCTTGTGTTCTTGATTATTGCTTTGATTTTCTTGTTAGTTTATTTCTGTTTTAATTTTCCTTTCTTCATTTATTTCACTACATAAATCTATTCTTGGGTGTTTGTAACCAATTTTTTGCAAACATTTTGGTGCTTTCACTGAGAACTTGATTTTCAGCCTGTTAGAATCCCCTTTTTTGCTACTGGATTGGGCAAATCCCCCGAAGGAGATCCATAGCTATCTTCATAAACTTGCTTACACTACTCAGATTTGCAAAAATCTAAACAAGGAGATTGACAATTGTGAGACATACCAGGTCCACTTCTCAGAATGTTGATGGAATTGAGACTACTAGTATTCAACAAGGAGGCCCAAGCAACCAACCTGCAAATTTGAATGTCGATCCGGTTGAAGTTTAGAACCCTGCTGATTCTATAACTTGAGCTGAATTTCATAATCTGATGAGAGAGTTGATGGAAAGCCGTCAACAACTATATGAGCAGATTCAGACCAATATTAGCATGATGAACCAGATTACCCAACAACAACATGGGAAGGCTAGGAGGGATCCCACTCCCTACTCGGTATCGGAAAGTTCAAGCTCATCGGATGAATACTAGAGGCTTAGGTGTCGTGGGCTTGAAGGAGATCATGGAGAAATGTCGGAGTGCCACTTGGTAGATCAATATGGTCTGCCAAGACCGATCGGTGCCGATCCCTCCCTAGGGATCGATACCGATCCCTCCTCTAGAGGAAGGATTCCCCTATTACACTTAGGGAATTGCACTGGAGTTCTTCATGGAAGCTTGGATGTTGGAGCTCGATTGAATGCAGAATAGGCACCCCGCTGGAATGACAATGAGATAAATGTTTAAGGTGCGCATCAAGAGGATGGTGAAACAAGAAGGTGTGAAACGACCCGTAGACATCACCGGACCGTTCACATGAGGTGGAGCGCGACCACCGCTTGGCACCACCCCTCCAAACGCCAGACTTATCAACAATGGTCAGACAGTTGGCGAGAGAGAATCAAGGCTTAACTAATGATTATTGGGGAATCTCGAGAAGCCATACCCCGTTCATTGTAACGTTCTGCATGTGGAATACCCGAGGAGGTTCAACATGCCATCAATGCCTGCCTACGAGGGAAAAACCTACCGCAGGTAGCATATCGTGAGATACGAATGATTGATGGATTCTATGAGAGCTAATGACGCAACCAAGTGCAGATGCTTTCCCATAACCCTTTACGGGATAGCAACAATGTGGTTCACGAGACTACCTCCATGGTCAATTTAGAGATTCGATGAGCTGGCAACCAAGTTTTTTAGAGCAATTCCGAATGCACGCAGTTCATCCAAAAGACATGATGTCCTTTTCCAGTGTGATCCAAGATCCAAGGGAATCGCTGAAAGATTACTTAGAGAGATTTCATACCGCTGCCATGGAGGTCAGTAACCCAAATGATCATGCTATACACATGGCTGTGACGAGAGGGATTGATGCGGAATCTAAGTTTGGCGACTGGCTGGCTGGCAATCCGCCTGCCATGTTGGAGCGCTTCTATTCTAAGGCAGCTCGGTTTTTGAGGAAGGAAAAGGCCAGGTCTTCCAGGAAAAAGAACGTTGCAGGACTGAGTGGAGAAGCAGTACAGAGTAATATTGCAATAAAACAGTCTGATGACTGTTCCAGGAAAGTTCAAGTGAATGTTCAGAATAAGCCGAATTAACAAAAGAAAGATGGAGACAGGAATCGAGATTGGAAGAGGGTTTTGGGAGACTAAAGCCTAGGATTCCAATGTACGAAAATTAAATGCCGCTAAACACGTCCCTGGAGAACATTTATCTATCCACTTGCAATACCATGCAGTACAGGAAGCCGCAACCAAAATAGTCGTCAGAGAGACAGAAACAGATCGAGAAGTATTGTCGGTTTCACAAATGTTATGGGAACAACACGAATGAATGTAGGCACCTTCACGATGTCATAGAAAAATTGATTCGGGAAAAGAAGTTGCAACAGTTTGTGAAAACTCCACAGGATGGTGGACAGGGGACATCCGACCCCAATCGAGGACAAGCTCCGCGTAGTGCTGAGGAGCCTGCAGGAACCGGTGGAAGATTGGTGATTAATATGATAGTTGGGGGACCGCACCCTGCTGACAGGAGTTGGCAAAATATGGAACGTTATTCTAGCATGATAAGGCATGTAGATTGTGAATGTTGTTCGAATACGGAAGATGGAACTCTGGAAAAACAGCAATGCACCATGGCGAATGATATTGTGTTTTGAAGCAGGGATGCAGACAAAGTAAAGGGTCCAACAATTGACCCGATGGTCATTTCAGCTATGATTGGTCCTGCATTGGTAAGAAGGATTTTGATTGATTGTGGAAGTTCAATGAATATGATCTATAAAAAGGCGTATGATCAGATGAGAATGCAGGCCAAAGATTTGAAACAATCAAAAGCTCGTATTCATGGTTTTAATGGAATTGCAATTGAGGCTGTAGGATATGTGGAATTACCTGTCGACTTGGGAGAAGGTGAACGAAGGAGAGTGCGAATCTTACCGTATATTGTTTTGGACGTTGACTCTCCGTACAATGTTTTTCTAGGCCTGTTGACCCTGGTTGAATTCCGAGCAGCTCTTGCCCCCATGGTGTTTAACTCTAAAGTTTCCGACGGATAATGGTGTAGGAGTTGTTCATGGTAATCAGGCAACTGGATGTGCCTGTTATGTAGCTGAGTTGAGGGAAGCTCAGCATAAGGACAAGGGAAAGGGTGTGGACAAAGGTGCCCGCATCCAAACCACTGAAGACTGACAACTAGCACCTGGGCCTTGGGTCGGGTGCCACAGTCGGTTCTAAAGAGATATAGATCCGAGGGATGATGAAGAGGATCCCAACGAGACCAAACCTACACCGGCTGAGCTGAAGATTGATATCACGGTCAGCCATGATGACCCATCACGAGTCCTGAAGATTGGGTCACAGCTCAGCCCTCCGATGATGAAAGAACTTGCTGGTTTTCTTTGAGTGAATCTAGATTTATTCGCTTGGACTCACTTTGACATGTGTGGAATCTCACCAGCCATTGCGAGCCATACATTGAATATTGATCTGAAGTATGTTCTGGTAAAGCAAAAAAATGAGGCATGGATCCGGAGAGGTCTGCCGCTCTTAAAGAGGAGGTGGATATACTAACAGTTAACGGGTTTATCCGCGACACCCTGTATCCTGAATGGGTATCTAATCCCGTACTTGTGAAGAAGGCAAATGAAAAATGGAGAACGTGCATTGATACTTCAAATTTGAACAAGGCGTATCCAAACGACAGTTTTCCCCTTCCTAGGATTGATCAGCTAGTTGATTCAACTGCAGGACATGAATTGTTATCATTTATGGATGTGTATTCGGGGTATAACCAAATCCCGATGCATATCCCCGATCAGGAGTGCACCAGTTTTGTTACAAATGTTAGGATGTATTGTTATGTAGTAATGCTTTGGATTGGAGAATGCCGGAGCAACCTATCAGCGCTTGGTTAACAAAATGTTTAGGGATCATATTGGAAAGACAATGGAAGTGTACGTGGATGATATGCTCGTGAAGCCACGATGATCAATCGACCACATCAAAGACTTGGCAGAAATGTTTGATATCCTCTGATATACAAGATGAAAATCAGTTCTTTGAAATGTTCGTTCGGTGTTGCATCAGGAAAGTTTCTGGGCTTTATTGTCAATGCTCATGGAATAGAAGCTAATCGAGAGAAGATTCAGGCTATCCGTGATATCCATGTGCCAAGAACCATTAAACAAGTGTAGAGTTTGAATGGAAAAGTTGTCACTTTAAGTTGATTTATCTCCAAAGCTACTGACAAATGCATTCCTTTCTTCGATCTAATTAAAAAGGGAAAAAGAAACTTTGAATGGATGCAGGATTGTAAAGACGCATTCCAAGCTCTGGTGAATCATTTGGGGAGACCCCCTATCTTGTCAAAGCTGATAGATCATGAGGAGTTGTTCATCTATTTGGTTGTATCATCACACACTATAAGTGTCACCTTAATTCGAGAGGAAAATCGGATCCAGAGGCCGGTGTATTACATTGTTGGGTGAATTTTCACCACCTGACCAACCCTAGCCGAACCAAAGTCTACAGGCTACCTAACCAACACCTAGCCGGACCAGGATCTAGCCGGACCAGGACCTAGCCGGACCAACTCCTAGCCGGACCAACTCCAAGCCGGACCAACTCCTAGCCGGACCAACACCTAGCCGGACCAGGATCTAGCCGGACCAGGACCTAGCCGGACCAACTCCTAGCCGGACCAACTCCAAGCCGGACCAAATCCTAGCCGGACCAACTCCTAGCCGGACCAGGATCTAGCCGGACCAGGACCTAGCCGGACCAACTCCTAGCCGGACCAACTCCAAGCCGGACCAACACCTAGCCGGACCAGGATCTAGCCGGACCAGGATCTAGCCGGACCAGGACCTAGCCGGACCAACTCCTAGCCGGACCAACTCCTAGCCGGACCAACTCCAAGCCGGACCAACTCACCTCCCATGCTTCGCCGAACCAACTCACCTCCTACCACCGGACCAAACGCTGCCGGACCAAGACGTGCCAGGCCAGATCACATCAGCCCAGGCCCACCAGCAGCTATATACATCCAAGACCCCTGCTCCCACCCTCACTCTATAAATAGAGGGGCAGGGGTACGACAATGGGGGACAAGTTTGAGAGCTCAAGCACGGAAGGAACTTTCAAACAACTTTCTTTTACTTGTACCAAAGCTTTGTACTTGTAATCACAACAAAAGAAGAGAAATAACATATAAAGTGGACGTAGGCACGTTCTGGCTGAACCACTATAAATCTGCGTGTCTTTTTACAGTTTAGCCCCTGTTTTTCATATATTTGCATAAACCTCCAAAATCACTAAGAACAACATAAGATCTACTAAATCATACAACTTTGAGGTGTTTGTCCATTTTTTGTGCAAAAATTTTTGGTGCTTTCATTGAGAGCTAGAAGCTCGAAGCTTCAGCTTCATCCACTTAACAAGTTTTCCTAACAGCATCGTCCGCCACTTGGAAAACATGCCTCCCAAACAGAGAAAAGATGTTAACAAAGGAAAAAACATCGCATCCAGCAGTCTTCCAGATCCAGCTGTCACGAATCAAGTAAATCGTCCTCCTCCAGTAGTACCAAATGAAGGACAGGCTAATCCGGCCACTCCTGCCACAGAACAGCCTACAGCAATTACTAGGGCAGATTTGGACAGAGTTGTGGTTGAAGTAACTAACCGCTTCACGTTCCAGCAGGAAGCCTTGGTGGACCATCTCATGTCACGCTTAAGGGATGCTGAAGAATCCAACCGCAACACTGGAACATTGGGCGAGTCCCAGTCTGGAGGATCTCAGAGACAACAAAGATCTTCCTTCTTCGAAGGAGTTAACGGCAGAAGTAGCCATGGTAGGAGCCGAGACCGAGCACAGCCCGAAGTTAGGCCTGCGGAAACGTTTGGTACCGAACCCAACGGGGGAGGTACCGGACGGAGGTCAACTGTAGCTGAGCCTGTCATACTGCCTAACCACGGAAACGCCGGTGAACGGGGCCGAGCTAGAGTCCAGCCCGAAGTTGGACCCGAGGAAGTGCTTAGATCAGAACCCAGCAGGGGAAGATCAAGGCAAGGGCCAATTGTAGCTGACCCTAGCATGCTCCCAGAAGATCAAAGGCAGCCGCTGGAAAATATGAGGAACGATAGACGATACCATCCCTACAGGTCATCTGGACGGAATCAATCCCATAGAACAGAACCAAACTCCTTTCTATCTGCTCCAAATTCTGATGAAAGGATGGCACGCTTATTCAGAGAGTGCATCCAACGGGAACAAAGAGATCGAGGGATAGGCGCTAGGGTAACCAGCCCTTTCGCCCGCAATATCGAAATTGCCATCACCCCCCGAGAATGGAAAATGCCAACAATGGAACCTTACAAAGGAACCTCTGACCCCGTTGTACACTTACAGAGATACACACAGCATATGCTCATGAGTGGAGTGACAGAAGGAGTGCTGTGCAAATGCTTTCCACTATTCTTAGCAGATCTAGCTACCTCCTGGTTCTGCCATCTACCCCAAGGATCCATCAGCTCGTGGGAAATGTTGAAAGAAAAGTTTATCAGTCAGTTCCGCATCCATGTGGAACAACCTAAGGACGCTTATTCCTTATCCAGCGTCAAACAGAAACCTGGAGAGAAGGTGCAGCAATATTTAACCCGATTCAATGCCGCAGCGGCCGCAATCCAAGATGTCGATGAGAAGCTTATCTTAATGGCCCTCTGTAGTGGTGTGTATCCGGATACTAAATTTGCTAGAAGATTGACCAAAGAAAAACCAGCTACTTTACCCGATTTCTTCCATGAAGCTGGAAAATATATAAGACTTGAAGACGCTGCCGCTGAGAGGCAGACAGGACAATAAAATAAGGTGGCTCACAGCGACGCGCCCGCTGTAGCAAAGGACATTCGAAGAAATGATTCTAGAGACAATGCTGGGGGCAAGAAAGAAGCAAATTGTCTATATCGTCCAGGACCGAGATTTGACGCTTACACCCTTTTAAATGAAACGATCGAAAACATCTTCCTGGCCACTCAAGACGAAGTTAAATACAAACGCCCCCCCGCACAAGAAGAAACCAGATATCCTAAACTTGAGAAGCTAGCCTATTGCCTACTAATCACATCACGGAAACTGCGTCACTATTTTCAATCTCATTCCATCAGAGTTCTGACCGATCAACCACTAAGGTACGGAGTCCCATTCAAAATCACATCGGACAATGGACTTCAGTTTGATAGCGAGGAGTACGCCAACTGGTGCCGAGGGCACGAAATTCACAAAAGCTTCTCATCCGTAGCTTATCCCTAGGCAAACGGATAAGTCGAAGCCGTCAACAAAATTCTCAAAACTCTAATCAAAGAGAAACTCGAAAAGTCAAAGGGCGCTTGGGTGGATGAACTTCCTACGGCACTGTGGGCCTATCGCACATCTTTCAGAACATCAACGGGGCATACTCCTTTCTCTTTGGCATACGGATCGGAGGCTATGCTCCCAGTTGAAACTATAGTGCCTTCCCACCGCAGGATCCACTACAACCCAGAAGAGAATGAAGAGTTCCACCTCATGTCTTTGGATCTAATTGAGGAAAGAAGAAATGATGCAGTCCTTAAAGCAGCAGCCCACAAACAAAAAGTGGCAGCACAGTACAACTCCGAAGTCAAGCATCGCACCTTACAAGAACGGAGCTTATATTTTGTCAACAGTGGATGGAGAGGTGTTCCAGAGGGCATGGAACATCCAACACCTCCGTCGATACTTTTCATAACTTGTACTGCCCATATGAAGCGAATTAACAAAGAGAATCAGTGGACGTAGGCATTTTCATGCCGAACCACTTTAAAAAACCTTGTCTCTTTTTTAACTTGTTCCTTCATATCTTGGCTGCTTGTTAACTTTATCCTTTTCTGTTGAACGAAATCCTATGCAAGGCACTCCACAGTGCAACTTCACCTGGACAAGACCTAACAGGTACTATGCGAATCTATGCCCTCGCCAATGAGACACTTTCGCTCCGGCATCCCTCTGCTGCGAGTTAACTCATTGCTCACGACGGCCCTTAAAGCCAATTGTAATGAGCCGATTATAAGCCACCGAGAAGGCCGACTATAGCCGAGGCAGCTCATTACGGCGTTCGGCTCGCCGGCAACTGTGAACCGATTATAAGCCCCAACATAAGGTGTGGCCAGCCAGGGGTAGTTCACGGTTGACGATCGGCACCCACGCTAGCCGGCCACAGTAAATCAAATAATACCCACGATTACGGGCCATAATGGCCCGGGTAGTTACTGTGCGCGATCTCGGCTCCGATGTGTCTTAAGTGCGGCTGTGGTAAAAAAGAATTAACTCCCCGCGGAGGCGTAAGATGGGTGACGAATGTCTCCAAGACCCACAGCTAGGGAAAGTGACTACAAAACCCGTTTGCCACGAACTTAAGCACACCGAAGGCCTTCCGTGATTGGAAGTTTTACTCTTTCACATATTTCAATTCTATTTAAAGAACTTTTCTCCTATCCTCTATAACAATCCCTGAAGTACAGGACACAGAGTAGAAGATACTCACCAGCGGGAATGGGAATTCACGGTTGGATAGCGGGACATTCAACTGAGCTCCATCCTCGGTCGTACAAAAATATTCAAAACTGCCATCTACAATTAGAACATGAAAGGCGGTATTTTCTTCTTTTATACAAATTCCTGACTATAATTTATTCATACATCACACTAGCATTATAAGGCATGAAATTATGCTTTAAGCAAGAACTTGGCATTAAACACAACTGGATTACAAGCATATGCATAGCTATATTTCACATACAACATGTGAAAATAACAAAAGCATTCAAAAAACGACGGAATCAGCTTAAGTTAAAAAATTACACGTCAAGAATAGTGTTGTTTATTACAAGTAGCATAATTACAACCTAAGAGTTACATTACTGTTTTGAGACTAACGTATACAACAATGTCAAGCCCACCAAAAGATATCCAGGTCCAATCAAGGAGCCAGCCGCGTCGGAGTTTTATCCTCGCCCTGTTGCCCACCTGTCCGGTGAAAGAAAGAATTCATTAGTGATAAGCAACCAAGTTAACGGAAAGACCAGAAAGGAAGACTTACCAGCACCTGCTTCTTGACCATCCTAGTCATCATCCTCTACTTGTACACCTGCCTCCCCCGGCAACAACATGCGCGCTCTATCAATCCCAAAGGAGCGGGAGATAACATCAAGCTGCTCGCCTTTGAGAAAGCCTGGGAAACAGTCGGGAGGTGAGTTCAGAAGTTCCTGAGGGCCGTACCCATCCACTAGTGACCTCGGGGTAGGCCCATGACGTCCCGGTTCTGACTGAGCTGGGGGCACTGCGGAAGGATCGTCTCTATCCTGGGATTTCCTCTTTTCTGATCGGGTTTCAACTTTACAAGACATTTATCTGCAAACACAAAGAAGTGCGTCGTTAGAATAAAGGAAGTAAACAAGCGAGTGTGTGCAGTCGGGAATTTCACTCATAATTCAAGTCCTAAAAGTGCATTCGGTAGTTCAAGGCCGAAAGGTCATTCGGTATTCAAACCATCAATCTCATTCGGCATTCCCAATATCACGGTTCGTTAGGCATTCCCAATATCAAAGCTCATTCGGCACTCAAGTACCTCTGGTGCAGATTCATTCGGTAATTCAAAATATAAGAGCCATTCGGTAACTACCTGATTCGGTAGTCAAGGATGATCCGGCAATGACTTTGATTCGGCAGACGAGAATTTCGATTTGGCTGTCTTCAAACGGTAAGGAATGGTAGAGACATAAGGCCCATACTTATAGGGGGAGGTTGATTGACCGGACCAGCCAGTTCGGTTCCCAGACCGAATGAGATCGACAAACTAAAACAAAGCACAACATATGTTAAACATATGCCCTGCTTTGGGGGGCAAATGTTGGATGAATTTTCACCACCTGACCAACCCTAGCCGAACCAAAGTCTACAGGCTACCTAACCAACACCTAGCCGGACCAGGATCTAGCCGGACCAGGACCTAGCCGGACCAACTCCTAGCCGGACCAACTCCAAGCCGGACCAACTCCTAGCCGGACCAACACCTAGCCGGACCAGGATCTAGCCGGACCAGGACCTAGCCGGACCAACTCCTAGCCGGACCAACTCCAAGCCGGACCAAATCCTAGCCGGACCAACTCCTAGCCGGACCAACACCTAGCCGGACCAACACCTAGCCGGACCAGGATCTAGCCGGACCAGGACCTAGCCGGACCAACTCCTAGCCGGACCAACTCCAAGCCGGACCAACTCCTAGCCGGACCAACACCTAGCCGGACTAGGATCTAGCCGGACCAGGACCTAGCCGGACCAACTCCTAGCCGGACCAACTCCTAGCCGGACCAACTCCAAGCCGGACCAACTCACCTCCCATGCTTCGCCGAACCAACTCACCTCCTACCAGCGGACCAAACGCTGCCGGACCAAGACGTGCCAGGCCAGATCACATCAGCCCAGGCCCACCAGCAGCTATATACATCCAAGACCCCTGCTCCCACCCTCACTCTATAAATAGAGGGGCAGGAGTACGACAATGGGGGACAAGTTTGAGAGCTCAAGCACGGAAGGAACTTTCAAACAACTTTCTTTTACTTGTACCAAAGCTTTGTACTTGTAATCACAACAAAAGAAGAGAAATAACATATAAAGTGGACGTAGGCACGTTCTGGCTGAACCACTATAAATCTGCGTGTCTTTTTACAGTTTAGCCCCTGTTTTTCATATATTTGCATAAACCTCCAAAATCACTAAGAACAACATAAGATCTACTAAATCATACAACTTTGAGGTGTTTGTCCATTTTTTGTGCAAACATACATCAATAAACGATTGACAGGAGTAGAAAGGAATTATCTGAAAATAGAGAAACTGGTGTACTGGTTGCTAATTGCATCGTGGAAGCTTCGTCCATACTTTCAGGCGCATCCAATCAATATTTACATCGACCAGCCATCACGACGGGTCCTACAGTGACCTGAGACGTTTAGGAGGTTACTCAAGTGAAACATTGAGCTCAGCCAATTTGACATTACTTATCTCCCTCGAAGAGCTATCCAAGGGCAGGCTTTAGCTGACTTTATAGCAAAGTTTACTGTGCAGGACGATCTTCCATAAGGAAGTGAAAACCCTACTGTACGATGGAAGTTATATACTAATGAGCGTCTAATGATCATTGCTCGGGAGCTAGGATTGTTCTTGTAACTTCTGAAAATCGGTCGATTTGTTATGCTCTGAAGCTTGATTTCCCAACAACAAACAACGAGGCTGAGTATGAAGCTCTGATTGCTGGACTTAAACTCGCTAAAGAACTTGGAGTTAAATCTCTTGGAATCTTTTTTGATCGCAATTGGTGGTGTATCAAGTTAGAGGAGACTACCAGGCGAAGGGACAACAGCTTGCCCTTATCTTACTCGAGTTCAAGAATTATTAACAGGATTTGAATACTAACATTTCACATATTCCACGTGATCAAAACAAAGAGGCTGATTCATTGGCAAAGTTCGCTAGTACCGGCGATGCACAACATATTGGTTTAGTACTTTTCGAAGTATTATATACCCCAAGTATAAACATGATGGAAATCGATCAAGTACTAGAGGTGGAATCTGAAAGGGAATCGTGGATGACTCGAATTAAAGACTATTTACTACACGGGTCCTACCTGATAAAAAAATGAAAATGGCGGGTCCTTCGCAAAGCTTTACGATATATTATGCAAGAAGGAGTCATGTATAGGAGAGGTTTCTCAGTCCCTCTACTTCGGTGTATAGCTCATGATGAGATAAAATGTGTTTTGAAATAAGTTCATGAAGGAGAATAAGGCGATCACACTGGAGGGCAAACTCTGGCAAAGAAGATACTCTGTTATGGGTATTATTGGCCAACCGTAAATCAAGATGCAGCTGATTATGCAAGACAATGTGATAAATGCCAAATATATGCAAAAGTTCCAAGAGCTCCACCAAAAGAAATCATGCAAATGGTCATCCCATGGCCGTTCGCTATGTGGGTATAGATATTATCAGTTCATTACTAATCTCTAAAGGTGGCCCGAAGTATGCTATTATGGTAGTTGATTACTTTACCGAATGGGCCAAGGCGGAACCTTTAGCTACAATCATGACTAAGAAAGTAATCAACTTTATTGTCTGAAACATCATATGTCTCTTTGGTCCTCAACGGACCATTGCAACAGATAATGGGACTCAATTCGATAATACTGAGTTAAAGACTTTTGTCGAAGTTACCACATTGAAAAGAGATTTGCGGCGGTCGCTCACCCACAGGCAAATGGACAAATTGAAGCTATAAATAAAATCATCAAGTTAATTCTGAAGAAGCGTTTGGAGAAGGCTAGAGGCAAGTGGGTGGATGAACTCCCTACAACACTTTGGGTTTACAGAACCACTCATAAGTCTGCGACTGGCCATACTCCATTCACCCTCGCTTACGGTTCAGAAGCCGTTATTCCTGTCGAGCTCGAAGTCCCTTCTCATTGAGTGACTTACTGTAATCCCAAAACAAATCAAGATCTCCTCTTGGAATCTTTGGACTTTATAGACGAGAAGCGCGAGGAAGCTGATCTGAGGGTAATTATATACCGACATCGAATTGCTTGGTATTACAACACTAAAGTTCGCCCAAGAACCTTCGAAATTGGCGATCTCGTATTAAAACGGGTTTTTCCTACCCCATCACACATGAATCTGGTTTGGGAAGGACCATAAGTCATTGAACAGGGACTTGGAGAAGGAACTTTCAAGCTAGCAACTGCCGATGGCATTACACTTCCAAGGGCATGGAATAGCGAACAGCTACAACGCTATTTCACTTAGCTTATTTCCTTTACACTTCAGTTGTATTTATTTTTAGAATTTGCTTTAGCATTTGATTTTCCGAATATGTAATAAGATAGTTTATGTTGTTCCCTTCCATTTGATGAATAAAGTTTAAGCCTTCCTCTGCATTTATGTTTGCTATTGCATTGCATGATAATTACATAGTGAAACTGATTGATATCGATGTGTATGAACATGCTCCTAGAGTTTGGAAATGATCGATCGTGCTGACTCCCGGTGGGATCAAACAAGATGAGCTCAGTCAACATGTTCGTTTAATAATTACTACCTGGTTTGTGGGACTAAAACAGAAATCAAAGTGACCAAAATTCGATCGATTGCTCGCTAAATCAAAACTCCAAATTCAGGAGGGCAAATTAATTAACAAAAACAACTCTAAGTCCCTAGAGTGCGGACTAGAGTATAAACATAAATCGAGCGGATATCGACTGCCCGTAAAACAACTCTAAGTCCCCAGAGTGCAGATTGGAGGATAAACATAAATCGGGCAGATACCGACTGCCTGCAAAATAACTCTAAGTCCCCAAAGAGCGGACTAGAGTATAAACATGAATAGATGAATGGATTTCGACCGTTCTCTATTCCACAAACTCCATGAATAAATGAGTGGATTTCGACCGTTCTCTATTCCACAAACTCCATGAATAAATGAGTGGACTTCGGCCGTTCTCTATTCCACTAGATGAGTGGATTTTGACCGTTCTCTATTCCACAAACTCCATGAATAGATAAGTGGATTTTGACCGTTCTCTATTACAAAAACTCTGGCCTAAAATCGACAGGAGGAGTATAAACTCGCTAAGAATGGAATTCGACCATCCGACTTACGGCCTCGCCAAATCAATGCCGGGGTGCAGAAGCACAGTTATTCAAAAAACCGCTAAATCCGACAGCGTAACCCTAAGGCCCGACCTTATGTTTAATACAACTCGAGGCCACGACAACATGGAGGCCTTGGGATGGAGATGGTGGATTGTCAACAGAATTCGCAAGCAACGAATTACAAGTACATTGAATGGAAAGTAATCGTTCATCTAATTAAATAAAAATTCACACAAAGCATGGCAGAAAGCAAAAGCTTTTATCTACAAAACAGGTGTCGAAACTTCAGTACAAATTATTTCAAAAGATTGGGATTCATACCCGTACAACTACAACTAGTGAAAGAGACGATTATGCAAACTATGTACATTGAGCTGGAGCAGTAACTACTTCTTTGACTTTCTTTCCCTTTTGGATTTTTCAGGGGTAGAGCCACTTATGCTTCTCTTTAGGGACCCTTTACCGCCTTTGGCCAGAGAGCTTGAGGAGGTAGGAGGAAGTTCATCAAGGATCGACTAACCTGGTGGATTAATTTGCAATGGCACAAGATGAGGATCATCGACTCCCACCTCGGCGGGTTCAATTTTAAGCTTACTCTTCAACAGTTCCTCCTTTTCGATTTGCCCCTCATAGTGCTCTTATCAGTGTGTTCCAAGGCACCGAGAAATATCACGTCATCATATTCATCAGTCGGGAGTAGATCCTCGGTCTTATCCTCAGCAAGGGCACTGAAGATTTGAGTATCGGTTCTCAAAACATTAGCAGCTGGATCTTCAGCCATTTCCTCATGTTGTTCTGCAACAACGCTACTTATGGGAATTTGACTGGGACCCGGAAGACTTACTAAATTTGATAAAACGGGGAGATTAGCTTAGATATTGCGCGTGAAGAATGAAAACTTTTCATATGCTGAGGAGTAAAGAAAAATACCAGCATCTGGTTAACTCTCCGTCGTTGCCGGGGTGCCTCCTTCTAAAATGAGAGATAACATTTTAGGTTCGAAGCCGGGCCTATCCAGATCGTAATCGAGATCCTGCTCCGTATCAAGAGAGGTTAATGTTCCAGCTACTTGGGATAAAGAAGGACCTTTAGGATCAACCTCTGAAGACCCGATAATATTCTCTCCTCCTTCAGTAGGTGCAGAGGCCTTGAAAAATAAAAGTTTTGCGGCAGCTAGATCCGAAGGCTCGTTCCCGCGAAGAAGTTCCCTCACTAATTCTTCCTCGTTGAGATCGGCTTCACCCAGCTCATTCTTCTTCATTTTGACAATGTGCTCCCAAGCTACAACGATCGATTCGAGGTAACACTCACCGAGAAAGCTTAAGTCGTGATGGATCGGGACTTTGGCATTATATTCAATAATCAGCGGATCGAATAAGTCCTTAATTTCATTCCTGCTGGACTCCATCGCAGCTTCTGCTTGGGATTTAATTTGTTCGATCATCTCTCTCTGGCCCTCCTCTCGAGTTTTTCTTTAAGAGCTTCGATTCTGGCAAATTGCTTGTCAAGTTTAGCCTTTAAGCTTCTAGCTTCAACAAATTCCTCGCAGTATTTCTATGATTCCTCATGAGCTTCAATTTTTTCCTTTCGTTCTTTCTTTAAAAGTTCTTCAAGTTCCTCGACGCGGTGGGCCAGAGCAACTTTCTCCTTGTGCAGTGAGTCCTTTTATAAAGCAAGTGTCCTTCTACGATGAAGTGTCGCATCGAGTTCCTTTTTGTGAGTAGCTTCCAGACGGCTTACTACTTCTGCCATTTCCTTGGCGTTCTTCTTCGCTTCAGCAAGTTGGGTTTTAAATTCTAGTAATTCAGCGTCCTAATGCTTGACTATATCTTTGTTGTGTATAGCTTCCAACTTGAGGGGGTCTATCTCGTGTTGTTGCTAAATGATTCATGCTGCACAAATACATCATTCACGCACGCTAGAGAACTTTCCATGACATGCCTTGGGATTATATGAATAGAAGGAAGGTGTTGGACGTGTTTCCACCGAACCAGAGTAAAGAAAACGTTGCCGAACTAACCACTTCCTAAGCACTGCCGAACCAACCACTTCCTAAGCACTGCCGGACCAACCCACTTCTTAAGCACCGCCGAACCAACCCACTTCTTAAGCACCGCCGAACCAACCCACTTCCTAAGCACTACCGAACCAATTCACAACTAACCACCACCGGACCAACTCCACTCACAACCGAACCAATCCACACCCCTCTCATCACCGAACCAGAAGAATGCTACCACTACCGAACCAAACCACCACCGAACCAAAGCCACTCCAGCCATCTCTGAACCAAGGCGTTGCCGAACCAACCTTGCCAGGCCAGATTACATCAGCCCAAGCCCACCAGCAGCTATATACATCCAAGACCCCTACCCCCAGCCTCACTCTATAAATAGAGGGGTATGGGTACAACAATGGGGGACAAGTTTGAGAGCTTAAGCACGGATAGAACTTTCAAACAACTTTCATATACTTGTATCAAAGCTTTATACTTGTAATCTGAACAATAAAGGATAATAACATATAAAGTGGACGTAGGCACATTCTAGCCGAACCACTATAATCTGTGTGTCTTTTACAGTTTAGTCCCTGCTTTTTATATATTTGCATAAATCACCCAGATCACTAAAAACAACATAAAATCAACTAAATCATACGACTTGGAGGTGTTTGCCCATTTTTTGTGCAAACATTTTTGGTGCTTTCACTGAGAACGCGGCTTAACTCAGGACTTCAGCTTCTCCCACTTAACCTTCTTCCTAACAGCATCGCTCGTTGCTTGGAAGACATGCCTCCCAAATAGAAGAAAGATGTTAACAAAGGAAAAAATATCGCAACTAGCAGTATTTCAGATCCAGTGGTCACAGATCAAGTAAATCATCCCATTCCAACAGCAGTACCAAATGAAGGTCAGGCAAATCCGACAACCCCTGCCACGGGACATCCGGTAGCAATTACTTGGGCAAATCTAGACAGGGTTGTGGCTGAAGTGACTAACTGCTTCACATCCCAACAGGAAACCTTGGTGGACCAACTCATGTCACGCTTAAGGGATGCTGAAGAGTCTAACCGCAACACTGAATCATGGGGTGAGTCCCAGTCTGGAGGATCTCGGAGGCAACAAAGATCTTCCTTCTTCGAAGAAACTAACGACAGAAGTAGCCATGGTAGGAGCCGAGACCGAACTCAATCCGAACGCCGACCCGAGGAAACGCTTGGAACCGAACCCAACGGGGGAGGTACCAGGCAAAGGTCAACCATAGCTGAGCCTGTCATGCTGCCTAACCACGGAAACGCCAATGAACGGGGCCGAGCTAGAGTCCAGCCTGAAGTTGGACCCGAGGAAGTGCTTAGATCAGAACCCAGCAGGGGAAGATCAAGGCAAGGGCCAGCTGTGGCTGACCCTAGCATGCTCGCAGAAGACCAAAGACAGCCACTGGAAAATATTAGGAATGATAGACGATACCATCCCTACAGGTCATCTGGACGGGATCAATCCCACAGAGAAGAACCGAACTCATTTCTATCTGCTCCAAATTCTGATGAAAGGATGGCACGCTTGTTCAGAGAGTGCATCCAATGGGATCAAAGAGATCGAGGGATAGGCGCGAGGGTAACCAGCCCTTTTGCCCGCAATATCGAGATTGACATCACCCCCCGAGAATGGAAAATGCCAACAATGGAACCTTACAAGGGAACCTCTGACCCCGTTGTACACTTATAGAGATACACACAGCATATGCTCATGAGCGGAGCAACAGAGGGAGTACTGTGCAAATGCTTTCCACTATTCTTAGCAGATCTAGATACCTCCTGGTTCTGCCATCTACCCCAAGGATCCATCAGCTCATGGGAGATGTTGAAAGAAAAGTTCATCAGCCAGTTCCGCATTCATGTGGAGCAACCCAAGGATGCTTATTCCTTATCCAGTATCAAACAGAAACGTGGAGAGAAAGTGCATCAATATCTAACCCGATTCAATGCCACAGCGGCCGCAGTCCAAGATGCCGATGAGAAGCTTATCTTAATGGCCCTCTGTAGTGGGGTGCATCCAGATACTAAATTTGCTAGAAGATTGACAAAAGAAAAACCAGCTACTTTACAAGATTTCTTCCATGAGGCTGGGAAATATATTAGACTTGAAGACGCTGTCACTGAGGGGCAGTCAGGGCAACAAAATAAGGCAGCTCACGGCAATACGCCCGCTGTAGCAAAGGACGTTCGAAGAAATGACTCTAGAGACAATGCTGGGGGCAAGAAGGGAGAAAAGCGTATATATCGGCCAGGACCGAGATTTGACGCTTACACCCCTTTGAACGAAACGAAAGAAAACATCTTCCTGGCCACTCAACATGAAGTTAAATACAAACGACCCCCGCACAAGAAGGAATCAGATAACGCAATTAAGTCTGGAAAATTCTGCCGCTTCCACGAATCCCATGGGCATGATACCAACGAATGCCATCATCTCCGGGACTTGATTGAAGAACACATCAGAAGAAGGAGACTAGAACGCTATATAAAAGGTCAGAACAGGACTCCAGTTCCTGCCAATGAGAACCTAAGGCTACCCTCCCCAAAAATAGGCAGAGGAAATCGCAACACCAGCAGCTCCGGTCAAGAGAAGATAGTGGTCCATACCATCTCGGGAGGGCCACACATCGCCGACGGAAGCTGGGCAGAGATGGAAAGGTACAGAAAGTCACTTAGAAACAATGAAGAATGCGTCAATTCTATTATAGAAGAATGCCACCCAAAGCGGATAGAGAATGGTGACATCACATTCAGTAGGCGTGACCTGGAGGGAAGGCAGTACCCTCACACGGATCCCATGGTTATCTCTGCCCGGCTCGGTCCAGCTGAAGTTTTCCGAATTCTAGTAGACACTGGAAGCTCAGTAAATATCCTATTCAAGCATGCCTTTGACAAAATGAAGCTGTCATTAAAGGATGTTCTTCCCTGCAATAAACCACTACACGGTTTCACAGGAAATGCGAAGGTGCCCCTCGGGCGACTGGACCTCTTTGTTGAAATTGGAAGTCATCCCCGCTCCGTTGTGCGGAAACAAACACTTGTGCTGATAGAAAACCACTCGGCCTACAACGCCTTCTTAGGAAGGCCAGCCTTGTCTGACTTCCAAATTGTCCTGGCCCCATGGTGCCTGAAGATGAAATTTCCAATGGACAATGGAATATGGGAAGTAGAGGGAGACCAGGACATTGCTCGAGATTGCTATGTAACCGAACTTCGCAATAACCACAGGAAGGATAAAGGGAAGAATGCAGAGATTGCCCTCTGCACAAAAAGTTTGGAAGCATAGCAACTAAAGAAAGCCCCTCCTCTTCGATATACCAGTGACCCTTTCAATGAATTAGACCCCAGGGACAAAGAGGAGGAGGCTACTGCCGAGCCTGCAGAGGCTATGGAATTTGTATCTGTGGACAGACACGATTCAAGTAGACTATTGAAAGTCGGGTCCCAACTAAAAGCAGAGTTGAAGGAACAACTCATCGATTTTCTCCACCACAACTTGGATGTATTTGCATGGACGCACGCTGACATAACTGGAATCTCCCCAGACGTAGCATGCCACGTACTAAACATCGATCCTACCAAGGCGCCAGTAAAACAGAAAAAGAGAAGTATGGGGGTAGAACGATCAGCAGCCCTCGATGAAGAAGTAAAGAACCTACTTGCCAATGACTTCATACGAGAAGCCATCTACCCAGAGTGGATCGCTAACCTGGTACTAGTAAAGAAAGCTAATGGGAAGTGGCGAACATGCATTGACTTCTCCAACTTAAATGACGTCTGCCCGAAGGATTGCTTTCCACTTCCCCGAATCGATCAGCTTGTGGACATCACAGCCGGACACGGACTCTTATCTTTTATGGACGCATACTCAGGATATAACCAAATTCCTATGCATGCTCCCGATCTGGACCACACCAGTTTCATCACTGACCAGGGATTGTACTGCTACAAAGTAATGCCTTTCGGACTTAAAAACAAGGAGCCACCTATCAGCGCCTTGTCAACAAGATGTTTGCAGGGCTAATAGGACAAACTATGGAAGTTTATGTGGATGACATGCTGGTAAAGTCAAGGAAAGCCGATGATCACGTAAGCCACCTAGGCGAGATGTTTCAAGTACTTCGCCAATAAGGAATGAAGCTAAATCCTCTAAAGTGCTCCTTTGGAGTATCATCAGGAAAGTTCCTGGGATTCATCGTCCATGCCAGAGGAATTGAAGCAAATCCTGAACAAGTCCAAGCCCTGAAAGATATCAGGATACCTTCTACCCAAAGAGAAATGCAAAGCCTAAATGGGAAGGTGGCCGCCCTAAGCAGATTCATCTCTAAAGCAACTGACAAGTGCATCCCTTTCTTCGAACCTCTAAAGAAAGACAAAGGAAAGTTCGAATGGACTGACGAATGCTTAATAGCTTTCCTTAACTTAATCGAACAACTCCAGAGACTGCCAGTACTCTCAACTCCGAACAAAGGCGAAGAGCTATACCTATACCTTGCTGTGTCATCTCATGCTCTAAGCGCCGCCTTGGTGAGAGAAGACAAACGCACGCAGCGGCCAGTATACTTTGTAAGCAAGAGGTTTACAGGGGCAGAAGCCAGATATTCTAAACTTGAGAAACTAGCATACTGTTTACTAATCACATCGCGGAAGCTACGTCACTATTTCCAATCTCATTCCATCAAAGTTCTGACCGATCAACCACTAAGGCAGGTACTCCATCGTCCCGACACTTCTGGGCGACTACTTAAATGGTGCATTGAACTAAGTCAATATGATATCACCTACCATCCTCGCACCACCATCAAGGGACAAGCCATGGCCGATTTAATTGCCGAATTCACTACCAACGAAGGTAAGGAGCAATCGGAAATAGCAGAAGGCATCAAGTGGAATCTCTTTGTGGATGGAGCATCAAACGAACAAGGCTCGGGGCCAGGTGTAGTAATAATCACTCCCAGGGGAAATAAGCTACACTATGCTCTAAGGTTGGAATTCGCTGCCACCAACAACGATGCAGAGTATGAAGTAGTGATAGCTGGTTTAGAACTTGCCTTAGAGATTGGAGCCAATTCTTTATGTCTTCATAGTGATTCTCAACTTATTGTCAATCAAATATTAGGAGAATTTCAGGCTCGAGAAGAATGACTCACAACATATCTAAAGAAGACCAAGCTGCTTCTCGATCAATTGGATCACTATTTAATCAAACACATCCCGCGGGAAGAGAACCAAGAGGCCGACGAACAAAACAAGCTAGCATGAGAGATGGCACTATTTCCAGAGCAATGGCCATCTCAAAGCAACTGACCCCGAGTTTCGAGTAGGTGAATCTAATAGCTGCAATCGAAGAGGAAACCTGGATGACTCCCATCCAAAAATACTTACAAGACGGCACACTGCCCGACAAGCGTAACAAAGTTAAGAAAATCTTGAGGAGGGCTTCCCGCTACACAATACAAGAAGGCACCCTTTATCGGCGCGGCTTCTCTAACCCCTTATTAAGGTGTGTCGCTGGAAGGGAAGCAAAGGAAATCTTATCCAACATCCATCAAGGAAGCTGCGGGGATCACACTGGAGGGCAGACTCTGGCAAAGAAAATACTCCGATATAGATATTTCTGGCCCACCTTAAGCAAAGACGCCTTGGATTTCGTCAAAAAATGTGACAGATGCCAGAAATTTGCTAAAATTCCACGGCTGCCAACAACTAAGATTACTCAAATGACCAGCCCTTGGCCCTTTGCAGTATGGGAAATTGACTTGATTGGCGAACTGCCAATGGGCCGAAGCGGAGCCAAATATGCTATAGTGGCAGTCGACTATTTCACCAAATGGGTGGAAGCAGAACCCCTGAATAAAGTATCTTCAGAAAAAGTTATTAACTTCTTGATCAAAAATGTTCTATGCAGGTACGGAGTCCCACTTAAAATCATATCGGACAACGGACTTCAGTTTGACAGCGAGGAGTTCGCCAACTGGTGCCAAGAGCACGGAATTCACAAAAGCTTCTCATCTGTAGCTTATCCCCAGGCAAATGGACAAGTCGAAGCTGTCAACAAAATTCTCAAAACTCTAATCAAAAAGAAACTTGAAAAGTCAAAAGGTGCTTGGGTGGATGAACTTCCTACGGCACTTTGGGCCAATCACACATCTTTCAGAACATCAACGGGGCATACTCCTTTCTCTTTGGCATACGAATCGGAGGCTATGCTCCCAGTTGAAACTATAGTGCCTTCCCACCGTAGGATCCACTATAACCCAGAAGAGAACGAAGAACTCCTTCACATGTCTTTGGATCTAATTGAGGAGAGAAGAAATGATGCAGCCCTCAAAGCAGCAGCTCACAAGCAAAAAGTGGCAATGCAGTACAACTCCAAAGTCAAGCATCGTAGCTTACAAAAAGGAGATCTTGTCCTCAAGAGAATCTTCCCACGCCCCGGAGCGCTAGATCCAATCTGGGACGGACCATATGTAATTCATAAAGATCTCCACAACGGAGCTTATATTTTATCAATAGTGGACGGAGAGGTGTTCCAGAGGGCATGGAACATCCAACACCTTCGTCGATACTTTTCTTAACTTGTACTGCCCATATGAAGTGAATTAACAAAGAGAATCAGTGGACGTAGGCATTTTCGTGCCGAACCACTTTAAAAAACTTGTCTCTTTTTAACTTGTTCCTTTATATCTTGGCTGCTTGTTAACTTTATCCTTTTCTGTTGAACAAAATCCTGTGTAATGGCATTTCCATTCAAGACACATCACGGCGCGACCTCACCTGGACAAGACCTAACAGGTACTATGCGAATCTATGCCCTCGCCAATGAGACACTTTTTCTCCAGCATCCCTCTGCTGCGAGTTAACTCATTACTCGCGATCGGCCCTTAAAGCCAACTGTAATGAGCCGATTATAAGCCACCGAGAAGGCCGACCGAGGTAGCTCATTACGGCGTTCGGCTCGCCGGCAACCGTGAACCTACTTTAAGCCCCAACATAAGGTGTGGGCAGGCAGGGGTAGTTCACGGTTGATGATCAGCACCCACGCTAGCCGGCCACGGTAAATCGAATAATACCCGCGACTACGGGCCATAATGGCCTGGGTAGTTACTATGCGCGATCTCGGCTTCGATGTGTCTTAAGTACGGCTGTGGTAAAAAAGATAAACTCCCCACAGAGGCGTAAGATGGGTGACAAATGTCTCCAAGACCCACAGCTAAGGAAAGTGACTACAAAACCCGTTTACCTCGAACTTAAGCACATCGCAGGCCTTCCGTGATTGGAAGTTTTACTTTTTCTTATATTTCTATCTTATTTAAAAATTTTCCTCCTATCCTCTATAACAATCCCTAAAGTACAGGACACAAAGTAGGAGACGCTAACCAATGGGGATAAGAACTCCCAATGGGATGACAGGTCAACCAACTACATTCCATACTCAGTCATATAAGACATTCAAAGCTACCATCTGCAACAAAGACATAAAGGGCGGTACTTTCTTTTCTTGTAAATAAATACATAGCTATAATTTATTCACACATCACAATAACTTTGCAAGATATAAAATTATGTCTTAAGCAAGAAACTAGCATCAAACACGATGAAGTCACAGGCGTATGCACAGCCGTATTTCTTATGCAACACATCAAAATAACTAAGGCAGGCAAATATGACAGAATCAGCTTAAGTTAAAAATTACAGGATAAGAATAAAGTCGTTTGATTACCAATAACATAATTACAGTCTAAAAGTTACATTAATGATTTAAAGCTAGCATAGACAGCAATGTCAAACAAACCAAAAAACATCTAAGTCAAGTCAGGGAGTTAGCTGCACCAGAGCTTCACCTCTATTCCGCCGACCCTCCAAGATCTACTTAGCCACGGGATCGGAACTCTCAGCATGCTGGCCGGAGGTAGTCGGTACTTCGGAGGTCTCACCTGTCCAATCCAGAAGAATAATCCATTAGATAAGCGATAAGCAGTCAGGTTACAAAAAGCTAAAAGAGAAGACTTACCAGCCTCCGCTCCTTGATCATCATCCTCCAGATACACACCAACCTCCTCGGCGGCAAGCAGCCGCATACCCTCTTTCACCGCCACCTTCTCCTCCTTGGTGAATTGAGCCGTAACCACATCCATTCTAAAGGCTACGCCGCCCTCCTTATCTGCATCGGACTTAGCCTCCTCTAGGGCCTTGAGATAAATCCTGGCCACGACTCGGGGGTAATCATCCATCCAAGATAAGTTGCCCTGTTTCCAAGTGCGAAAGTATATATCTTGAAGCATCTCATCCATTATCCCCTCATTCTCCTCGAGCTCCCTTACTCGGTTCTCGGAAGCCAACAGCTCAGCAATGGTGACGTCCCTCTTTGATTGGTATCGCGAATAGTCAGCCTGAAGGGTTTTTCTCATCACCTCCATCTCCTCCTTTAGCTTGGTTTGAGCAAGCTCCGCAGCCTCAAGTTTCCCAGACAACTCCTGTACCCGCTCGAGATCTGCTTTTCGAACCTCATCCACCGTCGCAATAGCCATATCAATCCGTTCCTTACAAACGGCCTCCATTTTCCGCATCTCTGCCCTGCTGACCTTTCCATGGTCTTCTTTAACTGCCTAGATGCGATCTCATGTTGAGAGATCTGGATGGCTTGATCAGCAAGTTGTTTGGCCTGGTCGGAAACCATTAAACGCAGCCGAATGTTAGCACTGCCAATTTCTTTTCCAGCCTTAACCAGTCGAGCATGATGCCCCATCAGCCTCCTGGTTTCCTCAGCAACCCGGTCAATGTTTACCTTAGCTTCGTCCCCCAAGGTCACAACCCGAGTGGTAAGAAAATCAAGGTCTAGAGACTTGGCCTCGTCAAGCATCCTTACCATGGGATTACGAGGGAGAAGGTGTTTACCAGTAGCCTCATCAAAGGAAATATCGTGAAAACCCGGATACAGATCCGGATGACCCGCAAATGGATTACGAGCCAAGCCAGGATGATCTATCGGAGTAACGGTAGGATTTTCAGGTGCGGGGAAGAAATAAGCTCAGCATTCTCCTCCGTGGTATCCTGAAGAGGCTGAGTCGAGGGCTGAGGATCGGATGGAGATTCCAACAAGGAGAGACTCCTCTTCTTCTTTTGGATATCCTCTTCGATAACTCCAAGAAGAGGATGGTAGCCGACTACGTCCCCAGGGCGGTTAGTCGGAGGCTTTGGCTTAGTGGAAGCCCTTAGAAGCTTATATTGTTCAAGACGGTGCCTAACACCCAATGTCTTGGCCACTTTACCCGATCCTGAGACAAAAACCAAGTGTTACAAGCAGACATTGAGCTATAATTCAAGAAATATGTCAAGTTTGGAAAAGTAAGGAGACACTTTTATTATACAAACCTTGGGGAGGAGTGGTATATTGCAATAAGTCTTAGATCTCGTTCCAGGACGGGAGCTGACCATAAAATATTCCTAAGTCCTTATCATAAATGGAGTCTGCAGAAGTCAAAAATTCACCTTGAGTCGCGGGGGCTGCCTCAGCTAGAACACTTTTGGAAGATGAGTCGGCACCGGATCCGGCCTTGTCAGCTTTCTTAGGCTCCCCTACCAGAGCCGTTTCTTCCTCCAGCCCTTCAAAAGCTAGGCGGAAAGCATCATCCGTCCACTCCTGAATCACACCCGCTTGCTTAGAAGACAAAGCCCCAGCACCATCACCACTCTATCCGTCACCACCATCATCACCACTCTGTCCATCACCTTCTCCACCACTTCCACTCTCCGCCTCACCTCCTTCACCCTCGCATCTTTCCTCCTCCTCATCTTCCTCCTCCGGAACGTCCGGGCATGTGCTGGGGGAGGGTCCGTCAGATTTCTTAAGTTTCTTCCCCCCGGCAGGTGGATGCTTTGAGAAGGGTTTCCTTTTACTTCTCTTCATCGTAGCCCCTCCTTTAGCTTTGGCGGCCCTCTCCTCAGCTGTGTCTCTCTGTTTGACCACAGACTGACGTGGCAGAATCAGGTTGAGCCACAGAAGAGTAGCGTTCCTGATCAAATAAGAAGCCGCCCTCTCCCCTTCCGGAATGGCTTCTATTTCCTCGGCCATTCGAACTAGACGATCGTTCTCTACAACCGCAAAGCCACCTGTCGCTAGCAAGAAATAAAGCACGTAAGGAAGAGTATTGCAGCCAGAACAATAATCATAAATGAGATTCAACTTACAGCCAGAGGTGAAGCGGTGGAAAGAAACAGAGTCATCTTTGACAAAAAAACCATTCCTTCTTGAACATGCTGAATTTCGAATATAAATCCAGGACTGGCTTGAAAGACACAACCGACTCTAAGCTAACATACGAAGACCCCTTCTTATAGCCTCTCAAGTTGTACAAGCACTGGATTTCCCGGTTGGAAGGAGGACGCCCGTATCTCCTCTGGAAGATAATGAACAAACTCACCAAGATAGCATAGGAATTAGGCTGAAGCTGGAAAGGAGCCACCTTCAAGTATGTGATGAAGCTGACTATCCAAGCGTTAATCGGAGGGATGGCACCACACATGCAATGATACCTGTTGTAAGCAAAATATCCTTCAGGGGGGTTATACGGCATCACTCCTTCCCCCGGCAATAACATGTGCGCTCTGCCGATCCCAAAAGAGCGAGAGATAACATCAAGCTGCTCATCTTTGAAGGAGCTAGGAAAGCAATCAGGCGGTGAGTTCAGGAGCTCTTGAGGACCGTACCCGTCTACTAGTGATCTCGGGGTTGGTCCATGTCGTTCTGGTGCTGCCTGAACTGGGGGCACTATGGAGGACTCTCCTTGGTCCTTAGACTTCTTTTTGTCAGAACGAGTTTCTACTTTATGAGACATTATCTGCAACACGAGAAAACAGATTGTTAGAACAAGGGATGTAGAGATATAAACAAGCAAGTGTATGCAGTCTGGAATTTCACTCGTAATTCAAAACATAGAAGTGCATTCGGTAGTTCAAGGCCGAAAGGTCATTCGGCACTCAATCTCCCAAATTCATTCGGTAAAGCAAGGCAAAAGGTCATTCGGCACTATATTCCCCAGTCCGTTCGGTAGTCCAAGGCTCAAATACCATTCGGCACCCATATTCTCCGATCTCATTCGGTGGTTCAGGCAAAAAGTTGGTTCGGTGAAAGAAGGCCTCACCTGGTCCGGCAATCAACTCTGGTTCGGCACTATGATCGATTCGGCAGCTTGGTTCAGACGGTAAGGAATAACGGAGGCGTGGAGCCCATACTTATAGAAAAGAGAAGGGTAGCCGGACCAACCGGTTCGGCACTCGGGCCGGATAAGGGTGTCCAAATAAACAAAGCGCGACATATGCAGGCATATGCCCCACTTTGGGGGGGCAAATGTTGGACGTGTTTCCACCGAACCAGAGTAAGGAAAACATTGCCGAACCAACCACTTCCTAAGCACTGCCGAACCAACCACTTCCTAAGCACTGCCGGACCAACCCATTTCCTAAGCACTGCCGAACCAACCCACTTCCTAAGCACTGCCGAACCAATTCACAACCAACCACCACCGGACCAACTCCACTCACAACCAAACCAATCCACACCCCTCTCATCACCGAACCAGAAGAATGCTACCACTACCGAACCAAACCACCACCGAACCAAAGCCACTCCAGCCATCTCTGAACCAAGGCATTGCCGAACCAACCTTGCCAGGCCAGATTACATCAGCCTAAGCCCACCAGCAGCTATATACATCCAAGACCCCTACCCCCAGCCTCACTCTATAAATAGAGGGGTAGGGGTACAACAATGAGGGACAAGTTTGAGAGCTCAAGCACGGATAGAACTTTCAAACAACTTTCATATACTTGTATCAAAGCTTTGTACTTGTAATCTGAACAATAAAGGAGAATAACATATAAAGTGGACGTAGGCACATTCTGGCCGAACCACTATAAATCTGTGTGTCTTTTACAGTTTAGTTCCTGCTTTTTATATATTTGCATAAATCACCCAGATCACTAAAAACAACATAAAATCAACTAAATCATACGACTTGGAGGTGTTTGCCCATTTTTTGTGCAAACAGAAGGAATTTAAGGCTATCAAAGAAAATCTTTGGAAAAGTGGCCTTAAGATCCGCCAACTTTTCTACTATGGAAACGTCAGGAGAAGTGGCCGACAAAGGTGGTTTGGAGGTAGCAAGAGGATGTTTGCCTGACCGGCACTAACTATATTGTCTGGAGATTGAAGAGCCGGAATATGGCTCATGAGACGTGGTGAAATGAGGACCACGATAAGAAGGCTGCTCTCTACATTGGGCAGGAAAGTAAGATTGTTCGCCCTGTCGAGATCCTTAGGATTGGGATTTGCATTTGGAAGAGGAAGAAGATTCCCTTCAATGATAATTCTTGTCTTGCCCCTCATCTTTTTCCCTGCGCCGAGTAGACTCTGAATCCCGGCTTGATCGGTGGTATGCAAAAGAACTTCTGAGGCGATCGAAGGCTCTTGATTGAGACATTGTGCCTGTAAAGACCGAATGGGAGCATATTAGTAATTATCACACTAAATATCAATAGAAGTGTGTAGTGAAGTGCGTGTGGTTGTGAATGTCCTAGTGGTCCTCGCTACATACCAGTAACGGCAGCTTTGCTCATCGGCATTTTCTCTCTTTTGTTCGAAGGTTTGATGCCTTCGCCACTTCTGGTAGGAGAGTTAAGTTCTTCTATGTTGATGTTTGGAAAGTTATAGAACATGATGTCATCTAGAATTTGAAGATTAGAAAACCCCTTAACGAGCTTTCCAAGTGTTGAGAGGACGATTCCTCCCCAACCGGAGTAATAACAAACTTTGGATCCGAGGCAGTTTTCTTCTACGAAGCCTATAAGGCAACCTCTTCTTTCTCTTTGTAGGTGTTTGGGATTGTCCGGCTTGCGACGGTTCAACCATTGGTACATTTCTGAGGCCTGCATCGACATCCCCCACTTCTCAGCTTGAGAATCCTTAATCTCTCCCTCTTCAGTATCATCCGAAGTCCCCTCAACAGGGGGCACGATGGGGTTGACAGTATCCCTCTTTTGTCCTACAACATTCCTTAATAGTGCCGCACTCCTAGGAAGTCCAATACTACGGCCATCTTCCAATAGCCCATATAAGGATAGCAGTTCATTGGTTACGGGAAATTTGATGCCCCTATCCTCAACGGGAGTAGTGCGGATAGCAGCAACAACTCTAGAAAAACCAGCGCCTTCAGGACGTGGGCGAACACCTGAGAAAACTACGGATGTTAGACGATCTAAAGGAAAAGTTATGACTTGGATGTACGTCCTTCTAACCATCATCTTGCAAACCCAGGAGGGAAATGCGCATAAAACCATTCATGCTTAAATAGTGAGAGTTTATTCCAAGCGCCTATAAGAACTTGACAATTTGACGAAGGCTCAAGGAAGACGTAAGAGGGGCTTCCTGATCATTGTTTGAAGTTATAGATGAATCTTATGTCTTCGAGAGTAAGCAGACGGAATAGAACGTTCATGAACAGCAAGAAGGTTCCTTGAATAAAAGCATAATTATTGGGATGAAGTTGTGCAGGAGCGATCCCAAGATATCTCAACATCTCTCGGACAAAGGAATTGAAGGGCGGTACGCATCCAATCCAACACAAACTTATTACAAGCTGTATACCCTACTGGGCACAAGTAAGGTCTATCTTGTCTTGAGGGAACCAAGATGTCCCCAAACGGAATTCCGTGGATAGAGCATAACCGACAAATAGCAGCTTCACCAATTCGAGAGGCATGTGAATCCACTAGATTATCGAGAAGAATAGCGCCCTCTTCAACATCAAGGGCAGGGCTTATGTCCTCCGTTGGTGTAATACCCCATATTTTTAGTAATATTATTTAGGATATTTAATTAGCTAAATTAAATGAAATAATGTAGAATGATTAATGGACTAAGATTTGTGATTGGAAGTGGTAGCCGTGCAATGTTAATGTGTAAATCAAAACGAGATAACATGAAATAAAATAGACAAAGGATATAAGTAAGGGCAATATAGGAAAAAGGGGCTACCTAATACCCAAAGCCCTTAGCCATGTATCATCACTTTTATTTCATTTACAAAAATCAAAACTAAGTAGAGGCCGGCCACCATTTTCAAGAGTAAGAGAAAGAAAGATAAAGGGGAAGCTTAATCAACATCAAATTCATTTCAAATCTCAACTCTATCATCTCAAGCTATGGTGAATAATGACTACATCTCATTTTCTTAAATGTTTTCGGTTTTAAGTTGAATCCGAAGTGTTTTGCATGATTATGCCATGTTTTTGATGGATTAAATGTTTATGTATACTTGTTGATGATTTATGCTTGTTCATATAGATTTTATGATATGTTTTGATATGAAAACCCAATTAAATGACATCAAAATGCCTTGCGATTTTATATTTATATCAAAAATGATATTTTAGAGACGAATTTCAATTTTAATAATTTTCTGAATTAATGGGGATTTTATATCAATTTTCTAGTAAAGAAAATGATTTATTGGGTTATAAATAATTTGCAGTTAAATTATAAATAATTTAGGTCTGAAATTTATATATGTTAGAAAACATATTAAAAAGGATTTTCTGGAATTTTTATAGAATTTTCCAAAGTGTTTTGATGAATATATAAAATTATTTAAGGTATGGGACTTAAATGTTTTATATATAAATAATAGGATCGAAACATAAGGTTCTGAAGGGGTCAAAACATGCCTTTGTTTTAAAATGAAGTAGCGCCTACTTTGCTTTTGAAGAGTTAGCTTTCGACTGGGTTGACTTTCGACTTGGTCAAATGATTTCAAAGGAATGGTTTTGAATGGGTTGCGCTATTTTGTTTTAAGAAATGCTTTCGAAGGAGTCGAAACCCTTAACTGCTGCTTTTCCTACCTTTCGAAGTCAATGGTTTCGGAAGGTATACTTTGTTTTTAAACTTGGCCACTTCTCCAATGCTTTCGGAAGGGTAGTTTTGACACCATCACTTCTTTGCATAGGAATGCTTTCGAAAGATAGGCTTTCGACTTAAATGGTTTTAATGACCCTTTTGCTCTATTGAAGTATAACCCAAATGATATCGAAGGAGATGGTTTAAAGGGTTTCGAAAGGAGTTTTTCCATATATTTTAAATTGAACCCAAGTGCTTTCGAAAGGTTGTAGTTTATGAAGGTTTTGATGCTTTCGAAAAGTTTTAAAGAAATGTATAGGGCCTGGTATAGGACCACGCCCTATACATCATCTATTAGCTCTAGCTAATTTAGTCCAAAATTCCAGTGTGTAGGGCTTTGTCATAGGTAAGACTAAAATTATGATTACACACAGAAGGGTATATATGTTTGTATACTGATAAGTTATTGGTGAGCACACACAACCTTAGGATTAGGTGACCTAGGAGATGTTAAGTTAGGGACAGACCGTCCAAAAGAGGAGTATTTAACAGATAGTTAAGGACAAACCGTCTAGAAGAGGAGTGTCTAACAGGTGTTAGATTATTTTGATTATATTGTCTGGTAGGCCCGAGTCAGCCAAAGGTTAGTAGTTGGCCAAAAAAAACTATAGTGTTTGGACAGATAGTCCATTCGTTACTTAATATGTATGTTTACATAATAATGCTTTACAGTTTTAACCCGTTTTGGCTGCAGGAATACGATTTGCAAAAGATGTGTTTTAGAAGGATATTTGTGAGGGGAAACCCGTTCTGCTAAGTGGCATCGTCTCACTTAATATCAAATAACCGAGATGTATAGTATTATGCACACCAGGCTTTATGTTTGACTTAAAGTTTATGTTTTTCCCCTTTAACTCTTGGGTACTCAAAATTGATTTGAGTAGACTGGGGGTTGAGGTTTTACAGGTTTTACTAGGTTGACGAATAAAGCTTCTAGAGATGAGCTGGTAGCTGACGGATAGCTATTTAGGAGTTGCTGTTTTGTTTTGTTTCATTCCGCTGTGTTGTGTTTAAGATAGATATGTCTATATAGTACTATGGTCAACCAAGGGGCATCATCAAATGTCGCACTTAACGTATTTATGTAATAATTATATTTTATCTAAACTTAGGAAATGATTATGGGATTATGAAATTTTAATGTGAGACATATGTTTTGAAATGTAATCAGTAAAATGTTGTTATTTGGAAATATGTGATTTTGTTTCATATTCAAATGCTTTCAGTATTATGGATACCATTAGCATAGCCGTATTTAGTCGTTGGAAGTTAATACTATGGATGACTGCATCATCCATAGCTCTTAGCTTTGGGCCTCTAGATAAGGGATGTTACAACTTGGTATCAGAGCATAGATTTATGGAAAACTTTTTTTTGAAGGGATTATGGAAAACTTTAAACTAAAAATGATTTTGAAAACATAATCCTAAGGAATTAGAGTTAAGATCGGGGTATGGGATAACGCTATAGTAACGTACTTGTATTTTTTATATTTATAAGTATATGCTATATCTATATTCTCCTATCTCTCTTGGGTTATTCTTTTGTACATGAGGCTTGAATACATATATGGACGCAAGAAGAGGCATAGTTAATCTAGTAGGGGACAGCACTACCACCAATGGAAATGCCCGACCCAATACGAGGAGGACTCAAGGTCTGGCTCAAGCTGAGAATGTTGGTGTTGGAGTCCCACAAGTGGATATGGGAGCCATGTATCAGTTTTTTGTGAACATGATGCAAGCTGGGATTGCTGCTGGAGTTGTTGGAGGGAATGCAGGAGTAGGAGTTCAGGAAGCTCCAGTTGTCAACGATTATGTTAAGTTGAGTGGAGATTATGCAAAACTTGGAGGGAAGCCATTTATTGCAATTGAGGATGCTATCGAGGTGGAGAACTAGTTGCTACACTGTGAAAGGATTTTTACTGACTTGAGGCTCAACGATGAGCAGAAGAGGAGGCTTGCTTCTAGACAGCTTCAAGAAGCGGCTTTATTTTGGTGAAATGGTGTAACAGCGGGTGTGGATGAGGAGACAATGACATGGGCAGAGTTTAAGAGGAGGTTCCAGAAGAGGTTCATGTCGGTAATGGCGCAGTCTGTTTTGATTCAAAAATTTGCTGAGCTAGAGCACCGAGAGATGACTGTTTTGGAGTATGCCAGTAGGTTTGAAGAATTGGCTAGGTATGGTTATGCCACTATTGATACAGTGATTAAGAGGAATGAAAAGTTCATTAGGGGATTGAATCTAGAATTTGCTAGGGCTACCTTACCGCATATCAGAGATCCCTGGGATATGGTAGTGGAGATGGCGTTAATACATGAAGAGATGCTTGCTTGTTTGGAGAAGAAGGAGAAGGAAGTCGAGGTTGGGCATGGTCAGAAGAGGAGGTTCTTTCACATGAAGGGTGCTCGGAATGGTGGAGCTACGAAGAAAGGGAAGTCTGAAGTGGTTTGTTTTAAGTGCGACAAGAAGGGGCATTTTGCTAATGAGTGTCGTATTGGAAAGGCTAAGGAAGTGATCGGGAAGAAGAATATCAGGTGCTTCAATTGTGATCAGATTGGCCACTATAACAATCAATGCAAAGAGCCCACTAAGGATGAGTAGCGCAAGGTGTATGCATTGGAGCCTCCTACTTCGAAGCTAACAGTGCAGGAAAAAAGGAAAGGCGGTTTTGGGAGATACGCTTCAGATTCATGGTATGTATATTAGCATTCTATTTGATACCAGTGCATCGCATTCTTTTATATCTCGATGTTTGGTATATAAGCTTAACCTAGAACCCACATATTTAGTTACCGCCTTAAGGGTTGCAAATTCGATAGGAGGGTATGCGACACTTGGGATGAAGTGTGACCACTTAGAGTTTGATTTGTTAGGTCATACCTTTGTTTGCTGTTTGCATATGTTTGACTTTGTAAGGTTCAGAATTATATTGGGCATGGATTGGTTAAGTAAGTATGATGCTAGGACATTTTGCCACGATAGGAAAATATCACTTAGACACCTTGATTGTAGTGATCGGATTTTATGTACCGTAGAAAGCCCTAGCTGTGAGGCGAATGCTTTGTTGGGAGTTATGGAGTTAGAAGATGAGTTGAATCGAGTTTTCATGGTTAGATAATTCGTAGATGTCTTCGAGCCGGTAGTAGGATTGCCACCGAAACAAGCCATTGAGTTTCGAATAGATTTGGTGCCTGGAGTAGAACCGGTAAGTAGGCCGCCAAGCAGGATGACACCTACAGAAATGAGGGAGTTGAAGGTGCAGTTGGTAGATTTGGAAAGCAAGAATTTTATTAGACCTAGTAGTTCACCTTGGGGAGTAGCCACAGTGTTTGCTAAGAAGCTGGACGTATCGTTAAGGTTATGTATCGATTATCGTAAGTTGAATGAGAAGACGCTAAAGAATCGATATATGTTGCCTAGAATTGATGATTTGTTCGACCAGTTGAGTGGAGCCAAGATATTTTCTCAGTTGGATTTGGCTACAGGTTTCCATCAGCTTAGAGTAGCAGAAGATAGCATACCTTTGACAGCGTTTAGGACCAGAAATGGATCGTACGAATGGTTAGTTATGCCGTTCGGACTAACTAATGCACCGGCATTCTTTGTAGACTTAATGAACCAAATTTTCAGAGAGCACTTGGATAGATTCATGTTGGTGTTCATAGATGATATTTTGAGATACTCTAAGGATGAGAAAGAGCATGAAGTTCATCTTAGAGTGGTTCTTGAGACTTTGAGAGAACATCAACTAAAGGTGAAGTTTTCGAAGTGTCATTTCTGGAAGAAGGAAGTGAAGTTTCTTGGTCATGTGGTTTCGGAGAAGAGGTTGTCAGTCGATCCAACTAAGATCGAAGTAGTGAATAGTTGGAAGAGACCAGAAACAATGACCGAGATAAGAAGTTTTCTTGGATTGGAGGGGTATTATCGAAGGTTCATTAATGATTTTTCGCAGATAGCAGCGCCGATAACCAAGCTAACATGAAAGGATGTGAAGTTTGTCTGGACAGATAAGTGTGAGGAAGCATTCCAGAGCTTGAAACACTTATTGACCCATGCACTTGTATTAGTTGTTCTGGAGGGGAATCAAGCTTTGGTAGTTTATACAGATGCGTATGGAACTGGATTAGGAGTCGTGTTAATGCAGAAAGGCAAAGTGATTGCCTATTCCTCTAGATAGCATAGACCGCATGAGGTTAGATACCCGACTCATGACTTGGAGTTAGCTGCAGTTATTTTTGCTTTGAAGGTGTGGAGACATTACCTTTTGGGAGAAAAGTTTGAGCTTTATACGGATCATAAGTCATTGAATTATTTGTTCTCTCGAAAGGAGCTGGATAGTAGAGGTGGCTAGAGTTTTTAGCTGCTTATTACTTTGGAATTGAGTACACACCGGGGAAAGGCAACAAGGTTGCAGATGCGCTTAGTAGGAAGCATCAGAATGCAGTTGTAATCAGATATTGAAGACAATGTGATGTTGGAAGTGTGATTAAGCCCGATATGGTTTATTTATTAATACATTACTTCGGCAGCCCATTTAGTTTGCTCAGCCTAATTTACCTCGTGTAACAGATCTGTTTATTTTATTACCTAAATTACATTCATGAATATAAGTATGTAATCTTGAGATATGGAATAATATGAATAATAATGGTGACTGATTTCTTTCTCTTCTGCTTTGTTTCTTTCTAATACAAATAACATGGTATCAAAGCTTTAAAATCTTCGATCTAGGGATTAAATCTAAGAGTGAAAAATTTAGGGATTCTGTTGTCAATCGGAATACGTGTTCTTCTATCAAATCCAGGAATCATGACAGAGAAAGTTGTAGATGTTGTATCGATGATGCCTAAAATCACAGATCGCAAATTGAATGGATCTAACTATCTAGATTGGAGTAAAACAATTCGTCTCTATCTTCGAAGCATGGACAAAAATAATCATCTGAGTGATCAACCACCTAAATTTGATTCTAAAGACCAAGAAGATCAAAATTGGATTAGAGATGATGCTCGCCTGTTTTTACAAATACAAAACTCGGTGGATGATGAAGTAATTGGCTTGATTAATCATTGTGAAATGGTGAAGGAGTTAATGGAATATTTGGAGTTTTTATATTCAGGAAAAGGAAATTTGATAAAAATGTATGATGTTTGTAATTCTTTCTATCGAGCTAAAAAAGATCAAAATCTTACAAATTATTTCATGTCATTTAAACGAACTTATGAAGAGTTTAATCTTCTTTTGCCAATGAGCACTGATATACAGATACAACAGCAACAACGTGAGCAAATGACAGTGATGAGTTTTCTAGCTGGATTGTCACCTAAATTTGAAACTGCAAAAGCTCAGATATTAGCTACTCCATATGTAACATCACTACAAGAAGTGTTTAGTTGTATTCTTCGCACTGAAACCGAATCTGTTGCACCTACATCACATGATAGTGCACTAATGAGTAACAAAGACAACTATGCACCATATAATACTGATCAGAGAATTGAAACATGGAGACCAAATGCACAAGCACATGCACAAACTCATGCACAAGCCTGGAGATCACCTGCTAATGCACAACCATGGAGACCACCCTCACCAGCCTGGAGACCACAAAGACCTGCTTGGAGACCACCATCAAATCCAAATAAAGTTTGCAAGTATTGCAAAAAGACAGGACATGTGGTATCTGAATGTAGGAACCTACAATACAAAACTCAACAAAATAATATAAATTCAGGCACTAAAACTGTTCTCATGACTTCAGAAGAATATGACAAGTACTTAAGCTTCCAAAATTCTCTTCACAACACTGCATCTGAACCTTCATCATCCTCTGTCACTACAATTGCAAACACTGGCAAATCAACACACAAATGGATAATTGATTCTGGGGCAACTGATCACATGGAAGGTAACAGTGAGTTATTTACAATTCTAACAAGTAATAAGGCATCCTATACCGTCACAGTAGCAGATGGATCCCAGTCATCAGTTCATGGAATAGGAAAAGTTATGGCTAACTCATCTCTACCACTAAATTATGTTTTATATCTTCCTTCATTATCATTCAATTTATTATCCATAAGTAAGATTACTCATAACCTCAACTGTAGTGTTACTTTCTATCCAAGTCATTGTGTATTCCAGGATCTTACGACGAATCAGACTATTGGTAGAGGGAGTGAGTCCGGTGGCCTATATACGCTTGATATCTCTCCAGCAAACAATATTGTATGCTCAGCTATAAATTCTGCCTTCAAAGCTCACTGTCAATTAGGCCATCCATCTCTCTCACTCTTCAAGCAACTCTGCCCTCAATTTAGCTCTTTGTCTACAATAAATTGTGAATCATGCCAGTATGCCAAGCATCATCGTATCAGCTCTTACCCTAGAATAAATAAACGTGCAAGTAAGCCATTTGAATTAGTACACTCAGATATTTGGGACCATCATCAAGTCCATCTAAACCTGGTTTTAGATATTTTGTAACTTTTGTTGATGATTACTCACGTGTAACATAGCTGTTTCTAATGAAATCTCATTCTGAATTGTTTTCTATATTTTGTAAATTTCATGCTGAAATCAAAACACAGTTCAACACATCTATGCAAACTTTACGAAGTGATAATGCCAAGGAATATGTGTCCACTGAATTTAATACCTATCTTGCTCAAAATGGTTTCCTCCATGAAACCTCATGTGTAGACACTCCATCTCAAAATGGAGTTGCTGAAAGAAAAAACCGACACTTGTTAGGAACTACTCGAGCATTATTGTTTCAAATGAATGTCCCAAAAATGTTTTGGGCAGACGTTGTCTCCACATCATGCTTCCTCATCAATAGGATGCCATCAACAGTGCTCAACAATAAGATTCCCTTACCAGGTATTACATCCTAACAAACAATTATATCCTGTCAAGCCTAAGATCTTTGGTTGTACTTGCTTTGTTAGGAATGTCAACCAACAGTTGAGTAAACTTGACCGTAAATCCTTAAAATGTATATTTGTTGGATACTCTCCACTTCAAAAAGGATATAGATGCTTTTGTCCAAGTTTACAGAAATATGTTGTTTCAATTGATGTTAATTTTATGGAAGAAGAACCATTTTATCAGTCTACTAATCATTCTACATACCCAAGTATACAAGAAGACAATGAAGAATTTCTTGTTTACTCTACCATACCCAGTGACACAAACACTGTCCACCAAGCAGATGACACAAACACTGTCCACCAAACTGCTGAAACTGATCCAAGTCTTGAGTTACCCATTGCACTTCGAAAAGGAAAAAGGCAATGTACCTACCCTATCTCATCTTTTGTATCCTATAGCAGACTGTCCCCTTCTTCACATACTTTAGTTTCTTCTTTAGACTCTATTACACTCCCTAAAACTGTTAATGAAGCTCTGGCTTGACCAAAGTGGTGTGAAGCAATGAAAGAAGAAATGAATGCCTCAGAACAAAGTGGTACATGGGATCTAGTTCAACTGCCACCAAATAAAAAAGAAATAGGATGCAAGTGGGTCTTCTCTATCAAGATGAATGCAGATGGAACTGTTTCAAGATTGAAAGCTCGACTGGTTGCTAAAGGCTATGCTCAGACCTATGGCATAGATTATTCTGAGACTTTTTCACCTGTTGCTAAAATGATTTCTATTAGGCTCTTTATCTCTCTAGCAGCAATATTTAACTGGAAGCTTCATCAACTTGACATCAAAAATGCATTTTTACATGGTGATCTCTTTGAGGAGGTGTACATGGAGCAACCACCTGGCTTTGTTGCTCAGGGGGAGATCAGCCATGTGTGTCTCCTCAAGAAAACTTTATATGGCTTGAAGCAAAGTCCAAGAGCCTGGTTTGGTAAGTTTAGCATGGCAATTAAGAAATTTGGTATAATCAGGAGTAAATCTGATCACTCAGTTTTCTACAGAAACAATGATAAAGGGATAATACTGTTAGTAGTATATGTTGATGATATAGTGATCACTGGGAGTGATGAGACTGGTATTCTTGCCCTAAAACAATTTATTCAATCACAATTTCATACCAAGGACTTAGGGGAACTCAAATACTTTCTAGGTATTGAAATTATAAGAAATGGCAAGGAGATATCTCTGAATCAAAGGAAATACACACTTGACCTTTTAAGGGAAACTAGAAAGTTTGCAGCAAAACCTTGCAACACTCCTATGGTACCTAACTACAATTTGAGTGGAGATGGAGAATTGTTTAACAATCCAGAAAGGTATAGAAGATTGGTAGGGAAGCTCAATTATCTAACTGTTACAAGACCTGACATTGCATACTCAGTTAGTGTCATCAGCCAGTTCATGGCATCACCTACAACTCATCACTGGGCAGCACTTGAACAAATCCTATGCTATTTAAAAGGTACAGTTGGACAAGGACTGGTTTATGCAAATCATGTTCATATGAATATAGAAAGTTTCTCTGATGCTGACTGGACAGGCTCTAAAGTGGATAGGAGATCAACTTCTGGATACTATGTGTTTGTTGGAGGAAATCTGGTAGCATGGAAGAGCAAGAAGCAAACAGTTGTCTCTCGATCAAGTGCGGAATCTGAATATAGGGCAATGGCAAACAGTGTGTGTGAAATCATGTGGATAAAACACTTAATGACTGAGTTTAGGTTAAAACTGAGTTTGCCAGCAAGGTTGTGGTGTGATAACCAAGCAACAATCCACATGGCATCCAACCCTGTATTCCATAAGAGAACTAAACACATAGAAGTGGATTGTCATTTTATTAGAGAAAAGATTCAACAAGGAGTGATTGAAACAAAGTTTGTAAGGACTGGAGAGCAGCTAGCAGATATATTCACTAAAGCTTTGAATGGGAATCGAGTTGAGTATTTATGTAGCAAGTTGGGAATGAAGAACATATATTCTCTAACTTGAGGGGGAGTGTAATCAGATATTGAAGACAAGGTGATGATGGAAGTGTGATAAAGCCCGATATAGTTTATTTATTAATACATTACTTCGGCAGCCCATTTAGTTTGCTCAGCCCAATTTACCTCGTGTAACAGATCTGTTTAGTTTATTACCTAAATTACATTCATGAATATATAAGTATGTAATCTTGAGATAAGGAATAATATGAATAATAATGGCGACTAATTTCTTTCTCTTCTGCTTTGTTTCTTTCTAATACAAATAACAGCAGTGTTGGCTATAATAGCAGAATGGAAAGACTTGGAAGCGTTGTCGACTTGCAGAGTAAAGTTGAGATCCGAGGTTGGGTCTAGTGGGGAATTTTCTATGTTATCTTGTTTAGAAGCCCGACCGGTATTGATTGAGAAGATTGCTTCTAAACAGGAAGAGAATCCAGTGTTGGATGAAAGGATCAGGAAGTTAAGGGATGGAACAGAGAGCGATGATTTGAAGGATTTCAGTCTTGACCAAAGTGGGTGGTTGAGAAAGAAGGGTAGATTATGTGTTGATGTGGGAGACATAAAGAATGAAGTTTTGGAGGAATACCATCGTTCAAAGTTCACTATTCATCTAGGAGGAATGAAGATGTATCGGGATATGAAGAGAAGTTTCTTCTGGGAAGGAATGAAGAGGGATTTAGGCTTATGGGTGAAACGGTGTTTGAACTGTCAGCAGGTGAAAGCCGAGCATCAGAAGCCAAGTGGGTTGCTTCAGCCATTGGATATTCCAGTATGGAAGTGGGATTCTATTTCTATGGATTTCATAGATGGGTTGTGGAGATCTAATAGAGGAAATGAAAGTATATGGGTCATAGTGGACAGATTGACCAAGAGTGCCATTTCATTCCCGTTAAGTCAAATAGGATGGCACCTATATTGGCTAAATTATTTATAAAGAATGTGGTTAGGCTGCATGGAATTCCTAGTAGTATTGTTAGTGATAGAGATTCCTTACTCACTAGCGAGTTCTAGAAGAGTCTACAGGAGAGTTTAGAAACCAAGCTCGAAATGAGTATCGCTTACCATCCGCAGATAGATGGGAAAACAGAAAGATTAACAGGATCTTAGAAGACCTGTTAAGAGCTTGTGTATTAGACTTCGGGGGACCATGGGAAGACCATCTACACCTAGTTGAGTTTTCATATAACAATAGTTATCAGACTAGTATAGGGATGGCACCGTTTGAAGCTTTGTATGGAAGACCATGAAAATCTCCCGTATGTTGGTTAGAGACCGGAGATAGATTAGTCCCTGGTCCCGATTTGGTAAGAGAAGCTGCAGAGAAGATTGAGCTGATAAGGACAAGAATAAAGGAAGCTCGGTCTAGGCAGAAGAGCTATGTAGATAGAAGATGGAAAGATTTAGAGTTCTCTGTTGGAGATCATGTTTTAGTCAAAGTATCACCGATGAAAGGTGTTATCGGGTTCGGGAAAACAGGGAAGTTAGCACTGAGATTCGTAGGACAGTTTCCTATTTTAGAGAGGATCGGGAAACTCGCGTACAGAGTAGAGTTACCGAGTATTTTGGCAGGAGCCCATGAAGTTTTCTATGTATCTCATCTGAGGAAGTGCGTTAAGAATCCAAAACTACTATAGCACCGACTGAAAACACCGAAGTGTGTTAAGAATTCAAACCTGCTTCTTTTACCAAATCAGGACCAAGGATCAATCTATCTCCGGTCTCTAACCAACATATGGGAGATTTGCATGGTCTTCCATACAAAGCTTCAAACGGTGCCATTCCTATACTAGTCTGATAACTATTGTTATATGAAAACTCAACTAGGTGTAGATGATCTTCCCATGGTCTTCCGAAGTCTAATACACAAGCTCTTAACAGGTCTTCTAAGATCCTGTTAACTCTTTTTGTTTGCCCATCTATCTGTGGATGGTAAGCGGTACTCATTTCGAGCTTGGTTCCTAAACTCTCCTGTAGACTCTTCTAGAACTCGCTAGTGAATAAAGAATCTCTATCACTAACAATACTACTAGGAATTCCGTGTAGTCTAACCACATTCTTCATAAATAACTTAGCCAATACAGTTGCCGTCCTATTTGACTTAACGGAAATGAAATGGGCACTCTTGGTCAATCTGTCCACTATGACCCATATACTTTCATTTCCTCTATTAGATCTCGGCAACCCATCTATGAAATCCATAAAAATAGAATCCCATTTCCAAATCGGAGTATCCAATGGCTGAAGCAACCCACTTGGCTTCTGACGCTCGACTTTCACCTGCTGACAGTTCAAACACTATTTCACCCATAAGCCAACATCCCTCTTCATTCCTTCCCAAAAGAAACTTCTTTTCATATCTTGATACATCTTCATTCCTCCTGGATGAATAGTGAACTTCGAACGATGGCATTCCTCCAAAACTTCCTTCCTTATGTCTCCCACATCTGGAACACATAATCTACCCTTCTTTCTCAACCATCCACTTTGGTCAAGACTGAAATCCTTCAAGTCATCATTCTCCATTCCATCCTTTAATTTCCTGATCCTTTCAGCTAACACTGGATCTTCTTCTTGTTTAGAAGCAATCTTCTCAATCAATACCGGTCGGACTTCTAAACAAGATAACATAGCAGATCCTCCACTAGACCCAGCCTCGGATCTTCACTGCACTCTACAAGCTGACAATGCTTCCAAGCCTTTCCATTCTGCTATCATAGCTAACACTGCATTTTGATGCTTCCTACTAAGCGCATCTGCAACCTTGTTGCCTTTCCCTGGTGAGTACTCTATTCCAAAATCATAAGCAGCTAAAAACTCTAACCACCTCTGTTGTCTCATGTTCAGCTCCTTCTGATAGAACAAGTACTTCAATGACTTATGAACCATATAAAGCTCGAACCTCTCTATCAAAAGGTAATGCCTCCACACCTTCAATGCAAATATCACTGCAGCTAACTCCAAGTCTTGGGTCGGGTATCTAATCGCATACGGTCTAAGCTATCTAGAAGCATATGCAATCACTTTGCCTTTCTGCATTAACACTGCCCCTTATCTAGTTCCACACGCATCTGTATAAACTACCAAGTCCTGATTCCCTTCCAGAACCACTAATACAGGTGCATGGGTCAACAAGTGTTTCAGGCTCTGGAACGCTTCCTCACACTTATCGGTCCACACAAACTTCACATCCTTTCGCGTAAGCTTGGTCATTGGTGCTGTTATCCATGAAAAATCTTTAATGAACCTCCGATAATATCTAGCTAACCCAAGAAAACTTCTAATCTCAGTCATCGTCTCCTGTCTCTTCCAATTGTTAACAGCTTCGATCTTATCTGGATCGACTTACAGCCCTTTCTTCGAAACCACGTTACTAAGAAATTTCACTTCCTTTTTCGACAAATGGCACTTCAAAAACTTTTCCATTTGCTGATGCTGCCTCAGCTTCTCGAGCACAACTCTAAGATGAACTTCATGCTCCTTCTCATCCTTAGAGTATATCAGAATATCATCTATGAAAACCAACACGAACCTATCCAAGTGTTTTCGGAAAAATCCGATTCATCAAATCCACAAAGAATGTCGGCGCATTAGTGAGTCCGAACGACATAACTAACCATTCGTATGACCCATACCTTGTTCTTAACGCCGTCAAAGGTATACTATCTTCCACCACTCTAAGCTGATGAAAACCTGTCGCCGAATCCAACTAAGAATATCTTGGCTCCACTTAACTGATCAAACAAATCATCAATCCTAGGCAACAGATTTCGATTCTTTTTCGTTCTCTCATTCAACCTACGATAATCGATACATAGCCTTAACAATCTATTCGACTTCTTAGCGAATACTACGACTGCTCCCTAAGGTGAACTACTCGGTTTGATAAAACTCTTGCCTTCCAAATCTACCAACTGAGCATTTAACACCCTCATTTCTGTAGGTGTCATCCTGCTTGGCTGCCTACTCACCGGTTCTGCTCCAGGCACCAAATCTATCTAAAACTCAATGGCTCGTTTCGATGGAAATCCTACTACTGGTTCGAAAACATCTTCGAATTCTCTAACCACGAAAACGCGGTTCAGCTCATCCTCTAACTCCAAAACACCTAACAAAGCATTCATCTCACAGCTAGGGTTTTCTATGGTATAAACTATCTGATTAGTACAGTCCAGGTGTCTAAGTGATATTTTCCTATCTTGGCAAAATATCCTAGCATCATATTCACTTAACCAATCCATACCCAATATAATTCTGAACCCTACAAAGTCAAATATATGCAAACTGCAAACAAAGATGTAACTTAGCAAGTCCAACTCTAAGTGGTCACACTTCATCCCAGGTGCCGCATACCCTCCTATCGGATTTGCAACTTTTAAGGAAGTAACTAAATATGGGTTCTAGGTTAAGTTTATCTACCAAACATTATGATATAAAAGAATGCGATGCACCAATATCAAATAAAATGCTAATAGACATATCATGGATCTGAAGCGTACCTCCCAAAACTGCCTTTCCTTTCTCCTGCACTGTCGGCTTTGAAGTAGCAGGTTCCAATGCAAATACTTGGCCTTTTTCTCCTTTAGCTGGCTCTTTGCACTGGTTCTTGTAGTGCCCAATTTGATCACAGTTGAAACATCTAACTCCTTTCTTCTCAGCAGCCTTCTTTCCTTTGCATGTCCAGCACTCATGAGCATAATGGCCTTTCTTATCACACTTGTAACAGACCACTTCGGACATTCCTTTCTTCGCTGCTCCACCTTTCTGAGCTCCTTTCTAATGAAAGAACTTTCTCTTCTGACCTTGCCCAATCTGGACCTCCTTCTCCTTCTTCTTCTCCAAATAAGCAAGCATCTCTTTGTGTCTCAACGCCATCTCCACTACCACATCACGGGGATCTCTGATATGCAGTAAGGTAGCCCTAGCCAACTCAGGCTTCAACCCTCGAATAAACTTTTCATTCCTTTTCATCACTGTATCAACAATGTCATACCCATATCTTGCCAACTCTTAGAACCTGCTAGCATACTCCAAAACAGACATTTCTCCTTGTTCTAACTCGGCAAACTTTCTGATCAAAACAGACTGTGTCATTACCGGCATGAACCTCTCTTGGAATCTTCTCCTAAACTCTGCACATGTCATTGTCTCCTCATCCACACCAGAAGTTACACTATTCCACCAAAATAAAGCCGCTACTTGAAGCTGTCTAGAAGCAAGCCTCCTCTTCTGCTCATCATTGAGCCCTAAGTCAGCAAAAATCCTTTCACAGTGCAGCAACCAATTCTCCACCTCTATAGCATCCCCAGTTCCAATAAACGGCTTCCCTCCAAGCCTAGCATAGTCTCTACTCAAGTTAGCATAATGATTAACCACTGAACCTTCCTGAACTCCTCCTCCAGCATTTCCTCCAACAACCCCAGCGGCAAACCCATCTTGCATCATGTTTATGAAAAACTGGTAAATAACCCCCATATCTACTTGTGGGACTCCAGCACAAACATTCTTAGCTTGAGCCTGACATTGAGTCCTCCTTGTATTAGGTCGGGCATTTCCATTGGTGGTTGTATTGTCCCCTCCTAGGTAAACTCTACCTCTTCTAGCGTTCATATCTGTATTCAAGCCTCATGAGATATAGAAGAATATCCTAAATAGATATAGGAAAATAGAGATATAGCGTATACTTATATATATCAAATACAAGTACGTCACTATAGCGTTATCCCATATCCCGATCTTAACTCTAATTTCTAAGGATTTGTTTTCAAAAAATCATTTTAGTTAAAGTATTTCATAAACCTATGCTCCGATACCAAGTTGTAATATCCCCTATCTAGAGGCCCAAAGCTAAACGATACAGATGCTGCAGTCATCCATATTATTAACTTCCGACGACTAAATACGGCTATGTTAATGGTAACCATAATATTAAAAGCATTTGAATATGAAACAAAATCACAGGTTTCAAAAAAACATCTTTTTACTTTACATTTCCAAAACACATGTTTCACATTCAAATTACATAATCCCATAATCGTTTCCCCGGGTTCAAATAAAATATAATTATTACATAAATACGCCAAGAGTGACATATGATGATGCCCCCTTAGTTGACTAGAGTTCTATATAGACATATCTATCTTAAATACAACACAGCGGAATAAAATAAAAAAAACCAGCAACTCCTAAATAGCTATCCGTCAGCCACCTGCTCGTCTTCGGAAGCTTTATTCGTTAACCTACTAAAACCTGTAAAACCTTAACCCTTAGCCTACCCAAATCAATTTTGAGCACCTGAGAGTTTAAGGGGAAAACATAAACTTCGAGTCAGACATAAAGCCTGGTGTGAATAATACTATACATCTCGAATATACGATATTAAGTGAGACCATGCCGCTTAATGGAACGGGTTTCCCCTCACTAATATCATTTTAAAACATATCTTTTGCAAATCATAATCTTGCAACCAAAACTGGTTAAAACTGTAAAGCATTATTATGTAAACATACATATCAGGTAACAAATGGACTATCTGTCTGAGCATTATAGTTTTGTTTGGCTAACTACTAACCTTTGGCTGACTCGGGCCTACCAGAAAATATAACAAAATAATCTAACATCTATTATATACACCTCTTCTGGACGGTCTGTCCTTAACTATCTATTAAATACTTCTCTTTTGGATGGTTTGTCCTTAACTTAACATCTCCCAAGGTCACCTGATCCTAATAGTTTTGTGGGCTCACCAATAACCTATCTATATACAAACATATATTCCTTTCTGTGTGTAATCATAATTTTAGTCTTACCTGTGACAAATCCCTACACATTGGAATTTTGGACTAAATTAGCTGGGGCCAATAGCTAATGTATAGGGTGTGACCCTATACCAGTCCCATCTGGTATTCTAATATCTAAGTCATTTTACTTAGGGATACCTTCCCAAAATTTTCCTTGAAAATCTTTTCAAACTGATTTAAACCTTTAAATCAAACTTAAACAAGGAAAATATATAATCTTTTTGCTTTACTCAAAATTACCATGCTATGTTATATATACTTTACTCAAACCTTTGTTAATGAAAACATTTAACTTTTGAAAGTACCCCTTTCGAATCCATTGAAAGCACCTCTTTCAAAACCAAGTAAAACCCTTTATTCAACCTAGGCCGAAAGGTCAAACCTTCCTTTCGAAACCAACCATAGAAACCTTTCGAAACATTAAAACCCTTCCTTTCGAAAGCTTTAAAACCTTAGACATCTTTCTTTTAAAACACTTTAAAATTTTCTTTCAAAAACATTGGAAAAATCTTTCCTCTTAGACCTTTCGAAACCACTGGAAAACCTTCCTTCAAAACCTTTCGAAATCATTGGGGAACCACCCCTACGAAACATTTCTTTAAAACTTTCGAAAGCATTGGGAAAGCACTCCTTCGAAACCATTATTTAAAACCTTTCGAAAGCATTAAACCTTTTTAAACAGCAAACCTTTTGAAAGCATTTGGGTTCAATTTAAAACATGTGGAACACATCTTTCGAAACCATTCAAAAATTTACCCCTTCGAAACCTTTGAAAACTATTTCAGTCGAAAACATTTGGATTATGCCTTCAAGTAGAGCAAAAGGATATGAAACCCATTAAAGTTGAAAGCATTCCTTTCGAAAGCTATTCTTAAGTGAGGAAGTGATGGTGTCGAAACTATACTTCCGAAAGCATTGGAGAAGTAGCCAAGTTTGAAAACAAAGTATACCTTCTGAAACCATTGACTTCAAAAGGTAAGAAAAGCGGCAGCTAAAGAGCTTCGACCTAGTCGAAAGCCTATATTTAAAAACAAAGGCGCAACCTCCTTAAAACCATTTCTTTAAACCATTTAACCCAGTCGGAAGCCAACCAAGTCGAAATCAACATAGTCGAAAGCAAAGCAGGCACATTTTTCACTTTAAAACAAAGTAGCGCTTCGACCCTTCGGAACCCCTGGGTTTCGACCTCATACTTTCCACCTTCTTTCCAATTCGCTACGCACCAAGTCTTTGATGCCATGCGCATTGGTTTCGATAGTGATTGAGGGGAAGGGACTAAGTCGAAAGCCATCTGTGTCGGAAGCAAGGTGCCGAAAGTGGTGAAATAGGCTAAAAACAAGTAAATTTTGTCTTTAACTAAAAAGAGAAATAATTTTTGACTAACCTGCTATGTTTGTCAAAATCTTATTGGTTGCTAATTTTTCCTTTCTAAAAGCACTGCCATAATTTCATAAATAAGAATTTAATTTATTTACAAAATACCCCTTCTCCTTTTATAAATATATAAAACATTTAAGTCTCATACCTTAAATAATTTTATATATTCATCAAAATGCTTTGGAAAATTCTACAAAAATTCCAGAAAATCCTTTTTAATATTTTTTCTAACATATATAAATTTCAAACTCAAATAAATTATTATTTAGCCGTAAATAATTTATAACCTAAATACTCATTTTCTACACTAGAAAATTTATATAAAATCCACAATAATTCAGAAAATTATGAAAATTTAAAACCGTCTCTAAAATATCATTTTTGGTCTAAATCTAAATTTGCAAGGCATTTGGATGTCCTTAAATAGGGTTTTCACATCAAAACATATCATAAAAATCTATATGAATAAGCATAAATCATCAACAAGCATATATACACATTTAATCCTTCAAAAACATGGCATAAACTTGCAAAACACTTCGGATTAAACCGAAAAAAATTAAAAGAATGAGATGTTGTCATTATTCACCTTAGCTTTGTGATTAAGGATGTGAGATTTGATCTTGATTAATTGATTTGATTCTTCTCTTGAATCCTAGCTCTATCTTCTCTTAAGATTGCTAATGGTGGTCGGCCTTAGAAGTGTTTTTTTTGAGAAAATATGAAATGAACGTGTGTTTTGGTTTCCTAAGGGTTTAGGGTATAAGTATAATCATTTTCCTATTTTTCCCTCCCTTATTTCCTAACACCTTAATTCTTTGGTTCATTGTTTATTCATTAACATGGCACGGCTACCCCTTAATTAAATCATAAATCTCAATCCATTAATCAATCCCACATTATTTAATTTAATTTAACTAATTAAATTTCCTAAATAATGTCACTAAAAATATGGGGTGTTATAGCTAGCTCCAAGTCATGCACTGGGTATCTCTTCTCATGGTCCTTCAGTTGCCTGCTATCATAAGTTACCGCTCTTCTTTCATGCATAAGAACTGCTCCTAATCTCATGCCACATGCATCTGTAAAAACCGTAAAAGGCTTTGGTCTATTGAGGTTGACAAATACTAGTGCACTTGTAAATAGTTCCTTTAGTTTTCCAAACGCTTCCATACATTTTTCATCCCAAGCGAAGACTAAATTCTTTTTGGTCAAACAGGTTAGAGGAACTGCTATCTTTGCAAAACCCTTTATGAATTTCCTGTAATAACATGCTAACACTAGAAAACATCTAACCTCTTTGGCATTCTTTAGAGTCTTCCAATTTTTAATAGCTTCCATTTTTACGGGGTCCACTGTTGTAACGACCCTACAGACCCTAATTTTGATTAACATTATTTAGGATATTTAATTAGGTAAATTAAATGAAATAATGTAAATGGTTGAGAGATTCAGATTTGTACAATCTAAGAGGTAGCCATGCCTAGTTAAGTAATAAACTAAAGGGGATCAAAATGGAATATAAAAGGAGAAATTGATAAAGGTAAAATAGGAATGATTCATATTCATATACCATAAGCCTTCATACCATTTCATTTTACACGTTCAAAAATTAAAATCTAAACAAAAGGCCGACCACTAGTAAAGGGAAGTAAAGGGAAGATAAGTAAGAATTAAGAGGTAGAGCTTAATCAAATTCAATCCAAGATCAAATCTCAACTCCTAAACAACAAAGCTAAGGTGAATAATAATTACATCTCATATTTTTTATGTTTCAGTTTCTAGAATCAGATCTAAATGTTTTTGGAAGTATATTGCCATGATTTGAATGATGTTTAGATATATACATGCTTGTTGATGAATTATGCTTAATCATATTGATTTTATGACGTGTTTTGAATTGAAAACCTATCAAATGGCATCCAAATGCCTTGCAAATTTAATATATGGTCAAAATTTTGGTATTTTAGAGATGGGTTTCAAGTTTTAAATTTTTTTGAATTAACATGAATTTATTATTAATTTTCTAGTGAATAAAATGGATATTTGGGTTTAAAATTAATTACGGCAATTATATATATGCTTTGGGTTAGAAATTTAAATATGTTAGATAACATATTAAAAAAAATTTATGAGAATTTTTATAGAATTTTCCTAAGTGTTTCAATAAATATATAAAATAATTTAAGGTATGGAACTTAAATGTTTTATATGTTTATAAAAGGAGAAGGGGCTATTTGCAAATGATTTAAAACGTTAATCTCTGAAATTCGGCAGCACCTTTCAGAAAAGCTTTTGAAGAGTTAAGGCAACCAATTATAAGATGACAAATAAGCAGGTTAGTTGAAAAGAATTACCTTTTTAAGTTAAAAATTAGATTTTATAAGGTTCTGATGCTTCACCATCTTCGGCAGCCACCTTTCGACTTAGTACCTCTGCCCCCAACCTGATTGAAACCAATGCACATGGTATTAAAGACTTGGTACTTAGTGAATTGGACATAGGCGATAGGTATAGGGTCGAAACAAGGGATTCCGAAGGGGTCGAAGCCATGTTTGGTTTTCTAAAGAAAATGCACCTACTTTGCTTTCGATTAAGATAGCTTTCGACATGGTCAGCTGTCGACTTGGTCAAATTGTTTAAAGAAAGAGGCTTTTGAAATAGGTTGCACCTTCATTTTAAAGTAAATGTTGTTGATAGGGTCAAAAACCTTGTTGCCGCCTTTTCCTTTCGACCCAGATTGGCTTCGAAAGGGTCCCTTTGTTTTAAAAATTAGAGCCGCTTCTCCACTGCTTTCGAAGGGATAGATTTTGACACCATCCACTTCTTTACTTAGGAAATTACTTTCGAAAGAGTTGCTTTCAACTTAATTGTTTTAAGCCCCTTTTTGATATTTTGAAAGTTAAACCCAATGGTTTCGAAAGGAATGGTTTTGAAAGGTTATTCCACATGTTTTACTTGAACCTAAATGCTTTCGAAAGGTTTGACGAATTTAATGCTTTCGAAAGGTTTAAGAGAAATGTTACGTAGGGGTGGTTCCCCAATGTTTTTGAAACGTTATAATCGGAAGGTTTCCAAAGGTTTTCGAAAGGCATATGTAAAGTGTTTTGAAAAGAGGATGTTTCAGGTTTTAAAAGGCCTTCGAAAGAGAGGTTTTGAATGTTTTAGAAAGGACTACATAAATGCTTTCGAAAGGTATGTTTTGGCCTTTCGGCCTATGGTTAGAAAGTAAAGTAATTTACTTGTATCGAAAGGGGTACTTTCAATGGTTTCGAAATATATTGTTTAAAGGTTCAAACAAAGGTTTCGAATGTCTTCATCAACAATATTTTGGGTAAAGCATATATCATGGAAAAGAGATTTGAGTAAAGAAAATAGTATATTTTCCTTTTATAAGTATGATTTAAAGGGTTAAATCATTTTGAAAAGGTTTTCAAGGAAAATTTGAAGGGTGGTTAACCCTAAGTAAAAGGACTCGGATATTTGTATAACAGATGGGACTGGTATAGGGTCACGCCCTATACATTAGCTATTAGCCCCTAGCTAGTCCAAAATTCCAGTGTGTAGGACTTAGTCGCTAGTAAGACTTAAATGATGGTTACACACAGAAAGGAATATATATATATATATACAGAGAAGAAGGATAGGTTATTGGTAAGCCTAAAAAACCATTAGGATCAGGTGATCCTTGGAGAAGTAAGTTAAGGACAGACTGTCCAGAAGTATGTCTAACTGTTGTTAGATAATTTGTTTAGTTTGTCTAATAGTCCCGAGTCAACCAAAGGTTAGTAGTTAGCCAAATAAAAATACATAGTTTAGGACAGATGGTCCATTTATTACCTGTTTTTGAGCATATGTGATATTTGCTATTATTGATATATCAGTTTGATTAACCAGTTTGGTTGTAGGGTTTTGATTTGCAAAAAGATACATTTTAAAAGGGATATTAGTGAGGGGGAAACCCGTTCTGCTAAGCGGCATGGTCTCACTTAATATTAGTAAATCAAGATGTAAAAGTATTATTCACACCAGGCTTTTTGTCTGACTCAAAGTTTATAGTTTTCCCTTTAAACTCTCTGGTGCTCAAAATTAATTTGAGTAGATTGAGAGTTTGGGTTTACAGGTTTAGTAGAAGGGCGAATAAAGCTTCCGAAGATGAGCAGGAGGCTGTTGTTAGTTATATTTAGGAATTGTTGTTGTTTTATTCTGTTGTGATGTATTATGACATTTTATGTCTATATAGTACTCTGGTCATCCAAGGGGGCATCTTCATATGTCGTTCTTGGCGTATTTATGTAATAATTATACTTTAGCTGAACTGGGAAACGTTTGGGATTATGTAATGGAATATGAAACATGTTTTGTGAAATGTAATCAGAAAAGTTGCTTTTGAAATCTGTGATTTTGTTTCATATTCATGTGCTTCTGATATTATGGATACCCTTAACATTACCGTATTTTATCGTCGGAGGCTAATACTATAGATGACTACAACATCTGTAGCTTTAGCTTTAGGCCTCAAGATAGGGGATGTTACAACTTGGTATCAGAGCATAGGTTTATGAAAAACTTTAAACTAAAATGATTTTTGAAGACATAATCCTTAGGAATTAGAAAAAAGATCGGGGTATCGGATAACGTTATAGTAACGTACTTGTATTTGCTATATATAAGTATACGCTATATCTCTATTCTTCTATCTCCCTTAGGCTATTCTTCTGTATCCTACGATGCTTGAATACAGGTATGGATGCTAGAAGTGGACGAGTTAACCTTGGAGGGGGAAGCACCACTACATATGGAAATGCCAGACCAAATACAAGAAGGAACCAAGGTCAGGCACATGCTGCAAATGTGGGTGCTGGAGTACCACAAGTAGACATGGGAGCAATGTATCAGTTCTTTGTCAACATGATGCAGGCTGGAATTGATGCTAGAGTAGTCGAAGGAAATGCTGGAGGAGGGAACCAAGAAGCTCCAATAGTCAATAACTATGCTATTCTGAGTAGAGATTTTGCTCTACTGGGAGGAAAGCCTTTTGTTGGTACTGAATACGCAATCGAAGTAGAGAATTGGCTACTTCATTGCGAGAGAATTTTCGCTGACTTAGGGCTAAACAATGAGCAGAAAAGGAGACTCGCTTTAAGATAACTCCAAGGGGCAGCACTGTTTTGGTGGAACAGTGTGACATTTGGAGTCAACGAGGAGAATATGACTAGGACTAAGTTCAGCATGAGGTTCGAGGAAAGGTTTATGTCCGAAATTGCTAAGTCCACTCTGCTTAGGAAGTTTACCGAGTTGGAGCAGGGGGATATGACTGTGCTTGAGTATGCGACAAGGTTTGAGGAGCTAGTGAGATATGGCTATGCTACGATTGATACTATGATTAAGAAGAATGAGAAGTTCATCAAAGGGTTGAAGCCTGAGCTTGCTAAGGCCATGCTACCGCATATTAGGGATCCAAGTGATGTTGTTGTAGAGATGGCCTTGAGGAATGAAGAGATGCAAGCTTTTCTTGAAAGAAATAAGGCCAAGGATGCTCAAGGAGGGCAAAGTCAGAAGAAGATGTTTTTCCACAAGAAAGGAGCTCAGAAGGATGGAGCTGCTAAGAAGCGAAAAGCAGAAGCGGTCTGTTACAAGTGAGACAAGAAAGGACACTATGCCCCTGAGTGCTGGACAGGCAAGGAAAAGAAAGTTGCTGAGAAGAAAGGGATAAAGTGTTTCACCTGTGATCAGATTGGGCACTATAAGAACCAGTGCAAGGAGCCAGCAAAGGAAGGGAAAGGCAAAATGTTTGCATTGGAACCAGCTACCTCAAGTACAATAGTAGAGGAGAGGGGAAAAGTTGTGTTGGGAGGTACGCTTTTGATTTATGGTGTATCAGTTAGAGTTCTATTTGATACTGGTGCATCGCATTCTTTTATATCTCATTATTTGGTAGATAAGATTAACCTAGAACCCTCATACCTAGTTACTTCCTTAAGGGTTGCAAATCCGATAGGGGGTTTTGCGACACTTGGGATGAAGTGCGACCACCTAGAGTTTGATTTATTAGGTCATACCTTTGTTTGCAGTTTGAATATGTATGATTTCGTAGGGTTCAGAATAATTTTGGGTATTGATTGTTAAGTAAATATGATGCTGGTATATTTTTCCATGATAGGGTAATATCACTTGGACACCCTCACTGTTGTGATCGGATTGTATATACCATAGAAAACCCTAGTTTTGAGGTTAATGCTTTGTTGGGTGTTGTGGAGATAGAAGACAAGTTGAATCTCGTTTTCGTTGTGAGAGAATTCGCTGATGTCTTTGAATCTGTAGTAGGACTGCCACCAAACGAGCCATTGAGTTTTAGATAGACTTAGTACCTGGAGCAGAACTAGTAAGTAGACCGCCAAGTAGGATTACACCTACTGAGATGAGGGAGTTAAAGGTGCAGTTGGTGGATTTAGAGGGCAAGAATTTTATCAGTCCAAGCAGTTCACCTTGGGGAGCAGCCACAGTGTTTGCAAAGAAGCCGGACGGATCGTTGAGGTAATGTATCGATTATCGTAAGTTGAATGAGAAGACAATAAAGAATCGATATCCGTTACCTAGAATTGATGATTTGTTCGACTAGTTGAGTGGAGCCAGAGTATTTTCCCAGTGGGATTTAGCAACAGAGTTCCATCAGCTTAGAGTGGAAGAGGATAGTATTCCTTTGACGGCGTTTAGAACCAGATATGGATCGTACGAGTGGTTAGTAATGCCGTTTGGACTAACTAATGCGCCACCAATCTGTGTAGATTTGATGAACCTAATTTTCCAAGAGCACTTGGATAGGTTCGTGTTGGAGTTCATAGACGATATTATGATATACTCTAAGGATGAAAGAGAGCGTGAAGTTCATCTTAGAGTGGTGCTTGAGACACTGAGGCAGCATCAGCTAAAAGCGAAATTTTTGAAGTGTCATTTCTGGAAGAAAGAAGTGAAGTTTCTTGGTCATGTAGTCTTAGAGAAAGGGTTATCTGTAGATGTTACTACCAAAAACTCCTTTCGACTTAGTCGAAACCTGTTTGAGCAAAAGGCAAAGAATAACAAAAGAAAAAAAGCTCCAGCTAGACCTTCTGAAAGAGTCGAAGGGATGCTACAGCCAAATTCCGAAAGCTTCAGGACCTTTCGAAGGTGTGGAAAGGATGCTACAATCAAGATCCAGAAGGTTTTTACCTAAAGAGTCCAAAGCACCCTTCCGCCTCCAGTAACCACCTTTCGACTAGGTAATTCCATATGCATGAAGATCTTTCGAATGAGTCAAAGCAACACCTTTCGAAGACAATGAAGAACAGCTCTTTTTATATGTGCCAAACCTTTCGAAACCAAAGGTTTCGACTTCATTCAAATCACTCAAAGGCATGTATCGGCTTGAATAACCCGTTCGAAAGCTATACCAAGCCTTTCTTACCGGTCGAAGCCATTATTGTCCAGGGACGTTCCGCATCAAGTCACAAACAAGAGTTCAGAAGCAACCAACAGTGTCGAAACCATCAGCATTTCAACACCATCGAAGCCATTAAACATAGCCTATCGACAGAGTCGAAAGCTCTTACAAGGCAACTCAAAGAAGAGAGGTGCGGCCGTTCCTTTCGACAAAGGCGGAAACGTCCTAGAGTCAATTTGGCAGCCACCTTTCGACCAAGTCCAAAGCATCGGGGTCGAAAGGTGCTGCTCCACATCTATAAATAAGACCGAAGGGGTCAGGTTTTTGGGATCCGAATCTAGCCATTCTAAACTTGTATTTTCTTAATTAAAAGAGCAGTAAACCCTAATTTCTAAATTGATTTGGGGATTTTTAGAAATAAGTATTCTTTAGCCTATGAAAGGGAAGTCTTATATCTTTCAGATTACTTTACTTTTTTGAGCTTTTGTCAAGTTTAACCTTGCATTTCAGGTGTCGCCTATATCGAAAGGACCCTTCCAACATAGTCGAAACCTTGCATAATCTAATAACTCCAGTTAAATGCTTCAAGTTATCTTCCCCTGGGCTACTACTTTCGATAAGGTCGAAACCTAACCATAGTCCACTTTAACCCTGGATTGACACAAGGAACCTAAGGATCTTGCTTTCGATGAGGTCGAAACCTATCTCCAAATCACTGTAACTTGAGATTACTAATCCAAATCTAAGATAGTTAAGTTCCCAGCTTTCAACAAGGTTGAAACCTATACCTCGGATCCTTGATGAATGCCCAAGCCACTCAACAGCTTAAGCTGTCGACAAGGTCAAAACCCTCTAAGTCGGTCCTCACCCAGTGATTCCAAAGACTATCCATTTGAATTCTAATACCACTTTGAAAGGAGAGATTTCGAAGGGAAAACCCATTTATCTCAGCAAAGTCGAAAGGCTGTTAAGAAAAGGAAATAACCGTTCCGACTGAGTCGAAAGGTCAACCTGAGCAATTTTTTATTATAGCAATCTACTCGAGAGGAAATTCAAGGAGGATATACCCATTCCAATTCCCACCTACCTAAGGGATAAACCTTGTTCCATAACACAACTTTGGAGTGTTGACAAAATTTGTTATAAACATTTTGGTGCTAGAAGAAGGGCTTGAACCTCCGCCTTGGTTGAACGCCCAACACTACTTGTCTCTAACCCCACTTAACTCAATCTCAAGCTCATCTACTTTGGTCTAATCGTGGCTAGAAGAATCGAAAGATCTGAACAAGGATCCTTCGAACCACATGAGATAAGATTCGCCTCAAAATTCATCAAGGATCCAACCAAAATGAAGAGCAAAGGCTAAGGCTAGAAGCTCTAAGATTCATAAATAAGAAAAAAGTAGAATCGTATGATCCTGAGAAATGGAGCTTAAACCCCTTTCATATTGGCCCCACACCTATCTTTTCCTTAGAAAGAATGACAAATGGAAGCGAGAATTTATTCAATCAAATGAAAAAAACCATTCAATGTTATTCCAAAGGCACAATCTTTGAAGAAGAAATAATGGTTGACTACAATTCCTTTGCACAAAAATGGCAACCAACTACTAGAAAAACGCTTTCAACACGAAAACTACAAAGGGTGGCAAAAAGAAAAGTGATCGAGGAATGTGAAACTTCAAGGCCAAGGGACAATAAGTCAAAAAGCCATCCTCAAGAATCAAGCTTCAAGTCTAGGTTTCCAAAAGAGTGCAACTTAACAACATTCATAGAGAATGTCTACTTTCTTACTAAGGATGAACTTAACTATTGGCCATCACAAAAAAAGAAGCCAAAGCATGAAAGGAATATAGGGGCATCCTATTGTCACCATCATATGATGAACGGACATGAGACCAATCGTTGCAGAGCCCTAGAGGGGATGATTATCAATTCCTTCCATCAAGGAAAGATCAAAGAATTTGTAAAGGGAATTTAAGAAAAAATAATAAAGAGTTACTGTTTAAAGAAAAATCTACATGGTTGGAAGTGAAATTCTCCTTATATTTGGAAACTGCCTAAGATGGTAGTCTACCTATGATGGTAGAAAGCCTCTGTTCGCTCCGAGATGGCCAGGGCAGAGCACCTCCTAGAGAGAGGGCGGAGTAAGCCTTTAACCACGCCATAAGATGGCTAGGTTAAAGCACTGGACAAGCCCTTGGCCACACCTCAGGTCAAGTCAAGGCACCTCCTGGAGCGAGGATGGAGTAAGCCCTTATCCATGCCATAAGATGGCCAGGGTAAAGCACCGAACAATCCCCTGTCTGCCAAGCTATGGCCAGGGCAGGGCGCCTCCTGGAGAGATGTCGGAGTAAGCCTTTATCCGTGCCATAAGATGGTCAGGGTAAAGCACCGGACAAGCCCTTGACCGCGTATTTGGCCAGGTCAAGGCACCTCCTGGAGGGAGGTTGGGTAAGTCCTTGGTTCCCGCATCTAAGAATGAGCTAACCAAGAGCACCAGGCAATGGACTAAGATGTCCAGGCCCAAGAAGAGGCCCATTAAACAATGAACTAAGATGTCCAAGCCCAAGAGGAGGCTCATTAAATAAAGACTGAGATGTTCAAGCCCGAGAAACGACATATCCAATTATGGACTAAGACGTCCGAGCTCAAGAGGCGGCTAATCAAATTACTTCTATATAAGACCTAAAGGGTCCTTACATCAAAGGAGTAGAACAGAACTCCACTTATTAATACCTGAATATGGGTTTTGGAACATTCATTTCAGAACTTCATTTACTAATACCCGAATCTGGGTTTCGGGTCTTTATCAATCACTAACTATCTTTATCATACCCGAATCTGGGTTTCGAGACTATTACTTATTTATGCCTTAATCTGGGTTTATGACTTCAATAATGGATTTCTATTTATCCATAATAGTACCCGAATCTGGGTCTCGGATTTATAATTTTTCAAATTTTATTAATGCCCGAGAATGGGACATTGGGTTTTCTGTTACTAATATTTAGATAATGGTTTCTAAATTTAGCTCTTTATTAAATCTCTCTTAAAAATCACTCTCCAACATTTATGCCCTTATGATAGGGCAGGATTTCCTATCAACAAACTTTAGAAATTCCAGCCAAATGGTTAAAGTTAAATTCTTAATTATCTCTCATCACGGTTAAAGATGGGATTTAGATATTTGATATAAACTACTTTTCATGCGGTTAACAAGATGATTTGTTAATCTATACAAATGATATACATAGATTTGCATGTCAATTTCAAGCTAACAATTGGAAATATTGTTTGCTTCATACTTTTCAGGGAGATCAGCATAGTGAAGAGAAAAAAGGATTCAGCAAATATAGAAATTAATGAATAAGCTATCAAAAAGCATCTCAGAAGTGACATTACAGAAAAGAATTATAAATAAGGTAATATTTACAAAGTTTTTATGATTTACATAACTCATGAAATTATTTACAAAACTTATGAAGTTATTCACATATATACAAGACAAGTCTATACATTTCAAAGATACAAATATGTCATAAGTCTTGAGTAGCCTTGCTAAGATTCTCAGCAATCGAAGGATCAATTATGTGGCAAATTACAGCGTAGAGAACTTCTTTAAGTTTCTTTTCCTTCTTCCTTACCATGTCTGCGACATCGATTGCATCAATATTTGTCTTCAGAGCACGGTTGAAAGCTCTGTTTGCACCCCCTAAGGGTCTTGTTTTCCCTTTCTAATTCCACGTCACGCTTCTGAAGGAAGTAATTATCGCGTTCAAGCTCCTGAATCTTGGCGGGATACTCATTGATACTTTGCGAATATTTCGCTTTTTGCTGCTCATCCAAATACCTAGCTATTTCAAACTTAACTTTCCTGCACCATTCACCCACAACATTCTCGTCTCAGCCAGGAGGAGGGTTGAGCATTGTTGGGAATTTCTGGGCAGTAAGGGAAGTAGACTTCGTAGGTCTGAAAACAGAGGGAGTAGTGCGAGGAGCCGGTAAATCAAGGCTAGAAACCTTATTTTCTATAATGTATTCTAATGATTCGCATTGTGCTTGACTATCCTTCAATTTCAACTCCAAGTCACTAATTTTTTGAATAAGTTCTGACATCTTATGATCGAAGTCAATTGAAAGGTTTGACTTTACTTGTCGCTTCAGTGAAGAAATCATCATTTCATCTTTTCTTTTGACATCGGCCTCAAGGTAGGCAATTTGATCTTTAAGATTACTAACAATGGTTTTCTGAAGTAATTATTTTTATGCCATTTCAAGGCTTCAGCATTGCCATGGAAGTGTGCCAGTAAGATATCATCAAGTGGTTCACTCCTTCCATATTCTTTTAATAGTTTATCTCCAAGACTAGCGAGGCGTGATGTTAAATCAAGGGAGAGAGGAGCTATAGATAATTGTAAATCCTATTTAAGCAAAAAGAAGCAAACTAAAGTCAAAATCAAGATGAAAAATCTCTTTATTATTATAATAACATATTACAACTCAAACAACAACGAAGCTAAAAGATACAATAAATAATTGATTTACATCAAAAGTTGAGAAACTACATTTCTAACTTTATCTAAGGAATTAGCGGAAAGGTTAACTGTTAAATCAAAAGGAATATTAACTCCTTCAGGAGTGATAACTAGTGGACATCTGCTACAGTCCCACTTCCCAGCTGGATGACTATCACGACCACAAATTAAGTTAGAATGGAATGTCCTGATTTCCTTAAGAAGTTTCTCTTTTTCATAACCAAGGAAATCAAAGCGAAGATGAGGATATTCCAAGTAAAGTTGTTGTAAATCTCTAAGGAAGCGGTATCTTGCTAGTTTCAAAGATTTTAAAATTGAGGCCTTTTCAAGATAAAATCGTCTCAATTTGACGTACTAACTTTAATGGTCTCTAGAAACAAGTTGGCTAAATGAAAAATCATTCTACGATAATATAATAAAATGAAGCTAAGCTTAAAAAGCAATACTAAAACAAATATTTATAAATTAATACATTGTTGCATGTTTACAAATATTCATCTGGTTCATACAAAACAAACTTAGAAAATAATTCAGAGACAAATTTGTTCTTGTAGTACTTAAGCTTTTCAGGGAGGAGATCTTGGGGAATCGATCTGACCCGTGGTAAGTTTGAACAAGCTCCAGGGTGCGGGTCAGATCCGAATTCGTCCAAGTGTCTCTTATGAAAACGCTTAAGTAGACCCCCACTAAGTTCGCCTAAATATGATAAATCAATAATTGAGTGTCTACAGTAAGCCTTATATAAGAAGTTGATTAAAATATCTCTTTCTTCAATCAGCATCCAAAATAATGTGATTAACTCTCGGTTTTCTTTTAAGAGAGCACCGTAGCAGAGGCGTGCTCTCTTTAGTAAGGGGGCAGCTTTTTGATGCTTAAAAGACGCCGGCACTGATGCACTTCTATTAAGCCTATGATACTTATCAAAAGTACATTATGCTCCCTTATTTGCTTGTCTAACTCCCTATATAATCTGTTTATTTCTACTTGTTTTCTCTCGAGTTTGGTTTTATAGGGGAGGACGAATTTCTTCCTTATCTAAATAAAAGAATTACACTAATATGGCTTTCAAAGTAAAAGTTGTTTAAACAGAGAATCCCATACCTGAGATATCGGGACAGAAGTCTGAGAAGCCTGCTCTTTTCCTCTCGGCTCTTCAACATTAATGGAAGCAGGCTCTTCTTCTTGAGGAGCAAAGGGCGCGGTATATTCAGGCGGGACTTCTTTTTGGGGAGATGGCTCATTCTCACGAGCTCTAGTATCGTCATCACCATCCTTCTCAAAGGTTTTAGTGTGGCCCCCTCTATCACCACCTGAACCTTGACCACCATCGACATTGTCATCATCGTAGTCATCTTTATCATCATCATGGTCATCACCATCATTATTGTCGCCCTCTTCTCAAGCTATATCATTCTTGCCACCCTCATCTTTTGAGTCAGAACTGATTTCAAAAGAGGGGACTTTGAAAGAGAGAATCTGGGAGGCATCAATTTCTTCCTCTTCAACAGCCGCGGCCCTTACTTTATCTGGTTCATTTTTCCTATAACTCTATCTACGAGAACGGAATCGGGTGTAGGAAAGCCGAGCTCTGGGCATTTGTCAATACTATCTGCATAGGCCAGCATCAAGGCGTCTTCAAAAGAACTCAACATCATCTCCCCAAGTGTAGTGTTAAGAAACTGAGATACTCGCTGTTTGGCGTCAAAGATGGTATCGACAGCAAGTTTCAGGGAAGCCTTGGTTTTCTTCAACTTTTCATTTAATGAGGCATTTTTTGCAGCCATACGGGCTTTCTCCTCATCGGATTCTTTCAGGGTTAGATGCATGGAAAAATTTTCATCGGTGAGGAGTTGGTGAGCCCTTCTTTCTTCCGAGAGATCAAATTCTGACCGGGCAAGAGAAGCTCTTAATCGTTCCAATTTGGAGGTTGCTTCATCTTGTGCCACAGATAAAGAAGACACTTGATTCTTTAAAGCAGAAATTTCCTCTTGGAACTTGGAGGACTCAACAGAAGATTTAGAAGCTTGCTCGTGTAGAGTTAACCAACTCTTAGAAATCTAAAAAAGGAAATGTAGCACAAGTTAGAAATTTAGAGAAGAACAGTAATGATAAAGTCAAACTAAAGAGAAGATTACCAAGAATTGTTGTTCTATCAACAACAATAATGACCCGCCAAGTCAGGAACGGAGGAAGGCGGGTGGATAGAAGTGAAGGACTCGAAATGTAAGATAGACTGAGCTATCTCTTCAAAGTTAATGGAAGGAGAAGAAGATGATGGCTTTGGAGGAATACGCTTTAGAGTGGGGGTCACCTTTAAAGCTTGTTGCATTTGTTCGAGTGTGATCGGAGAGCTAGAAATGGTAATTTGAGAGAGGGGATCGATGGCAGTAGGAGTCTTCTCGGGTTTATCTTGGGGAGATTCAATGATAGGGCTCTCTGGGGCTTTATAAAAAGATGAATGTTCCTCCTCTTCTATATCAACAACTTTGGCTATCTTCAGAGGAGGTCATGCTTAAGTTGATGATGTCAACTTCCTTTTGATGGCTATCTTAGTTTTAGCGAGAGATTGGATGATGGATGGCACACGGGAAGTAGTTGGAGGGGGAGCAGTACCACTAACAGGCTTTGTAGCCTGAGACGCAACTATAAAGAATTCATATAGACTAAAAGTCAATAGAATAATCCAGAAAGCAACACAGAAATAGAAAAAAAATGCAGTGTTTATAACTTATCGGAACGGTCAGAACAAATAGGTGACATGGGAGAGAAACGTTTGGGGTTTTCCAAGGAGAGGAAACGTTTACTCTTAGATGTATGTTGGATCAAAGGAGGAAGCCCCAAAATCCTTTGACCAGGGTGGAGAAGAGAATGTTTCTTCAAGTTAGAAGGGATTAGCAGCCTCGGTCGGTTTCCAATCTTATTAGAGGCTGCAACCAGAGACTCCACCATTCTTCTGTCTGCCTCATTAAGTTCGATGACAGGAGATGTCAACATAAGACAAAGATTATACAAGAGAAGTAACAGGATAAAAGGAAGACAATGAAAATCTGAACTTACGAGGAGTAGAAAAGGTCCCACTGATATTTGGGAAGCATTTACAAAGAAAAACTAGTCTCCCATTCTTTAAACTTATTAACCCTCTCTGAAATCAGCTTCTTCGTGGGGTTTTCTCTGAAGATTTGATGATTTAGGTTGCTAAGCTTAACAACTCTGACCAAGTAATTCAAGACTTCTATGTTTAGAGAGGGAAGGCCAGACTCTAATGCCATTAGCTCCAGAGACAGGAGGTAGGTGTAGACATTTGAGGACAGCTGGATTGGAGCAATCCCGAGATAAGAAAGAAATCTGGACAGGAACTCCAGAAAAGGCAGGAACCCCCCGTGCCATATATGGATGGAAGTATAGGAAAAGAATCATTCGGGAGGGTTGTCAATGGTATCAGATTCTTGAGGTGCGATAGCTTCCACACCAGAGATTCTGTAGTCGTTAAGGATGGCATCTGCTTCATCCTGTGTGGATATTAGGGAGTGCTTTGAAATGGCTTCAAGCTTCTTCGGAGAGCTCATGGTTCTGCCAGGTGAAAATGTTTCAGTTAAAATTTTCAGTTTATTATAAACTTAGCATTCTTTCCAGAATTAGTAAAAACTTACTGAAGTAACTTTAACACAAAACCAAATATAGAACTTCAAATTCTTGGAAGAATGTTAAATTTAAAAATCAAAAAATATGAAGCTTTCGACAGAGTTGAAAGGGGAAGGAAAATTAACATTTAACAAACACCTTTCGACTGAGTCAAAAACCTAAATATAAACATTCAGTGAGCTTTCGACAAGGTCGAAAGGAAAGGTCGGAATATATGTTCAATCAACATCCTTCAACAATGCCGAAAGCTCAATAAAGACTTTTTTGTTAAAAGGAAATGTTTAAAACAAACTTAAAAATCTGAACAAAGTATGTACAACTAGTGCTCTAAAAACAAAGTAACAAGTCCCTTCGACACAGTCGAAACCAGTGACTTGAATTTTCTAAGGGAAATATGGATGTCGTTGAAACCTTGTATACCCATCTAATCGAAAGGTGCTAGGTTATGTTTATATGAACTAGGAATGTTTCGCCAAAGTTGGAGAAAAGTGATTATATAGGGTTTCGACTCATTAGACACAAAAGGTTTCGAAAGGGTCGAAGGGGCCTTACAGTTTTAAAAGCATACTAAAAAGAAAGGGTTTTAATTTGGCACCAAAGGGTTTCGACTAAGTCGAAACGTATTGCTTTCAAGAGAGGTGACTACATTCTGCTTAACTATATAGCCTTTCGACAAGGTTGATCAAATTCATGCTACAATACCTTTTGACCCCATCGAAAGGGGCTAAGAAAGCAAAACCAATGTTGCTGCCTTAATCCCTTTCGAAGGGGTAGAAAGGTCAATGTGTGGCGCCAATTTTTCATCCGTACAACTCGAAACTTCCGGGCGAAGAAAACAGAAGCTTCTATCTTCCCCAACCCTGACTGCAAATCCAGAATTTCAAAAATTTATTAAATATATAAATCAAACCCATTAAGTAAACGGATTTCAACATGAATAAACCATTTTCAATTTCAAAAGTTTTAAAATGAAAATTCGAATTCTCTCGAAAGTAGCAGTACTCGTAAACACTGAAATAAAATTTGAAATGAGAAACAAATCCCATCAATTCATGGAATTGAATCGCGAAAAATCTCTCAGATAAATCAAATTTTAAAAATCAAGCAATACTAGAAAATCGAATCAAACATGTTTTTAGAAAGTTAAAATTCGTACAGTTTAAAATCAAAATCTCGATTATGAGATCTAAAAAGTTAAGATTCACCAAAACAGACAGAAAGAGAGAGATTCATAGAACAAAAATGATTTGACTTACGGATTAGATTTGATTTCTTCTTTGATTGGAGAAAAAGAAAATTTGAGGATTTCAGGATTCTTTTACTTGTACTCGAAAATTCGATTGCATGTAAATGAGGAAGAAGAAAGAAAGAGCATACATATAAGAAAAGTCATCAAGAGCTACAAGCCATTAGATCAGATTTAAACAGACGGCCCAGATTTATGCGGGAAGACCAAGAGGTGGGAAATTTTTGGGTTTCGACACGATTGACTTGGAAATTCAAGCGCATCCCTTCGCAAGGAGGGGCAAATGTTACTACCAAAAATTCCTTTCGACATAGTCGAAACCTGTTTGAGAAAAAGGCAAAGAATAACAAAAGGAAAAAAGCTCCAGTTAGACCTTCCGAAAGAGTCGAAGTGATGCTACAGCCAAATTCTGAAAGCTTCGGAACCTTTCGAAGGTGTCGAAAAGATGCTACAATCAAGATCCAGAAGGCACTTACCTTTCGAAGGAGTCGAAAGAGTTGAAAGCACCCTTCCGCCTCCTGTAACCACCTTTTGACTATGTAATTCCATATGCATGAAGACCTTTCAAATGAGTAAAGCAACACCTTTCGAAGACAATGAAGAACAACTCTTTGTATATGTGCCAAACCTTTCAAAACCAAAGGTTTCGCCTTCATTCAAATCACTTGAAGGCATGTATCGGCTTGAACAACCCTTTCGAAAGCTATACCAAGCCTTTCGAAACGGACGAAGCCATTATTGTCCAGGGAGGTTCCGCATCAAGTCACAAACAAGATTTTAGAAGCAACCAACAGTATTGAAACCATCAGCATTTCAACACCATCGAAGCCATTAAACATAGCCTATCGACAGGGTCAAAAGCTCTTACAAGGCAACATAAAGAAGAGAAGCGCGGCCGTTCCTTTTGACAAAGGCAGAAGAGTCCTAGAGTCAACTTGGCAGCCACCTTTTGACCAAGTCGAAAGCAGTAGGGTCGAAAGGTGCTGACCCGCATCTATAAATAAGACCCAAGGGGTCTGGTTTTAGGGATCCGAATCTAGCCATTCTAAACTTGTAGTTTCTTAATTAAAAGAGCTGTAAACCCTAATTTCTAAATTGATTTGTGGATTTTGAGAAATAAGTCTTCTTTAGCCTGTGAAAGGGAAGTCTTATATCTTTCAGATTACTTTACTATTTTTTGAGCTTTTGTCGGGTTTAACCTTGCATTTCAGGTGTTTCCTATATCGAAAGGACCTTTCCGACACAGTCGAAACCTTGCATAATCTAATAACTCCAGTTGAATGCTTCAAGCTATCTTCCCCTTGGCTACTGCTTTCGACAAGGTCGAAACCTAACCATGGTCTACTTAAACCCTGGATTGACACAAGGAACCTAAGTATCCTACTTTCGACAAGGTCGAAACCTATCTCCAAATCACTGTGACTTGAGATTACTAATCCAAATTCAAGACAGTTAAGTCCACAGCTTTCGACAAGGTGGAAAGCTCTACCTTAGATCCTTGACCAAAGCCAAAGCCACTCAACAGCTTAAGCCCTCGACAAGGTTGAAACCCTCTAAGTTAGACCTCACCTAGTGATTCCAAAGACTATCCATTTTCTGATCCCACTTCGAAAGGAGAGCATTCGAAGGGAAAATCCATCTATCTGAGCAAAGTCGAAAGGCTGTTAAGAAAAGGAAATAACCATTTCGAATGAGTCAAAAGGTCAACCTGAGCAATTTTTTATAACAGCAATCTACTTGGGAGGAAATTCAAGGAGGATATACCCATTCCACTCTTTCCCACCAACCTAAGGGATAAACCTTGATCCATAACACAACTTTGGGGTATTGACAAGATTTCTTGTTAACAGTAGATCCAACTAAGATCGAAGCGGTGAATAATTGGAATGTACCCGAGACTGTGACTGAGATAAAGAGTTTTCTTAGATTAGCTAGGTATTATCGGAGGTTCATAAAGGATTTCTCGCGAATAGCAGCACCGATGACCAAGCTAATGCGAAAAGATGTGAAGTTTGTTTGGACCAATAAGTGTGAGGAGGCATTCCAGAAGCTGAAACACTTATTGATGAATGCACCTATGTTAGTAGTTCCAGACGGAAACCAAAGGTTTGTGGTGTATACCGATGCATGTGGAACTGGGTTAGGAGTTGTGTTAATGCAAAGAGGTAAAGTGATTTCCTATGCATCTTGACAGCTTAGACCGCATGAGGTTAGGTACCCGACTCATGATTTGGAATTAGAGGGGTAATTTTTGCAATGAAGGTGTGGTGACATTACCTTTTGGGAGAAAGATTTGAGCTATATACGGATCATAAGTCGTTAAAGTGTTTATTCTCTCAAAAGGAGTTGAATATGAGACAGCATAGGTGGTTAGAGTTTTTAGCCGCTTATGACTTTGGTATTGAGTACACACCGTGAAAAGGCAACAAGGTTACAGACGCACTTAGCAGAAAACATCAGAATGTCGTGTTGGCAATGATAGCTGAGTGGAAGGATTTAGAAGAGTTAAAGACATGTAGAGTTCAATGGAGATCTCAGTGTGGGACTAGCACGGAGTCTGCTATGTTGTCATGTTTAGAAGTTCGACAAGTGATAGTCGAAAAGATTGCTTCTAAACAGATGAAGGATATCAGTCTTGACCAGAACGGGTGGTTAAGAAAGAAAGGAAGGTTATGTGTTCCAAATGTAGGAAGTATTAGGAAGGAAGTTCTTGAATAATGCCATCATTCGAAGTTCACTATTCATCCGGGAGGAACTAAGATGTATCAGGATATGAAGAGGAGTTTCTTCTGGGAAGGTATGAAGAGGGATGTAGACTATGGGTGAAGTAGTGTTTGAACTATCAACAGGTAAAAGCCGAACATCAGAAACCAAGTGGGTTACTTCAGCCTTTAGATATTCCAGTGTGGAAATGGGATTCTATCTCGATGGATTTTATAGACGGGTTGCCAAGGTCAAACAGAGGAAATGAAAGTATATGGATCATAGTGGATAGGTTGACCAAGAGTGCCCATTTCATTCCAGTTAAGTCAACCAGGATAGCACCTGTTTTAGCTAAGTTGTTTATGAAGAATATAGTTAGACTTCATGGAATTCCTAGTAGTATAGTAAGCGATGGAGATTCCTTATTTACTAGCGAGTTCTGGAAGAGTCTACAGGAGACTTTGGGTACTAAGCTCAAAATGAGCACCGCTTACCATCCATAGACAAATGGACAAACAGAAAGAGTTAACAAAGTCTTAGAAGATTTGTTGCGAGCTTGTGTGCTAGATTTTGGAGGATCATGGGAAGACCATCTACACAGCTTAGTTTTCATATAATAACAGTTATCTGGTTAGTATAGGGATGGCACCGTTTGAAGCTTTATATGGAAGATCTTGGTTAGAGACTTGAGATAGGTTAGTTCTTGGTCGGGATTTAGTTAGACAAGCTGCAAAGAAGATTAAGTTGATTAGAGCTAGAATGAAGGAAGTTCAGTCTAGGCAAAAGAGTTATGCTGATAAGAGATGGAAAGACCTAAAATTCTCAGTTGGAGATCATGTTTACGTCGAAGTATCACAGATGAAAGGTGTGATCAGATTCGGGAAATCAGGAAAGTTGGCACCGAGATTCATTGGACCATTTCCTATTGTAGAGAGGATCAAGAAACCCGCGTATAGAGTAGAGTTACCGAATAGTTTGGTAGCAGTCCATCATGTTTTTCATGTTTCTCATCTAAGGAAGTGTATTCCGGATCCAGAGACTATTATAGCACCGACAATGTTAGACGAATTAGTAGTGGAATCGAATTTGACTATAGTTAGGAAGCTAGTTCGTATAGTCACGAGAGATGTGAAGAGGCTAAAAAACAAGACAGTCAGATTAGTTAAGGTCCGGTGAAGTGACGGCGAGAGAGACTGCACTTGGGAAACTAAGAGTAGGATTCCAGATACTTATCCTGACTTGTTTCATGGTATGTTTTACCCTTATGATTGATTTGTATGTGTACCTTATCGTAATTTCGAGGACGAAATTCTTTAAGGAAGGGAGTCTGTAATGACCCTAATTTTGATTAACATTATTTAGGACATTTAATTAGGTAAATTAAACGAAATAATGTAAATGGTTGAGAGATTCAGATTTGTACAATCTAAGAGGTAGTCGTGCCTAGTTAAGTAATAAACTAAGGGGGTCAAAATGAAATATAAAAGGAGAAATAGATAAGGATAAAATAGGAATGAGTCATATTCTTATACCCTAAGCCTTCAGACCATTTCATTTTACACGTACACAAATTAAAATCTAAACAAAAGGCCGTCCACCATTAAAGAGAAGAAAGGGGAAGAAAAGCAAGAATTAAGAGGAAAAGCTTGATCAAATTCAATCCAAGATCAAATCTCAACTCCTTAACAACAAAGCTAAGGTGAATAATAATTACATCTCATATTTTTGATGTTTCGGTTTCTAGAATCAGATCTGAATGTTTTTGCAAGTATATTTCCATGATTTAAATTATGTTTAGATATATACTTGCTTGTTGATGAATTATGCTTACTCCTATTGATTTTATGACATGTTTTGAATTGAAAAACCTATCAAATAGCATCCAAATGCCTTGCAATTTTGATATATAGCCAAAAATGATATTTTAGAGATGGGTTTCAAGTTTTATAATTTTCTGAATTAACATGGATTTATTACTAATTTTCTAGTGAAGAAAATTGATATTTAGGTTTAAAATTAATTGTGGCAATTATATATATGTTTTGGGTCAAAAATTTAAATATGTTAGAAAACATATTAAAAGTGATTTATGAGAATTTTTATAGAATTTTCCTAAGTGTTTCAATAAATATATAAAATTATTTATGGTATGGGACTTAAATGTTTTATATGTTTGTAAAAGAGAAGGGGCTATATGCAAATGTTTTAAAATGTTAATCTTTGAAATTTGGCAGCACCTTTTAGAAAATATTTTAAAGAGTTAAGGCAACCAATTATAAGATGACAAATAAGCAGGTTAGTTGAAAAGAATTACCTTTTTAAGTTAAAAATCAGATTTTATAAGGTTCTGATGCTTCACCATCTTCGGCAGCCACCTTTCGACTTAGTACCTCCTCCTCCAACCCGATCAAAACCAATGCACACGATATCAAAGACTTGGTACGTAGTGAATTGGACATTGGCGATAGGTATAGGGTCGAAACAAGGGATTCCGAAGGGGTCGAAGTCATGTTTGGTTTTTGAAAGAAAATGCGCCTGCTTTGCTTTCGATTAAGATAGCTTTCAACTTGGTTAGCTGTCGACTTGGTCAAATTGTTTAAAGAAAGAGACTTTCGAAATAGGTTGTGCCTTTGTTTTAAAGTAAATGTTTTTGATAGGGTCGAAACCCTTGTTGCCGCCTTTTCCTTTTGACCCAGGTTGGCTTCTAAAGGGTCCCTTTGTTTTAAAAATTAGAGCCACTTCTCTACTTCTTTCGAAGGGATAGGTTTAGACACCATCCACTTCTTTACTTAGGAAGGAGCTTTCGAAAGAGTTGCTTTCGACTTAATTATTTTAAGACCCTTTTTGATATTTTGAAAGTTAAACCCAATGGTTTCGAAAGGTTATTCCACATGTTTTACTTGAACCTAAATGCATTCGAAAGGTTTAACGAATTTAATGCTTTCGAAAGGTTTAAGAGAAAGGTTTCGTAGAGGTGGTTCCCTAATATTTTCGAAAGGTTATAATCGGAAGGTTTCCAAAGGTTTTCCGAAAGGCATATGTAAAGTGTTTTGAAAAGTGGGTGTTTAAGGTTTTAAAAGGCCTTCGAAAGAGAGGTTTGAATGTTTTCAAAAGGACTATGTAAATGGTTTCGAAAGGTATGTTTTGGCCTTTCGGCCTAAGGTAATAAAGTAAAGTAATTTACTAGTATCGAAAGGGGTACTTTCAATGGTTTTGAAAGAGATTGTTTAAAGGTTTAAACAAAGGTTTCAAAATGTCTTCATCAACAATAGTTTGAGTAAAGCATATATCATGGCAAAGAGATTTGAGTGAAGTAAATAGTATATTTTCCTTGTATAAGTACGATTTAAAAGGTTAAATCATTTTGAAAAGGTTTTTAAGGAAAATTTAAAGGGCAGTTAACCCTAAGTAAAATGACTCGAATATTTGTATACCAGATGGGACTGGTATAGGATCGCGCCCTATACATTAGCTATTAGCCCCTACCTAATTTAGTCCAAAATTTCAGTGTGTAAGGCTTAGTCACAGGTAAGACTTAAATGATGGTTACACACAGAAAGGAATATATATGTACAGAGAAGAAGGATAGGTTATTGGTAAGCCCGAAAAATCATTAGGATTAGGTGACCCTTGGAGAAGTAAGTTAAGGACAGACCATCCAGAAGTATATCTAACAGTTGTTAGATAATTTGTTTAGTTTGTCGAGTAGGCCCGAGTCAGCCAAAGGTTAGTAGTTAGCCAAATAAAACTACATGGCTTAGGATAGATGGTCCATTTATTACCTGTTTTTGAGCATATATCATATTTTCTATTATTGATATATCAGTTTGATTAGCCAGTTTGTTTGTAGGGTATTCATTTGTAAAATGATATGTTTTAAAAGGGATATTAGTGAGGGGAAACTGTTTCCACTAAGCGGCATGGTCTCACTTAATATTAGTAAACCGAGATGTAATAGCATTATTCACACCAGGCTTTATGTTTGACTCGAAGTTTATATTTTTCCCCTTAAACTCTCGGATGCTCAAAATTAATTTAAGTAGATTGAGAATTTGAGTTTACAGGTTTCGTAGATGGGCGAATAAAGCTTCCGGAGACGAGCAGGAGGTTGATGTTAGTTATGTTTAGGAGTTGTTGTTTTATTTATTCCGCTATGATGTATTAAGACAATTTATGTCTATATAGTACTCTGGTCATGCAAGGGGGCATCTTCATATGTCGTTCTTGGCGTATTTATGTAATAATTATATTTGAGCTAAACCTGGGAAATGTTTGGGATTATGTAATGGAATATGAAACATGTTTTGTGAAATGTAATCAGAAAAGTTTCTTTTGAAATCTGTGATTTTGTTTCATATTCATGTGCTTCTGATATTATGGATACCATTAACATTACCATATTTTATCGCCGGAAGTTAATACTATATATGACTACAACATCTGTAATGCTTAGCTTTGGGCCTCAAGATAGGGGATGTTACAACTTGGTATCAGAGCATAGGTTTATGAAAAACTTTAAACTAAAATGGTTTTTGAAGACATAATCCTTAGGAATTAGAGAAAAGATCGGGGTATGGGATAACGCTATAGTAACATACTTGTATTTGCTATATATATATAAGTATATGCTATATCTCTATTCTTCTATCTCCCTTAGGCTACTCTTCTGTATCTTATGAGGATTGAATACAGATATGGATGCTAGAAGTGGACGAGTTAACCTTGGAGGGGGAAGCATCACTACAAATCGAAATGCCAGACCAAATACGAGAAGGAACCAGGGTCAGGCACAAGCTGCTAATGTTGGTGCTAGAGTCCCGTAAGTAGACATGGGAGCAATGTATCAGTTCTTTGTCAACATGATGCAGGTGGGAACTGATGTTGGAGTAGTCGGAGGAAATGATGGAGGAAGGAACCAAGAAGCTCCAGTAGTGAATAACTTTGCTATTTTGAGTAGAGATTTTGCTCGGCTGGGAGGAAAGCCATTTATTGATACTGAAGGTGCAATTGAAGTAGAGAATTGGCTACTTCATTGCGAAAGGATTTTCGCTGACTTAGGGCTCAACGATGAGCAGAAAAGGAGACTTGCTTCAAGACAACTTCAAGGGGTAACACTGATTTTGTGGAACAGTGTAACAGTTGGAGTCAATGAGGAGAATATGACTTGAGGTGATTTCAGGAGGAGGTTCAAGGAAAGGTTTATGTCAGAAATTGCTAAGTCCACTTTGCTTAGGAAGTTTGCCGAGTTGGAGCACGGGGACATGACTGTGCTTGAGTATGCGACAAGATTTGAGGAGCTGGTGAGATATGGCTATGCTACGTTGATACTGTGATTAGGAGGAATGAGAAGTTCATAAGAGGGTTGAAGCCTGAGCTTGCTAAGGCCATGCTACCTCATATTAGGGATCCAAGTGATGTTGTTGTAGAGATGGCCTTGAGGAATGAAGAGATGGAAGATTTTCTTGAAAGAAATAAAACCAAGGATGCTCAAGGAGGGCAGAGTCGGAAGAGGAAGTTTTTCCACAAGAAAGGAGCTCAAAAGGGTGGAGCTGCTAAGAAGGGAAAAGCAGAAGTGGTCTGTTACAAGTGTGACAAGAAAGGACACTATGCCCATGAGTGCCTGACAGGCAAGGGAAAGAAAGCTGCTAAGAAGAAAGGGATAAAGTGTTTCTTGGATTAGTTGGGTATTATCGGAGGTTCAAAAAGAATTTCTCGCGAATAGCAGCACCGATGACCAAGCTAACGCGAAAAGATGTGAAGTTTGGACCGATAAGTGTGAGGAGGCATTCCAGAAGTTGAAACACTTATTGACGAATGCACCTGTGTTAGTATTTCCAGACGGAAACCAAGGGTTGGTGGTGTACACCAATGCATATGGAACTGGGTTAGGAGATGTGTTAATGCAAAGAGGTAAAGTGATTGCCTATGCATCTCGACAGCTTAGACCGCATGAGGTTCGGTACCCGACTCATGATTTGGAATTAGTTGCGGTAATTTTTGCGTTGAAGGTGTGGAGACATAACCTTTTGGGAAAAAGATTTGAGCCGTATACGGATCATAAGTCGCTAAAGTATTTATTCTCTCCGAAGGAGTTGTATATGAGACAACAGAGGTAGTTAGATTTTTTCGCCGCTTATGACTTGGGTATTGAGTACACACCGGGAAAAGGCAATAAGGTTGCGGACGCACTTAGCAGAAAACATCTGAATGCCGTGTTAGCGATGATAGCTGAGTGGAAGGATTTAGAAGAGTTGACGACATGTAGAGTTCAGTGGAGATCACAGAGTGGGTCTAGTACAAAGAATGCTATGTTGTCATGTTTAGAAGTTCGACCGGTGGTAGTCCAAAAGATTGCTTCTAAACAGATAGAGGATCTAGTATTAGTTGAACGGATTAGGAAATTAAGGGATGGAACAGAGAGCGATGACTTGAAGGATTTCAGTCTTGACCAAAATGGGTGGTTGAGAAAGAAAGGATGGTTATGTGTTCCGAATGTAGGAAGTATTAGTAATGAAGTTCTTGAAGAATGCCATTCGAAGTTCACTATTCATACGGGAGAAACTAAGATGTATCAGGATATGAAGAGGAGTTTCTTCTAGGAAGGTATGAAGAGGGATGTAGGCTTATGGGTGAAGCAGTGTTTGAACTGTCAACGGGTAAAAGCCAAACATCAGAAACCAAGTGGGTTACTTCAGCCTTTAGATATTCCAGTGTGGAAATGGGATTCTATCTCGATGGATTTTATAGACGGGTTGCCAAGGTCAAACAGAGGAAATGAAAGTATATGGGTCATAGTGGACAGGTTAACTAAGTGTGCCCATTTCATTCCAGTCAAGTCAACCAGGATAGCACATGTTTTAGCTAATTTGTTTATGACGAACACTACTACAAAACAGGCCATTTGCATCAGTTATTTACCCCCCTTTTGCATCAGTTCAACAACCGATGCATATGCAACCGATGCAACAGGGTTAACACTTTTGCATCAGTTCAGAAACCGATGCAAAAAGTTACTTTTTGCATCAGTTGTTACTAACAACTGATGCAAAATATCATGGTTGGTTGCTTGAACACAGCCCATTTTGCATCGGCTGTAATGAAAGCCGATGCAACAAATATCTTGTTGCATCGGTTTTTTATAACAGCCGATGCAAACTTATCCCTCTATTGCATCGGCATACTATACCAACTGATGCAAATTAATTCCCATGTTGCATCGGTTGTAATGAAAACTGATGCAAACTAATCCTTCTATTGCATCAGCTATTTATACCTGATGCAAAAAAGCCATTCTTAGTGACCATTATTGCGGCACTCAAATACACTATATATATTATTGATTATAACAAACAATTATTGCATGCAATATTACAATCATTAAAAATAAAATTTGATGGAAAATACATAATCAGATTTAATAATTCGACAAAAGAATGAAAAACATAAATAAATTCCACAGTACATAATCAGATTTAATAATTCGACAAAATAATGAAAAACATAAATAAATTTCACAGTAGTAAAAAATAAATGCAGCGTGTTATATGTTGACACACAAAAATACATATATACAGAGAAGAGAATGTATCGTTGTCAGCGGATAAATTAAGCAGAAGATGGTCTTTAAATGCACAAACCTTCATCCTATTTTGTACTTGAGCTACCTGAAGTTGAGCTGTGCAATCTGCATATGCATATGATCCTGCAAAATACAAACATTCAATGCATCAAACTATTTAACTGGTTCAGCGTTCAGTGTGATGACTGATGTATGATCATACTACTGACTAGCAAGTTTCTGATACATGGATAATAGATGATTATCACCAAATATTTTAGCACTCTTTTAATGTTACATATAGGAGTTAATTAACTTCTGCTATAGACTTTGACAAATATTTATTTCGTCAAAATTGTATTTTAGTCAGTTTTACTGCTTGGGGTAACATTAGTTATAGGAATAAATACCAGTAATGGTATGTTATGTTTCGGAGACCTATATACCCTTTAGTTCGTAAATCAGCTATATTTTTATTAATGCTAAATGAATTTGGGTTAAATGACTCTCAGCCTATACGCTGCATCAAATACCAGTTCACAGTGCTAACATCAACTACACACTTCTGCCCATACCTCACTTCCATCACCACCCCATCCTTCACCTGCCGACAAAACCAACCCTTCAACATCTGACCATATACATCTCTTCCTACTTCAGATTTCTAACTCACTCAACCCAGACATTACAAGCTGCCTTCATAACCCATCAACCCTGTGCATCATACAAACTTCAGTGCCACAACACTTCAAAACAATTGAACTCACCACAACACATAACTGCCACACATTCACATATCCCTGTACATCAGCCTCATCATTCACATAACCTGAACAATTACATTCTTCGTTTTCTTCTTTTGATTTACACTGTGCATACATTGCTTTTCACTGTTTCATTGTTGTGCTTATTGCTTCTATGCACTTCAAACTGTGCACTGCCTTCAAAACCATTCTCTTCCCCTTGTCATCTCTTTAACCCACCCCTGCATTCAACACTTGCAACCCTGTACACTACTTCAGACAACACTGCCATCCACATCAATAACATAAGTAACGATAGTGCCATATCACAGTGACATCAAATATATTCATCTGCACTTGCCTTCTACCATACAACTGTGCACAGTGCATTTTCCATTACTCACTGCTAAACCACCAATTCATCACCCCACCACTTCCATCCTCTTTACAGATTGCTCTGCCACCATCAAACGAACTAACCACATCAACCTCCCCAAGTCACAACTGCTTCTCCATACTAACCATCCCCTCTGTGCATATACATCACTCTCTGAAACACTCCTCTCATTCAACCCAAACGAACACTGTGCCTTTCAGTTGAGTGCACCTTACCTGCATCAATATCCATCATCTGCCGTCTCCCTCTACAAATCCAAGATTCCATTGCCTATAGACCAACAGCCTCTCTACCACCAGAACCCCATCCACTCCTCTACATCACCACCAATTCGAAACAGCCACTTCTACTGACCATCAACTCCAATAAGCAGAGTCACCACACACAGCAGTTATACTAAAGCACTCAACATACTACTGCTCCTTCCACCAACATATGCTAACTGTTTGCCTAACTTCCCATCTCATCAGTGACTTGACAGCCTACAACTGCTGCTCACCCTCCAATACCACCCAGCTTCTGCCTGAACAACACCCTGTTGCAACAGACAACCAACCTCCATCACCTGACAGTAACTCTAACACATCCACCCACACATCAAACTTTGCAATAACCCTTACATAACTAACCACCGCTCATCAAAACATCCAAGTCCAACATCCATCTCTTCTATAACCAAAACTACAACATAACAGCCCACCACTGACCACATACAAAACACCATCATCTAGATCTCAGTAAGCTTATTGATGAGTAAGGGAGAGGGGATATATCATATATGCTTGTGTCGTCTTTATTCCTTTTTTGAAAAGAAAATTGCAATGTTTTCGATAGGTCATGTCATATGGCGATGCCTTAGTTAGGTTTGTATGTTTTTCTGATGTATAAGCAAAGAATAATCATTTCATTCTTTCTCCATCTGCGTCAGTCCATCTATTGTTTACTGAAATTTGGATCTGGATCACAGTACTGCATCTTGCTATTCATATTCTGCAAAGCTCAAATAAAACATGATGTTGTATTAATTGGATTTTTGTGTTAACAAGCGCTGGGAACAGTATGCTTACGTGTCTTCTGACATTTGTATTGATGTAAATGCTTAAATGACAAATGACTTAAGCTCGAAAGCAGCTCCACGAAATATATATGCAAGAGTTATAACCGAAGCCGGGACCGAATGTCTCTGCTACTCTACCACATGGACCAATCAACGAAACGACCATCAATGTATCAAATATGTGCACATTGCTTGCATCTTTTTTGACTAATGAACCAACAAGTACTGTGTTTTCCCTCTACTATTTATTACTATCAAAATTTTGCTTTCTAATAACTACTTTACATATCCTACCTCATTCATATTAGGACCCTAAACACTGATATGGTCGTCACGCCATAAAATCGTTCCTCGGCTCAACACAACCGCCGAACATAAGAGAAGCTATCGCACTTAGCAACCACCTCGATGCCCCAACCATTATCTGTAAATGCCAATTTTTGTCAACCATATGTGCAACCAGAAAATCCACAAATTCTATTGCACATATGCCTACTGACCCTATACAGCAAGTGTCCTCACCTAACATCATTGACCAACAAAGCTCCAACCCACTTGCACACAAACTTGACACAACGGACAACCAACATAAATCTACAGAAAAATCGAGATCCGGTGGTACTACTCTATAAGTGTATAGTCTTATATATTCTTACCTACCATCCCCACCATCATCTTGTTGTTGCTCAACTTCCATCAACCATCAACCACTGCCCACTGACACTGCATACACCTCTTGTTCAAACATTGCATTGCATTCAACCATATCCAGTCATACAAACAAGCCTTGAACTCATTCAAACCACTGAACTCATTTAAACAAGCCACTTCCTCATTCATACATTGCATTCAACCATTTCCAGTCATCACATATTGCTTGTTTGAACCATTGCACAAACCAACAGAAACAATTACAACCCCAAAAATACGACCAACCTCACCACTGTTCCACTTCCTCTTACCACCTGCAACTTCACTGCCATATCATTCAAACATTCCCCTTACGCCTGTTATCATTCACCAACCACTCTCTTCTGCACTTCTACACATCATTATCCCCACTGCCTGCAATCTCCACCACCACACTTGACAGCAACATTCATTGCATACAAACATCCCCAAACCCACTGCCATACTTCATCCACTTACATTGCTCCCCCTTCCACTGTTGACCACACTTCACTCACTTCGTTCTTCATATTACTGCAACAACAATATACTGTCACAACAGTCACTGCTTCCATCCGCCTACTTCATTCCCCTGTGCCACAAACCAAACTGCACTTCACCGTGTAACTCACTGGCTTCTACAACTTGTCAATTAACCATCCACTATTCTACACTTCAAAGCACAGTAAAAACTCCTTTGCACGGTTCATTTCGACCGCAAACACCCTCTAACGACACAACCCACAATCGAACTTCAGTTTGAACCATTCCCAAATTCAACATCGAAAATCGCTTCAATTTTGAGAAATGGATATGTACGTTTAGCTTTTAACTAAATATTTTTTAACAACATTGTGTCATTATTTTAAAAAATGTATTCAATTATAATTATTTTATTTTTAGCTCCTAATCATGTAATGCTGAAAGTATGAAAGAGACAAGAATAAACTCACCATATAGTAGCATATAAGAAGACTACATCCAGTTATGCATGATATAGCTAGCTAAATTATCACGAACCTCATCTATCTCTTGCTGGCTATAAGAACTATCTTGTACAAAGTACTCCAATTACAAGATTGTTTCGAAACATTAATCGAATAAGTACTTAACAAAAATTATGAAGGAAAAAAATTAAAGTGGTACCTCAAGCATTTCGGTGCTTTGATCGTGGTTTTTTACTATATCATACATATACCTCATCACATAATATACACAATCCGTCGTTCTAGATTGTTGAGGACACTACAACAATATTACACAATAATTTAATAGATAGGTTAATTTGAATTTATATCCAATATAGAAGATTATTTTTATTTTGTACAAAATAAATCACCTTAATAGTCTTCCATTTCAAGTAAATTCCTCGAGATTTTCCACCATACGCCTTATAAGTTTTAAACGCCCTACACATAAAATAAAAATTTAAATACAACGTACATATTCACTTGCATCGAGCAAAAAAGATATCAGAAGGCAAATAGATAAAACGTACATATTCACTTGTGGTCTAATTTCCAGTTTAGATTTGCGTTCGACTCGGGGATCCAAAACATAAACCTCATTCTTTTCTATACGAAAAACAAGCAGTAGACAATGTTTCCTACATTATAAGATTTATATGAAGTTAATATCAACATTAGATTTGTAAACTAGTTTATAAAAGTTTATTGCTCATACCCTTCGTTGTGTGGGGCTAAGAGTAAGCTCTTCGATTGTGACGCACGCCATGTGTTCGAAATATATATATTTGTCGCGTCTGGATATTTTCACACTTGAGACAACTTATATGGACACATAAACCCGATGGTCTCCACTCCGAGGTCATTGCACATATGATTTAACCACCTAAAAATAAGTACAACATACAAATATTGTTATTCTACCATTTCATGTATAATACATAATATAAAATAGAACATATACAATGAATTTATAAGCTATTTGTTGTAAATGTAACCTAAGTGTTTCACATAGTAGCTATATTGGTACACAGATAGAAATATTCATCATATATATATATATATATATATAATACTCACATGATGCAAATTTGCAACCATTCTCCATTCAACCATCCCATACTAAGGAATTGGATAATGTCATCCATAGTGACATGGATTTCAAAGTCCTCATCGTATGTAAATAAATCCTTGTTCACATGAATTGCATTGATGAAATTATTATCATGGGATGACACTTGAACTATCAGGTCATGGAAATATTTGCACTCATCCGTTAAAGTATTAATGATGTCTTCACCCACGATCGTCCTACGCTTTGCATGCTCATTTGTCATCTTTTGGTTATTATTCATGTCCGTAGCAACACACTCTTCCACTTTGTCTTTGCTCCTAATATGTGTAGCCTGCACACAAAAAATTCATAAGCAGCATGGAGTCTGCATATTTTATCCAAGCAAAGCTCAAAAAAAATACAAAAAGTTTTTTCTTTACCTTATCATCATCGCCTAAAAGCACTAGATTTTTAGGCCATTGTACAAAACTACCAAGTGCTTCTCCTATCGTGATGTGATATTTACTTAGAACCGGAAGAGGGGTTCCTATATGAATAGGCTCTACTACGTCAATTCCAACCTTTACATGATTGGTTAAGATTTGTTGATTATGACATTGATCTCCAGGCCTAGAAGTAGGATGCACCATGCCGTGACCCACTATGACAATTTTGGAGTCCAAATTAACAGCTAAACGACATTTAGTTGGCCTCTAGAATGACAAGTACAACATTAAAATTATTGACTTACACGTTTTAGAATCGTATAATTTTACAAAAATAGATTTTGAATTAGTTACCTGCAAGTTTTCATAAGGATCTATCTCTTGATTTGTGCTGGTATTTTGTAATTTGTCCAATTGTACTAATTGACAGCTGCTACGATGACCAACTGATGGTACATTTTCGACCACAATATCATTGGGCATTTGCATACCCATCCTATTGAAAAAGTTTGCAATCTTTTGCTCAACCACCGTATCTACCATAGACTCGAATCTTTGGCTCACTTTAGTTTCTATTTCCTGAGTGATACGATGTAGTTCATCTGCTGATATTACACCACTTGGACCTTTATATTTCACTACCTTTCCAAATACATCTTTGATACCGACCGTCCCACCAATTCCTCTAACCTGGATGTTCTTTTTTTTCAAGAGCACGATTTAAGACATCATCATATCTATTTGGAACCCATGTTCCTTCGATGGCTTTTTCTCTCCAAGCATTCTGTCAACAACAAAAAAATTAGTTTTCTCAATAATTTATTGCTTTGTTTTGTAAGAGATTAACCAAATGGGATAAAATGCATCGAAATTAGTCATACCGCTTTATCTGCAACTATCCTAGTTTTCTCATTAGGGATTACATAACTTCCATTAGCTACTTTTTTTGATCTTGCCAAAACCCAGTCAATACTTCGATCCAAAAAAGAACCACTTGGTAATGTAGTCGATGAACTATGACCTTCGGTTATCCATTTAGCTTTCTTCCCTGCATATCCAGCTTGCCCCAAATAGTGAGGATGCTCATTGTATGTTTGACTCTTCCTACCCTTCTCGCTTAATCGCTGTCAAAAATAATGAATATTAATGTATGCTCCACTGCTAACATATACTCCACTGCACAAAATTCTTGCATTATCACATGTCTGCAACCATTAACATAAAAAAATCTGGACATGGAAATCACACACAGCAAAACTGAAATGCCCCAACAGTTAATGAGAATGAATAATCACTAAATATCATGCATTCTCAAATCACTGATCATGTCCCAAATCAAGAAATCCAACTTCTCTACTATATGTAATAGGTTGAATCAATATATAAAAGAGAAGAAAAGCTTCTCTGGAATTATTGGAGGACTCAACTTGAACGCTCCAGCTCAAGGTATTTTAGGTCACTATTACCTTAAGTTGGCTGTTGATCTATATTACAGATTTAGATTCGACTTTAGCATTGTTTCCAGCCACTAAACTAAACAAAACTTCTACTGCAAAACCTGGAACCAAACATTGACAATATTATACAATGGAGAAGTAGTAAATTTTGATAACATTGATGGCGAGAAGGCAGAAGAGTTGATTGCTTTGGCCACATCAATTACTACATTGAGAAAAGTAAGATCGAACGTGGTGATGCCAATGTCTAGAAGGAAGTCACTCCAACAATTTCTTTCATGTTCAATCCATTAGAATCAATTCAACCATATGAATCCATTAGAATCAATTCTTTCATGTTCAATAAACAATAGAAGATTATTACAGCCTCATAAATTATTTCCTTCGGCTAATAAACGGAACAAAAGCCAACTCATAAATTAAATTATTTCTGATTTCCACTATCCTTGTTAATGCAAATAGGTGCATTATTTCCTTCCACAACCGAAACCAGGCTTTCCTTGAATCCCACCAAAGTCATAGCAATGGAAGAGGACATATTCTTAAGTGAAAACCAATTTGTTTCTTTGGTAACCACGTTGAATCTGCACATCTGCTCCATTCTTGAAAAGAAAATATAGTTACCATCCATCGAAACCCCCTTAAAGGGCGTTAGGTAATCTATTATCGGATAATAGTGCCTATTTAACAGTGCCTCACCAACCTCTGACCCATCTCCTCTTCCACCATCGCTGATCAACAGTTCAGCCATATCAGAACACTACCTTCCACTTTTGCATTTCTGCATTTAACACTGTTACCACAATATCCTCCTCATACAATTGCCTGTACAACTGCCTGCTGCCATAATTTCTTCACAGCAACCATACATCACTGCCTTCTAATCCATATCAACCTCCATCCAATATCTAAACCATACACAACCATACTCACAAAACCAATCACATACATTTGCCTACTCCTCTGCCTAATCATTGCAGCCACTACTGCTATACCATCATCCATCAAACCAGACCCTACGGTGCAGCTGCACTGTCATAAATTCTTCCTACTCATAACAAAACAACCATCACTGCAACATATTCACAAACCAAACTGCCTATACAAACCATCCCAAACATATTCACTTATCAACGCCTGAACCACCATAACCATCAAACCATACCTACATATCCACACAACTGTGCACTTTACATTTCTATCAACATTACACTGTGCAACTTCAAACACGACCACTCATTTCCACTACATGCAACACCAACCACTTCCAGTCAGTAAACTAACCCAACTACCACATCAACTATTTCCACTGTGGCTTCGAGGCTTGGAGCTATAGCCCCAACTCTTGTAATACCAAAATTGTGTAAGGCTCTATCTAGAACTGCTTGCAAATTCAAAAGAGAGCTTATTTCGGTCCATAAAGACCCAACATATTGACAGTTTAGTTAAACAAAACAATGGAAACTAAGCCATAAACTTATGATGAATAATCATAGTCAAGAAGCATAATTTAAAGCACGATTTACCAATAAAATACTATAATCAATACATGGTCAAATTCAACCCATAGGTCGAGTGAAAATTCCATTTATAAAACTAATGATTCTTACAATGATCCATGAATCTCAAAAACCATATACGGATTGGAAAAGCATCCCAAACTCATTTAAAGTCAAAGAAAAAAATTATGACTAATCAATTTCAAGTCAACTATTATGAATCGGTCATTATTTTCATAAAGAAGAATCGTAAAATCAAGGGCTTCATGTTTCCACTATGGCTCAATAACTCAAGCTATCCTTCAAAAATATATGAATTTTTCTCAAAAAAGTCGATGTCAGCAAGAAAAGTAAATTTTATACCTGAAATCAATCAGCAAACTCGAAACTTGAAATCAATCAGCAAAATCGAAACTCGACACTCGAAATCAAACGATCCCATGATTTTAGGGTTTTTTTTTCTTTAAAGCACGAGAATTATTTTGGGGAATAGAATGGGATGGCGGAAAAGAACTGCAAACGTGGGAATAACCTAATTTTTGAAATTGCATCACGTACGAAACGAAACCGATGCGAAAAGTATTATGTTGGACGTATTTGCATCGGTTGACTTTAAAACCGATGCGAATAAAACTATTTGCACCGACGTATTTTCATCAGTTGTTGGTGACAACTGATGCAAATTTGACTTTTTTATTACCTACTACTTTCCACGTACCAATTGCATCGGTTATTAAGACAGAACTGATGCAAATAGTTCTATTTGCATCAGTTTTTACTTAAACCGATTCAAATGAGGCGATGCAAATGGCCTGTCTTGTAGTAGTGGAATATAGTTAGACTTCATGGAATTCCTAGTAGTATAGTAAGCGATGGAGATTCCTTTTTTACTAGCGAGTTCTGGAAGAGTCTATAGGAGACTTTGGGTACTAAGCTCAAAATGAGCACCGCTTACCATCCCCAAAGAGATGGGAAAATGGAAAATGTTAACAAGGTCATAGAATTTGTTGCGAGCTTGTGTGCTAGATTTTGGAGGCTCTTGGGAAGACCATCTACACTTAGTCGAGTTTTCATATAACAACAATTATCAGGCTAGTATAGGGATGGAGCCGTTTTAAGCTTTGTATGGAAGACCACACAAATCTCTGGTTTGTTGGTTAGGGACCAGAGAAAGGTTGGTTCTTGGTCGAGATTTAGTTAGAGAAGCTACGGAGAAGATTAAGTTTATTAAAGCTAGAATGAAGGAAGCTTAATCTAGGAAGAAGAGTTATGCTGATAAGAGACGGAAAGACTTAAAATTCTCAGTTGGAGATCATGTTTCGTCAAAGTATCACCAATGAAAGGTGTGATCAGATTCGGAAAATCAGGAAAGTTGGCACCGAGATTCGTTAGATCATTCCAATTGTAGAGAGGATCGGGAAACTCGCGTATAGAGTAGAGTTACCAAAAAATTTGGTAGGAGTCCACGATGTTTTTCATGTTTCTCCTCTAAGGAAGTGCATTCGGGATCCAGAGACTATCATAGCACCAACTAGGTTAGACGACTTAGTTGTGGAATCGAATTTGACTATAGTTAAGATGCCAGTTCGTATGGTTCCGAGAGATGAGAAGAGACTAGGAACAAGACAGCCATATTAGTTAGTCCTGTAGGGTGATGATGAGAGAGACTGTACTTAGGAAACTGAGAGCAGGATTCAAAATACTTATTCTAACTTGTTTCATGGTATGTTTTACCTTTATGATTGATTTGTATGTGTACCTTATCGTAATTTCGAGGATGAAATTCTTTAAGGATGGGAATCCATAACGACCCTAATTTTGATTAACATTATTTAGGACATTTAATTAGGTAAACTAAATGAAATAATGTAAATAGTTAAGAGATTAAGATTTGTACAATCTAAGAGGTAGCTGTGCCTAGTTAAGTAATAAACTAAAAGGGGTCAAAATGAAATATAAAAGGAGAAATAAATACGGGTAAAATAGGAATGAGTCATATTCAATTACCATAAGCCTTCATACCATTTCATTTTACACGTTCACAAATTAAAATCTAAACAAAAGGTCGACCACCATTAAAGAGAAGTAAGGGGAAGATAAGCAAGAATTAAGAGGAAAAGCTTAATCAAATTCAATCCAAGATCAAATCTCAACTCCTTAACAACAAAGCTAAGGTGAATAATAATTAAAACTCATATTTTTGATGTTTCGATTTCTAGAATCAGATCTGAATGTTTTTGCAAGTATATTTCCATGATTTGAATGATGTTTAGATATAAACATGCTTGTTGATGAATTATGCTTATTCGTATTGATTTTATGACATGTTTTGAATTGAAAAACCTATCAAATGGCATCCAAATGCCTTGCAATATTAATATATAGCCAGAAATTATATTTTAGAGTTTGGTTTCAAGTTTTATAATTTTCTGAATTAATGTGAATTTATTATTAATTTTTTAGTGAAGAAAATGGATATTTGGGTTTAAAATTAATTACGGCAATTATATATATATGTTTTGGTTCAGAAATTTAAATATATTAAAAGTGATTTATGAGAATTTTTATAGAATTTTCCTAAGTGTTTCAATAAATATATAAAATTATTTAAGGTATGGGATTTAAATGTTTTATATGTTTATAAAAGGAGAAGGGGCTATTTTCAAATGTTTTAAAATGTAAATCTTTGAAATTCGGCAGCACCTTTCAGAAAAGATTTTGAAATGTTAAGGTAACCAATTATAAGATGACAAATAAGCAGGTTATTTGAAAAGAATTGCCTTTTAAAGTTAAAAATCAGGTTTTATACGGTTTTGATGCTTCACCATCTTCGGCAGCCACCTTTCGACTTAGTATCTCCACCCCTAACCTGATCGAAATCAATGCACACGGTATCAAAGACTTGGTACGTAGTGAATTGGACATAGGCGATAGGTATAGGGTCGAAACAAGGGGTTTTGAAGGGGTTGAAGCCTTGTTTTGTTTTCTAAAGAAATTGAGCCTGCTTTGCTTTCGATTAAGATAGCTTTCGACTTGGTCAGCTGTCGACTTGGTCAAATTGTTTAAAGAAAGAGGCTTTCGAAATAGGTTGCGCCTTCATTTTAAAGTAAATGTTTTTGATAGGGTTGAAACCCTTTGCTGCCGCCTTTTCCTTTCGACCTAGATTGGCTTCGAAAGGGTCCCCTTGTTTTAAAAATTAGAGCCACTTTGTAACGACCCGTAAATTTAACCGGTTTTAATAACGTTATTAATTGAAATTTTAGGAAATTTTAAACGATAAATTTTGAAATATAAATTCGATATTTGGAATGCGTCTAATTAAACATAGCAACTGGTAGATTTTCGTCCGAAAATATAAAAATTTATGTCGCACATAAATTTACTTCAATTTAATCACTTAAAAGGCGATGAAAATAAAAATTTTCCGAAACCTAAATATTTTTACATAGAAAAATTCTAAACCATCTTCTGAGCAAAATTCCAGTTTGTCGTTTTTCCAAATTCGGACATCTTTAGCACCGTCGATCTTATTTTCTTACGTTTTTCTCGCATTTTCCGTTGGTAGAAAATTCAAATTTTATAATTCAATCATACCACTGATATCAATATACCGTTTTGATTGTCTCGTCATGATAATCTCAACGGTATATTCCTTTCCGTTTTTCGAACCCCGGTACGCTGCAAAATCAGTAAACGGTTAACTGTTGTGGTTCGTTATTTTAGCCTCTTGGTCTCCTATTGACTACTCAATTACCCATCAGTTGAATATACACAGCTATTAGCATTTATGATTTCTGCAATACAACTGGCAACATCACTTCAATTCATAAATTCATATCAGCCTACATGTTACCCCTTCCACCCTTCTTTTCTTCTGTTCACTTTCTCTCTGCTCTCTCCTTTTTTTTGAATCTGCTGCTTGTTTTTCCTTTTTCATTTGTTTTTGCAGCATCTTTTGAACCCAAGCTACCCGCTTCCTCATGCAAGAATCAACAACCATGTAGAAGCCTTCCCCTTCGCCCATCCTCCTACCGAAACTAACCACGCCACTTCATTTCTTTGACCGAACGTCGCAGCACTGCCACCACCCGAGCGACGTGACAGCCCACACCCCTCAACCAAGCAATGCCTCACTCTCTCCTCGACCACCGTGCCTCTTTCCATCGTCTGAGCATCGGCAGACACACCCAGATCCAAGGCCGCAAGCCACTTTCAAGTTGTCGTGCCTTCTCAATTGGCTTCGGCTTGTAGCCTCTTTTTGTTTTAGAGGTATGTATATTAAATAATGAGTACAGTAATATATATTAAGTGTTGTAAATATTGTTATGGCAACATGCGTAAAAGTTATATGTTAATATATATTTATGCAAGCTGTTTATTTTTTCTTTTGTATATATATATTACAAGTTAAAGATGTGAATAAGGTCTGGTTTGTAATACTATAGTACTTTATATATACAAGTTAAGTGTTTCAGTCATAATATGCAGATTTTATACATATAACCTATGCATTCTATTTGTTGGAAGTTTTGAGTGATTGATATTAAAAAGTATATATATAGACTATAACTTACAGTGTATATTTGTTTTGTACATATAAAAAGTTTATATAAATGTTGCTTTAGGGTATATATAACAGTAGTTTATATATTAGTATTTATATATATATATAAGATTTTGATTTTGGTAAGTTGCGGTAAAGTATATATATATATATCTAAAATAGTGAGTTATATTCCTAGTATATTGACGTAAAAAGTTGTTGTACTATTAGTATATATATGTTTGATGCATCATTTTACTAGAAGTGGTAAGTAAGTTGTATAGTGTTGCATAGTGTGTACATATAAGTTTGTATTAGATTTGTACTTCCGCATATGGTCTGCATGCATTTTATTTTATTTTTGTTTTATTTTATTTTTATTTATTTATTTATTTATTTCTTCTGAACAGCAGTTAGACTACATGTTCATGATATCATATCTCACTCATGTTTTATCGGAATGGGTTGATTTTATTTTTAAAAAAGAGTCGAAGTTACCTAGTTTATGCCTGTTAAATTTTAGTAAAATCCGACATCGTTTGATTAGTGGTCGAGGATCTGGAAGTTAGACCCAGACAGCTGTTCTTTTGTACTTCGAATTATTTTACACTGCTGCAAACACGACCTGAGTTCATGCTTGACGCATCGTATCTCTTCTGTCTTACGTCGGAATGGGTTGATTTTATTTTTAAAAAGGAGTCAAAGTTACCTAGTTTATGCCTGTCAAATTTCAGCCAAATCCGACATCGTTTGATTAGTGGTCGAGGATCTGGAAGTTAGACCCAGACAGCTGTTCTTTTGTACTTAGAAATTATTTTGCACTGCTGCAAACATGGCCTGAGTCTATGTTCGTGACATCATAACTTTTCTCGTCTCTTTTCCAAATCAAGTGATTCTTTTGCAGTTTAAAATACAAGTTTTGATCTTTATTCATACCAAATTTCAGACCATTTCGATCTCGGTAGCACATAGAATTATATTGTTAAACTTTGACGCATGACATGTTTTATTTGTTGCTATGTTGAATGTTGTGATTTGATTTCATCGATTTCTGTTATCAGCTTTGATCGTTGTATTCGTGCTGATTTGTTTTGCTTGGATTCGTAACTCAATCTCTATGTCCATATCAGTGTGCGTATCCGTGTCATCTTCTCGTGCATCTCTAGCCTCGAAAGGTGAGCAATCACTCACGATTAACGTTCTTATATTTATTAAATCTGATTTCAATTGAAACGACAATTGAAATATACTGTTGTTAGTTATTTATATTGCTATATCTATGACATCATCTGTATCTGTTCACCTGTGACACCTGACATCATTATCTGTTATTTATATTGATATATATATATGCCATCATCTGTATCTGTTCACCTGTGACATCTGACACACTTATCTGTTATTTATACTGATGATATATGCCAGATACCGTTGTTATATTATTATCATATCTGTTATCACTCTACAAGTTCCCTGTTAGTATAGAATCACTATGGGTTGAAATGATACATACCCGAACGGACTTTAGAATAGGAGAAAATCGTTATGGGTTGAAATGATAAACCCAAGCGATTTTCAAATTAAATTGAATTTGGGATTTCGGGTTGAAAAGATATATACCCGAATATATTTTAAATTGCGGATTGAAATAATAAATATCCATATCACTTGACCATAGGATAGAAAATTATATACAGACATCGTTGGTCTATATATAAATGTTTTTGAAAAACATTTCTACGGTTTGAAAGAAATATATGGTTTTAAATAAATAATGATTTTAAAGATTTATTAAAGTTGATTTAATAAAGTTGATTCGAATCAATATGAAATATGTTCAAGTATTTATGTAAAATTTATATTTTTAAATATAGAATTTATAATGTTTCAGGTTGAAAGATAAATTTGAATTGATTTGGAATTCTTAATTATTTAAGAATTATACTTAAATAAGTTGATTTGAAATCTATTAAAAATTGAAATTTTAAGATATGTTTTATAACTTGGATTAATTGAGAAGTGGCTTTAATGAATATTTCAAATGATATAAATTTAAATGGGATATTTTGTTTATTTGAATTCGTGAATTGAAGTTGTATTAGATGTTATTGAAATGTCAAATATTTAAAGCTTTGAAATATATTGAAATTGAAATGGCTTATTTTATGGTTTAAATATGTATTTGAAATCGATAGATTGAAATGGTTATTAGAAACTGAATCGAATTGAAATTGATGATTTGAGATTTGATTAAATTAAAATTTTGGAATTCGAGTTAATTTGAATCGATTTGTGAATTTTGAGGAAGCTATTTTATTTTATAAAGAAATTTTAAATTATATTTAAACTAATGATATTTTGCTTTATAAATTATTTTAATATAAACTATTTTAATATAAATCATTTTTGATATAAATTACTTTATTTATAAACTATTTTATTATATATACTAATTTTAATATCTAAACTGTTTCAAAGAAAAGTGTTGTGATTTCCAAAATGCTATGATTTCAAAGCTGTGATTTCCAAAGTGATTTGATTTTTAAAAGACTGTGATTTCAAAAGCGTTATAACTTTGGAAAAGTACTATGATTTTGGAAATGGATTTATTTGAAGTAAAAGTGATATCGCATTGATATGGTTTTTAAAATGGCAATGATGTGTCGGTTTTGAAATATAACTATTTTGAAAGTTTATTAAATGACCATCGGTGAAATAATACGTAGTTATTAAAGAGACCGGGATCAGATATGGACATATCTCTGTCGATACCGAAAACCACTTTAATAACTATTATACGCAGAGTGTTGATCCAGAATGAAGTGGATGGTTTGGTGAACGCGTTGACTGAAGAAAGAGAACGATTTTGGATGACCCCTGACATGACTAAAATAGGAGCCGCGCCGGGCCATTGAGGATCGCCACCTCTAGCGGACACACTTCTTCGTTACCATGTCTATTACTTTTGTGATTCGATTTGGGTGCACCCCTCGATTATGGGAGTGTTGTTTCGCGGTGTTGGGGTAGTAGCTGCTATGCCCAACATCAGTCCGGATCACGCAACTACTAGTATCCTAGTTGGTATTGCCTCATGTACCTTGTCATACTGATTATCCTATTCGCGACCACTACGATTTTGGTTTGTACCTTTAGTATATGGATTGCCCTCTGGTGACTTCGGTTTTGGGGAAACTACGGTCTTGTATATGCTCTTGGGAATAAAAAAATGTGTTAAGGGTGGAATGGGCCATGACTTAACGCTATTTTGATATCGTACTTTACCGATTAGACATTATCTACTTAGCGTATTCTATTGTATATATAGATAGTTTAATGGATCCTTAGAGGATGGTTATCCCAAACATCCTTTAAGTCACTTGTATTTCAGTCGTTATTTCACTTGAGTTGGATTTATTCATATAAGAATGTTAATCCTGACTCGAGTGTTTTGTGTTTTCTTTACGCTCGGGTCAGACTGTGAGTGTACCAGTATTCGAGACTCACCTTTGGAGTTGGAGCTTCGCTTGGAGATCCAGCTATCTATCCAACTTTCAGATATTCAGTTGATTTCAGTGATGTATTCTGATATTGTATTTGACTATTGTATTCGAGACTTCTGTTGTATCTTGTTTAACTCTGTTATATATATAGTAGCTTCATGAACTACTATTCTTTTGTTTCCGTTGCATTATTGTTATATTACTCTGTGTCTGTGCCCGTGATCTGTGATTATTTTATTTACTATATATGTTGAGTTTTGCCAATTTAAATTAACAATCTATTGTTTTGAATTATTCAAGTCTGACATGTGTGGATTTATTGTCGATTTGAATGGTCCAAAATAGTGGGTCGTTACACACTTCTCCACTGCTTTCGAAGGGATAGGTTTCGACACCATCCACTTCTTTACTTAAGAAATTACTTTCGAAAGAGTTGCTTTCAACTTAATTGTTTTAAACCCTTTTTGATATTTTGAAAGTTAAACCCAATGGTTTCGAAAGGTTATTCCACATGTTTTACTTGAACCCAAATGCTTTCGAAATGTTTGACGAATTTAATGCTTTCGATAGGTTTAAGAGAAAGGTTTCATAGGGGTGGTTCCCCAATGTTTTCGAAAGGTTATAATCAGAAGGTTTCCAAAGCTTTTCGAAAGGCATATGTAAAGTGTTTTGAAAAGTGGATGTTTAAGGTTTTTAAAGGCCTTCGAAAGAGGAGTTTTGAATGTTTTCGAAATGACTATGTAAATGGTGGTATGTTTTGGCCTTTCGGCCTAAGGTTATAAAGTAAAGTAATTTACTTGTATCGAAAGGGGTACTTTCAATAGTTTCGAAAGAGATTGTTTAAAGGTTTAAACAAAGGTTTCGAATGTCTTCATCAACAATATTTTGAGTAAAGCATATATCATGGAAAAGAAATTTGAATAAAAAAATAGTATATTTTCCTTCTATAAGTATGATTTAAAGGGTTAAATCATTTTGAAAAGGTTTTCAAGGAAAATTTAAAGGGTAGTTAACTCTATGTAAATTGACTGGGATATTCGTATACCATATGGGACTGGTATAGGGTCGCACCCTATACATTAGCTATTAGCCCCTGGCTAATTTAGTCCAAAATTACAGTGTGTAGGGCTTAGTCATAGATAAGATTTAAATGATGCATACACACAGAAAGGAATATATATGTACAGAGAAGAAGGATATGTTATTGGTAAGCCCGAAAAACCATTAGCATCAGGTGACCCTTGGAGAAGTAAGTTAAGGACAGACCGTCCAGAAGTATGTCTAACAGTTGTTAGATAATTTGTTTAATTTGTCTGGTAGGACCGAGTTAGCCAAAGGTTAGTGGTTAGCCAAATAAAACTACATGGTTTAGGATAGATGATCCATTTATTACCTATTTATGAGCATATATGATATTTGTTATTATTGATATATCAGTTTGATTAACCAGTTTGGTTGTAAGGTTTTTATTTGCGAAAAGATATGTTTTAAAAGGGATATTAGTGAGGGGAAACCTGTTCTGCTAAGAGGCGTGGTCTCACTTAATATTAGTAAACCGAGATGTAATAGTATTATTCACACTAGGTTTTATGTCTGACTCGAAGTTTACATTTTTTCCCCTTAAACTCTCAGGTTTTCAAAATTAATTTGAGTAGATTAAGAGTTTGCGTTTATGGGTTTAGTAGAAGGGCGAATAAAGCTTTCGGAGATGAGCAGGAGGCTGATGTTAGTGATATTTAGGAGTAGTTGTTTTCTTTATTCCATTATGATGTATTAAGACAGTTTATGTATATATAATACTTTGGTCATCCAAGGGGCATCTTCATATGTCGCTCTTGGCGTATTTATGTAATAATTATATTTGATCTGAACGTGGAAACGTTTAGGGTTATGTAATGTTATATGAAACATGTTTTGTGAAATGTAATCAGAAAAGTTGCTTTTGAAATCTGTGACTTTGTTTCTTATTCATGTGCTTCTGATATTATGGATATCATTAACATTACCGTATTTTGTCGTCGGAAGTTAATACTATGGATGACTGCAACATCTGTAGCACTTAGCCTTGGGCCTCAAGATAGGGGATGTTACAACTGCTAATCCATGTTCCGAAACAACATGCCCAAGAAATCTCACTTCGTTCTTCCAAAAGTGGCGTTTTGAGAATTTGGCTTTAAGCTGGTGTCTTCTCAAGGTTCCTAATATCTCCCTTAGGTGACTTTCATGCTCCTTTTCACTTTTGGAAAATATTGGATGTCATCTACAAAAACTTCAACAAATTTGTTTAACTGTCCCCTAAATACTCTACTGATCAAATCTAAAAAGTATGACGGGGCAATCGTCAATCCAAAAGGAATTGCTTTCCATTCATAGATTCCATCTGGTATGCACAATGCAGTCTTTGGTTTGTTATCCTCTGCATTTCTTAACTGATGAAATCCAGTTTCCAAGTCTAATTGGAAGAAGACTTCAGCTCCCACAAGTTGACTTAATCTCTCTTTATCCCATAAGTTAATTGATGAAATCCAAAAACAATACCTATTCTTCTTCATTAACTTGTTGAGTTACCTATAATCAATACAAAGCCTTAATGAGTTGTCTTCCTCAGTCGCAAAGACAATAGGGGCTCCCTATTATAAGGTACTTTGTCGAATGAATCCTTTCTGTGGTAGCTTCAAGATCTTCTTATCTAACTCTTGCCTTTCCTTAGGGGCCATGTGTCTTAATGGCAGGGAGACTAGTCTAGCGTCCTTCTCCAGAAAAATCCTAAACTCAATCTCTCTTCGAGGTAAATACCTCGAAACTTCTTTAAAGATATTAGAGAATTCTCAAACTACGGGTACGGATGAAAATTCATTTTGTGATAGGTTACCAAGTATAGATAACTTAACTCGACTGAATCCTGGGATGTATAGTAAACATCTAGGTCTTGCCTTCTACAACTCTTAAGCCATACTACTCTCTTATCGCAGTCTAGGACTATTTTGTAGTGCAACAACCAATACATACCCAAAATAAGTCCATACCCCTTAAAATTTAGAGCGTACGTAGTGCATATGAAATCAACCTCATATATGTCTAACACTAGGTCTTTGCAAATTGAGAAAAGATGAGTCCTCCTCCCAACGGGATTTGAAATTATTATTAGGTGGGTGACAGTTTGGTTTTGAAGTTTTAAAGAGTTAATAAAATTCCAAGCTATGAATGAATGTAATGCTCCAGAGTCAAATAGAGTATGAATTTTATTTCCTAAAATGAGATTTATACCTTCCATGGTAGTCTTTCCTTGGTCTCTCGAGGGTGGTTTACTTGAAATAGGGGTAGCCTTAGTGGCGTAGGCTTGCCCACTCTGCTCTTCCTTCACCATCTTCGAGCACTGGTTTTTGAAATGCCCTTCCTCATGGTAATGGTAACACTTCCCCTTGAAACCTTCCTTCAACATATTTACTCTAAAATCCTTCACGAGGTGTCCTTTCTTTTGGCATCTATTACACACTTTTCCTTCTTTCTTGAATTTCTCTTTTGACTTCTTATTGGTCCAAAAATTTCCTTTCTTGGGCCCTCCCTGATTTGGTGCAGGTCTTGCCTTCTCCATTTCTTTCTCCTCGGCATTCATCATCTGCAGTAAATCCATCTCAACAAGCATCTCATAGGTAGCTCTAGTGGGTATTTGAGTCAACAACCATTCCCTAAGCGGGGAGTTCAGACCTTTGACAAACTTCGTGGCCTTTCTCATGGGTGTATCAATCAAACTCATTTCGAATTTATCTAATTCGTTAAACTTACTAATGTACTCCTTAAAGTGGAGTCTTCCTGGCTAAGCTGTATAAAATTCTCTAACCGCAAGCTCACTTCTGCTCTTGACATAAACCTAGTCTCAAATCGATTCTTGAACCCATCCCAAGTGACATTCCTACCAACGTCCTCTCTAACAACCATATTCCACCAATAAAGGCTTCTCCTTTACAGTGCCAAGCTGCCATTCTCTGCTTCACTTGATCCTTCCAACCAATCTCCCTAAATATCCTCTCGCGGTCATTTATCAATGCCTTAGACTCTAAGAAACTTTCCTTTCCATAACATACTCTTTCTCTCATACTCATAAAATCCTTACATATTTTGGAAAATCGATAGGATAAGGTGTTTCCTCAACAGGCGGAACAACGGGTGTCACCAGTGTAGTCTGCTGGGGAACATGGAGTTGTCCTACATGCCTGAGGTATTGTTTAAACCATTCGGGCATCCCTCGAATGGTGGGCATTCCTTTGGCGGGGATACCAGTTTCAGAAGAAGAAGGATTTTTAGCTATAGTCTACTATCTGTAGGTTAAACTTTTAGTTCTAATATCCTAAGATAGTATTGTACGCTGAAAGAAAGATTTGCCTAGTGTATATGCGTACGTTCATAATAAAGTGTGTGTGTGTGTGCATATATAATAGTGTTTCTGGAAAAATATTCTAAAAAGTAACAAGTACGTCTCTCATACGTATACTTTTCCCGTTGATCGAATAACCTGAACTCTTATACCAAATGTAGCAACCCGCCCTAAAATGGGCCAAAATTCCGACCCAAGAAAGGTCCATCGAAACTTAGAACCATCTCAAAACTGGTTGTTGGTTGGTAAAAAAATACAATACAGAGCTATTTATCTAGATATTCAGAATCTCACAGCGGAAGGATAAAATATATAATAACAACAGTACACATTTCATTCAGATTTCAAAATATCATTCAAAACCATAACAAAATATCCATAATGTCAAAACCCAACAATATCCATACATAACTGCAATATTCCAAAATTACAACATTATTTTTATTTCATGGGTACATTAAAATCAACAGAAAATAACAAGTAAATAAATAGTCTACTACCACAAGCATCATCGACATCTCTGCCTCCAACATCGCCCTTCCTAACCTGTGTTGTAATAAGGAGGGGGTCATAACAATATATATCTGGTAAATAAAAATCTCGTACTGTACTACATTAGTACTTGGGCGGTATAATTTAAAGGAATATGTCTTACATTTTTACCAACAACATAAGTCTTTTCAAGTGTAAGCCCAAAGGCTTTAATCAAACTTAAACAAAAGTCTTTCCAAATATAAGCCCATAAGAATCCCAAAACTCATATTTATCGTCCGTAATGTCCTATCAATGTAAAAGATAGTACTCAAGTCACTTAATATCTTTTAACTGGAATTAGGTAGCCTCCGGTCATTTAATACCTTATTAAATGCATACACCATTTACTACCTATAATCCCAAGGTAGACTCCTCACTAGTAACTTTCTAGCTGACATTGCATGAAATATTTTCAGCCACTTAATACTTCCTATTGAAGCGAACCCTTCCTCGAGATATCATCTACCATGCCTAACCCATAGCCCCGATAACTTTTTTACATAGAGAAGAGGTGGGCCCTCACACAACCACTTAATACTTTCAATCTCTGAAGCAGGTCCTTCGTATTATGACATATACACTCTGTGACATCTCACATTAGCCTGACTATTTGTTGGTATTGTTTGCCAGATTAACTGGGCAGATTTACCCTACAGAATTTGGGACTAACCTCTCATCATTGTAATTACTTATTATAGGCAATGTCTTACATCAGCCTCAAACTCACACTACTGGTAGCTAAATTAGGTGGGCAGACTTCCATGTGCTTTTGGCGACTTCACATTCCTATAACTTAGTCATGATTTATAGCACAATCTACATGTATTATCACACATCCCACCATTTCCAAAATCAAGGCCTTATAAGAAATCTTTCTTATTTCGCCTTAACATTAATTACCTTCCTAAGGGGGATTTAAAAAGATTTAATAACCTATTTAACTATGCAATTATGCGTTATCATTATATGTTAATTACGCTAATTTATAAATATATGTATGTATGTATGTATATACACACGCGTGCATGCACATGCCTAGTAATTCCCAAGCGTATGAAATATATGCCCTAATCTAGCACTTAAATGTCAATTCTTTAACAATTATACAAGTCATTCCATATTATCAACAACACCGAAATTCCATTATTCATATCCGAAAATTCCAATCAATATAGCTATATACAACTAAAAATTTAAACTTAATTATTACATTAGAATACTGGAACATATTGATGATAGAAACATACAATTCCAATTTTTAGCTCTATTCTACTCCTTTTTCACATAAAAATAAATGAAGGAATTTCTATTTAATTTATGGGGATCAGTAGTGCAAGCTACAAATAAAATTCATACGTTACACACTATTCCATAATCAAAATCTTTTAATCAAATTCCAAGAAAAAGAATAAGGAGTGGAATGGAAGGTAAAATTATAAAAACTGTAAAACTACACAATTTCCATTATACATAAACAAATTGAGATTTCAACCTAGAATTGACATTTCGCATTGAAGGAGTTTTGGGAGTTTATAATATGATGCTCTACAGTTAAAGCCCTGCTAAAGCTCCATATAATCCCCAATATAGCGCATAGCGTTCTTCGATCGCTATGGTTTTTCAATATAGCGCTATTAAATAGTAAACCCGCTTTAAGCCCCACTATTTTCCGCTATACCCCCTAAATCAAAGCTTTATAGCACCCACTTTAGAAACTTTAATATAAAAATGTTGATTCGACTTGTTCTCTTGTGAGTCGAATCAACAAAGTTAGGGTAAAGACCTAATTTTAAGGCATAAGTGCTCAATATAAGTTAGAAATCTATTGTAATCATCAATTCTGTACAGCATAAATCATAGTGTTCTTTTATTTTGAAATAATATTAACTAATAATTCTTTACCCTACACAAATGATGTGAGAAGGGGAATAAATTAACTTTAAGTATTTGATTTTATACTTAATGAAGCTTTTGCACCTCCGCTATTTTCTACTATATCTCCACTTTATTCCCACTATAACTTTTTGCACCTCCACCGCATGGAACCGCTAAACGCTTTAACTACGCAGATATGTTTTCGCAAACCAAAACTCCCCAAGGAATATTCAAATCCAAACTATACTAATCAATTACTAAAATAAAAAAGCTAAGATTTCCATTCATGTTATAGCCTTAGTTTTGCCTCCTTGGGATTTGACACACCTTTGACAATCTCTTATCAGATCTCTTCTTTTTGATACAAATATGCAACTAGGGATTTGTATATACGTTAGATTCAGAAAATTAAAGGTTGGAGGAGCAAATGTTGCGAAAATAAATAAAAAAACAAAGATAGATCTAAAGGATTTCTTACCTAAAACCCTAATGAAGTTTTCTGAATCTTGAAGAGATGAACTGACAGAGCTTCGTTAATGTTCCTAAAATATTATATGAATAAAAGCAAGGGGTCTAGAGTCTTATTTATAGTGGTAAGAAATCACAAGAATCGTCGAATTTAAATAATTAATCCAGAATGTCAAAAATTAAAAACCTTAGCCGCCACCTGGTAAGGAGCGGTCGACCACCCCTGTGCCACCGGTTGACCACTAGGGGTTAACCAGTAGAGGTCAGGAGGTTGACATCTCCATTTATTTTGGGAATGTTGATTTTCAATCGTTGTTATTTTTATTTAATTTCTCAATTAACATTAATTTTAATGTTTCCTTAATCAAAATCTGTCTACTGTTAACTTTTGAATTTCAATTTTTAAAATTAATTATTCATTTGAATTTGAATTCTATTTAAATTATTTTGAACCCGAAAATTTCAAATGTCTACAACTTTTTTGTTTGAGCATCATTTTTAATATATTATATATGGAAATTGATCAGAATTTCGCCACGAACGCAATGGAATAAATTACATAGGACAACTTTTGCAAAATTTACCCCTACCTTATTTAATTTAATTTATCCAATTTATTTATAGTTGATTTTACGGGGTGTTACAACCAGGGTAAATCGTCATTCTAGAACAGTGATTCTCGGTCGGAATTTCCTCTAAAACATCTTCCTTCATAAGGACACATAAGTGTCCATCTCTCCTCAAACATCATTTTTCATCAATTGCATACCTACCACCATGGGAGAAAGCTCTCCTCTACTTAGCTTGCCCAAAATATCTATTATCGCCACATCCTTCTTCTACTCATGCCTAATGCAGTCCACCAATGTTTGCTAACTTCCATGGCTACCAAATATTCTAAAGTGGGCTCTATTGGCGGTTGGAAATTGAAATTCGAGAAGAACTCCAACTGCTTCCACTCATATATAATTGCTAGAGTATCATACCTCCGGCTAAAGGCATCGGCTACAACATTCCCTTTTCTAAGGGTATACCGTATCTCAAAGTCATGCGATGCTATAAACTCTATCTACCTTTTCTGCCTATGATCTCTTTTTTGGAAAATATATATTTAAGGGATTTGTGTTCGGTGAATAACTGAACCTTTCTCCTTAAAGAAAGTGCCTCCACATCTTCAAAGTGAAAATGATAAACGCTAACTCTAAGTCATGAGTTGGGTATCTCTTGTCATGGTCCTTCAACTTCCTACTAATTACATAGGCTGTAACTCTTTCTTCTTGCATAAGAACAGCTCTTAATCTCATACCACATGCGTCAGTAAAAACAGTGAAATGTTCGTCCGATCGAGAATAGTAAGTACTAGCGCGCTGGTCAATAAATCCTTCAGTTTCTCAAATGCTTCTATGCATTTCTCATCCCATGCAAAGACTAGATTTTTCTTGGTTAAGCGAGTTATTGGGACTGCTAACTTTGCAAAGTCCTTGATGAATTTCCTATAGTTACCCACTAGCCAAAGAAAAATCCTAACTTTCGAGGCGTTCTTCAAAATCCTCCAATCTTGAATAGCTTCCACCTTTCGCAGGATCAACAAACAATCCCTTCTCGGAAACAATATGATCGAGAAACTTCATCTCCTTCTTTTAAAAGTGGCACTTTGAGAATTCGGCTTTTAGTTGGTGCCTTCTCAAGGTCCCTAGTACCTCCCTTAAGTGATTTTCATGCTTAACCTCACTTCTAGAGAATGCTAAAATATCATCCAAAAACACTATAATAAATTTATTTAGCTGCCCCCTAAAGACTACTCATTAAATCTATAAGGAATGCAAGGGAATTTGTCAATATGAAAGGCACTACTTCTCATTCATACAGTTCATTCGGAAAGCGAAATGCAGTCTTCGGCTTACTATCCTCAATAATCCTTAATTGATGAAATCCAAGGGCTAAGTCCAATAGGGAAAAGACTTTGGCTCCAACAAGATAATCAAATAAGTCATCTATTCTAGATAAGGGATACCTATTTTTATTAGTCCACTTGTTATGTTCTCTATAGTCCATGCACAGCCTTAGAGAGCCATCTGCCTTGGTGATGAAGACAATAGGTGCTCCCTATTCATATGTACTTCGGCGAATAAATTCCTTCTGCACTAGCTTTGGAATCCGCTTGTCCAATTCTCACCTTTCTTTAAGGGTCATGTGCCTTAATGGCCGAGCGATAGGTCTAGCGTCCTTCTCCAAATCAATCCTAAACTCAATCTCCCTTTAGGGAAGGAAACTTGAGACTTCTTCAAAAACATCAAGAAATTCTCAAACTACGGGCATAGATGAGAGATCGTCTTGTGATATGCTAAAAGAATATAAATAGCTTAGCTCAATTGGATTTTGGGATGTACAACGAACATCTATATCTCTCCCCTTACAACTCCTTAACTAAACGATCTTCATATCATAATCTAAGATAGCCCTGTAGTAGGATACCCCATCCATCCCAAGGATAATTTCATACCCCTCAAAGCTAAGAACATATGTGTTACATGTAAAACCGACGTTACATTTGTCCATAACTAGGTGTCGACCCCCAATAGGACTTGATACGACTATTGGGTTAGTGACAACTTGGGTTTTTAGACTCAAGGAGTTAACTAAATTTCTAGCTTTAAATGAATGTGGTGCTCCTGAGTAAAATAAGGTACGAATAGTATTCCTAGAAATAATAGTTGTACCTTCCATTGTGGAATTTCCTTGATCTCTTAGGGGAGGTTTACTCAAGATAGGTACAACCTCAATGGCATAAGCCTTCCCACTCTACCCCTCCTTCGTAAGCTTTGGACACTGTTTCTTGAAGTGTCCCTCCTCACAGTAGTGATAACACTTCCCTTTGAACTGCTCCCTCATCAAACTCATTTTACAGTCCTTAGCAACGTGTCCTTTCTTCTGGCATCTTCAACATGTTATACCCTCCTTCTTAATCTTTTCCTTGGTCTTCTTGATCACCAAAAATCCTCCTTTCTTAGCTCCACCTTGACCGGTTCCACCTTCTCCTTAGTGCCAATAGTCTGCACCAGAGCCATTTTAACTATCATCTCATAAATGGCGCCTGTAGTTACTTGGGTCAAAAGCAACTTTCTAAGTGGGGAATTCAGGCCTTTAACAAACTTCATAGCTTCTTCAACGGGATATCAATCAAACTTAGTCCAAACATAGCTAACTCTATGAACTTACTGATATACTGAATCAACGTGGAGTCTCCCAACTTAACCTATATGAACTTCTCCAATTGCAAACTTATTTCAGCTCTCGACATGAATCGCAACTCAAAACGAGCTTTGAATTCTGCCCAAGTGATCCTTTCCTCAGCATTCTCCTCGACCATGGCAGTCTACCAATCTTGTGCCTCTCCTTTTAGATGCCATACAACCATCCTCCTCTTGATCTAGTCTTCCCATCCAAGCTCCCAAAATATACGCTCACGGTCGTCAATCCAAGCCTTCGTCTCCATGAAATTCTCATCTCCCAAATACACCCGTCCTCCCATACTCTAGAAGACTTGGCACATTTTGGGAATGTCTAGTAAGGGGTGCTTCTTCAGTAGGCGGGGCAGCGGGCGCCGATGGTGTAGTTTATTAAGAAATGAGAACTTGCCTTACGTGCCTCGGGAATTGCTTGTACCATTAAAGCATCCCTCAGATAGTGGGTATCTCTTAGGTAGAGGGGTTTCCAGCCTCAAAGGGATGATTTTCATTCATGATCAACTATCTGTAGGTTTAAACTTTTAGTTACAACTTTCTAAGATAGTATTATCTACTAAAATAAAAGATTCTCCTACTGTGTCTTCGTATGTTCAAATAAGTGTGTATACATACATACATACATACATACATAGTAGGGTTTTTGAAAAGTACTTTCAAAAACAACAAGTACGCACTCTTATGTATACCTATCCCATTGATTGGAGAACCTAAGCTCTGATACCAAATGTAACAACCCGCCTCGAAATAGAACTAAATTTTCGATCCAATAAAACCCTATCAAACCTTAGGTCCATTCTGAAGCTGTTTATTGGTTGGTAAATTAATATAATGAACAATACACATAGCTATCTAATTATGCTATCAAAATCTCACAGTGGAAGGATAAAACATAATATCAAAAATAAGTATCCATTTTATAGAAATTCAAATATCAAAAACATAACATCCCAATATCCAAAGTATAATATCTCAAAATAACAATATCATGTCTAAAATGGGTACATCAAAATATATCAAAACATAAATAGATAAATAACTACCACAAGTCCTTGCCTTCGCCTTCATCTCCTAAATCAGCATCATCCCTCCTAACCTATGTGTTGTAATGAGGAGTGAGTTGGAACAACAATGTCTGGTGGATGAAAATCTCGAGCCTTACATAATAGTATTTGGGCAGTATCATTTAGATAAGAAATATTTTCTTACGTATTCCATACTATAATCTCCCAAGTATACCTCCAACTGTAAGCCCAAATGCTTTTCCAGTCCACTATGTTGATGCCAAAAATGGCACCAATACCTTAATAATAGATGAAAGCAACAGAAAGTAGAGATCTAAATCAAACAAGCAAAAATAACAGAAAAGTAAAAGGAGGTACAAGAATTTTTATAGTGGTACGACGTAATCTCCGATCTACATCCACTTTAATCTTTATTATTAGTTGCTCTCTCTCCCTCTGGATTACAACTATTTATATCAGATCTGACCATAATTTAGTAGATCCTAGATTTATAATGGAGTTTCTAGAGTATTTGAGGAGAAAATAGGTGTGAAAAGAAGGACAAGATCAAAGTGTGAAGTCGAGTGAAGATCCTTTTCTTGTTACCATAAGGTTAGTATTCATAGTACCACAGAGGTATTGGGTCAAAAGCCTTTTTGCACTGGGATCTAGGAGATAGCCCGAAGTTGTACAAGAGGGATCAGAGTCCCACAAATCAAAATGATAACTCGGTAACGAGTCATCTAACTCGGTACCGAGTCATCTAACTCGGTACCGACCTATTTGTGTTGGTGCAAATCAACTTCTCCTCCTGCTCTACTCTTCTACCTTCTACTTAACGCATTCCAAGATCTTTTTATCGACTTTTGGTTGATTCTAGTTATCTTTCTATTATTGCTTGAGTTATCATGCTTTCTTGGTTTTCTCCTCATCAATCCTTGAAATTGTTCGTCTAAACTCTAGGAAAACAACTTGATACAAAATAATTGGAGTAGTATGTAAGGTATAAGAAGTTTGGAAGGAGGAATATACCAAATAAATAGGTTGGTGCCAACCTATATAACTCGGTGCCGAGTTATATACTTAGCTCCATTCCAGTTGAAACTCCTGCCAGTTGTTTCGCTAGCTCTTCTAAGTGTACTTCCAAGTTCGTGAATGATTTCGTCCTTGTTTTGATCTTCTGAGTCTAGTTGAAATATGCTTTGGCTAAAAAGTGGGTTAACAATCTACATAATTTACCTTCAACTGTAGGCCAAAGGCTCTTCCCGGTCCCATGCAACTACTGTCAATCATGTCCTAACAATATGAGAAAAGTATCCAACCCACTTGATACCCATTTAATGAGAATTAGACGGACTCTGACCATTTAATATTTATGTCCTAGGCAGGTCCCTATCATTTAATACCTAACACAAAGCAGACCCCTCTCTACTACTCTTTAGCTGACATCGTATGAAACCTCATTAGGCTACTTAGTACTTCTTTATGGAAGGAGGCGGAACCTATAATAGCCACTTAATACCTTGAACTCAAAGAGGGCCCTTCTCGAGATTTCCAACTATCGTGCCTAAACGATAACCCTGATCATTCAATGCTTCTTAAGTAGGAAGGAAGCGGACCCTACAACGGCCACGTAATATCCCCGACCTAGAAGCATGTCCTACGTTATATGACCCATAAACCAAACTATGATGTCTTACATTAGTCTAACTATTGTAGGTTTTGGTAGCCAAATTAGCTAGGTAGACTTACCAAACAAAATTGGGACTAACCTCGCGTCCTTCATGAGTACTTATTATAGGCAATGTCTTCCATCAATCCCAAAGTCACACTACTTGTAACCAGATTAGCTGGACAGACTTCTATATGCTTTTGACTGACCTCACATCCCTATAACTTAGTCATATTTCCCCTCTCCTAAAATCTACCATGCATACCTCACCATATTTCGCATTTAAGGCTATATACGGAAAACTCCTTATTCCACCTTTAATTATGGATTAATTTCCATAATTATTTCAACTACCATCCTAAGGGTTTAATGCTAATTATTAACCTATTTATACTACGCAATTAATACATTACTAATTATGCGTTATACATACGCTAATATATACATATATATAATTTAAGCTAACTAAATATTCCTAAGCATGCGCATATTCTTTTCATATATTAATCATTTAAATTTCAAAACTTCCAATTTAAACAAGTCTAATCTTCACACAATAATTTATCAAATGGCTAATATCCTTAGCCAAACAAATAGACTTGTATTAATAGAATCGACTACCAAATGTATTTTATTTAATATAGTAGAATCAGCGCCTCTATTCCAAGGAATAAAATTTACAATTTAAGCTTTTTATATTCTATTCAACTTTTTTATATACAAACTTGAAGTGAAAATCGAATTCATATTTAAATTCGAAAATAAGCAGTGCAAACTACGAATTGAAAAAATCGTACCTTACACACAATTTCCTAACTTATTTTCTTTTAGAACCCTTTAACACACCAATAGAAAAAAGTTGGAAGTGGAATAGAATATTTTTATGTTCAAATTGCAATAACAAAATAAACTCTACTATTTTAATATAAAACAGTTGAGATTCAATAACTTAAGAATTGACATTTCACTTAGGGGAATTTTAGGGTTTTTGTTTCAGAGTTTTCATGAAAAAAATACCCCAATGCATAAAACAATTCCAAACTTCTACTATACAAATACTAAAATGAGAAAAACTAAGATTTCCACTCATAGATGGTTTCCAACTCCCATTCAAATTTGATTACGCCTCTCCTAATTTAATTAATTGACGATCCCAAAAATATGATTTTTTGCATACAATCGAATTAGGACTTGAGACCACTTCTATTGAGTTTGTATCGACGTTGTGAATTAAAATGAGTATAAGGATTGCCATATTTAGAGATCGAACGATCCGATGGACAAAACGGTCTCGAAAAGCATGAAATTATCATCTTGGAGTGTTGTCTCAGATAGCGACGAAATTTGTACCATCGGGACCGAAAAAATAAAGTGATGCACATAGACGAGTTTTATTACTATCTAACGCACCGTTTGATCATGCGAGCTCGAAATGCATGACTGTTTTACTTGAGAATTCAAATAAAATAAATAAAATATTAGTTAAATAAGTAAACCCTCATTTCTCTCTCCTAACCCATTATCCAATTCACTATTACATTGCCATGAGAAAAATTGAAATGGCCGCCTCCCCTTATTTCTTTCAAAAATCAAAATCCAGCAAACCTCTCCACGAAAAAATACGAAACCATGCCTGTTGAACTTGTATCGAGAAAAGCTTTGAACCCATATCAACTTTGAATGGTGAGGCGATGTCTAGCCGAGATCCACCTTTTGCTCGACGATTAAGGTTTAATTTCATTGAAGATTAAAGCGACGATATCCAAACGAAGGGCGCCATTGATCTTCTCTGCGTGAGAGACACCTTCTCACCAACTTTCATTGGACGTGGTTTTTCCTGGCAAAATGCGACACTATTAAGTCACGTGCATGACCTACAAGTTACATTCCAAATAGATGATCGGGCTTAGCTTTTTGGTAGGCGTTGTGGAGAAAGCGTGTAAATGGACATTTTGGCGAAGACAACATTAAGAATCGTTGAGTGGATTGAGAGAAATCGAAAGCGAAAGTGCATGTTTTTGGGATTGGATACGTGTACTGGTGCACGCATGCACATTGGATTGAAGAAGATAGGTGTTACCACCAATTCCAACTTCAACCTTGTCGAAACCAAAATGAATAGAAGGAAAAAAGGAACGAGAAATGATAGCACTAACAAAGCCTTTCGAAGGAGTTGAAAGGGATGCTACATCCAAAAGCCAGATATGTTACAAGCTTTCGAAGGGGTTAAAGTGGTCGAAAGCTCCCTTTCGCTTCAATATATTTCTTTCGAAACAGATGCTTTCGCCTAAATGAAGATGTTTTGAATAAGTGGAGGGATACCTTTTGAAGGCAGCGAATAACAATGCCTCACATGCACGCCAAACCTTTCGAAACCAAAGGCTTCGCCTTCATTCAAACTACACAGAAAGATACATTGATCAGAACAACCCTTTCGAAAGCATAACCAAGCCTTTTGAACCAATCAAAGCCTTTAACAACCAAGAAAGGTGTCGCATCAATTCGCAAGCATGTATTCGAAAGCTCCCTTCCACGTCGAAACCATCAACATTTCAACACCTTTGAAACCCCAGGGAACTACCTATCGAGAAAGTCGAAAGCTCATACCTCTCCTTCTTGCGACAGCCAAGCAACACAAAAGGAAAAGGTGCATCTACCCCTTTTCGATGAAGACGGAAGCATTCAAATCCATTCAAATGCGATGTAGAGGGATGAGCAAGTGTTAATGAAGACGAAAGGTTTACAAGGCCACCTTTCGACCAGGTCGAAAGCACTGAGTTGAAAGGTGCCAATCCACATCTACAAATAAGACCCAAGGGGTCTGGTTTGGGGATCCGAATTCTTTCACTCTACTCTAGTACTTTCTAAACATTGTAAACCCTAATTTTGAAATTAGAAGAGGAATTTTGTAAGCTTGTATTACTTGAGTTTGATGGAAATATGATTAGGGATTCGTTGGATGTTTTGTGGATTTAATAATTCTACTGAATTCAGTTTGTAATCTTCTTGCATCGACCAGGTCAAAAGGTCACCATTGTAAGCAAGTCAGAACACTTAGCAAATCCAATGCCCTTAGAACCTTAGCCTCTACTTTCAAGTTGAGGAATGGTTAGTTTCCAAAGAGGTTAAAACAGGTCCATCCAATCCACACCCTTAACTCTTTTTAGCCAATCTTAGAGCCTATCCAACTGATTCGAAAGGGAGTTTCGACGGAGTAATAAAGTAGATTGACTGAATCGAAAGGCGATATAACAAGGATTTTCAGTGTTTCGACTAGGTCGAATGGTCTATAAGAAGGAGTTTTAACCACCCTAATCTACATAAGAGAAAAATTGAAGAGAATTGAATGGATTGCGCCTATCTCAACCAAATTAAGAAGTGTCAATTACATCCATCATTTTGAAAGAGGGTCTCAAAAGAATTATCTACACTTTAAATCTACCTTTGGGGTGTTGACAAGTTTCCTTGTTAACAATGGGTTAATCTCTAATGAAGGTGATTATGGTAGTTAATTATTTAGTTAAGTTAAATTAATTATTTAAAATAATCTGATATCTTATAAATGTCGTATCTTTTGCATACGAGGTCCGTTTTGGATGTCGTTTCTTGCATTGTGCTCATGATGGAGAGCTGTACGACTTAGCATTGGTTTAGGCAGATTTGGTTGAGGTAAGTAATATTGCCTCTCGCCATACTATAATTGTTAGTATAGTATTTAAATGACATTTTAAAATGTTTCTAACTTTAAAATATAATTTCTAAAATAGTTAAACCTATGTCTTATTTTATACAAGAATTAAAAGTGTCTTAAAATGGTTTTCAATTAAATATCGCATTTTCATTTGGTATCTGCTTAACCATTTTTGGTTCAGTACACTACCAAAGTGGTCATTATCGACTACTCTGGAGTGGTCGAAATCTACCGCTATTAATGATGGCAGATTTGGCCAATTTTGATGTGGATGATAGAGAGGCTTTGTAACATCCCGAATCTGGAGGCCAAAACCTAAGCGCTACGGATACTGCAGTCATCCACAGTATTAACTTCTGCTGACGAAATACGGTAATATTAATGGTATCCATAATATCAGAAGCACTTGAATATGAAAAAAATCACAGATTTCCAAAAACAATAATTTTCAGTGATTACATTTCAAATAATATCATATCCAAGTTACAAAAATCCCCAAACGCATCACAGGCATTGATCAAATATAATTTACAATAATACGCCAAGAACGACATATGAAGATGCCCCTTTGGATGATCAAAACAATATAGACATAACTGTCTTAATACACGGCGAAAACAATTTAAAACAGAATTTCTAAATTAGCTATCCGTCAACCACCTGCTCGTCTTCGGATGCTTTATTCGCCAAAATCTGCTAAAACCTAAACCCTCAGCCTACTCAAATCAAATTTTGAGCGCTCGAGAGTTTAAGGGGAAACAAAAACTTCGAGTCAGACATAGAGCCTGGTATGAATAACATCTGTTACATCTCTGTTTACTGATATATAGTGAGACCACGCCGCTTAGCGGAATGGATTTCCCCTCACTAATATCTCTTTTCGAAACATATATTTTGCAAATCGTTTCCTGCAACCAAACTGGTTAATCAACTGATTATAATAATAATATAGCAATACCCATTATGCTAAAACATGAAATAAATAGACTAACTGTCTAAAATTTGAGCTATCTGCTCTTTACTGGACTAACTGTCCTAAAATATGATTGTACCAAAATAGCAATATTCTTTATGCTAAATAACGGACTATCTGTCCATAAAACTGATAAAAAGGGTGGACTAACTGTCCTTAAGAAATAGCAAGGTCCGTTATGCTAACAAATGAACTAACTGTTCATATCTAGGCTAACTGTCCTTTGGGCTGACTGCACTCAAAATGGACCGACTGTCCGAATTTAAATGAGCTAACTATCTGAATTTTCTTGTGGGTTAACTACCCTTCAAAATATCTCGGCTAACTGCCCTTCAAATTTTCCTTGAAAACCTTTTCAAAATGATTTAGTCCGTCAAATCATATATATACAAGGGAAATATATCTTTAGCTTTACTCTAAGCTATTTTGCCATGTTATATATACTTTACTCAAAATAATGTTGATGATGTTCAATAAGGATTATCTATCCTTTTAAAATAAGTTAAAGTCCTCTATAACTTAAAACACTTAGGCTATCTGCCTAGTCCTTATACTTGAAACCTTTGTTTAAAACTTTTAAACAACCTTTCGAAAACATAGAAGGTAACTCCTTCTAAACCATTAATAAAACCCTTCGAAAGCATTGAAGGTAACTCCTTCATATCCTTTAATAAAACCTTTCGAAATTATTGAAGGTAACTCCTTCAAAACCATGAACAAAAGCCTTTTCTCTAAAAGCTATAAAATATATGACATCCGCTTTAAAATCCTTTAAACCTTAGCCTTTTGAAAACATTGCAAAACCATACCTTTCGACCTAGTCGAAAGGTCCCACCTTTCGACCTTGTTTGAAGGTTTCTTTTCGACTTAGTTGAAAGGTTTCACCTTTCAACTTTGTCGAAAGCCTGGGGTACCTCCCCTATAAAATCATTTATAAACCTTTCAAAAGCAATGAAACTCAAAACCTTTCGAAGACATTGGGTTTAATTTTAAAAAAGTCGAAACCTTTTGAAACCATTCGAAGTTGACTACTTCGAAACTTTTAAAACGTTTTGATTTAAAACATTTGGATTATGCCTTCAAGTAGAGCAAAAGGACCAGAAAAACATTGGAGTCGAAAGCAACTGCTTTGTAACAACCTTGTATTTTACAAATATTCTTAAATTGATTTTTTCCAAATTCAAAAGCTTTATTTATGAAAAAGAATAAATTTTGTTATTTTAAATATAAACTTTGACTTTGATGTGGATTAGAATTCCAAATATGACTAAATTTAATATTTCCTGAAAATGTGAATTTTGGTCAATAGTCAAACTTTGACTTTTAAGTTTAAATTTTAAATAGTTTGAAATTATAAATTTTATCTTTTATTATGAAAATAGATTTAATAACTTGAATACTGCTTTTCGTTTCGTTGGAAACGGAGTTAAAATGTAAAAGTTATGTACATTTCAATTTTTAGTATAATTTGTTTTATTGTGCAATTTTGCCTATTTTAAATTTTATAAATCATATTTTTCTTTCTTATATTTTATTTAATATGTGTCAATATGTTAATTTATGTATATTTTCATCTCTAAATATTTCAAAAATAATAATAGAACTTTTCCAATGTTTACTGTGTTGATTTCCTATTTTTAAAGGTTGTTTTCTTATTTTCTGCTATTTTCTTCATTAAAATTATATTTAAATTAAATTTTATATATTTATTTTGTGAATGTATTTTTATTTTATGTTATTATTTATGTTTAAAAATATATTACAAGATCATATGAATTTTTTAAAGTTTATACCATTTATTTTCAATTTTTCTAGCCTAGTTGACAATTTTTGCTATTTTCTTGATTTAATTACTTATAATTAATATTTTTTTATTTGTTACATTTTCGAATTTTAACTGAAATTATATGTATTTTCAGATATTTAAACTTATTAAAAAGAAATAGAGGAAATTTGAAAAGTTTTAAACTCTTGAAACTCCTAAGGCTTTCCATCTTCCGACCTTTCATTTTCCCAACTCTTCTCTTAATTGTTTTGGGCGTGTAATCTACTCATTTCAGCTGAATTTTTTTTTCACTTTCACGAAATTCATTTCTCCTCCTCTCACAAAAAAATCACAGATATTCTCCTTGTGAAGCTTAGGTAAAAAAATTCTATCTTCTTCTTGTCTTTTTATGATTTTCTACTTGAATTTGCACATGCTCTCCACCTTCATAGCTGTATTCCCCTTCCTCCAAGCTGTGGCTGACCACCACCACCACTTTTATCTGACCATCACACAGCCTAACACCTCTCCTCCTCAGGCCAAGCCAAGCCATGATGAAGATCACCACAAAAATCCATCTAAACTAGCACTATCCATCACCTATGCACTCAAGCTGACCTAGTTTTGGTACCATCACCTTCCACCACCCATGGCCGCCACCAACACCACCTCCAGCACCACCTGGACCCTCTTCCACGTCATCACCTTAGACCCCACTCCTCTGGCCGTGCCCCATGAGCCTTGGCCGAGCCTTGAATTGCCTTGAATCCATGTTAAAGTGACATTGTTTTGCCTTGTTGTGTTGTTTCATGCATACTCACTTTTTGCTATCCTCTAAACATGTTTGGCCGACCCTTAGGCAACCAAAACCTGATCCAAATCTTGTCTTAGACCTGTAGTACACCATATGGCTGAACCTGAAGGTTGTTGGAAGCAAGTGCAAAGCAATTCTACTTTGATTCGTGCAGTTGATTCTATATTATTCTATCGTATTGTGCATTTGAAAACTTATATTGTTTGTATTGTTTTGTCTTATGTATTCGAGGAAGTTAACCTTGTCTCTCCCACACTCATCATCATCATGGCTGAGAAAATGAACTCCTTGTTCGAGCTTTTGAATGGTTAAAGCACAGTCAAGTAATCTATTCCGTTGTTGCTTCTTATCTTCATTGTTTCAACATTGTTTGCGTTGAATATTTATGTGTATATTGTCTTGTTTGGTTATTGTTTACAAGATAAATATCAAGGCTCTCCATTCATTCAAATCAAAATTCATGCTATATCGTGCTTGTTGTGATTTCTGGAATCTATTCTGTGTGTTTTGATCGCTAATCTCCAGCTTTAACAGGTGAGTTATTCTCACCAGACAATATGTACCTATATAACTAGTAAATTGACACCCTGTGAATCTATAGAAATATATTATCATGTTATACTTGACTATGTTATGATCATATGATGTTTATACACCTATTATATCATCCGTTACTGTTATATAATGTATTCTGTTCATTTATATCTGTTTACCACACTGCAAGTTCCCTGTAGACTAGAATCACTATGGGTTGAAATGATACATACCCGAACGGACTTTAGAATAGGGAAAAATCATTATAGGCTGAAATGATAGGCGTGAATGGTTTTTATTTAATTTATCTTAACTTGGGATTGCGGGTTTGAAATGATAGAACCCGGATTTTTCTTTTTAAACTGCGCATTGAAATGATACATATCCGTATCACTTGACCTAGGCTAGAAAACTATATACAGGCCCGTGGTTATTTTATAAAGTGTTTTGGATATTTTTAAGTATTTTAAAAATTATAAATTTATGAAATTTGATTTAAATAGATTTTGAAATGTTTTAAAATAAAGAAATTATGATTTTTCTATGTGTTAAAAATGTAATTAATGAATGGTTTAACTGGACTTTTTGAAATATAACTTAAGTTTTGGAAATTTGGAATTTTGGTTAAAAATGATATTTAAGTTATATAAATAAAATGGAAATTTAATTATATTTGGAAAATGGTAAAATATGATAATTTGATTAAATTTGAATTTAAGTGATTTATTAAAGTATTATTGATTTTTCTATGAATTTAAGTGGTTAAATAAATGAATGTTTAAAAGTGATCTTTTAAAATATAACTTGACTTGGAAATGTGAAATTTGGTTTTAATTAAAGGTTTAAGTTAATTAAATAAAATTGGAAATTTAGTTAAATTTGTGAAATGGTAATTTAAATTTGAAGTGTAAAGTTTATTTGTTGAAATGTGGAGAATTGGAAACTTTTACACTTAAATTTATTAAGTAAATTGTTGAAAATTGGATTTAATTATAAGAAATTTATTGTGAAAAAGATATATGATAAACGATATGTAAATGAACATTTTAAATGTTAAAATATGATTTTTAAAATGTTTATGTGTTTTAAATTGAAGTTATTTAATTGCTGGAAATACACTAACACCTGAAATCTACTTTTAATAGCATTCAGAAATGTTATAGATTCTGTTTTGAACTAAAATTGTGTAAAAAGAGCTATTACAGCATTTCTGAAATGCTGTAGTTGCTGTAGTTGAACTTATAGGCTAATATTGAACTCAGGTCTATTATAGCATTCTCTGGAAATGCTATAATGGTCTGCAGTCTTTTGCTGAAACCAAATTTAACCCTTGTTTTGAAATCTGAACTACCGCAGCACTTCTGAACTGCTGTCTTTTCTGTCTTGAACTATAATTCAACTAAAAAATTTGTTTTAACAGCAGTTTTAAGTGTTGTCTTTGCTGAATTAAAATTGTTTTCAACCACAACTCATAACAGCTTTTTCTAAATGCTATGAAAAGATGAAATTCTAATAAATATTGGTTTTGACTTAGTAAACGAACTCAGAACGGTTTGAAACTTTGAAAATTGAATACTTGATTTGAAAATATAATAATTACACTTTTAAAAGGTTTAAATGAATTATTTTGATTGGAATATAAACTATTTAAAGGTGATTTGAAATGAAGTTTTGTAAGGATATGATATTTTTGATTTGAAATGAAGTTTTGTAAGGATATGATATTTTATTATATTAAAATGATTTGAAATGAAGTTTTGAAATGATATGAAAATTTACATATATGGAAATGGTTTGGAATTGATTTAATCTTTATTTTGATAAAGATCTGGATTTGAAATGATATTCTATTTTGAAGTATAAATTGTTTTTAAACTTATAACCACGGGTTATAATAACGTTTGGTTGTTAAAGAGACCGGGATCGGATATGGACATACTCTCTGTCGATACCGAAAACCACTTTGACAACTATGTACGCGGTGGAGTCTCCAGAATGAAGTAGGATGGTGGCGACGATCCTAAGGTATATATGTGGACCCAACTCCCATGAGTTGGCATAAGGTGGCTAAAACAGGAGCGATCTCGGACCAGTGAGGTAGCACCTCTTATCGGACGCACTTCTTCGATTCCATTCTATTACTTTTTTATTTTTGGTGGCCACCCTTCGATTTGGGAGCGTTGTTCGAGGTGGGCGGTAGTGGCTGCTATCCGCTCCATCAGTCTGTGTGCGTAATTGGTATATCTACCCTGGCATTGCCTAGTTGTGCTGTGTCACCTACCATATCGAGCTTTACTACGATTATGATTTTAAGATCCGACCGCGTTAAGGTTCTCCATCCCCTTAACACTATTTTCTATATGATTATACTTTACTTATTAGACATTATTATAATAGCGAATATTACTACATAGTAGATATTTTTAACGGATTCTTAGAGGATGGGCGGTCCCAAGCATCTTCTAAGTTACTTGTACCTTTATTACAGTTCACTTGAGTTGGTTTACATTATATAAGTATATATTGTCCTGACTTGAGTGTTTTGTGTTCTGCTTTACGCTCGGGTCAGCCTGTATTCATAGATTTGGATTTCCACCTTCTGGAGATTTGAATCGCTGGAGATTATCTGCTAGTCATGTTCTATCAACTTCGATTCCGTTGTTCTATTCAGCCTGTACTTGGTTATTGTATTGAGACTTCTGCTGTACTTTATTTCTTATGTTGTATCTTATGTAACTCTGATATATTTACAAAGTAGCTTCATGAACTACTATTTCTTTTACTTCCGCTGCATTATTTTACTCTGTGTCTGTGATCTGTGATTATATTTATTTACTGTATATTCTGAGATTTGCCAAATTTTATTTACAATGCGGTATTTTGAGCAATTCAATTCCGGCATGAGTGTCTACCTATACACTTATAATGGATGCGAATGGTTGAAAATATCAGGTCGTTACATGCTTCAAAACCTTTACAAAACCTTTTGAAACCATTCGAAAACAATGAAGTGTTGGTGTTGGAACCAACTCTTCGAAATCAATGGAGAGGCGGAAATTTTAGAAAACAAAAGATTACCTTCGACTCCATCTGGGTCGAAAGGTTTGGAAACGGCAACTATGCTTTCGGCCTTGTCGAAAGCTATACCTTTCGACTTTTCGAAAGGTTTCAATTAAAACAAGAAAGAAAACCAATCAAAACCTTTTTCTTTTTAACCATTTTACATTGTCGAAAGCTCTTTGTCGAAAGCTAGCAGGTGTATTTTCCTTTAAACCAAAACAAAGTTTCATCTCCTTTGAAAGCTCTTACCATTTGTCCTTAAACCTTTCGACTCCTTCCAATTCACTACTTACCAGTTGCCAGATACCATATGCATTGGTTATTTGACCTAGTCGAAAGGTTTGATATCTTTCGACTTTGTTGGAAGGTTTGGAATGGAGGCGGAACCTCTTCCCTAAAGAGTTAAAGTAGTAGAAAAAATATTTATTTGTACTTTAAAGTAGTTCTTTTGTACCCAACCTACCTTATTTGTCTAAATCTGATTGGTTGCCAGATTTTTATATCCAAAAATGTTGCCGACTTTCCTTATTTAGAAATTTAAACATTTTTGAAAAAGCCCCTTTCTCCTTTATAATTATATAAAAAATTTAAGTTTCATACCTTAAATAATTTTATATAACCATTAAATCATCTTAGAAAATTCTGGAAAAATTCCAAAAAATCAATTAATAAAATCTTTTCAACATATAAAATTTTCGGATCCGAACAATATTTTTCCTGTAAACAATTTTATAATCCAAAATACCATTTTTCTTCCTTATAAAATTCATAATAATTCCATACAAATTCAGAAAAATCTGAAATTTGAAACCCATCTCTAAAATATCATTTTAGATCACCATAAAAATTCGTAAGGCTAACGGATGTCATTTAATAGAGTTTTCATCTTAAAACATGTTATAAAATCTATATGAACATTAATAAATCATCAACATGTATATATAATCATCTTGACATTCAAAAACATGGCAAACCTTTGCAAATATTCGGGTTTAATCTTAAACCGAAACCAATATAAATTTAGAGATGTAAACATTATTCACCTTTGCTTTAGAGATTAAGGAGCTTGAGATTTGAATTTGCTTTCCTTAAGGTTTTCTTTTGTTTCCTCTTCTTTTTTCTTTGTTAATCGTGACCGGCCTCACTTTTGAAAATTTTGAAATGAAATGAATGTGTAAAAGGATACACGGCCTAAGGAAGATAATATAGGAATGGCCTCTTTCCTATAATACCCCTCCTCTAATTCATATTAAACCCTTCATTTAATTTATTAGTTAAAAAGGCATGGCTACCTTAATTAAATCAAATCTCAATCTCCTAATCAACACATTATTTTATTTAGTTTATCTAACTAAATCTCCTAAATAATGTTATCAAAAATCTGGGGTGTTACAGACTCCCCTCCTTAAAGAATTTCGTCCTCGAAATACAATAAGGCCCACAAAACAAACAAGAAGGTAAAACATACCATCAAACAAGTCAGGATAAGTATCTCTAATCCTGCTCTCAACCTCCCAAGTACAGTCTCTGTCATCGTCACTCCACTGGACTTTGACTAATCTGACCATCTTGGTTCTAAGCCTCTTCTCATCTCTCGCAACAATGCGAACTGGCTTCCTTACTATGGTCAAGTCCGGTTCTACCACTAAATCATCTAGCATTGTCAGTGCAATAGCAGTCTTCGGGTCTCTAACACACATTCTGAGATAATAAATATGAAAAACATCGTGGACACCTTTCTCCTTTATCATTATATAAAACATTTAAGTCCCATACCTTAAAACATTTGAATTTGCTTTCCTTAAGATTTTTTTGTTTCCTCTTCTTCTTTCTTTGTTAATGGTGACTGGCCTCATTTTTTAAAATTTTGAAATGAAATGAATGTGTAAAAGGATACACGGCCTAAGGAAGATACTATAGGATTGGCCTCTTTCCCATAATACCCCTCCTCTAATTCACAATAAACCCTTCATTTAATTTATTAGTTAAAAAGGCACGGCTACCTTAATTGAATCAAATCTCAATCTCCTAATCAACACATTATTTTATTTAGTTTATCTAACTAAATCTCCTAAATAATGTTATCAAAAATCTAGGGTGTTACAGGCTTTGAGGAAAACGATGGGATGGTTTGTTCAACGTTTGATTTTGATGTTACTGTTCTTCGACGAGTGGTTTTGGCGATGAAGAGAAAATGCGACGCTTCAACGCAATCACTTTGTTATTTGTCGATGATGATTCCATGATGAGAAGTAGCGGCTTTGATAATGGATATTTGTATTTCAGGATGCAGAGTAGGCGACGACAAGTTGGATTGATGGAACTGTCAGAGAAGGGTATGGGATGCATGGTGACACTCTATGCTTATGATGGTTGTCTAGAGTAGTTCCCAACTACGATGACTTGAAACAGGAGTTGTGTGGATAGTTTTGAGATGAGCTCTGCTATGAATGATGTGTGCAAAGGGATTGTTGGTATTCGTAGGGTTGGATGTGTGCCCATAAAGCAGGGGTATGTGAGGACGCTTACATGGGGTGATAATGGCCCTTGGATCGCATGATATTTAGATTCATCATACCTTAGACTATTAGATGGGTATTATAGTTCTTGGCCTACTGAGTGGCATGGATTCGAGTACTAAAAACTGGGATGTTGAGTAGTCCTTAACCCGATGATAGGGTCATATTAGTATCATATATCCAACACACTGAGTAAGTGAATGTGAAGATGGATGGCATGTTTGTTTTATTGTTTCTATCACCTTAGGGATGTCACACGATGTAGATACCGTCGATGCCAATATCTAGACACCCTTAGTACTTTGATGTATAGTACACCCATGACGGCTATGATATAGAGTAGCATATATCCTATGTTATGTGCTAACTCTGTAGATGTAGGGACAAGTCAGGTATGATTCTCCATACCCTCTACTCCATATGCTATATCGAATTTTATAGTGTTTTGAGATTATTTATCACTCAGACCAGACTGTTGTCTGACTCGAGATTTTATGCTTTACATCTTATTATCTCGGGTACTCTTAAGTGAGTAGACTAGATAGCAAGTGTAAACAGTACTTGGAGTTGTGCAGATGGACTAACAGGAGGCTACGCTTTCTCATACTTATATATTAGGCCTATTATTATTTATTCCGTTGTGTGACACTGTGGAGCCTTGACGGTGTTAGCTTACTGTTATTAGAGACAGTTTATCAGTTGAGTTTATTTATCAATTGTATAAACTCTATTATTATTTTATATAACTGTATGAGCCTGTGTACTCTGATTATGTGGTTCATGTAGTTATCACTATCTTGCATGTTTTATATCTTAGATGACTATTATATTTTATCTGGTACACTATGAGACATATGACAGGTTATATGATTATGTGATGTTTTCTTTCCTTTTCTTCTCTTCCATTCCCTTCTCTTCTTTTCCATTCCTCTTCTTTACTTTTTTTTTCTTTCCCTTGACAATCATCCTACATCAACTGATGCTCAACAGCGCACTATTCGGTTACATGAGCATCGAAGGTGTAGGGCGGTCGTCTCATTTGGTACCAAAGCTTAGGTTATGTGATTACCTGAGTTGATATCATGATCCAGTAGGGAAAGGGTAGGAGTTGTCACCTCGGACTAGATCGAGAGTATACCTATATATAAGAGAGTGCGTATTTGTTATATAATTTGATTTTCAAAACTATATAGTAGTATATAAATTGTATTGCACACATGAGCACTATTGATGCAGTTTTCTCTATGAGAGACTGATCATTCTTATTATAGAATAGGAGTGATCTGGCATACGAGAAATGATATTATTGACTCCATCTCTGGAGTGTAGGAGTGGGCAGGATCAGGGACCACTTACCTCGAGTTACAGAATACGTTTACAAAGATAGTGCGAACCATTATTCTAGAACGCCAAAATTGCTCCAAACGATTATGGTGCTCAAGTGCAAACACCCAGAGTTGACTTCATCGAGCTGTATAAAGACCATATGAGTCTAAGAGGCCGACCGTTCCTTAGAACGGAGTCGGCTATTGAGGTGCAAAATAGGATGAAAATTTGCAAAAGGATCTTAGATGACTTGGAGTTAGATGATATAATAAGGTAGAAGTTGGCCTCTAGATAACTCCAAAGATGATCAATGAACTGGTGGGGTGCCCTTATAGCTTCGATTTCCGAGGATCATTTTTACTTGGGATCAGTTGATAGTTCGCATCAGAGAGAAATTTATCTCGACTTTTCAAAAGTCGATGTTGTTTAGGATGTTCATCGATTTAAAGTATGGTGATATGTCTGCATTGGAGTATATGACCAAATTCAATGTGCTATCGAAGTACAGTTTATCTTCCATTAATACTCCACTCAGAAAGAATGAGAATTTTAATTGGGTTTAGTGATCATCTTGGGAAGCGATTGATTGGACATATTGACGAGAGCTTCAAGAAGTTGATTAAAAAGGCTTTATGATGTGAGAGCTATACCCAGTGTAGAAGGATTGTCCCGAACAAGCTACGTGGGGACAAACTGTGGAAGCATATGCATTGATTGTTGTTCCGATTTCGTCGAGTACTCCATCGACGAAAGAGAAGGGAAATGACATCACATTTGATGTATGCTTTCCATTTATGGTGTGTTTCCATACGTGTTTTATTTAACGTCAAGGTTTCACATTCCTTCATATCTAGTGATTTGTAGATAGATTGGAATTAAGACCCAAAATTGTTAATCGACTCTTAAATTATGATGAACCTTGTTGGGGCTCAGCCAGTCTATACATGTGTAATGTCTCATATTCTGTCACTGGAAATTTTTACTATGGATGATTGCATCATCCATAGAGCTTAATTTCAGGCCTCAAAATAGGGGAATATTACACATGTTTTGGTGAGAGTTTGCCTTATCAAGTCATGGATGTTTGTCTATTTGCTATTGATTTGTTTTGGGTTTAATTAGGTTCAGTATTATAGTCTGAGAATTGACTGGCTGAAGGGGTACGGAATAGTGGTGGATTGCAAGAGGCCGCTGTTAACGATAGGGACTGATGATGAGCGGAAGGTATTGTTTGATTGCCCATTTGATGATAAGTGATGGTTAGCTTTCTATATTCGCTTAATATCCCACACGATGAGTTACCATTTGTGCATGTAACTAGAGAGTGTCCAAACACACTTGATGAGGTCACTATATTACCACTATATAGAGATTGAGTTCCTTATCGATCAATTAGACGTGCTAGAACAGTAGCTATGCCTTTAAGGTAGATGATGCCTAAAGAGTAAAGGAGATTAAAGGTGCAAGCAGATGACCTATTGATGTGCGTGTTCATTCGTTGGAGCATACTTGAGTGAGATGCACCTATAATGTTCGCCACTAAGGTGAATGGCTCTTTGAGGTTGTATATTGACTGTCGTGAGTTGAGTGAGATGACGAACAAGCAGCTGCTAATATTTATTGATGGCTTATTCGATCAGCTCTATAGCACGAAGATGTTCTCTCAGTTGGACCTTACAATGGGGTTTCATCGACTGAGAGTATCTAGAGAGTGTTTCGAACACGGCGTTTCATACGCTACCTTGATTTTTGATTGGTTGGTTAGGTCATTCAGGTTAACCGACTCGTCAGCATGCTTTGTTAATTTCTTGAACCATGTTTTGTGTTGGAGGTGTTGAGAAAACATCGACTGATGATAAGAAGTTTCCATGGATTGGCGAGATATTATTTACGCTTTACCAAGGACTTCTCAAAGGTAGCAACACTGTTAACCGACTTGACGAGAAGTATTAGACATTTATATGGGATGCGAGGTGTAGATACGCGTTAGTGAGTCTAACAAAGAGGTTGATGAGTGCACCGATGTTGCTCATTATGAGCAGGAATGAGGATCCGATGGTAAACACACTTGTGGCACTTGACTAAATGTGGTATTGATGCCAAAAAGTGAGGTTGTCGCATATCCTAGTCGACAATCGAAATTTCACAAGTGGAAGTATTCGACTCATGGTTGGAGTTGGTAGTGATAGTGTTTGTTTTGAGGATTTGGATGCTCTATCAATTAGGAGAGGGGTTTGAGTTATTCATTGATCCTACATCATTGAAGTATCTCTTCTCGAGAAGAATCTTAACCTTTGCCAAAAGTGATGGTTAGAGTTCTTAGCCTCCTACTACTTTGACATTTCCCATGCATTCATAAGGGAAATGCAATTGTTGATGTTTTGAGTGGAAGACATACTAGTTTGAGAGCGATATTCCTAGAGTGGGCATTGCTTGAGTTTATCACTAGTTACAACTTTAGAACTAGATGTGAGCTACATTGATGCTACTTTGATTGTGTTTTTCACGTCTCTGACTAGTACTGAAAAAAGTTTGACAATCAGACCTACTTTGATTTAGCGGATCAGTACTAGTCAAAGACGTGAAACTAGACTAGTAGAGACCATGGCTAGATTTGAGGAATGGGTAGTGTCTGTAGAGGTGACCCATTGCGGACCCGACCGAGACTGTTGGTTCCGTAGGGATGAGAGATTATTTGTTCTCGAATAGTGAGAACAAATATCTATAGGCTACAATGCTGGATTATCAAGGACTGAGGATAGTAGATAGTATTTGAGTCGCAGTCGATTGATTGACGAAGAATGCTAGATTTGTAATCCTTAAGTCCGGTACGGCATCTGATTTTGTCGGCCATATGTGAAATGGATAGTGTGATTCCATTGTGTGCCAAGAACATTGTAAATGGCTGAAACTCGTTGTTCACTAGTGGGTTTTAGGAGAATTTACGATAGGCGTTTAGAAATTTGGCACCAAATTGACTAAATGATATCGAGATTGAACCTGAAACTTCGAGACCTCGTAGTCCTATTTGTACCGATAGACGTGAAACGAAATAGGGTAGGAGGAAGGCGGTGGAGTAGTAAAGGTTCAGTGGAGCAAAAGCGAAGGCGATAGCACATGAGAGACTGATGGGATCATGAGAACCGTTTGCTCAGAGCTCTCCATTAGGCAAGATTTCTATTTTTCGCCAGCTTTCATATTTGATGTCTTATATTAGATGTTTAGTATCTTGCATGCTAGGATAGGCATGGATGTTATTTTCGATGGTTGATCTTGTATATATCTATTGATGTTTGATTGTTAGCACTTGATACGATTACTTATGTATGTATGGTTGTTAGGCCTGCGGGTGAGACGATTGCTATATATATGATTTAGTATGCTTATTTACATGATGATGTTACTATTGTGCTTAATCATCTTTATTGAGTACATATTCTGGTACATGGAAGCGCGTGTGGGCTATTTGGATGCTTGCCTGCTTATATTCGCATCTAAATGCTATGCACATGCTATAAAAGAGGTATGTAACATCTATAGTGTAGATTTGGCTACATATGTTTGGTTGTCCTTGAGAACAGGATGCCTCGGATATGAGATGTATATGTATCTATGTTGTATTAGGGTTTTTCCCAAACCTAGCCGCGCAAAGGAGGTGCGTCCAAAATTTTCCATTTTTAGTCATATTATTAATTAATTTCCTATTAATTTTTACTGTGTTACAAAACTAATGTAGTTCTACCATCATATCTGGGCCTGCTCTTCTCGTACAGTCACAAAAGTTAGCACAAGATAACATTTATTTGTGGTGCATCAACACAATAATATAGGAATAACTGTCATATTAACCATAATATAATAATACAAAATAGGGACAATACTTCAACACACATGTGTAACCAAAAGTCATCCAATCCTTATTTCCAACAATGTTAACCAAAAGTATGAAACAAACGCCAATGCTCAACATACAAGTAAAAACATCAATCCATGGGTAATAACAACACTAGCCAATGTCAAATAATGGTAATAACTTTCAGTGAAAATTAACAATCACACATGGTAACAGATGGTAAATCCCAACAACTCCATATATAACGACATCAAGTAAATACCAATAAATCAGCAAACCCCACGACATCCCTCTAGAGGAAACTCTGGTCCCACTCCCATCTTAAAGAGAACATGACTCCCCCAAAAGGCGACATTTCTTACAACATATATATGTGCCTCTCTAGAGTCATGCCCCCATTCGATCATTTTCTAAGACTAAAGCTTCAATTCTTGAACTTCCTCCAACCCAACTACATCAGAATGGACACGCTGTCCTTAATTGCACCTACATGACTTTGTTAGGCATTTGGGCACATGGTCCCCTACTGTGAACTCTGGTTCTTTCGACATAACTCTTTTTCCTAGACCATGCTGCCTTCATTCTAATCTGGATCAACTCTACTTACTCAGTGGCATCATTCACTAAATCTCCATAATATGGGCATATCCTCCATTTCTAACCAACATATAGGTGACATACACGACCTTCTGTACAATGCTTCAAATAGTGCTATCCCAAAACTGCTCTGGTAGTTGTCGTTGTATGAAAACTCTATCAGGTGTAAGTGATCTTCCCAAGGTCCCCAAAAATCTAAAATGCATGCTCTTAATAAATCTTCTAGAACCCTATTGATCCTTTCGATATGTCCATCCACTTGTGGATGGTATGCAATACTCATGCACAATTCCATTGCCAAAGCACTCTACAAGCTACGTCAAAAGTCATAGGTGAATAGTAAGTCTCGGTCACTGATAATAGTGTTAGGCACTTCGGCGTTACCCTTGTGACCTTCATGGGGTGAAATGGGCACAAATAATTAGTCTATCGACTATGACCCATACACTTTCATTCCCTGCACTATACCTCAGCAGTCATCTATGAAATCCAATAATACCGAATCCCATTTTCAAATCGGAACCTCCAAAGGCTACAAAAGCTGTAACACCTCGTAAAATTTAATAAGAAATAAATTAATAATAATATGGATAAAAACGAGAATTTCGCAAACATCAGAATTTGACCATGAAAGTTACACCATTGTATTTATAGTGATTGTCTAATCAATTCATATATAAAGTTTTGCGATCGAAGCTTAAATGAAAGAGTTATTGAAGTTTAAAGTTTTCGAATTTAAAATAATTCAAATGAATTTAAATTTTAAAAAAATTAAACAATGTTAAGGTTTGAAATTAAAAAGGCAATAAATAGTTTAATGTTAAGGGAACTTAAGGTTTAAGGAAAACATTAACGTTAAGGATTAACGGTCAAAATTAAAAATTAACGTCAATAATAAATGGAATGAAATAAATCTCAACCCATAGAAGAAGGCCGATCGATCGCCCCCATTGGATTGGTCGATTGCCAGCGGTCAGCTGCCCAAGGTAGGCTGATCAACCAGTTAAATTATTGCAGCTAGGGTTTGTCTTGGCAAAGAACAGCCTTGATTTTATTATATTAAATTGACTTATATCCTATGGTCCAAATGTGTCCTAACCACTATAAATAAGAGGCTAGCCCCTTACTTTTATTTACAAGAAAATTAGAACGCTAGTAGAACTCCATCAATCTACTTCCTCAATTCTTATTAGATTCAAGATTCAAATCCTAGGGAAAAAGGTAATATGTTTTAGATATACACACACACACACGTTTTTCTATTTCTATTCTTTCCTAATCTATGGATTATGAATCTTATCTATATACAATTGAATTGTTGTATATTTCAAAACAAAGGAAACTACAGGAGGAATTAGGAGAAGGCGTAATACCGACTTCAAAGGAAATCAGGGAACTATCTGCAAATGGAAATCTTAGTTTTCCACATTTTAGTAATTTGTATAGTAAAAGTTTGAACTTGTTTTATGCCATGGGGAATTTTATATACGAAAACCTTAAATATAAAACCCCAAAATTCCACTGATAAAATGTCAATTCTTGGATTAGTCGGAATCTCAATTGTTTGATGTTAATATAGTGGAATTTAATTTGTTGTTCAGAATTTGTATAACTTATATTCTATTCAACTTCCACTTCTAATTTCTGTTGTTGTGATGAAGGGTTCTAAAAGAAAGAAAAAGTAACGGTGTGCAAAGTATGGATTCTCCTATTTGTAGCTTGCACCACCTATTTTTGTAATTTAGGAAAATATGAATCTCTTCTTACACCTTAAACTTGTATATATGAAAGTTGAATAGAGTATAAATGGTTTAAATTGTAAAGTTTAATTTTCTTGAAATAGAGGCGTTGATTATATTATGTTAATGTAAAATAATTTTGGTATTTTAATTCCATTTATATATATATATATGAATGTCTATTTTGTCTAGCTAAGGATATTAGCTATTTTGTAAATTATTGCATGGAACCGGGGCTTGTATGAATATGGAAATTTTGACATTTTAACAATTAATATATGAAGCAAAAAATCTTAGTATAGAAATATTTCTTTACGCATGCTTATGAATATTTAGTTATAAATTATTTAACCTAAAAATTACGTTAATTATAAATATATTAATAACATATGAATAGTAATGCATAATTCGTATCGTATAGAATAAATAGGTTAATTAATAGCATTAAACCCTATAGAAAGAAAGTTAAGGATAATCATGGAAATTAGTTCATAATTAAAGGCGAAATAACGAGTTTTCTTATATGGCCTTAATGTGTTAATCCTGGTAAGGTATATTATATAATATATATATATATATGGTAGTATATTCGAAGAGCGGAAATATGACTAACTGTGGGGGTGCGAGGTTAGTTAATTTGGCAACATAGAAGTCTGCTTAGCTAATAAATTTGAGACTGATATGAGACATCATCTATAATAAGTAGCCATAGTGGATGTGAGGTTAGTCCTAATTCTATAAGGTAAGCCTGCCTAGTTAATCTGGCTACCAGCACCTACGAATAATCAGACTAATGTGAGACGTCATAGTTTGGGTTAAGGGTTATAAGACGGATATCCTATTACGGGACTGCTTCTGGGTCAGAGTTATTAAGTGGCAGTTATAGGGTCCACCTCCTTCCCGCTCAGGAAGATGCTCAGGTTATCTTTTAGGTACGGTAGTGGAAAATCTCTAGAAGGGGTCCGCTTTAAGGTTAACATATTAAGTGGCTATTGTATGGTCTGCCTCTTTCCCATGAAAGAAGTATTAAATGGCCTTATGGAATTTCTTACGATGTTAGTTAGGAAGTACCAAAGAGGGGTCCGCCTTGGGTTTAGGTATTAAATGATGGGAATCTGCCTAAGGTATAGGCATTAAATGGTCAGAGTCTGGCTAATTCCTATCAAAGAGGTATTAAGTGGCTCGGGTGCTTTCTCTCACATCGTTAGGGCATGAATGGGGGAGATGAGTCGTTATACCCCATAGTTACATTGCACCCGTGTTAGAGTTATAAATTGGACTGGAAAGGGTCCTTGGCCTATAGTTAGAGGTACGTAGTTGGACTGGAAGAGCATTTGGGTTACAGTTGGAAGTATACTTGCTAGGTTAAAGTATAGGATGCGTAAGACATATTACTTATCTAAATGATACTTCCCAAATACTAGTATGGTAAGACTTGAGATTTTCATTCATCATACATTGTTCTTTTGACTCCCTCCTCATTACAACGCATAAGTTAAGGGGAAACGATGCTAATGAAGAAGATGAAGAAGACAGTGAAGAATTGTGGCAGCTTAGTTATTTATCTATGTTTTTGATGTATTTAGGTATACCCAGATTTTAGACATGTTAATGTTTTACTTTGAGATGTGTATTATGGATATTTTAGGATGTTGTATTTCTAGGATTTGGTTTTTATAATATGGGTACTTATTTTTGTTATTATATTTTATCCCTTAAACTGTGTGATTTTGAAAGCATAAATAGATAGCTCTGTATATTGTTCATTGTATCAACTTTACCAACCAAGTGCCACTTTTAGAATGGACCTAAGGTTCGATAAGCTTTTATTGGATCGAAAATTAGGCATGTTCCAGAAAGGGTTGTTGCATTTGGTATCAGAGCATAGGTTACTCGATTAGTGGGAATAGGTATACATGAGAGTACATTTGTTATTTTTGAAAGTGTTTTTCAAACCTTCCTATATATACACACACTTTTATGAACATATGCAAATAGACTAGGAAAATTTTTGTTTCAGCTAAAAATATTATTTTAGGAAGTTGTGACTAAAAAGCTCAAACCTACAATATAACTGCTCAAAGGCTAGGAACCCCACCACCTAGGAAATACCCACCATACGAGGGATATCGGAATGGTTCAAGCAATACCTAAGGCACATGAATCAAGTTCCCATTACTCGACAAACTACACCAATGGCACTAGTTGCTCCACCCGCTAAAGCAACACCTTGCCCACTAGACTTCCCCAAAATGTGTAAAGATTTTCAGAATATGAGATGATGGGCATATACGGGGGTTGAAGATTTTGTTGAAACTAAGGCTTGGATTAACAACTGTTAAAGTATATTCTGGATTTGGGATGGGAAGATCGAATCAAGAGGAGGATGGTCGTATGTCATTTAAAGGAGGAGGTGCTAGATTGGTGGACTATGGTAATTGAAGGGATGTTGAGAAAGGAATTACTTGGCCTGAATTCAAGGCTCGCTTCAAATCGTAATTAATGTCCAAAGCTAAAATAAGTTTGCAATTGGATAAGTTTATACAATTGAAGCAAGGAGACTCCACGGTGAAGGAGTATATCAAACAGTTCAAGGAATTAGATAAATTTGGATTACGTCTTATTGGCACCCCTTCAAAGAAGGATATGAAGTTTGTTAAAGGCAAAATTTCTCTACTTATGGAGCTGCTTATGACCCAAGTTCCCGTAGGTGCCAACTATGACATGATAGTTGAAATAGCCCTGCTTCAAAATGTTGGTACTAAGGAGAAGGTAGGACATGCACAAAATCAAGGTGAAGCGAAGAAAGGGGGATTCTGGACTGACCAAAAAGCCAAGGGGAAGATCAAGAAAGGAGGTGTGACATGTCATAGATGTCAGAAGAAGGAGCATGTTGCTAAGGACTGCAAAGTGAGTTTGATGGGAGAAGATTTCAAGGGGAGATGCTATCACTATTATGAGGAAGGGCACTGCAAGCATTGGTGCCCGAAGCTAGCAAAGGAGGAACAACGTGGGCAAGTTTATGCCATCGAAGCTGTACCTATCTCAAGTAGATCTCCTTCCAGATAAAAAGGAAAAACTGAAGTGGAAGGTACAGCTATTATCATCGGAAATATTATTCATACCATATTCAACTCAGGAGCATCACATTCATTCACAGCTAGAAATATAGTCAACACATTGAGTCTAAAATTCCAATTTGTCACTAACCCAATAATCATGTTAAATTCTATTAGACGGTCGACACATCTTTCTTTGATTTGTGAAGACCTAGTGGTGGATAAATGTAACGTTGATTTTACATGTAATGTGTATGTTTTGGGTTTTTAGGTGTATGGACTTATCCTAGAGATGGATTGGTTATCTTACTATGGATCGTCTTAGATTATGACGGGGAGAATCATTTGGCTAAGAAGTTATAAGGGGTGAGATATTGATGTTTGTTGTGCACCCCAAAACTCAGTCGAGTTAAGCTATTTGTATTCTCTTAGCCTATCACAATATGAGCTCTCATCCATACACATAGTCTGAGACTTTCCCGACATTTGTGAATGAGTCTTTCGATCTCCCATCCAGAAAGGAGACCGAGTTCAGTATTGATTTAGAGAAGGACGCTGGACCTGTTGCACTACCAATAAAGTATATGGCCCTCAAAGAAAGGTGATAGTTGGATAAGCAGATTTTAGAGCTATTTCTTATTCGTCGTAGTAGTTTAGAATAGGGAGCACCGGTTGTCTTCATCACTAAGGTAGACGGCTCTTTAAGGCCAATCGTTGACTATCAGGAGCTTAACAAGTTAACCAAAGAAAATAGGTATCCCTTACCTAGAAAAGATGTCTTATTTGATTAGCTTGTTAAAGCCAAAATCATTTCCCAGTTAGGCTTAGCCACTAAGTTCCACCAATTAAGAATAACCGAGGAGAGCAAACAAAAGACTGTTTTTTACACAATAGATGGACTGTATGAATGGGAAGTATGCCTTTTGGGTTAACAATGCCCCTACATACTTTATAGATTTGATGAATAAAGTCTTTAGGGGCAGCTAAATAAGTTCATCGTAGTGTTCGTAGATGATATTCTAATATTCTCTAGAGGTGAAGGTAAGCATGAAAATCACTTAAGGAAGGTACTAGGAATCTTAAGAACGCACCAACTAAAAGCAAAATTCTTAAAGTGCCACTTTTAGAAGAAGGAGGTGAGATTTCTCGGTCATATTGTCTCCAAGAATGGATTGCAGTTGATTCTGCAAAGGCGGAAGCTATTAAAGACTGGAAAATCCCGAAGAACGCCATGGAAGTTAGGAGTTTTCTTAGGTTGGCGGGTTACTTTAGGAAATTCGTGAAGGACTTTACAAAGACAGAAATCACACTGACTCGCTTAACAAAGAAAAATTTAGTTTTTCAATGGGTTGAGAAATGCACGTAAGCATTTGAGAAGCTGAAGGAGCCGTTGATTAGTGCGTCAGTAATTACTATTCCAAATGGGATGAAGTCTTTCACTGTTTACACATATGAGATATGGCAAAGTGATAGTCTATGCAAGAAAGCAGTTGAAGGACCATAGAAGAGGTACCCCACTCACAACTTAAAGTTAGCGGCTATCGTTTTACTTTGAAGATGTGGAGGCACTATCTTTTGGAGGAATGGTTTAAATTATTCACCAACCACAAATCCCTTAAATACCTTTTTTCCTAAAAGGATTTGAATCTTAGGCAACAAAGATGGATGGAGTTTATAGCATCGTATGATTTTGAGCTATAGTACACCCTCAGAAAAGATAATGTTGTTGCCAATTCCCGTAGATGGAGGCATGCTACTCTTAGTGGTATACATGGGTGGAGGCGGTTGGAGTTTCTCTCAAATTTCAGTTTCCAACCGCCATCAGAACTCACTCTAGGTTGTTTGGTAGCAATGGAAGTAAGGCCGGTATTAATAGACCGCACCGGGCAAGAATAGAAGAAAGATGCAGTAATATTAAATATTTTGGGCAAGCTAAGTAGAGGAGAACATTTTTCCCATGTCGGTAGGTATGCAATAGACAAAAGAGGATAGTTGGGGAGGGATGGACGCATATGTGTTCCAATGGTGGATGATGTTTTGGAGGAAGTGCTGGCTGAGGGTCGCCATTTTAGGATAATTATTCACTCTGATGGAGATAAAATGTATGGGGATATGAACCAAAATTTCTATTGCTCGGGGATGAAGAAAAAGTAGCAGAGTATGTCTTTAGATGTTTGATGTGCTAGAAGATAAAGGCGGAACAAGGGAAACCTGGAGGACTGTTATTACTGTTAGAGGTACCGACTTAGAAGTAGGAGCATATATCAATGGACACTATAGATGGGCTACCTAGGAATCAAAGTGGCAATGAGACTATTTGGTTTATAGTAGATAGGCTTACTAAAAGTGCCCACTTTATTCCTGTAAGGAGTAATAGAACAGCAGCACTATGGCGTAAATTTATATCAAAGAAGTGGTACGGTTGAATGGAGTTCCAATCAGCATTGTCAGTGATAGAGACCCCTCATTCACTAGTGAATTTTGGAGGGGTTTGCAGTCAACTTTAGGAATGACGTTGAATCTTAGCACCGCTTACCACCTGCAGACCGACGGTCGGACATAAAGGGTGAATGGGATTTTGGAAGATTGTTGAGAGCTTGCATTATGGAATTTGGAGGACATTGGGAGCAGCATTTATCCTTAGTAGAGTTCACGTATAATAATATTTCCTAAGCGATAATTGACATGGCACCCTTTGAAGCCTTAGACGGGAGACCATGCAAGTCACCTAATTATTGGTGGAAAACTACCAAAAAAATTCTACTTGGACCAGATTTAATCCGTGAGACCACGAAAAAGGTAGAGATGATTAGGAGGTGAATGAAGGCCGCACAGGACTGTCAGAAGTCCTACACTGATAGGTGAGGGAAAGAATTGGAGTTTTCTGTTGGGGACATATTGTTTGTTAAGGTTTCCCCTTTTGGAAAGGTTATGAGGTTTAGAATATCAAGGAAGTTGGTGCCGAGATTTGTTGGACCTTTCCTGATTTTGGAAAGGGTGGGGAAACTTGCATAGCAAGTAGAGCTTCCGGCCAAGCTAGCAGGAGCCCATGATGTCTTCCATGTATCCCACTTGAGGAAATGCCTATATAGCACAACTACCATAGTAGAGCCGGATCAGTAAGCGGATATAGAAACGAAGCACGTGGCACCCAATGCTACTGGACGTATAGTGGAGCATAGAGTGAAGAAGCTTTGTGACAAAGAAATTAGGCTGGTTTGAGTGCAATGGGGAGATAATTCATCGAAAAGCACATGATAAATAGAAGAGAAGATGAAGGCATTTCATCCTAAGCTTTTCTCTGGTAAACTTTCTATCTTCGAATATCTAGTATCGTATAAGTTTTGGTTGCATCGTGGTTGCTAGATTGAATGTTAAGGGATGGTTGCCACACCTTTTATTGTTATTTTTGCACTCATATAAAATCTTATGCATATTTAAGATGCTTGCATACACGCCTATATATCACAATCTTGCATTTATGCTCGGGTTGAGCTCGTCTATAGTATGTTGCATACATAATCACATTGCATTTTTAATTCAGTAGATGGTTGTGTAGATAACTTGGTTGTATAACATGGTTATAGAGTGCGCGTTACACTCTCTGTCCCTTAGGGATTTTAGGGACGAAATTCATTTTAAAGAGTGAGAATGTACACTCCGTAAAAAGTAATAAGAAATTAATTAATTAGTAATAAGACTACAAATGAGATTTTTTCAAACATAGGAATTTGGCTACAAAAGTTACACCATTGTGTTCGTGGCTGATCAACTTTTATATATAAAGTTTTGCGATCGGAGCTCAAACGAAAAAGTTACTGACATTTGAAGTTTTCAAATTTAAAATAATTCAAACTAATTCAAATTTAAGAAAAATCAAATATCATTAACATTTGAAATTAAAAAGGCAGCAAATATTTTAACGTTAAGAGAAACTTAAAATTTAAGAAAATGGTTAACGTTACGGATTAACGGTCGAAATAAAAATTAACGTCAACAATAAAGGAATAAATCTTGGCCCACGGAAGATGGCTGGTCGACCGCCAGCGGTCGACCATCCAGGGTAAGTCGGTCGACCGGTTAAGTTATGGTGGTTAGGGTTTTTCTTGGCCAAGAATGGCCTAGATTTTATTATATTAAACCGACTTAAATCCTACGATCTAGATGCATCCTAACCACCATAAATAAGATGTTATCCTTCTCACATTTATTTACAAAAAAATCGGAATGCTAGCGAAACTCCATCAGTCTTTTTCCTCAATTCTTCGTAAGATTCAAGATTCAAATCCTAGGGAAAAAGTTAATAAGTTATATGTGTGTGTTTTTTTCTATTTCTTTTCTTCCATAATCTCTAAATTTTGAATCTAATCTATATACAATTGAATTGTTTATATTCCAAAACGAAGGAAACTGAATGAGGAAATAGGTGAAGGCGTAAACCGAATATAAAGGGAATCAGGGAAACTATCTTTGGGTGGAAATCTTTTTTTTCATATTTTAGTAACTTGTGTAGTAAAAGTTTGAGTTTGTTTTATGCCTTAGGGAATTATGTATATGAAAATCTTAAATCTAAGACCCCAAAATTCCCCCAATAAAATGTCAATTCTTGGATTAGTTGGAATCTCATTGCTTTATGTTAATATAGTAGAATTTAATTTGTTGTTTGCAATTTGAATAATTTATGTTCCATTCAACTTCCACTTCTAATTTCTATTGTTGTGATGAAGTGTTCTAAAAGAAAGAAAAAGGAAATGGTGTGCAAAGTATGGATTCTCCTATTTGTAGTTTGCACCACCTATTTCTGTAATTTAGGCAAATATGAATCCCTTCTTACACTTTAAGCTTGTATATGTAAAAGTTAAATAGAATATAAAGGGTATAAATTGTAAAGTTTTGTTTCCTTGAAATAGAGACGTTGATTTTATTATATTTATGTAAAATGAGTTTGGTATTTTGATTCCATTTTTGAATACATACATACATATATATATATATATATATATGTATGTATGTATGTATGTATGTGTGTGTGTATGTATATATATATATATATGTGTGTGTGTGTGTACATATGTATGTGTATGCAAGTTAGTTTTGTCTAGCTAAGGATATTAGTCATTTTGTAAACTATCGTACAGAACTGAGGCATGTATGAATATGGAAGTTTTAATATTCTAACAATTAGCATTGGAAGCGAAAACCTTAGTATAGAAATATTTCTTTTCGCATGCTTAGGAATATTTAGTTATAGACTAGTTAGCCGAAAAATTATGTTAAGTATAAATATATTAATAACGTATAAATGGTAACATATAAGTCATATTGTATAGAATAAACAGGTTAATTAATAACATTGAACCATATAGGAAGGAAGTTAAGGATAATTATGGAAATTAATTCATAATTAAGAGCGAAATAAGGGGTTTTCCTTATACGGCCTTAATGCGTATATGCGGGTGATGTATATTATATATATATTATAGTATATCCAAAGAGTGGAAATATGACTAAGTTATGGGGATGCGAGGTCAATTAAAAGTACTCAAAAGTCTGCCCAGCTAATATGGCCAACAGCGGTGTGACTTTGGGGCTAATATGAGACATCGTCTATAATTAGTACCTACGGTGGATGCGATGTTAGTCCCAATTCTATAGGGTAAAGCTGCCTAGTTAATCTGGCTACCAGCACCTACGAATAGTCGGACTAATGTGAGACATCACGGTTTGGGTTACTGGTCATAAGATGGATATCTCAGTACAAGCCTGCTTTTGGGTTAGAGGAATTAAGTGGTTGTAGTAGGGCCCGCTTCTTCCTGCTAAAGAAGTATTAGATTGTTGGGACTATCTTTTTGGTATGGTAGTGGGAAATCTCTGGAAGGGGTCCACTTTGGTGTTGAAGTATTAAGTGGATATTGTAGGGTCCGCCTCTTTTCAATAAAAGAAGTATAAAGTGATCTTATGAGATTTCTAACGATGTTGGTTAGAAAGTACCAAAGTGGGGTCCGCCTTGGGTTTAGGTATTAAATGACGAGGATCTTCCTAGGGTATCGGTATTAAATGGTTAGAGTCCCCCATTAAAGAGGTATTAAGTGGCTCGGGTGTTTTTTTGCATCATTAGTGCATGATTGATGGAGATGGGTTGTTAGACCCCATAGTTACGTTGCACTGTGTTAGATTTATAAATTGGACTGGAAAAGGCCGTTGGCTATAGTTAGAGGTACGGGGTTGGACTGGAAGAGCCTTTGGCTTACAGTTGGAGGTATACTTAGTATGTTAAGGTATAGGATGTGTAAGACAAATTAATTATCTAAATGATACTACCCAAATACTATTATGGTAAAAGGTTCCCATGCATATTGATAATAGGAGTAGTATGCGCTAAGTAAAGTAAACAAGTCAACTCATAAGTCAAGCTAATTAACCTTCCCCTTCTAGACTTTTATTCATCAGACATTGTTGTTCTGACTCCCTCTTAATTACAACCCACGAATTATGGGGAAACGATCCTGATGAAGAAGATGAAGGCGGCGGTGAAGAATTATGGCAGTTTAGTTATTTATCTACGTTTTGATGTATTCAAATGTACCTAGATTCCAAATATGTTGATATTTTATTTTGACAAATTGTATTATGGATATTTTGGGATGCTTTATTTTTGAGATTTTATGATATGGGTACTTATTTTTGTTATATTTTTTCCACTATGAGATTATGAAAGCATAGATAGATGGCTCTGTATATTGTTCATCGTATCAATTTTACCAACAAACAGCCATCTTTGGAGTGGACCTAAGGTTCGATGGGCTTTTATTGGTTGAAAATTAGGCCTATTTCGGAGAGGGTTGTTATAAAAGTCCACTCAGCTTCTGATGCTCTGCTTTCACTTGTTGGCATGTGAGATAATTTCTCATATACTCTCCCATATCCTTCTTTATTCCTTCCTAAAATTAACTTGTTTTCATATCCTGATACATCTTAGTACCAATGAGGGTGAATGGTAAACTTTAGATGATGATACTCCTCCAACACTTCCTTCTAAAGGCTACATACTCATAATATACCGATAGGGTTAGGGGTATGCCCTAACGCAATTATGTAATTTGTTACATATGTCTAACTCGATAACCAATCTTGTTCGAAATAAAAGGTGTTTTCTTTCTATTACATACTTGATATAATGTGTTATATTAGATAATTAATTTAATTAAAAATATATTTAAAAGAAAATCCATAAATGGTATGTTTTGTGATGATAGTTACAAAGTGTTGTAACCATAAGTAATTTATCACAATGAAATTAAACATACCATTTTAAACATTCCTAGTCAAAATGTATCGAGACTAGATATCGATACATCTGTTAAGAATAGAGTACATAACGCTCTCTAAATGTTAGGAAGTGTATTACTCCTGACTGCTAGGGACACTAAGGGGTTACTTACTAATAGTTATTGGATAACTATAGGATGACCCACTTGGTATTTTTTTGTTGGTTAATATAACTAAGGTCAAACAGAAAATATCAATATGAAAAAATTACATAGTTCTCTTAACTTGAGAATACTGTTGATCTTCAATATGGAAGCTCCACTTTGATTATACTTAAATCGTGGCACTGCTTCCATCGAATGACTATACTTGAGTCTAGTAGAAGCATTGGAAGTGAAACACTATTCAAGAGAGGATTCGTCTTCACGATTAAATGATATTAGTGTCACTGTCAATTGAAGTCAACTTAAAGACATGGTCTCAAGCTAGAGAAATTCAATTAATAATATTGTTATTATTAAACCAAGGATTTGAATATGGCCGATATTGGAATTTTGACCGTTATTAAATTCCATAAGTTCAAAGTGATATAGTTTTGATGAAGAGAATTGGTGTAAATAATTGTCACTACCGAGTAATGCTTAACAACGTAAAACTAGATTTTACCAAAAACAAGCAAGCGATAAATTTGACCAAATGTCACACCACCTATAAAGTGACGTGCGAATGTTAATATTCAAAAATTTTAATATTAATCGCTGATCAAATTTACACCTAAGAGTCACACAACTGAAACGTTGAATACTTCTACTATCACCTGATTTGATCCATTTGTAATTGTTATAAATTAATTAATATTCATGAAATATTAATTATAAATATTAGTGCTAAACAATATAAAACATTGCACATATAATAGTCATATAAACACTAGTCGATATACGATATCGATACGCGTTTAAATTGGATTTAATTGCAATAAATATTGTTCGGGCTTGAAGTGGATTTGAGGCCCATAAGGGGCATGCTAATCGGCTGGGATTAGCAAGGGTAGGCCAACCATTTTAATGGCTAAGATGGGTTGGAATTTGAATTAAAAGAGAGGAGACCTGATGTGACAAAAATAGGATCTAGATCCTTGTTTTACTCTTTATTATCTCCTTATTTAATTATCTCTCATCCACGTTTTTCAAGGACTTTTTTGGAGCCTCCGTACCTTCCTCTTGCTGGCTAAAATAAACCTCCCCCTTTTGAAATTTTCAAGCATCTTAAATAAAATCGTCAGTGGTGAAGCTGTTCGGGAACCAGTAACATTTGGATTGGAATTGTATTCAAGGAGTCTATTTCTTCATTTCAACGTGCAAACTTTGGACTTTGGTGAAAGATACTTTGCTGGTCTACTATTATATACTAATGTTTATATGATCATTGTTCCATATTTTACTTAGTTAGAAATATAAAAATTAGTATATCGATGGATTGTCACATGCATATGGTTGTGTATATAAATGCATATATAGACACACACACACACACTTTCATGTATGTTTCTTACACTATGATCTCGGCCTAAAACAATTATTATTTTTGAAAAAATAATAATATTAAATGATTTTTAGTTACAAACTCTAATTTAAAATTTTTAACATAATATAATGTATTCTTTGGATCTTTATAAAATTTATTTATATTAAATAGGCTTTGGAAATATATTTTTGAATATACATATACACACAATTATTTAATTTAAAATTGAGTATGTAAATAAAATGTACGTGTATGTGTGTATATATATATATAAAATAAAAAATTTGCATAAAATTTTATACAATGTATTTTAGTTGATTTGTTTTCGGAAATAAATTTTCTACATGATTTTATAACAACAAATGTTAATAACAAAAATACAAAAAACTGAAAAGAAAATTAAAAAGATACATGAACCGTGAACTTTACAACAAATATATGTTAACACATAATAATAATTATTATTATTTATATTTAAAAATATGTGTGTGTAATTACAACTAATTATATGTATGTATATATCGTATATAAATTAATTAAAAAAAATTCTATTCAGTTTTCATATTATAGTGCGCGCGTGTGTGTGTATTCTCAAAATTATTTTTTTTAATATTTAAAATAATTTTATCATTTAATTAGTTTCATACATATATATTTTATAAATACTTTAGATGACTTATTTACAATTATTATTTCAAAGCGTGTATATATAATTATATTTTGCATAATTTTACTTACATAATAATTTGATGCACACATAACACATTTTGACAATACATTTGTATACACAAGGGGCTAACATGTTTGGTGCGGTGTAAATTCCAGCACCTATAAACGGGCATGTCAAGCCATATACACATTATCCTATTACACGTGCATGTACACACATATGTGTATATGGTACACATGTATATAATATAATACAAATTATATAAAATAAAACTTTATTTATAAATTTATAAATTGAAATGAAATAGTGATTTTATTTTAAAAAAATTAGAAAAGTTCTAAATGAATTTATACCACATGGGCCCGTTAAAGATTCAATAATGGAATTTTTTTGAAATTTACCCAATTACTCCGTTGAGAGCTGGCCTAGTTCCAACACATACAACCTTCCATTCTTCCACGGTCCTTCTTCTCTATCAACATAGAACCCCTTTATTTCAACTGCCATGGCTCCTAACCTAGGCTTCTCACTCTATTAGCATGGATTTGATCTTCCTTCTTTAGCTTACCAATATTCTCTACCAGTGCAGTTTGAATTTCCAAGCATGATAGCATTCTGGAAGTGCTACCAGTCATGCACTAGATCGAAATTACACCTTACATGCGGACAATGACTCTAACATATTCCACTCTTTGATTATTGCAAAAACACAATTATGCCACTTCTGGCTTAAGGCGTCACCAACCTTATTACCCTTTCTCGAGGTATACTCTATCCTAAAATCATATGATACTAGAAATTCCAACCACCTTTGTTGCTCATGTTCAACTCCTTCTAAGAGCACAAGTTTCTCAAGGACATAGGGTCGATAAATATCTTAAATCTCTCTCCTAGGAGATAATGCTTTCAAATCTTTATGCAAAGACGATAGCCACTATCTCTAAGTCATGAGTAGGGTATCACACTTCATGGAGTCGCAACTGCCTAGTTGCATAAGCTATTGCATTGCCTTTCTACATCAACACTACTTCTAATCCCACACTTGAAGCATCTGTATATATGGTCATCTAATCGTTCCCCTCGGGTATCACTAGCACATGAGCAATCGTCAACCAAAGCTACAACTCTCAGAATGAAGCCTCATACTCCTTCATCCAAACAAACTTCTCATACTTCCGAGTCAGTTTCATCATCGGTGCTGGTATACAAGAGAAGTTCTTAATGAACATCTGATAGAAGCCTACCAAATCTAAGAAACTACGCACCTCGGTCATAGTCTCAGGTCTCTTTCATCCATTTACAGTGTCAACCTTCGAAGGGTCTATAACCAGACCCCTTTTCAAAACCACATGGCCTAGGAACTTCACCGCCTTTCTCCAAAAATGGCATCTAGAAATTATGCCTTTAACTTATGTTGCCTCAGTGTCTCCAACACAAGCCTTAGATGCACTACATACTCCTCCTCATCTCTTGAGTATGCTAAGATGTAACGATCCTGGATTTTATATAAGTTTAAATTGATAATTAATTGAATTTTTGAATAAAATCTGTAAAATTAATCGATAAATTGATGCGAGTTTCCACAAATTTAAATAAATTCTGTATAAATCATTTAAATTTAAATATTGTATATATGTGAATGTGTGTATATATATATATATTTGGGCATATATGAGTAAATTTGAAATTATTTATATATATACATTTGATTTGAATTTAAATCGAAAATAAATGGTTTAAGAATAAAAATACAAATTTTATAAAATAAAGTATATAAAATATAAAAGTAACCCATTGGTAAAAAAAATTAACAACAGAAAAAAATATAGAAATTATTTATATTACAAATTAATAAGACTAAAGAAAAATAAAAATAAACATATATATATAAGATATAAAACAAAATAAAATAAATACATAAATAAATTATAACCACATATTAAATATGGAAATACATTCAAAATTAATAAAAGAAAATTAAGATAAAATAGAATCTCACTTATATTACAAAGTGATAAAACAAACAAAAAAATACATTCATGCTGCAAGAAATGATGATCTACATAATAAAGGAAATACATATATAGGAAATATATGTAGGTTTACAAAGTTAGAAGCCACCAGATTTTTCTCTAATGCAATGTATAACATAAAAATAAAGTAAATAAAATCAGGTAAGTGGTACAAGGTAATTAATGCATGAAGCATTACTACACTAATAAAATTATATCAGCCACCAAAGAAATCTGCCTAGTCGAACAAAGATAAAAATATCCCTGCTAAAAATGTACAAACCAACATTAATATCACTTGTACAAATATCATCATCTCCTGTGAACTTCATTTCACTTGAACAACAAATTCGTTTTAGTTGCCTCCATTAAAACTGAGAAAAAACCAAAGTAATATCACTTTATAATCAAATAAACATCTCAAACTAAAACATCAAAACCTGAGAATTAAGAAAGCCTGGGATCTTCAGCCATCAAGTTCAAAACCAGATTTCAACTTCAACTTAAAAAGACTACAACTTCAAGCTGGAACTTCTGGAAATCAAAATGTTTAAGGTGAGTAACAACTCATTATTTAAACTTAAGTTATATGTTGAAATGGCTCTATGTACATGCATGTATCAGTGAATGCTCTTCCTCTGTTTAGTCTCAAAGTACAACCCAACAAGAAAATTTCAATTTCTTATTTTCTAATCCATATCAGACCTTAGTTTCAAATCAAAATAGTTTAATTTAAGTATGAGTTACAATCTAAAAATGGTTTCATGAAGTATTAATGTATATAGAATGAAAAATCAAATTTTTACAGTGAAACCTTTAAAATCTGGGAAATTCGAACCTCACGAAATATTGATTCAAGTATATAACTTGAATCCTTACTGGAAGCTATGATTTTTAAGGTGGGTTTGGTGATTTTTAGAGATGGGGGTTAGGAGTAGTTTGGGAATGAACGAAAAATGGGTTCTGGGGAAATTCCGGCGATCGAAGGCACTAGGGAGGTCGGGTTTTCTCGTGGGAATGGAGGGGCCTATGGAGGTGCATGGAAAAATAGCCGGAGGAGACAACGATGAATGTGGCATCGGCGGCGTATAAATTTAGTTCGTAAACCTAATTTTTAAGCGCATAGGAAACTCGCGCACTACGTCTTCGTTCGAGCATTGAGTCGCTCGCGCTTTTGGGTAATGGTGGATGTGGGGTTGTCGAAGTCGAGGCCGAAAGCTCGGGTTGTTTGGTGGTCAGAGCGCCGAGAATAAGGTGTTGACAGGTTTTGGTGGGGTGATGGTCTAGGTGTTTCCAGGTTTTGGATTTAACTCGAATTCAATTTCAATCGAGTTGGAAGAAATCTGAAGTTTGAGTTTGGGTTAGGGGATGCTAATCGAAGTGGGATGATCATCGTCGATGATCGGAATCACCCACAGCCTCTGTGCATGTGCACGGTGTGTTGTCTGGTGAAGGTTGTTGGGTTTTGGTTGTAGAGATTTGGGTCTCGAGACATTCTCGAGTAATTCGAGTATTAGACTCGAAGTAAATTTAGTTTTGGCTCGTAGTCATCTTGTAGATGGCTCGGGTAAGTGGTTACAGGTTTTAAAACCTGTAAGCTTTAAAAAATTTAAACCTGGGTTTTAAAATGTGAAATAAATATTTAAACTTATACTATGAGGTGGATAATTCTTTAACTTGTGAAATAAAGGGTTTTTGAAATTGTTTAAACTTTGTTAAAGTTAATTTGTTTCCCTTTTAAATCTTAAATTTAAAATGAAATTTTAAAAGTAAAAATTTGAAAGTAAATTGTTTTAAAATACCTTGTTAATGATAAGTTGATCATTTATAAGAGAAATGTTTCTATCTTTAAATAAATGAAGATTTAATGATTCGTAATTATTAAATTAATTAAAATGGATAAGTAATGATTTGGATTAATTAATTTAATAATTAAAAGTTTAAATCAATTCATTAAGGTTTGAGATAATTTATTGAGGATAAATAAATTTGTAATTAAGGATCATTTATTAAACAAGATTTGAATTTTTAATTAATGATTAGAAATTAATTAATCAATTAATTAGGGATTAATTAAGTTACAGTTAACACTTACTTAATTAAATAATTAGGATTAATTAATAAGTTATTAAAGATTAATTAAATCATAATTAATAATGATTAATCTTAGTTAATTACTTTGGAAAAGTAATTAAATTTATTAGTTAATAAAGGTCATTAACTAAGATTATTTAAATAATCAATGTGATTAATTTTAACAATTAATTAGATTTGTTAATTAATGATAATCATTTATGAAATTGTGTAAAGGTAATTACTTTATGAAAGTAATTGAGAAATAATCATTACTTAAGGAGTGATTAATTAGTTATTGTAATTAATTAAGAATAATTAATTAAAGTGTTTGATAAATTAATTTATATCAAATGACTATAATTAATAATCAGGATTAGATAACTAATTCATGAGTAATTTATTTAACTGGAAATAAATTGAATTAATCAGGATTTAAATAATTAATTAATCCTATTTATAAATGATTTTGAATCCTTGACCTTGCTGATGAATGATTGTATTGTATGAGATGCCTTGAATTGATTGTCCTATTTGATCTGTGATATTTTGCTCTGTGGATTGAGCTGTGTATAATTTATTCATTTATTTGTGATACAGTTGTATATTATCTGTGATTTGTGAATAAAAGATAAGCGTTATAGTTATACCGCTTATCAACTATATTTCTGTATTTTGATCTGTGATGATTTAATGATGTTGCACTATTGTGTGAAACCCCTGGACTACACCATACACACACAAATATGGATTTCACGAGGAAATCGGTTAAGTCACAGATTTTTGATAATTGTAAAGATTGATTTCTTGAATCCAAAATCGTTTTGGAATTGGAATCGAAAGCTTTTGAAAATGAGTTCAAATGATTTAATAAAATTTGAAATCTAAATGATTTGATTTAAATTTGAATTCAATATTTGGAATTGAATTCAATGATTTGAAAATATGGTCTAAAAAGACCGTATCAGTTATAAATGTGTTTTATAGGGATTTTTAACCATTTAAAAGTATGGTTTTGGAAATTTAAGAAATTTAATCCAAGTTTTATACTTGAATGGTTTTAACTTATGTAAATTGTAATTAGTTTTCCAAAATGAAAACTATTTGTTTTCAAATGATAAAAGCTTTCATATAAGAAATGAAATTCCAATTTAAATTAAAAGAATTTCAAGTTGAATTGAAAAATGGTTTTCCAAGTTATGAGTGAATTCTTTTTGAAAGCTATGAATTAAATCTTGATTTAAAGATTTAATGTGTTAATCCAATTAAAATGGAAATCGATTTGAAAATCTATGAATAGATCTTTGTGAAACTGGGTGAACTTTGTGAATTGAATCTATTTATTTTTAACAGATTTAAAATGGCAATGTGTTTAAACCATTCGAAAGAAAAGTTTTGGATAATAAGTTGTGACTTAACTGAAATCCCATTATCCATATGTTTTAAAATATTGCGCTCACTATTCGGTTTAGCTGGGAGAGGACTTTGTGTCATATAACCCATTCCGAATAAGTGATACGTCGTATATGGATAGCATTTGAAGACCGGTGTTGAAGACCGGGTATTTGTGAAAACGATAGGATAACCTATCGATTATCTCTGCACTGGGTAGCTCCCGGTATAGAGATTCTCTAAGTGATGGGAAGTTCGATCGGGATTGTGAATACCCGGATTACAAGGGCTTCTTTGGAAGTGCCTTCGGTTCTGTTCGAACCCGGAACAGACTTGTATGGTTGTATGTCTGACATTACACTTTGAGATATAAAGCTGATTTCTTTCAAATACATTTCTGTTTGGTGGCGGAGAATTTATTCTCTTAGCTTAACACCCTTCTATGAGACGTACGAGCTCAGAGGTTATGTAGTTGAAGGTTATCAGTGATATACTCCCAATTTGGTAGTGTGGCATGCTAAGTGTTGTTATGTGTTGATGGTCATTTGCTGATCATTTATTGATCAAAGCATGGCTTTGTGAAAAAGCGTAGCTTTGTGGACGAGACCTCATCGGACCTCACAACCCGGAAATGGTCGAAACAGGAAAGATGCGGCAAGGTTATGAGGGTCGCTCCCTTTAGGGTATGTCATTTCCTTCTGGAAAAAGGTGATATTATGGTATGGAACCCAGATATTTACCTGTGTGGTTGCTCCAATCTCATTTACTGTATGATTGTTGCTGTGTGATCGAGGGCCCTCGGATAAAGGTCCCAAAGAACCGGGTGGTGGCATATTCGTGTAGTAGTTACCTAGTGACAGAGGTAACCCGGCCTTGTATTGGCAGAGAGCAGTTGTCTCTCGGGACGTCCCTCTAGAGGCGTACCCATGTGGTAGTAGGAAGTTCCTTAGCCTGACCATTTGTTGGAAAATCCAAAGAAACAATACGAGCCCTTTACGATTGCAATTTGTATAACCTGTCTCCTCATGCGGCAGCTATAGTAGGCATAATATAATGGTACATATGCTGGCTAAGATTAATATTGTATTTTCGAAATGATTTTGTACACTATGCACTAATAATAATATCAAAAGAATTTTGTGTAGTAAGCATGTTTGACTATCATAAGAAGAAATCTCCTCCAAGTCTGCGATTGCATTGTATGTGTGGTGGGAGGTCTTATGGTAGTTTCATTTTCCAAAAGCATTGCGAATTTCAATGTTTAAAATTCCTTTGTGGTTTGTTTAAAGATAAACTGTTTTTGTTACTCACACCAGTCCCATGACTGACTCGGAGTTTATTGTTCCCTTCCTGAACTCTGGGTGCCCACAATTTACCACACGGGCAGTCTAGAGTTGGTTTTTTTCAGATAGTCAGGTTCAGCAGATTCGTTGGAGCTAGTCCAGTTTTTTGGAGTTCACCATGACTGACCTTGTTTAGCTTGGTGCAACGTGATGGGGGTTCGAGCTTGATGTTGGAGTTGTTGGATTCATTCTCTTTGTCGGATCACTTGGAGTATCACTTCTGTTTTCCACTATAGCGTCTTTATTTATCTCTGATATTGTTGTATCATATTGATATCATTGTTGTATATCATTCTGGATATTGTATTTATTAGAATTGTACATGATATCATCTATTTCTTTCTTCCGCTGTGTTGTTATACTTAATGGTGTTATAAGCTCCAGGGAGCCAGATTCGGCGTTTGAATCTACGGCATTCGAGTACAAGTGAAGTACGGGTGCCGATTTTCGAAGGCCGAGTTCAGGAACCTTACAAGTGGTATCAGAGCTAAGGTTGAACTTTAACTCAAGAGTATAACACATTAAGTAACTCATTAGAGATAGGGTAAAGTATACCCTAGAATGAGTGATCCCTAAGATATCTGTCTGTATTCCTCAGTAAATTCTCTTGCTATTCACTAATAGTAAGTATGAGTGCAAGAAGAGGATGAGATAGGGGACAGGGGAATACGACTATAAAGGGTCAATACCCTGTAACAACAAGGAAACAATCTTTTCTCTATCAACCTCTTTTGTTCACCATTTTATCTCAATTATTCGATAATCCCTGGTAGATCCAGGAAGAAGATTTGATATATTGCATGGGACATAAACTCCAAATAGGTCAGAATTGTTTGTTTGGATGTATTGGTTACCTTGTTTGCATTGGTTGCTGTGGTTGATAGGTATACTATAGTTTTTAAACTAAAAGTTTTGGAATTGTATCCATATATCTATCTATTCTTTGGGTCCGGATATGTTCTACGAATGGTTAGTTATCCCTTCGGACTAACCAATGCCACTGCATATTTCGTAGATCTGGATAACCCGAGTATCTTGTGAAGTGTTAAAACAGATTCGTTCTTGTATCTATTATTGATATTCTGATTTGGTAAGCCAAATGCAGAATAGATGTTCAATTTGATTTGATGAAATATTCTTCATCTATCTTTGTGTCTCCCTGGCAAATTTCGAGGACGAAATTCTTTTAAGGAGGGAAGGTTGTAACGATCCCGGATTTTATATAAGTTTAAATTGATAATTAATTGAATTTTTGAATAAAATTTGTAAACTTAATCGATAAATTGATGCGAGTTTCCCCAAATTTAAATAAATTATGTATAAATCATTTAAATTTAAATATTGTATATATGTAAATGTATATATATATATATTTGGGCATATATGAGTAAATTTGAAATTATTTATATATATACATTTGATTTGAATTTAAATCGGAAATAAATGGTTTAAGAATAAAAATACAAATTTTATAAAATAAAGTATATAAAATATAAAAGTAACCCATTGGTAAAAAAATTAACAACAGAAAAAAATATAGAAATTATTTATATTACAAATTAATAAGACTAAAGAAAAAGAAAAATAAACATATATATATAAGATATAAAACAAAATAAAATAAATACATAAATAAATTATAACCACATATTAAATATGGAAATACATTCAAAATTAATAAAAGAAAATTAAGATAAAATAGAATCTCACTTATATTACAAAGTGATAAAACAAACAAAAGAAAATACATTCATGTTGCAAGAAATGATGATCTGCATAATAAAGGAAATACATATATAGGAAATATATGTAGGCTTACAAAGTTAGAAGCCACCAGATTTTTCTCTAATGCAATGTATAACATAAAAATAAAGCAAATAAAATAAGGTAAGTGGTACAAGGTAAGTAATGCATGAAGCATTAGTACACTACAAAAATTATATCAGCCAACAAAGAAATCTGCCTAGTCGAATAAAGATAAATGTATCCCTGCTAAAAATGTACAAACCAACATTAATATCACTTGTACAAATATCATCATCTCCTGTGAACTTCATTTCACTTGAACAACAAATTCGTTTCAGTTGCCTCCATTAAAACTGAGGAAAAACCAAAGTAATATCACTTTATAATCAAATAAACATCTCAAACTAAAACATCAAAACCTGAGAATTAAGAAAGCCTGGGATCTTCAGCCATCAAGTTCAAAACCAGATTTCAACTTCAACTTAAAAAGACTACAACTTCAAGCTGGAACTTCTGGAAATCAAAATGTTTAAGGTGAGTAACAACTCATTATTTAAACTTAAGTTATATGTTGAAATGGCTCTGTGTACATGCATGTATCAGCGAATGCTCTTCCTCTATTTAGTCTCAGAGTACAACCCAACAAGAAAATTTCAATTAATCCATATCAGACCTTAGTTTCAAATCAAAATAGTTGAATTTAAGTATGAGTTACAATCTAAAAATGGTTTCACGAAGTATTAATGTATATAGAATGAAAAATCAAATTTTTACAGTGAAACCTTTAAAATCTGGAAAATTCGAACCTCGCGAAATATTGATTCAAGTATATAACTTGAATCCTTACTGGAAGCTATGGTTTTTAAGGTGGGTTTGGTGATTTTTAGAGATGGGGGTTAGGAGCAGTTTGGGAGTGAACGAAAAATGGGTTCTGGGCAAATTCCGGCGATCGGAGGCACTAGGGAGGTCGGGTTTTCTCGTGGGGATGGAAGGGCCTACGGAGGTGCGTAGAAAAATAGCCGGAGGAGACAACACTGTGGCGTCGGCGGCATATAAATTTAGTTCGTAAACCTAATTTTTAAGCGCATAGGAAACTCGCGCACTACGTCTTCGTTCGAGCATCGAGTCGCTCGCGCTTTTGGGTAATGGTGGCTGTGGGGTTGACGAAGTCGAGGCCGGAAGCACGGGTTGTTTGGTGGTCGAAGCGCCGAGAATAAGGCATTGACAGGTTTTGGTGGGGTGATGGTCTGGGTGTTTCCAGGTTTTGGATTTAACTCGAATTCGATTTCGATCGAGTTGGAAGAAATCTAAAGTTTGAGTTTGGGTTAGGGGATGCTAATCGAAGTGGGATGATCATCGTCGATGATCGGAATCACCCACAGCCTCCGTGCATGTGCACGGTGTGTTGTCTGGTAAAGGTTATTGGGTTTTGGTTGCAGAGATTTGGGTCTCGAGACATTCTCGAGTAATTCGAGTATTAGACTCGTAGTAAATTTAGTTTTGGCTCGAAGTCATCTTGTAGATGGCTCGGGTAAGTGGTTACAGGTTTTAAAACCTGTAAGCTTCAAAAAAATTTAAACCTGAGTTTTAAAATGTGAAATAAATATTTAAACTTCTACTATGAGGTGGATAATTCTTTAACTTGTGAAATAAAGGGTTTTTGAAATTGTTTAAACTTTGTTAAAGTTAATTTGTTTCCCTTTTAAATCTTAAATTTAAAATGAAATTTTAAAAGTAAAAATTTGAAAGTAAATTGTTTTAAAATACCTTATTAATGATAAGTTGATCATTTATAAGAGAAATGTTTCTATCTTTAAATAAATGAAGATTTAATGATTCATAATTATTAAATTAATTAAAATGGATAAGTAATGATTTAGATTAATTAATTTAATAATTAAAATTTTAAATCAATTGATTAAGGTTTGAGATAATTGATTGAGGATAAATAAATTTTTAATTAAGGATCATTTATTAAACAAGATTTGAATTTTTAATTAATGATTAGAAATTAATTAATCAATTAATTAGGGATCAATTAAGTTACAGTTAACACTTAATTAATTAAATAATTAGGATTAATTAATGAGGTACTAAAGATTAATTAAATCATAATTAATAATGATTAATCTTAGTTAATTACTTTGGAAAAGTAATTAAATTTAATAGTTAATGAAGGTCATTAACTAAGATTATTTAAATAATCAATGTGATTAATTTTAACAATTAATTAGATTTGTTAACTAATGATAATCATTTATGAAATTGTGTAAGGGTAATTACTTTATGAAAGTAATTGAGAAATAATCATTACTTAAGGAGTGATTAATTAGTTATTGTAATTAATTAAGAATAATTAATTAAAATGTTTGATAAATTAATTTATATCAAATGACTATAATTAATAATCAGGATTGGATAACTAATTCATGAGTAATTTATTTAAATGGAAATAAATTGGATTAATCAGGATTTAAATAATTAATTAATCCTATTTATAAATGATTTTGATTCCTTGACCTTACTGATGAATGATTGTATTGTATGAGATGCCTTAAATTGATTGTCCTATCTGATCTGTGATATTTTGTTCTGCGGATTGAGCTGTGTATAATTTATTCATTTATTTGTGATATAGTTGTATATTACCTGTGATCTGTGAATAAAAGATAAGCGTTATAATTATACCGCTTATCAACTATATTTCTGTATTTTGATCTGTGATGATTTAATGATGTTGCACTATTGTGTGAAACCCCTGGACTACACCATACACACACAAATATGGATTTCACGAGGAAATTGGTTAAGTCACAGATTTTTGACAATTGTAAAGATTGAATTCTTGAATCCAAAATCGTTTTGGAATTGGAATTGAAAGCTTTTGAAAATGAGTTCAAATGATTTAATAAATTTTGAAATCTAAATGATTTGATTTAAATTTGAATTCAATATTTGGAATTGAATTCAATGATTTGAAAATATGGTCTAAAAAGACCATACCAGTTATAAATGTGTTTTATAGGGATTTTTAACCATTTAAAAGTATGGTTTTGGAAATTTAAGAAATTTAATCCAAGTTTTATACTTGAATGGTTTTAACTTATGTAAATTGTAATTAGTTTTCCAAAATGAAAACTATTTGTTTTCAAATGATAAAAGCTTTCATATAAGAAATGAAATTCCAATTTAAGTTAAAAGAATTTCAAGTTGAATTGAAAAATGGTTTTCCAAGTTATGAGTGAATTCTTTTTGAAAGCTATGAATTAAATCTTGATTTAAAGATTTAATGTGTTAATCCAATTAAAATGGAAATCGATTTGAAAATCTATGAATAGATCTTTGTGAAACTGGGTGAACTTTGTGAATTGAATCTGTTTATTTTTAACAGATTTAAAATGGTAATGTGTTTAAACCATTTGAAAGAAAAGTTTTGGATAATAAGTTGTGACTTAACTGAAATCCCATTATCCATATGTTTTAAAATATTGCGCTCACTGTTCGGTTTAGCCGGGAGAGGACTTTGTGTCATATAACCCATTCCGAATAAGTGATACGTCGTATATGGATAGCATTTGAAGACCAATGTTGAAGACCGGGTATTTGTGAAAACGATAGGATAACCTATTGATTGTCTCTGCACTGGGTAGCTCCCGGTATAGAGATTCCCTAAGTGATGGGAAGTTCGATCGGGATTGTGAATACTCGAATTGCAAGGGCTTCTTTGGAAGTGCCTTCGGTTCTGTTCGAACCCAAAACAGACTTGTATGGTTGTATGTCTGACATTACACTTTGAGATATAAAGCTGATTTCTTTCAAATACAATTTTGTTTGGTGGCGAAGAATTTATTCTCTTAGCTTAATACCCTTCTATGAGACGTACGAGCTCAGAGGTTATGTAGTTGAAGGTTATCAGTGATATACTCCCAATTTGGTAGTGTGGCATGCTAAGTGTTGTTGTGTGTTGATGGTCATTTGATGATCATTTGTTGATCAAAGCATGGTTTTGTGAAAAAAGCGTAGCTTTGTGGACGAGACCTCATCGGACCTCACAACCCGGAAATGGTCGAAACAGGAAAGATGCGGCAAGGTTATGAGGGTCGCTCCCTTTAGGGTATGTCATTTCCTTCTGGAAAAAGGTGATATTATGGTATGGAGCCCAGATATTTTTCTGTGTGGTTGCTCCAATCTCATTTACTGTGTGATTGTTGCTGTGTGATCGAGGACCCTCGGATAAAGGTCCCAAAGGACCGGGGGGTGGCATATTCGTGTAGTAGTTACCTAGTGACAGAGGTAACCCGGCCTTGTGTTGGCAGAGAGCAGTTGTCTCTCGGGACGTCCCTCCAGAGGCGTACCCATGTGGCAGTAGGAAGTTCCTTAGCCTGACCATTTGTTGGAAAATCCAAAGAAACAATACGAGCCCTTTACGATTGCAATTTGTATAACCTGTCTCCTCAGGCGGCAGCTATAGCAGGCATAATATAATGGTACCTATGCTGGCTAAGATTAATATTGTATTTTTGAAATGATTTTGTACACTATGCACTAATAATAATATCAAAAGAATTTTGCGTAGTAAGCATGTTTGACTATCATAAGAAGAAATCTCCTCCAAGTTTGCGATTGCATTGTGTGTGTGGTGGGAGGTCTTATGGTAGTTTCATTTTCCAAAGGCATTGCAAATTTCAATGTTTAAAATTCCTTTGTGGTTTGTTTAAAGATAAACTGTTTTTGTTACTCACACCAGTCCCATGACTAACTCGGAGTTTATTGTTCCCTTCCTGAACTCTAGGTGCCCACAATTTACCACACGGGCAGTCTAGAGTTGGGTTTTTTCAGATAGTCGGGTTCAGTAGATTCGTTGGAGCTAGTCCATTTTTTTGAGTTCACCATGACTGACCTTGTTTAGCTTGGTGCAACGTGATGTGGGTTCGAGCTTGATGTTGGAGTTGTTGGATTCATTCTCTTTGTCGGATCACTTGGAGTATCACTTCTGTTTTCCGCTGTAGCGTCTTTATTTATCTCTGATATTGTTGTATCATATTGATATCACTGTTGTATATCATTCTGGATATTGTATTTATTGGAATTATATATGATATCATCTATTTCTTTCTTCTGCTGTGTTGTTATACTTAATGCTGTTATAAGCTCCGGGGAGCCAGATTCGGCATTTGAATCTACGGCATTCGAGTACAAGTGAAGTACGGGTGCCGATTTTTGAAGGCCGAGTTCAGGAACCTTACATAAGATATCATCAATAAAACTAACACATATCTATCCAACTGGTCTTGAAATATTCTATTCGTCAAGTCCACAAAGAAAGCAGGCGCATTGGTTAGTCCAAAAGGCATTATGAACCATTCATAAGTACCATATCTCATCATGAACATTGTTAATAGAACACTTTCCTCCAGGACCCTTAGTCGATGGAACCCCAAAGCCAAATTTATCTGCAAGAACACCCTAGCTTCATTCAATTGATCGAACAAGTCATTAATTCTAGGTAAAGGATATATATTCTTCATCGTTCTTTCATTTAGCTTTCGATGGTCTATACATAGTTTTAAATACCTATTGGACTTCTTCACAATACTATTGCGGCTCCCTAAGGTGAGCTACTCGGCCTTACGAAGCTCTTCTCTTCTTATTCCAATAATTGTTTCTTTAACTCCTCCATCTCCTTTGGATTCATTATACCAGGGAATCTAATAAATATTTCGGCTCCCGGTAGCAACTCTATACGAAACTCTACCACACCTAGGGGTAGCAACCCTAAGACATGTTCAAACACTTCATGAAATTCCCATACTACTCGTACTACACCGAGCCCTTCCTCTTTTGGAACTAAGGCTAACAAAACACCTCTAAACCCAGTTTTAAGCTCTTTCAAAACTACAGATACTCTTTCATTTTGGCCTGAGTAACTCAGGGTTATTATCCTTTCGATGTAGTATATTTTATCATGGTAGCGCTCCAACTAATCCATCCCTAAAATAGCTCTGAAGCCTATGAAGTCAAATGCATATGGATCACACAAAAAGTTACACCCATTTAGCTCAATCTCTAAGTTAGTGCATCTTAATCCAAGAGTGGTGTATCCCCCTATCGGATTTACTACACGTACAGAAGTAAATAAATAGTTAACCCCTAACCCAAGTTTATCAAGAAAATCTTTATCAATAAACGAGTGTGTAGCACCGATATCAAAGTCAGGCATTCCAAAGTAATATTATTACCTTTCTACGAAGCAAAAAGACCTCCCTCTAGACCTTCCAAAGCATGAACCTACACTTTGAGCTTCAACCAATCCTTCTTTAGATGTCCTATCTTATAACAATTACAGCGCTTTACACTTCCAAGATTCTTCGATGCCAAAGACTTTGTCGTATAGTGTCCCTTCTTCCCACAGTTAAAACAAGAAACTTAAGCAATAACAATTTCTCCATCCCTTCCCATCAACACACCCTTCTTGCCTTGGTATATAGGGTAAACTTCTTCTTTTGCACTGCCTTAGGTCTCGTCTCTACTCTCCTTTGTTTCTTACATGTAACGTTCCGTATCTGGAGGCCAAAAGCTAAGCGTTATGGATGTTGCAATCATCCACAGTATTAACTTCCGGTGATGAAATACGGCAGTGTTAATGGTATCCATAATATTAGAAGCAATTGAATATGAACAAAATCACAGATTTCCAAAAACATTAATTTTAGTGATTATATTTCAAATAAATCATATCCAAGTTACAAATATTCCAAACGTAATCTCAGGCATTGATCAAATATAGTTTACAACAATACGCCAAGGGCGACATATGAAGATGCCCTCTTGGATGATCAAAGTAATATAGACATAACTGTCTTAGTACACAACGGAAAAAATTTTAAAACAGAATTACTAAATTAGCTATCCGTCAGCCACCTGCTCGTCTTCGGATGCTTTATTCGCCAAAATCTGCTAAAACTTGAAAACCTAAACCCTCAGCCTACTCAAATAAAATTTTGAGCACCCAAGAGTTTTAGGGGAAACAAAAACTTTGAGTCAGACTTAAAGCTTGGTATGAATAATTTATGTCACATCTTAGTTTACTGATATATAATGAGACCACGCCGCTTAGCGGAACGGGTTTCCCCTCACTAATATCTCTTTTCAAAACATATATTTTGTAAATCCTTTCCTGCAACCAAACTAGTTAATCAACTGATTATAATAATAATAATATAGCAATATCCATTATGCTAAAACCGGAAATGAAATAGACTATCTGTCTAAAATCTGAACTATCTGTTCTAAATTCTGAGCTATTTGCTCTTTTTAGGACTATCTGTCCTAAAATTGATTATAGCAATATCTTTTATGCTAGATAATGGGCTATCTGCCCAAAACAGGTAAAAAGTGTGTACTAACTGTCCGTAAAAATTTAGCAAGGTCCGTTATGCTAATAAATGAACTATCTGTTCATGTCAGAGTTGATTGCTCTTTCTGGACTAACTGTCCTCTGGGCTGACTGCCCTCAAAATGGACCGGCTTTCCGAATTTAAAATGAGCTCACTACCTGAATTTTCTTTTGGGTTAACTACCCTTCAAATATCTGAGCTAACTGCTCTACAAAATGTCTGAGCTAACTGCTCTTTAAATTTTCCTTGAGATCTTTTTAGAATGATTTAATCCGTCAAATCATATATACAAGGAAAATATATTTTTAGCTTTACTCTAAGCTATTTTTGCCATGTTATATATACTTTACTCCAAATAATGTTGATGATGTTCAATAAGGATTGTCTATCCTTTATAATAAGTTAATGTCCTTTATAACTTAAAACACTTAGGCTATCTGCCTAGTTCTTATATTTGAAACCTTTGTTTAAAACCTTTAAACAACCTTTCAAAAACATAGAAGGTAACTCCTTTAAAACCATTTACAAAACCCTTCGAAAGTGTTGAAGGTAACTCTTTCAAAACCATTAACAAAACCCTTCGAAAGTATTGAAGGTAACTCCTTCATATCCTTTAATAAACCTTTCCAAATCATTGAAGGTAACTCCTTCTAAACCTTTTAAAAGCTTTCCTTTTACAAGCTTTAAAACATATGACATCCGCCTTTTAAATCCTTTAAACCTTAGCCTTTCGAAAACATTGCAAAACCATACCTTTCGACCTTGTCGGATGGTCCTACCTTTCGTCCTTGTTGGAAGATTTCTTTTCGACCTAGTCGAAATGTTTCACCTTTCGACTTTGTCGAAAGCCTGGGGTACCTCCCCTATATAATAAACCTTTCAAAAGCAATGTAACTCAAAACCTTTCGAAGACATTGGGTTCAATTTAAAACAGGTGGAAAACCTTTCGAAACCAATCAAAGTTAACTACTTTGAAACCTTTAAAATGTTTCGACTTAAAACATTTGGATTATGCAAAAGGATCAGAAAAACATTGGAGTCGAAAGCAACTGCTTTGAAACCTTTATAAAACCTTTCGAAACCATTCGAAAACAATGAAGTGTTGGTGTTGGAACCAACTCTTCGAAATCAATGGAGAGTGGCGGAAAGTTTTAGAAAACAAAAGATAACCTTTGACTCCATCTATGCCGAAAGGTTAGGAAGCAACAACTAAGCTTTTGACCTTGTCAAAAGGTTTCATTTAAAACAAGAAAGCAAACCAATCGAAACCTTTTTCTTTTAAACCCTTTGACAATATCGAAAGCTCTTTGTCGAAAGCTATACCCTTTCGTCCCTAAACCTTTCGACTCCATCCAATTCACTACGTACCAGTTACCTGATACCTAGTGCATTAGTATTTGACCTAGCCAAAAGGTTTGATACCTTTCGACCTTGTCGGAAGGTCTGGAATGAAGGCGAAAGCTCTACCGAAAGGGTTGAAATAGAAGAAAGACTATTTGTTTGTACTTTAAAACAATTCTTTTGTACCCCACCTGCCTTGTTTGTCTAAATTTGATTGGTTGCCAAAATTTTATATTCAAATGTGCTACCGACTTTCCTTATTTGGAAATTTGAATAATTTTGAAAAAGCCCCTTTCTCCTTTATAATTATATAAAACATTTAAGTCTCCTACCTTAAATAATTTTATATAACTATTAAAACACCTTGAAAAATCCTGGAAAAATTACAAAAAATCAAATAATATATTCTCTTCAACATATAAAATTTTCGAATCCAAACTATAATTATTTTTCCCGTAAATAATTTTATAGTCCAAACTAACCTTTTTTTTCCTTAGAAAATTCATAATAATTCCACAAAAATTCAGAAAATTCTAAAAATCGAAACCCATCACTAAAATAACTTTTTAAATCACCATAAAAATTTGCAAGGCTAACGGATGCCATTTAATAGGGTTTTATCTCAAAACATGTCATAAAATTTATATGAACATATATAAATCATCTACATGTATATATAATCTTTTTATCATTCAAACACATGGCAAATCTTTGTAAAATCATTCAGAATTAACCTTAAAACCGAAACCAAAATTATTTATAGATGTAAACATTATTCACCTTTTGCTTTAATGATTAAGGAGCTTGAGATTTGAATGAGTTTGATTTGAATTTGCTTTACTTAAGCTTCTCTTTTGTTTCCTCTTCTTCTTCCTTCGTTAATGGTGGCCGACCAAGCTTTTAAATTTTTGAAAGTGAGAATGAACGTGTGTTTTGAAATACACGGCCTAAGGAAGACAATATAGGAATGGCCTCTTTCCCATAATACCCCTCCTCTAATTCATTTTAAACCTTTCTTTTAATTTATTAGTTAAAAGGCAAGACTACCTTAATTAAATCAAATCTCAATCCCCTTATCAACACATTATTTTATTTAGTTTATCTAACTAAATCTCCTAAATAATGTTATCAAAAATCTGGGGTGTTACAGACTGCCCTCCTTAAAGAATTTCGTCCTCGAAATTACATTAAGGCTCAAAATAAACAAGAAGGTAAAACATACCATCAAAAAAAGTCAGGATAAGTATCTCTAATCCTGCTTTCAACCTCCCAAGTACAGTCTCTGTCATCATCACTCCACTGGACTTTGACTAATCTGACCGTCTTGGTTCTAAGCCTCTTCTCATCTCTCGCAACAATGCGAACTGGCTTCCTCACTATGGTCAAGTCTGGTTCTACCACTAAATCACCTAGCACTGTCGGAGCAATAGCGGTCTTCGGGTCTCTAACACACTTTCTGAGATGAGAAATATGAAAAACATCATGGACACCTGTCAAAATACTCGATAACTCAAGTCTATACGCGAGCTTCCCGATCCTCTCAAGAATAGGAAAAGGTCCTATGAACCTAGGAGATAACTTCCCCGACTTTCCAAATCTAAGCACACCCTTCATCGGTGATACTTTGATGAAAACTTGGTCCCCAACTGAGAACTCCAAATCTTTCCGTCTCTTATCTGCATAACTTTTCTTCCTAGACTGAGCCTCCTTCATCCTATCTCGAATGACCTCAACCTTTTTTGCAGCTTCTCTGACCAAATCTGGACCAAGAATCAACCTATCCCCGGTCTCCAACCAACAAACTCGACTAGATGCAGATGGTCCTCCTATGATCCCCCAAAGTCCAGAACACAAGCTCTCAACAGATCTTCTAAGGTCTTGTTAACTCTTTCTGTTTTCCCATCTGTCTACGGATGGTAAGCGGTACTCATCATAAGCTTGGTTCCCAAAACTTCCTGCAGACTCTTCCAAAACTCACTAGTGAACAAGGAATCTCTATCACTAACTATGCTGCTAGGAACTCCATGCAGTCTAACTACATTCTTCATGAACAACCTTGCTAAAACAGGTGCCGTCCTGATTGACTTAACTGGAATGAAATGGGCACTCTCGGTAAATCTATCCACTATAACCCATATACTTTCATTTCCCATGTTCGACCTTGGTAACCCGTCTATGAAGTCCATAGAAATAGAATCCCACTTCCACACTGGAATATCTAACGGCTGAAGCAAACCACTCGGTTTCTGGTGTTCGTCCTTTGCCTGCTGGCAATTCAAGCACTACCTTACACACAAACCAATATCCTGCTTCATTCCTTCATAGAAGAAACTCCTCTTCATATCCTGATACATCTTGGTACCTCCGGGATGTATAGTGAACTTTGAACGATGGCATTCATCTAAGACTTCCTTTCTTATGTTTCCTACACTTAGAACATGTAATCTTCCTTTCTTTCTCAACCACCCATTCTGGTCAAGACTGAATCTTTCAAGTCATCGCTCTTGGTTCCTTCCTTTAGCTTACTGATCCGTTCAGCTAACACCGGATCCTCTATCTGCTTAGAAGTAATCCGTTCGATCAAAACTGGTCGAACTTCTAAACAAGACAATACAACGTATCACCACTAGACCCTACCATGGATCTCCACTGCAATCTGCAATCTGCTAATGCTTCTAAATCTTTCCACTCAGCCAACACTACATTTTGATGTTTCCTACTAAGTGCATCTACAACCCGGTTGCCTTTCCCTAGTGTGTACCCAATCCTAAAATCATAAGCGGCTATGAATTCTAACCATCTCTGTTGTCTCATGTTCAGTTTCTTCTGAGAGAACAAATACTTCAGCGACTTATGATCTATAAATAGCTCAAACCTTTCTCCCAAAAGGTAATGTCTCCACGCCTTCAAAGCAAAAAATCACAGCAGCCAACTCTAAATCATGCGTTGGATGTCTGACCTCATGTGGTTTAAGTTGTCTAGAAGCATAGGTAATCACTTTACCTCTCTGCATCAACACAGCTCCTAATCCTGTTCCACATACATCAGTATAAACTACCAAGTCTCCCTCTGAAACTACCAACACAGGTGCATGGATCAATAAGTGTTTCAAACTCTGGAATGCTTCCTCACACTTATCGGTCCACACAAACTTCACATCCTTCCTCGTCAGCCTGGTCATCATGCTGCTATCCACGAGAAATCCTTAATGAATCTCCGATAATAGCCAACCAACCCAAGGAAACTCTTAATCTCGGTTACTGTCTCGGGTCTCTTCCAACTATTCACTACCTCGATCTTAGTCGGATCTACTGATAACCCTTCCTTTGAGACGACATGACCAAGAAACTTCACCTCCTTCTTCCAGAAGTGACACTTCTAAAACTTCATTTTCAGTTGATGCTGCCTCAGCGTCTCAAGCACTACTCTAAGTTGAACTTCATGCTCTCTTTCATCCTTAGAGTAAATCAAGATATCGTCTATGAAAACCAGCACGAACCTATTCAGGTGCTCTCGGAAAATCCGGTTCATCAAATCCACAAAGAAAGCTGGAGCATTCGTTAGTCCGAACGGCATAACTAACCATTCATACGATCCATATCTGGTCATGAATGCTATCAATGGTATACTATCCTCTGCTACTCTGAGCTGATGGAAACCCGTTGCCAAATCCAACTGAGAAAATACCTTTGCTCCACTTAGCTGGTTGAACAAATTGTCAGTCCTGGGCAATGGATATCGATTCTTTATCGTCCTCTCATTCAACTTACGATAATCGATTCATAGCCTCAACGGTCCGTCGGTTTCTTAGCAAACACTGCCGCTGCACCCCACGACGAACTGCTCGGGCTGACAAAACTCTTGCCCTTTAAGTCCACCAACTGCACCTTCAACTCCCTCATCTCTGAAGTGGTCATCTTGCTTGGCGGTCTACTCACTGGTTCTGCTTCCAGAACTAAACCAATCCGAAACTCAATAGCTCATTTCGGCGGCAATCCAACTATAGGCTCAAACACATCTGTGAATTCTCTAACCACGAAAACTTGACTCAACTCATCATCTGAATCCAATGCACCCAACAAAGCAAACACTACACCGCTAGAACCTCCTACAGTGAAACAATCTGATCGCTACAATCCGGGTGACAAAGAGATATCTTCCTACCCTAGCAAAATATCTTAGCATCGTACTCACTTAACCAATCCATACCTAGGATGATCCCAAATCCCACAAAATCAAACACATGCAAACTGCACTCAAAAGTATGACCTAACGGGTCAAACTCAAATTGGTCACACCTCAACCCTAGAGTTGCATACCCTCCTATTGGATTCGCAACCCGTAAGGAAGTAACTAAATATGTGGGTTCAAGTAGCTTATCTAACAAACATCTAGATATAAAAGGATGTGATGCACCAGTATCAAATAAAACGCTAACAGACATACCATAAATCTAAAGCATTCCCCCAAGAACTGACTTTCCCTTCTCCTGGGTTGTTGGCTTGGAAGCGGCAGGCTCCAATGCATACACCTTGCCCTTACCATCTCTAATGGACTCCTTGCACTGGTTCTTATAATGGCCTATCTGGTCATAGTTAAAACACCTGATATTCTTCCCCTTAGCCACATCCTTCGCTTTCCCTGAGCGACACTCATTAGCAAAGTGCCCTTTTTTGTCACATTTATAGCAGACAACTTCATACTTCGCTTTCTTGGCTGCTCCACCCTTCTGAGCACCTTTCTTGAGAAAGAACTTTCTATTCTGGCTCTGCCCAACCTGGACCACTTTTTCCTTGCTCTTCTCCAAAGACTTAAGGACTTCTTCCTACCTCAAAGCCATCTCTATAACAATATCAGAAGGATCTCTAAGATGAGACAAAGTAGCACTAGCCAATTCTAGCTTCAATCCTCTGATAAACTTCTCATTCTGTTTCAACACGGTATCCACCGAAGCGTACCCATACCGGGCCAACTCTTCGAACTTCCCGGCATACTCAGCAATAGACATCTCTCCCTGCACCAGCTCAGCAAACTGCCTAATCAAAGCTGACTGTGCCATTACTGACGTAAACCTCTCCTGAAATCCTCCTAGGTTACTTTCTCCTCATCAACTGTCATTGTTACACTATTCCACCAGAACAATGCGGTCCCCTGAAGCTGCCTGGACGCCAACCTCCTCTTCTGCTCGTCATTGAGCCCTAAATCTGCAAAAATCCCTTCGCGGTGCAACAACCAATTCTCCAATTCAATGGCATCCTCCGTTCCCATAAATGGCTTCCCTCCTAGCTTCACATAATCACCGCTCATCTTAGAGAAATGATTAACTACCGGAACTTCTGGAACCCCTGCTCCTGCTGCATTTCCTCCCACCACTCCGGCTGCAACTCCTGCCTGCATCATATTCCTGAAAAACTGATACATGGCTTCCATTCTGACCTGCAGGACTTATGCACCAGCATTCTCCGCCTGACCTTGGCCTCTCCTTGCATTAGGTTCGACGTTCCTTTTGGTGCTCCCCCTTCCTTGGTTAACTCTGCTTCTTCTACCATCCATATCTGTAATCAAACCTTATAAGATACAGAAAGATAACCTAATCAAAGATAGATGAATGGAGATAAAGCGCATACTTATATATAACAAATACAAGTATGTTACTATAGGGTTAACCCAACCCTAAATCCTACACCAATTTCCATGGATTTTTGTTTTCAAAACCAATTTTTAGTTAAATTTTTCATAAACATATGCTCTAATACCCAGCTGTAACAACCCGTATCTGGAGGCCAAAAGCTAAGCGATATAGATGCGACACTCATCCATGTTATTAACCTTTGGTGACGAAATACGGCAGTGTTAATGGTACCCATAATATCAGAAGCACTTGAATATGAACAAAATCATAGATTTCCAAAAACAATAATTTCAATGATTATATTTCAAATAAATCATATCCAAGTTACAAAAATCCCAAACGTAATTGTAACGACCGAGATTTTCGACCCTAGAAAATCGACACTAATATGTCCACTGTATTACATGCCGAGAAATCGAATGCCGGAAACCAGATAGTTAGGGGTGAAGAAGAAAATAGAAACAACAATACACAGAATCTCACAATCGCAATGGAACAAAATATAATATATGATAACAGATTTTTATACAAAAGAATTTGTAGTTGTTAATATATATATATATATACACAATCATCATAATACAGCAATCAACAATCAATCTGGATAGTTATAATAACTTGTCCTTACAATACTGAACATTCAGTTTAACACACACAGCGGAATATAAATCAAATATGTGGAGTATGCTTGAGATCCTCCAACTGGTCTCCTGAGCCCCATAGCATTCTAACCTATATCTGTAATACTCGGTCTGACCTGAGCATTATAATAAAATAACACCCGAGTCAGTCTGGAAAACCAACGTGAGAAAACACACTCAATTTGAATTATTACTATTATCAAAATCCTTTGAAAACAAAGGTATCTCGTAAGACCACGTCACACATAAACACGACGGGTTTTTACCTTATGATAACCAAAATTCTTTTATATAAAATCCAGTGATATTATAATAGTGTCTAAATACAAATACTTATAAAAATAGCCGAAATTGTTACATTAATTAAATTCCAGCATACTAGGCTCTACAATCAAAACTGTAAAGGCACGTATTGGAGAATGAATTCCATACTATGACCAGTTAAGGAACTACCTCCGATGAGTGCATCTCTAGATCCATGCACCCGGGTCTGACAGGAAGATCTTGTACCCTGCCACACAGAACCAGCGTAGCACTTGATAACTAGGACTGAATATGCCATCATCCGGTCTTCCGACTGTAATCGAGATCTCTCATGCACAACCAAATCCATAATAATAGGGTAATCTAGATAGATGATGACGTACCCTAATGGCAGCGACCCACTTAGCCCTGCTACATGCCCTGTCTTAGTCATTTCCCGGTTGATGAGGCTTGAGGCTACGTTACCTTTTTGAATAGCAATCCCACTTGGAATGTTAACACTGCCTTCCAAGCAACAATGCAATGATAGCATTCATCCATACAAGTTGTCTTGGGTCTGGACAAACTGAATCTCCTTCGAGATCAACATGTCCATTATCTTTGAGATATCAAAATTAACGCACAAATCGGATTGAAGTGGTTTTTAGATAATTAAATCTGATCTTGGTCTCTTCGAAACGATCAACGAATTTGGCCAGATTTGATAGTCGGTTATTTAACTATCAAATTACACACATAAGCAATCACTAGCCCAATTTTATAAATCTTTCAAAACATTTATTTCAAAATATCTTTACAAAGATATATACTCAACTCACCTTTTGTATTCCAACATTTGAAAACAATTTCAAATACTTATCCATAACAGGATATTTTAAACCGTTTCAACACATAGAAATATTTCCAAATTCAATTTACAACACTTAGAAAATATTTCTATAAAAACCATTTCACACTTAAAATATTTTTCCAAAACCCTCTTTTCAATACTTAGGAGAATATTTCATAACTTATCTCATAATCTCTGGAATTTTTAATAAATTCCTTCTTACAATTTCCAAAACCGATTTATACTCTTTTATAAATCCAACCAACAATTTATAACTTCTTTTATGAATTCAGATTTCATTTTCTAAGTTCCCATATTCAACATTTTTGAAATTCCATTTTCTCCAAATCCATTATAAAATTCCTCTTAACAAAATCATATCCATTTTATAAACCTCATTTACGAATCTCGAGAGAATTTATAAATAAATTTCAAATCCTTTCAAAACTCTATTTATATAAAATAAGTATTTTTTTAAATAATAATTTATTTTTAAAAAAACATGTTTAAGTAATTATTTAAAAATATTAAAACTTTTTAAATAAACATCAATAACTCATTTCCAATTCATTTTTAAATAAAACCAATCGATTAACAAAGCTTATTATAAAATTAGAATTTTATTTCAATTAATATTAGATATTTAAAAAATTACTTCCGAAGTATTTTAATACTAACTAGCTTTAAATTACATAGTTTAATAAGTAAAATTTCCCTTTTAAAACAAAACTTAACTTCTTAATAAAAATATATTTTTAAAATCCCAATAACCAATTTAAATTTATAAAACCCTCTCGATTCACAACACATTAAATTCATTTCGATTCCTTAACCATTCTCACTTTTCAAAATAGAATCCAATATTTTCCCCCGAAACCTATTTCCATATCTCGATATAAATTCACACTATGAATTTATATTCCCAATTTATCAACTAGTATCATTTTCCCTTATTTATAAACATCGTTTATAAATTTATAAATTCCTTTGGGTTCTACTTGTTCATAAAAATAATCCCATTTTATAAAATTCCATTTATAAATCCATTTCTTTATAAATTCCCTTTATTTTTTCCAAATCTATTTTAAATATCGATTTTAACTCCTTTCCTATATTTTCCAGAAATATCATTTATAAATTCATTGTTAAAAATACTTTATATAAAATATTTTTAAAATCTCAAATTTAAACCATTCTACGAATAGTTAAGTATAACCCAAATCAATTTCCTTTAAAATAATCCAAATTTTGATATAAATAATTTTATATCCAAAATCTCCTTTTAATTCCTTAAAATTTAAAAATAATTTTTATGGTATTTAAAATACCAAAATTAAGGCCAGCATCCAAACATTTAAATCACACAACAATCTATAACAGATTATTCAGTTCCATCATATATTACTATATATGTAAACAATCAATATATATTTGAGGAATCCAGTTGGATCCCTCCAACCTATTTTTCCCTGCATCCACAGATGTTAAATAACATAAAAATACCAATCCTGCTTTGAAGCAGGATATCGCGGTAATATAAGGTCGTCCGCTATTATACGGGCGCATAGTGTCTCATCCGCTCCAATAAGCGGGAATATATCCAACTACTAATATATATACTACTATATATATAATATAACATTTAACTGATAATAATTATATAAATCCATCCATTCACCAATAATAAATTTTTATTATCGTAAATTAAACTCAGTAATCCAAAAATGAGTGAGATTAACTCACTTTGATTCTCGAATCTATTAATCGTTCCAATCCCAAATTTATTCGCTTGTTCAATTATGACATCGAAATAAATAGGTAGAAATATTTATGAGATTTGGATTTTATAAAATAATATTACCCTTCTAATTACCGTAATTAAATTAACTAATTACATCTTATAGTAGAATTACCTTAATTAAATGAAATCACTTCCTTTACAATCTGAAACAGAACTTTCTTCTGATATCAGATATCAGCCTATAGCGTACGAAACCACATACACCAACATCCTCATCACTGCTGAAACCGAGCTCGAAGTTTGCCAGACCTCGTCCTCCTTTTCGCGCCGTTGTTTCTCAACCCTCAACAATGGCCGCCGCTCTTCCTGTTCACACGCGTGCGTGATTCCCTAATATCGTGAACCCTAATCGCGACTTCAATCTCCCACCGCGCCACCATCCTTGCGCGCTTTGAGCGTCCAAGTGCTGCGCCCACTCAGAGCAGCAAAAACCCAATCGAACGCGACCCTTGCCATCGCCATCCGCCATCGCTGCTCCATCCTCTCGCCATAGTTCACTCACTGACCTTCACCAAGGTTGCCTCATGCGAGCGCGATCCTCTGGTCCTCTTCCTCACGCGCGTGATCGCGATTTTATCGCGAGATGTATCCCCTCTCTTTTTTTCTTTTCGTATGAATTTGATTTTTTTATGTGAATACGAACTGAAGAGGGAGGCGCATTATAAATTTGGGGAAAGTTGGCTTCTTGAGTAAGGTTCTTGACTTTAGCAATTTTATAATATTATTAACTTCAAAATATCTCATATTGGGTAATTAAAAACCTACAATCCCTATCGTGGCGTGCCGCCTGGCGTTTCTAATGTTATGCCGCTATTCTGAACCCAATGGAACAAGTTTCGGAACCTAATTCGATCGTATGTGGAAGATAGCATTTTAAATCGACTATTTAAATTAAATTAAATTATTTCTAGGAGTTTCCAAATCACACGACCAAACAGTAAATCCAAACGCTACGAAATTTGAAATCCAATAAAAATACACTATTATGAATCCAATGGAACTAGTTTCGTTGAATTCCGAGACAGTGCCCCGGAAGGCTATTTAACACGTCGATAAAATCGACGATTTCAAAAATTTACAAAATCGCTTGAAATTTCAGTTTTTAAAACTTATTAAGTCAATTATAATTCCAGTAAAATTTATATCAACATTAGAAATCGTTTGGATTCATATTCAACTCTAATTCAATTATTTAAACTATTTTCAATTATTAATTCAACAATTAAATTTATTCAATAAATCGCTATATTTGGAACTTAAGTTTTATTCCACTTACTTGATCGATAAACTTCATATTAAAATTCCATTTACATTTCAAATTCAATATTTAAAATAAATTAAATGTTCAAAATCAAATGACTAAAAATCTAGGTCGTTACATTCCTCCTTCTTTAAAAGAATTTCGTCCCCGAAATTGCTAAGGTAGGAAGAATGATCAAAACCCACTACTTTCCAAAAACACACTTAGTTAAAACTTGATATTTCGTTTTCCTAAACCCTTTAGTTCCAAACAAAACAATTAGTTTCCATTTCCAAACCAAAACCCTTTATTCCAATTACAATTGGAAATCAAATTTTCGTTAAAAAAAATTTTCCAAAACTTTTCAAAAATTTTCTAACACCCTAAGTTTCCAAAAAAATTTGGCAGAGTCTTCCTTGTACGGAGAGTCTTTTGCAATATGCCAAAAATGATAAAAAGATATACATCGACCCACACGGTCGGAAACACAATATATATCAATATTTATTTCATCGCTGTATTTAATCCGAAAACGTACATTTATTTAGCATTTTTAAGCGAGCGAGCTTACTTTATATGAAATTTCGCAAGCAAAATCTAGCTCAATAGCCTCCTTGTACCTGTACTTACTTAATTTAAACACGTAAGTACCAAAACATGAAAATTTAATAACATTTTATTTACTTAACTAGCGCAAACACATAGATTTCATAACCAAACATGTTATAGCATGAATTTATCAAATCACAAGGTTCTAACATTCGACTATTTATTTCAATCGATTTATATATCAGTTCATTCAATTCGGAATGATTTACATACCATTTATTTTCATTCAATTCATATTTATACACAATATATTCATACCCATTACAAATTGATTCTAAACCAATTTATTCACTTTCCATGAGTTCACAAATTTTGTTTACCTCCATTTACGACAAACGTAAATTTTTCCATGCAAACTCGAAAATACTCATTTAATAAAATAGTCACTTAAGCTTATAAACCATTTCGATTGATTTTAAGTCAATTAGTCAATTTCTATTGATTCACACTCAATTTATTCATAAAATCTTGCTCGCTCAATTTTATATTCAACAACATCCAATACATGCCAATTTATTTATAAACCATTTCATAAATTTATTTGAGCCAAGCTTCCATCCAAAAATATTAACTTAAGTTAATTCGTTTACTTTCAATCATTTCAACCATATAACTCAAGTTCATTTCCATTGCAATCAAATTCCATTTCATTTTAAATTTATTGTTATTCAATTTATTCACCTTCGATTGATTTGCATTTCCATTTCAAAACATAATTCCATACTCAAATTCATTCAAATAATATCCCAAAGCCATATTCAATTTATTTTCACTTAAATTGAATTTATTTATAACTTAAGTCATCATTATTTCAATCCATTTTTATTTTATTCGTCAACGTTTCAAAATATATTTAATTCGCTTATATTTAAGTTGAATTTCATTTATAACTCAAGTTCCATATTCAATTTCAATTTCAATCCACAATCCATTTTACTTAACCAAGTTAAGCTCCATTTCTATATTCAATTAACTAATTAATTTATCTAATTAGTTCATTTCCATTTTATTATTGAATATCTGATTTTTATTTCAAAAATCACTTCATTTTATTTACTTGAGTTCAAATTCATCTTATAATTCAAGTTTGGATTTTATTCCAAATATTTAACCATTTCATTTTGGTTTTTCTATTCCATTTCTCAATTTAATAAGTTGTACCACTTATTATTCACAATTTCATAAATTCGATGTTCGAGTTTATTTCATTCAAAATTTGTAACTTATAGTTATAAAATCATTTTACAACCCAAATTTTATATTTGATTCAATTCGATATGGTTTCAAATCCAACCCAATTTTATTTAACTTAGCTTAAGTTAAATTTTAATTCACTCAATCCATTTAACCAGCTTAAGTTAAATTTTTAATTTCATATCGAAATCCACATTTCCAGGTTATAAGTTCAAAAACTTATTTTCTTTCAGTTTACAAAGCTTATATATGAGAATTCCAGAATTCAAACACCCGGTTTCATTTCAAATCATTTGAAATCATATATATATATATATATACACACACACACACACACATACCAAATTCCACTTTTTAAACTTAAACCAAACCTGGTTTATATCCAAAACAAATTTCCTATGGAATTTCTAGAACAATCTTTGTTTCCAAACAAAAATCCTCATATCAAATTACTACGATAGCAATCCATCACTTAGAAACTCGAAAATGAACACTGATGATGCTGTAGTCATCATCAGAGTTATTTTCCAACGACCGAGTGAGTTCAACGCTTCTAATTTCTTTTACATCCCACTTTTAAAACATTTCTTTTCATAAACATTTTCAAACCAATACCATTATATTTTATTTCAAAATACCTTCTAAAACCAATTTCAAAACCACCAGGATTTTAAATTTCCACTTTAAATCCATTTCTATTTATAATCTCATTCACGAATTTCATTTATACCATTTTTATTTTCACAACACTTCGAAAAATAATTTCCAACTTTCCGGGATTTTAAATTTCCAATTCAGACTTGAATCCAACTTTAGTTATAATCACATTCATAAACTTCACCTTTGAAATCCCCTTTGGTTATATAAACCATTTCAATTTTTATAATCTTGTTTTGATTATAACAATATCATCCAAACACTCCAAATATACTATAATAATTTTTGAAAATTATTTCTTTCCATCAAAATATACTTTTGAGTAAAATTATTTTATTTACCCACTTCAAAACAATACTATGTCGGTTTACCTAGTTCAAGTGTTTAAAAATTCCTATCGATTTCGTGGCGTCCCGCTATTCGACCAGAATTCGTAAACCACTCAACAGATAAGTCAACATAATATAAAACATCTTATATTCACTAAAAATTACGCGCTCATATCTATTAATACAGTCAAACTCATTCTAGGGTACTACTGACCCTATCTCTAATGAGTAATCCCCACCAAAGCCAAGGTTCTCGCTTAACCTTCAGCTCTGATACCAAATGTAACGACCGGGATTTTTGACCCTCGAAAATCGACGCTAATACATCCACTGTATTTCATGCTGAGAAATCGAATGCCCGAAACCCGATAGTTAGGGGTGAAGAAGAAAGAGATGGAAGAAAATAGAAACAACAACAACACAAAGAATCTTACAATTGCAGCGGAACAAAATATAATATATGATATCAAATTTTTATATAAAAGAATATGTAGCTGTTATATATATTCATCAAAGTACAGCAATCAGCAATCAATCTGGACAGTTATAATAACTTGTCCTTACAATATTGAACATTCATTTTAACACACACAGCGGAATATAAATCAAATACGTGGAATACGCCTGAGATCCTCCAGCTCATCTCCTGAGCTCCATAGCATTCTAACCTGTATCTGTAATACTTGGTCTTACCCAAGCACTATAATAAAAATAACACCTGAGTCAGTCTGGAAAACCAACGTGAGAAAACACACTCAATTTGAATTATTACTATTATCAAAATCCTATGAAAACAAAGGTATCTCGTAAGACCACGCCACACATAAACACGATGGGTTTTTACCTTACGATAACCAAAACTCTTTTATAAAAAATCCAGTGATATTATAATAGTGTCTAAATACAAATACTTATAAAAATAGCCAAAATTGTTACATTAATTAAATTCCAGCATACTAGGCTCTATAATCAAAACCGTAAAGGCACGTATTGGAGAATGGATTCCATACTATGACCAGATAAGGAACTACCTCCAATGAGTGCATCTCTAGATCCATGCACCTAGGTCTGACAAGAACATCTTGTACCCTGCCACACAGAACCGGCCTAGCACTTGACTACTAGTACCGAATATGTCATTATCTCAGTCTTTCGACCATAATCGAGATCTCTAATGCACAACCAAATCTATAATAATATGGTAATCTAGATAGATGATGACATACCCTAATAGGAGCGACCCACTTAGCCCTGCTACATGCCCTCTTTTAGTCATTTCCCGGTTGATGAGGCTTGAGGCTAGGTTTACCATTTTGAATAGCAATCCCACTTGGAATGCTAACAGTGCCTTCCAAGAAACAATGCAATGATAGCATTCATCCATACAAGTTGTCCAGAGTCTGGACAAACCGAATCTCCTTTGACATCACCATCTCCATTATCTTTGAGATATCTCAATTCATAACGCACAAATCCGATCGAAGTGGTTTTCGGATAATTAAATCTGATCCCGGTCACTTCGAAATGATCAACGAATTTGGCCAAATTTGATAGTCAGTTATTTAACTATCAAATTACACAAAGCAGTCACTAGGCCCAATTTTATAAATCTTTCAAAATATTTATTTCAAATTATCTTTACAAAGATATATATTCAACTCTCTTCCTGTATTCCAACATTTGAAAACAATTTCAAATACTTATCCATAACAGGATATTTTAAACCATTTCAACACTTAGAAAAATATTTCTATATAAACCATTTCACACTTAAAATATTTTTCCAAAACCCTCTTTTCAATACTTAGGAGAATATTTCATAACTTGTCTTATAATCTCTGGAATTTTTAATAAATTCCTTCTTACAATTTCCAAAACCGATTTATACTCTTTTATAAATCCAACCAACAATTTATAACTTCTTTTATGAATTCAGATTTCATTTTCGAAGTTCCAATATTCAACATTTTTGAAATTCCATTTTCTCTAAATCCATTATAAAATTCCTCTTAACAAAATCATATCCATTTTATAAACCTCGTTTACGAATCTCGAGAGAATTTATAAATAAATTTCAAATCCTTTCAAAACTCTATTTATATAAAATAAGTATTTTTTTAAATAATAATTTATTTTAAAAAAACATGTTTAAGTAATTATTTAAAATTATTAAAACATTTTAAATAGACATCGAAAACTCATTTCCAATTCATTTTTAAATAAAACTAATCGATTTACAAAGCTTATTATTAAATTAGAATTTTATTTCAATTAATATTTGATATTTGAAAAAATTACTTCCGAAGTATTTTAATACTAACTAGCTTTAAATTACATGGTTTAATAAGTAAAATTTCCCTTTTAAAACAAAACTTAACTTCGTAATAAAAATATATTTTTAAAATCCCAATAACCAATTTAAATTTATAAAACCCTCTTGATTCACAGCACATCGAATTCATTTCGATTCCTTAACCATTCTCACTTTTCAAAATAGAATCCACTATTTTTCCCCAAAATCTATTTCCATATCTCGATATAAATTTACACTATGAATTTATATTCCCAATTTATCAACTGGTATCATTTTCCCTTATTTATAAACATCGTTTATAAATTTATAAATTCCTTTGGATTCTACTTGTTCATAAAAATAATCCCATTTTATAAAATTCCCTTTATAAATCCGTTTCTTTATAAATTCCCTTTATTTTTTCCATATCTATTTTAAATATCGATTTTAACTCCTTTCCAATATTTTCCAGAAATATCATTTAAAAATTCTTTGTTAAAAATAATTTATATAAAATATTTTTAAAATCTTAAATTTAAACCATTCTACGAATATTTAAGTACAACCCAAATCGAGGCGGGATATCGTGGTAATATAGGGTCATCCGCTATTATGCGGGCGCATAGTGTCTCATCCGCTCCAATAGGCGGGAATATATCCAACTACTAATGTATATACTACTATATATATAATATAACATTTAACTGATAATAATTATATAAATCCATTCAATCAACCAATATTAAATTTTTATTATTGTAAATTAAACTCAGTAATCCAAAAATGAGTGAGATTAACTCACCTTGATTCTCGAATCTGTTAATCGTTCCAATCCCAAATTTATTCGCTTGTTCGATTATGACCTCGAAATAAATAAGTAGAAATATTTATGAGATTTGGATTTTATAAAATAATATTACTCTTCTGATTATCGTAGTTAAATTAACCAATTACATCTTATAGTAGAATTACCTTGATTAAATGAAATCACTTCCTTTACAATCTGAAACAGAACTTTCTTTTGATATCAAATATCAGCCTATAGCGTACGAAACCACATACACCAACATCCTCATCACTGCTGAAACTGAGCTCGAAGTTCGCCAGACCTCGTCCTCCTTTTTGCGCCGTCGCTGCTCAACCCTCAACAATGGCTGCCGCTCCTCCTGTTCATGCGCGTGCGCGATTCCCTAATATCGTGAACCTTAATCGCAACTTCAATCTCCCACCGCGCCGCCATCCTTGCGCGCTTCGAGCGTCCAAATGCTGCACCCACTCAGAGTAGAAAAAACCCAATCCAATGCAACCCCTTTCCATCGCCATCCATGGTCGCTGCTCCATCCCCTCGCCATCATTCACTAACCGACCTTCACCGAGGTCGCCCCACGCGAGCGCGATCCTCAGGTCCTCTTCCTCATGAGCGTGATCGCGATTTTATCGCGAGATGTCTCCCCTCTTTTTTTCTTTTCATATGAATTTGATTTCGTTTATGTGAATACTAACTGAAAAGGGAGGCGCATTATAAATTTGTAGAAAGTTGGCTTCTGGAGTAAGGTTCTTGACTTCAGAAATTTTATAATATTATTAACTTCAAAATATCTCATATTAGGTAACTAAAAACCTACAATCCCTATCGTGGCGTGCCGCCTGGCATTTCTAATGTTATACTGCTATTCTGAACCCAATGGAACAAGTTTCTGAACCTAATTTGACCGTATGTGGAAGATAGCTTTTAAATCAACTATTTAAATTAAATTCAATTAAATTATTTCTAGGAGTTTCCAGATCGCACGACCAAACGGTATATCCAAACGCTACGAAATTTGAAATCTGATAAAAATACACTATTATGGATCCAATGGAACTGGTTTCTTCAAATTCCGAGACTGTGCTCCGGAAGGCTATTTAAACACGTCGATAAAATCAATGATTTCAAAATTTACAAAATCACTTGAAATTTCAGTTTTTAAAACTTATTAACTCAATAATAATTCCAGTAGAATTTATATCAACAGTAGAAATCGTTTTGATTCATATTCAACTCCGATTCAATTATTTAAATGAATTTCAATTATTAATTCAACAATTAAATTTATTCAATAAATCGCTATATTTGGAACTTAAGTTTTATTCCACTTATTTGATCGATAAACTTCATATTAAATTCCAGTTACATTTCAAATTCAACATTTAAATTCAATTAAATAAAATGTTCAAAATCAAATGACTAAAAATCTGGGTCGTTATAGTAATCCCAAACATTGATCAAATATAGTTTACAATAATACGCCAAGAGCGACATATGAAGATGCCCCCTTAGATTATCAAAGCAATATAGACATAATTGTCTTAATACACAGCGGAAACAATTTTAAAACAAAATTCCTAAATTAGCTATATGTCAGCCACCTTCTCGTCTTCAGATGCTTTATTCGCCAAAATCTGCTAAAACCTAAACCCTCAGCCTACTCAAATCAAATTTTGAGCACCCGAGAGTTTAAGGGGAAACAAAAACTTCGAGCCAGACTTAAAACCTGGTATGAATAATTTATGTTACATCTCAGTTTACTGATAAATAGTGAGACCACATCGCTTAGCAGAACGGGTTTCCCCTCACTAATATCTCTTTTCAAAACATATATTTTGCAAATTCTTTCCTGCAACCAAACTGGTGAATAAACTAATTATAATAATAATATAGCAATATCCATTATGCTAAAACAGGAAATGAAATAGACTATCTGTCTAAAATCTGAACTATCTGTTCTAAATTCTGAGCTATCTGCTCTTTTCTGGACTATTTGTCCTAAAATTGATTATAGCAATATCTTTTATGCTAGATTATGGGCTATCTACCTAGAACAGGTAAAAAGGGTGGACTAACTATCCTTAAAAATTTAGCAAGGTCAGTTATGCTAATAAATGAACTATCTGTTCATATCAGAGCTGACTGCTCTTTCTGGACTAACTGTCTTGGACTAACTATCCTCTGGGCTGACTGCCCTCAAAATGGACTGACTGTTCGAATTTAAAATGAGCTGACTACCCGAATTTTCATTTGGGTTAGCTACCCTTCAAATATCTGAGCTAACTGCTCTATAAAATATCTAAGCCAACTGCTCTTTAAAGTTTCCTTAAAACCTTTTCAGAATGATTTAATCCGTCAAATCATATATATACAAGGAAAGTATATCTTTAGCTTTACTCTAAGCTATTTTTTCCATGTTATATATACTTTACACGAAATAATGTTGATGATGTTCAATTAGGATTGTCTATCCTTTATAATAAGTTAAAGTCCTTTATAACTTAAAACACTTAGGTTATCTGCCTAGTTCTTATATTCGAAACCTTTGTTTAAAACCTTTAAAAAACCTTTCAAAAACATAGAAGGTAACTCCTTCAAAACCATTTACAAAACCCTTCGAAAGTATTGGAGGTAACTCCTTCATATCCTTTAATAAATCTTTTGAATTCATTGAAGGTAACTCCTTCTAAGCCTTTTAAAAGATTTCCTCTTACAAGCTTTAAAACATATGGCATCCGCCTTTTAAATCCTTTAAACCTTAGCCTTTCGAAAACATTGCAAAACCATACCTTTCGACCTTATCGGATGGTCCTACCTTTCGTCCTTGTTGGAAGATTTCTTTTCGACCTAGTCGAAAGGTTTCACCTTTCGACTTTGTCGAAAGCCTGGGGTACCTCCCCTATATAATAAACCTTTCGAAAGCAATGTAACTCAAAACCTTTCGAAGACATTGGGTTCAATTTAAAACAGGTGGAAAACCTTTCGAAACCAATCAAAGTTAACTACTTTGAAACCTTTAAAACGTTTCGACTTAAAACATTTAGATTATGCAAAAGGATCAGATAAACATTGGAGTCGAAAGCAACTGCTTTGAAACCTTTATAAAACCTTTCGAAACCATTTGAAAACAATGAAGTGTTGGTGTTGGAACCAACCCTTCGAAATCAATGCAGAGAGGCGGCAAGTTTCTAAAACAAAAGATAACCTTTGATTCCATCTGTGTCGAAAGGTTAGGAAGCGACAACTAAGCTTTCGGCCTTGTCGAAAGCTATACCTTTCGACCTTGTCGGAAGGTTTCATTTAAAACAAGAAAGCAAACCAATCGAAACCTTTTTCTTTTAAACCCTTTGACAATGTCGAAAGCTCTTTGTCGAAAGCTATACCCTTTCGTCCCTAAACCTTTCGAATCCATCCAATTCACTACGTACCAGTTGCCTGATACCTTGTGCATTGGTATTTGACCTAGCCGAAAGGTTTGATACCTTTCGACCTTATCGGAAGGTCTGGAATGAAGGCGGAAGCTCTGTCGAAAGGGTTGAAATAGAAGAAAGACTATTTATTTGTACTTTAAAACAGTTCTTTTGTACCCCACCTGCCTTGTTTGACTAAATTTGATTGGTTGCCAGAATTTTATATTCAAAAGTGCTGCCTACTTTCCTTATTTGGAAATTTGTAATTTTGAAAAAGCCCCTTTCTCCTTTATAATTATATAAAACATTTTAGTCCCATACCTTAAATAATTTTATATAACTATTAAAACACCTTGAAAAATCCTGGAAAAATTCTAGAAAATCAAATAATATATTCTCTTCAATATATAAAATTTCGAATCCAAACTATAATTATTTTTCCCATAAATAATTTTATAGTCCAAATTAACATTTTCTTCCTTAGAAAATTCATAATAATTCCACAAAATTCAGAAAATCCTAAAAATCGAAACCCATCTCTAAAATAACTTTTTAGATCACCATAAAAATTCATAAGGCTAAAGAATGTCATTTAATAGGGTTTTATCTCAAAACATGTCATAAAATCTATATGAACATATATAAATCATCAACAAGTATATATAATCTTTTTATCATTCAAACACATGGAAAATCTTTGCAAAATCATTCGGAATTAACCTTAAAACCAAAAATAAAATTATTTAGAGATGTAAACATTATTCACCTTTTGCTTTAATGATTAAGGAGCTTGAGATTTGAATGAGTTTGATTTGAATTTTCTTTACTTAAGCTTCTCTTTTGTTTCCTCTTTTTCTTCCTTCGTTAATGGTGGCCGGCCAAGCTTTTAAATTTTTGAAAGTGAGAATGAACATGTGTTTTGAAATACACGGCCTAAGGAAGACAATATAGGAATGGCCTCTTTCCCATAATACCCCTCCTCAAATTCATTTTAAACCTTTCTTTTAAGTTATTAGTTAAAAGGCACGGCTACCTTAATTAAATCAAATCTAAATCCCCTTATCAACATATTATTTTATTAAGTTTATCTAACTAAATCTCCTAAATAATGTTATCAAAAATCTGGGGTGTTACATTACATTAAATAAATTTTAATTAATATGATTAATTAAAAAAATGAAAAATAATTTTTACAATATGATTTTATTCAAAATAGATAGATTGGATCTAATGTTAGTTAATAGAATTCATATGCCTATTAAGATCAAAATAGAGAAATTTTTTTTGAAATTTACCCATTTCGCTCGCCGCGAAAGGGGTCGGCCCCAACAATGGTATCAAAGCCTGTTTGATCTATGTAGTCAAATTAGCCAATAATAGTGGTCAATTAATAAACTTTTATATTTGATGGGTGTCTAAAATAGTAGTGTCTAGGCTTGTGGTTTGATAAAAAGTAGGGTTGGATTTGGTTCGGTACCGAAAATTTATATTCGAAACCATTACAATACTGATTCAAATGGTAATAGAAAAATCATACCATTACCAACTAAAGTAATCGGGAAACCAATACTTCGGTTTGCAGTTGATAATGGTTGGTATATGTTGGTAATAAGCTTTTACCATTTATAAGTATTATATCTATTTGTTTACAATATTTCATGTACAAAAGTAGACATTAAAAGTTGTTGTTTTTTATTGTATGATTATTTATCAATATAGTTTTTTTGTGGTCAAATATACAAGAAAAAGTAGTGGAAGAAGCTAAAATATGGAATGAAATCATATTATTTTTTTAAATAATTGATAAGAGTTACATTAAAATAATATCATAACAGTATTTTGCTAGATTTTCTATTAAATCATTACAAATAATATGTTAGATGATATATAATAAAAAGATAAAATGAAATATAAGAATATACATACATACATACATATACACAGAGAGAGAGAGAGAGATATATGTGTGTGTGTGTGTAACTTATGTGGTAGGTATCGTAATTATCATTACTAGTAGTTGATTACCATTACCATACCACATACTTTCATGCAGTTTGGCAAACTATACCAATCAAATTGGTTACCATTTTTTCGGTACCATTTTACTTGGTAGCGGTTGGTAATGGTTGGTAAGTCGTAACATGGTAAAAATGTCCAGCCCTAATAAAAAGTATTCTCCCCTCCCTAGCTATATGCCTGGCCCAAAGGTGGGGTATGTCCAAATAGTTAGCCCAAGTATAAGACCTAGATTTATTTTGGGCCTTGAGCAAATTTTCAAACTAAGATATGAAAATTAATATATATTTTCAATTTAAATATTAAGTTTAAAATACAGAAGGAAATTTTATCAATGTTATAAAATAAATTTAGAAATATTCAAAATTGTTTTTATGTAATTAATTTAATATTTTTAAAACTTTTATAAATATTAATTAATTTGATTAATTAAATAAGTAATTAATTAAAAGTAAACTAATTAGAATATATATATAGTAATATATGTACATGTAACTATAAAGGTTATAGTTGAATATTTATCTTAAATTGTTTAAGTTGGGTTAAATAAAAAAATTTGAAAATTATTAGCATATTGTTTAGTTGAATAAATTATTTATTTGATAAATAATCAATTAAATGTTTTTTATATAAAGGGCATATGATCTGAAGATCATACATCCGTACGAGATACACACACACGCATACATACATACATATATAAGCAAAGAAAAATAGAGTACAAAGGCATAAGGCCCACAGGCCTACGCCATAGAATAACTGCCAACATGCCTGACCGAATGACATAATAAAAGTGAAATAATATGAAGATACACATAACTGACAAATCAACAAATTATGATTTCAAAAAAGGACATCTATATCTCAGCACCATGTCTGAACCATCCAATAATTTCTAGGCCGAAACCAAGGGAGCAAGGGGAGAAGATGTACCATCTATCCCAATCTTTAGTGGCTAAAATTTCCTCATTATTGGCTCTGAATTCTCCATCATTACAAAAGACCGATTCATTATCCATAATTCTATAGAATAATTCTTGTTTGTCTTTTTCATCATCTGAGACCCATTTAGAAAAGATTTTCCAATTAGTGTGGTAACAAATACCACTGCTTTGGTTCGTTCAAGCCTAGCCTTCTGGGACCAAATAAGAAGAATTCCTTCCGAGAGCTTACCAGTAAGCTCTATAGTGATACGCTTAGTAGAAGAAGGATCACAACGAATGGCAATAGCAAGACGATTATGGAGACCGTAAATAAGGCAATCGATGGTAGGAGGCACAGAGGGGCATTTCGGGTTGGGAGGGGGCGAGGCTGGAGCTGAATGAGGTGGCAAGGCCGCCAAAGTGGGGGATGATGGCACAATGATAATAGGAGCAGAGGGCAAGGTAGGAATTATTGGGGAAGCCGACTGGGATAAGGCCTCGACCGGAGATTGTAACAGAAGGAGGTCGCTGACTTAGGCAGGCAAGAGGGCGAGGAGGAAGAATGAGCACATGCCGAACTGATATGCCCAAAGGAATGGAAGACATCGCATATAAAAGGTTTCCATTGGTATGCAACATTTACATTCATGGTGTGGTTTTCAGACAGGAGAATGGGAATACTATAAGGTAGCTAACGAGACAGATTGATTTTAATTAGGGATTTAGCATACTTAAGACAGTATCTCTTTTCCGTGGAGATATCAAAGCAGGTCAACTGACAATATGGTTTGCAATCCAATTTATACCCTCTAAAGATTGAAATACTGATGGAATATTTGACGGGTGAACCCAAATAGGAAGAGACAAAACTTGCACATAGGCCAGATCAACAAAGAGATACAATTGGGTTATGATGAACACTTTTCCATCAATAATAACAAGGTCATCTTCCAAGATTTGTGCCCTCTCCCGAGGGCATGCGAATTTAAAAAAAATACATCGATTTGTCACACTTGGCGTCCAAAGATCCATGAATGTTCCAAGCCTTCATGACATGCCATTTAATGGTGGGAAACGGGGGAGGGTCATCCAAGAAAAAGCCAACAATATGGTCCTTCCATAAAAAGACTCTGGCATCAATGATTTCTTGAGGGGGAGGGACAGGTTTATCAAAAAAACAACAACAAATTGCTTGGGCGAATATGAGCCAGCATTTCTCGGTTTCTTCTTATACAAAGAGGACCAATTGGATTTTGGGTCATTTATATCAGCATTGGCATGACTCAGAATCGAACAAGATTTTAGTAAGCCGCAACCCAAATCAAAGATAGGATTAAGAATAGGTACCTGTTTACATTGATCCATAGAAGCCTCAGAAGCTACCAGCTTCACAAGAGGAGTCGGGCTCCGGCCAGTAGCTAACCCTGACGAGCCAAGATTAGAATCGCGACCCCTTGAGATCAGAGGCGGAAGCTACTAAGCGCAATCAGAGTTTAGAGCAAAAACCGACACCATCACAACCCCAACACCAGAACCATCGAACCCAACAGGAGGTCTCAAGATCGAAGCAGCTGGACAAATCGCACTGACAGGAAGCGGAGGGAAATCTAGAAGCGACAGACCCTCAACAATGGCATGACCGGGATCGCGACACGTCGGCTAGATCTGAGCAAGCGATGAAGAAGAATAGAACACGGGAGGCCATTAAATGCAAAGACCATGCCAAAATAGAACGCGAGATCAAATTGAATGAAAAAGACGCAAGAGCTAGATGTAAAGAAGTCGATTTCTAAATTTTGAAACTTTAATCAGAATTTATTTCTTCAACCATTACTGAAATAAATTTTGGATTTATTCTGATTAATACATAATCAATTAAATGTTGACTAATTAAAATATATATACTGATGTATATATATATATATATATGTAAGTAAAAACCATAAGCTTATAGTTTAATAATTTAAAATATTTTGATTTTCTCAAAATTATTTTGATAATTAAATAATTTTTTATTTTTTAAAATATTTAATTGAATAATTAATTAAGTTGTTAATTAATTAATATATTCATATATGTATATTTGATATATATATAAATAAAATTATAAAGGTTATAGTCAAATATTCTTTTTATATATTTTAAGATGAATAAAGAAAAAAATTCCAAAATTTTAAAATAATTTTTTATTAAATTAGTTATCTAAATTAAGAATTAAAATTAATTAAATAAATTTAATTAATAAGATACATATAAATATTATATAAACTAATTATATTATAATAGTTATAAATAAATTTAACTTATATAATTATATGTGTAAATTAAATTTAAGTGGAAGAGAAACTATCCCGAATAGAATTTTGGAATAAATAAAGAAATATACTGTGATTTCAGATGCGTTTGACACTTGAATCATAATGGTATTTCAAAAGAAATACATTATTCCTTAATTTGATATCACTCAAAGTATACTAAAGATTATGAATCCTTGATATGGTTGCCCTCTATCATTTATATGTTGATAGATTACTTGCAGACGCACTAATTGTTGAGTAAATTCAAGCTAGAGATGTTATGTATAGTACTATTAATATATTACTTAGAAGAGGTAATATATATGCATTTACTTGTTGAGAAAACCCAAGGAATGTGCATTGTACTTAGCCTTCGAGAAATGATAGGTAAGAGTGAATAATCTTTCTTGATTTATCGAGCAAACTCAAGGTCAAGGTTGAGATTAGGGTAAAGATCATGGTTAGGAGTAATATAGGATATAACCGATAAGAAGTTAGTTATCGCTTGCGGACCTATTATTTATTAAGTAAACTCAAGGTCAAAATCCTTTGCCTTAGGATTAGTTAGTTCTATTTCTCGATGGGGAAGAACCTAATATAGCTAGACTAAGAGATAATTGAGCATGCCAGTTTCTTCTACTCTATGCCTACTAAAAGCTTAACCATGCCCTACTAGTATATTAATTACGGCGTTAGGGAGGGTTGATGAGTTTTGGATAGATTGTTAAGATCCTTATTCGATAGACCCCGGACCAAGCAATGAACAAGCGCTAGCAGATGAGATTGGACCTAAATAATTATGGAAAATTCTTTGATAACACGGATTTGCGCTTTTCGTTCAAACTTCTGAAAGCCTATTAAAGGAAAAGCCCCAGGAGTTCGGGTTAGCCCACTTACCCCTGCACACTAACATCCTCTGCGGCTCTCACCACCAAAGGAAGGCATACTTTCTAGGGCCTGGCCTTTTACCTTGACCTACGACTTCCTCTTAGTTAACACCGAACTTGCTCTAGTTGTTCACCACGGGGAAGAAAGAAGGGAAGGGGCAATCGATGAAGCCTGGCTTAGCTAGTCCTAACACTTGCTAGTGAAATCAAATGGTTTCAATATTTCTATTAAGGTTTTGAGGAATTTAAAAATCTAGTGGAAGCCTTAATCCACATTATAAAAAAACTAGGGCTCATAAGATGTCAATATACATACTTCGAAAGTTCCACATGATAAAGTCAGTACATCAACGATGAAGGGATACTGGCTAACAACGTAGGTAGTAATAAAATATTACAAATCCATTCACCAAGGCACTAGCTCGATCAGTTCCAAGAAAACTGATCAGAAGAATGAGATTAAGATTCCATAATTGACCTTAAGTGCAAGTGAGAGATTGAAAGAGTTAGTGAGAGATTGAAAGAATGAGATTATATATGTATGTGTGTGTATTGTCAAACTTGTTTGTAATAAAGGTGTTTGTATTCTTAAATATACTTTGTTATATTGTGATATAATTAATTAAGTAATTATTAAAGTATTTTGATAAGAAAATGCTTAAATAAAATGTTATGAGACTTTAGTTGCAAATAATTTCAATCATGAGTAATTAATAATATTTTGTTTTAAATATTCTTTGTCAAGACGTTTCAAGAAAGGATATCGATACATCCTTTAAGACAAGAGTATGTTATGCTCTCTAAATATTAGGTAGTATATTATTCATCGCTACTAGGGGTATCAAGGGGTCATGTATGTTGTGTGTGTATAGTATATATTAGTGTTATGGGGGTAGGCAGTTATAACTGCCCCTGGCTAAAGTTAGTACCTGTTGTAACTATGATATTTCATTTTGGGAATAACTGTATGTATTATCTTATGTTCTATTATATATGGTTTCCATGTGTTGTGTGATTCTATGTTTCTTTCTTCTTGTCTTTTCTTTTCTTTTACACCAACGACCTATCTTTCTCACACCTAAGTGAACATCATATGAATACCGTGGATGTATTAAGTGTCGTCTTTAAGAGTAAGAAAGGCAGATCATTACACGTTGTATCAAAGCTAGGTTGAGCGAACACCTTGGCCTTGGTTGGGGTTAACTCATTAAAGATAGGGTTGGTAATGCCCTATAATGAGTTTAGTCTATGAGAGCGCATATTTGTAATTATATCCAAATATATATATATATATATTCAAGTTATTTTGGTTAACATTTATACGTTTGATTTAGTACCCCTTTTTCCTTAATTAGGATAATTTCGTCCATGTATAGTTATCTTAATTTATTTAGGAAGTAAGGGATGAGTAGTAGAGGAAGGCGAGGAAGGGGAGCTAGCACTACTACGACCACCAGTGGTCGAGCTCCAAATATTGGAAGGGTAAGAGTAGTGGAAGAGGTGGCACCTGTGCAGCACCGTGTTAACTTTGCAGCCTTGTGCAAAGACTGTACTAATTCGGGAGGAAAGTCATTCAAAGGCATGGAATCCATTATAGAAGTCCAAGCTTGGCTTCATTCTTGTGAGAAGATCTTCAAGGGCTTGATATTTTGGATGAGCAAAAGCATTTCTCGCTGTCTTGGCAATTATAGGATGGAGCTTCAACATAGTGTGATTCGGTTACAGTGAATGTTTCAAAGGATGACTTTTCTTGGGCAAGGTTTAAGGAGGTGTTTGAAGATTAGTAATAGCCAACTAAAGGGAAGACCCGTCTGTATAGAAGTTTTCTAGACCTTAAGCATGGAGAATTGATGGTAGTTGAGTATGAAACTAAGTTCAATGAGTTGTCATGCTTTGGGCCTAGACTCATTAATACCCCTCTTAAGAAGAATAAGATGTTTGTAGTGGGGATGAGGGAGGAATTTCATGGAAGATGACTGCGCACTTGAAAGGATCTTTTGTAGATATGGCTTTGCGGTATGAAGTTCTTGAGAAGAAGAGCCTACAGTAGCACCAAGCAATATTAGCAACAACCCGAACAAGAGGAAGTTCAATTAGCAAGGAAAGAAGCAATGGGGAGGAAAGTTAGGAGGATGGGTTTAGGGAAACAGGTACAAGGATGTTGACTATTATCAATGTAAGCAATAGGGCCATATTGCAAGATTTTATAGGAATTTCAAAGCTCAGAAGCAATAGACAAGACCTATTTCTCTAATGGTTCAAAAGATACCCTGCTACAATTTCCATAAACAAGGGCATGTGGTGAAGGATTGTCCACTAATAAAGAATGGTCAGCAAGCCAAGATTTATGCCATCAAGGAGGAACCATCAACTTCAAAGAATGTTAAAAGGAAAGGAGTTCTTGAAGGTACTTTATATGTTAATGGCATTTTAGTTCGAGTATTATTTGATACAGGGGCTTCTCATAGTTTTATTTCTAAAAGATTGGTTAATGGATTGCAACTTACCTCAAGGATTGTAAAAACCCGTGTTTGTGTGTCTAACCCTGAAGGTGGTGCAACTTATCTGTGTATGATTTGTGAAAATGTACAAGTTACTTACCTTACCCACCACTTTTCATGTGACCTGTTTATTCTAGATTTTAATGGTTTGATATTTTACTTGGTATGGACTGGTTATCAAAGTATGGAGCTGTTTTGGACTGTGTTAAGCAGATAGTAGTGTTGAAAGTCGAGTCTGAAAGGGTATTGGAAATGATATTGTGTGATAGGCTAGAAAAGTTAATGAGTAGTTTTCTTTATGCACTTGATTCATCCCAAAAAGATTTAGGGTCAATATTAATTATTAAGGATTTCCCAGATGTTTTTGAAGAAGTTAACGGTCTACCTTCACATTAGGAGATTGAGTTTCGTATTGACTCAATTCCTAGTTGGAAACATGTTATCCATCTTATCTGTAAGATGGCCCCAAGAGAAGGAGGAGTTAAGGAATCAGATAGATGATTTGTTAGGAAAGAGACTGATTAGATCAAGTCACTCAAGTTGGGGAGCAGCTGCAGTCATTGTTGCAAAGTCAGATAGTTCTCTAAGGCTTTGTGCCGATTATCGTAAGCTAAAGAAGTAGACAGTTTAGAACAAGTACCCCTTACCCCGTATACATGACATCTTCGACCAACTACATGATGCTCGATTATTCTCACAAATGGACCTTGCCATAGGATTTCACTAGTTACAGATAGCGGAGGAGAGTATACCCTTAGCAGCATTCAGAGAACTGGATTGTTTCTACGAGTGGTTGGTTATGCCTTTTAGACTAACCAATGCACCCACTTATCTTGTGGATCTTATGAATCAATATTTTAGAGATGTGCTTAATAAATTTGTGTTGGTCTTTATAGATGATATTCTTATTTATTCCAAGACCGAAGAGGAACACAAACGCCATCTGGAAGTGGTGCTTGAAACATTAAGGAAACACGTTTTAAGAGCTATATTCTCTAAGTGTCATTTTTGGAAATCGGAAGTAAGGTTCCTTGGACATGTTGTGTCGGGGGATGGTATTTCGATTGATCTAGAGAAAGTAGCGGTTGTTCAAGATTATAAGACACCGTAGACTCCAACGGAGGTCCTGAGCTTCTTGGGCTTGGTAGGATATTGTAGGAGATTTATTGAAGAATTCTCCAAGATTTCCTCGCACCTGACAAAGTTAAAAAAGAAGGATGTTAACTTTATTTGGACCTTGAAGCATGAAGAAGCATTCATTGAGTCAAAGAAGAGGTTAACCAGCGCTTCAGTCTAAGCTATTTGGATGGAAGTGAAGGATTGACAGTGCATACATATGCTTGTGGCGTATGGTTGGGTGTGGTTTTGATGCAGCACGGAAGAGTGATTGCTTATGTTAGTAGGCAGCTGAAGCCTCATAAGCATAATTATGCAACTCACAACTTGAAATTATTAGCTGTTTTGTTTGCATTAAAGATGTGGAGGCATTACTAATAAGATGAAAAGTTTGAGCTATTCATAGATCACAAATCCTTGAAGTATCTTTTCATGCAGAAGGATTTAAACATGAGGCACCAACGTTGGTTGAAATTTCTTGTAGCATATGATCTTGATATTTTATACATGCTTGGGAAAGCCAATGTGGTGGCTGATGCTCTAAGTAGGAATGCAGTTTTGGTTCATTTGGAAGTTACTCCAACTCTCCTCGAAAGAATTACAAGCGGGCAAAGGAAAGATAGTCATTTAATTGAGATCATCAAGAATATAGATGAGGGGCATTATTCAAGCTTTGAGATTGATCATCATGGTATATTTTGGATGAATGAAAGGATATGCATTTCGATTATCGATGGCCTTTAGCAAGAAGTATCAGAAGAATGCCATCAATCCAAACTAAGTATCTACCCTGGTGTTTCAAAGATGAATAGAGATATGTAGTGAGTATTCTGGTGAAAGGGAATAAAGAGGAATATTTCTATTTATGTTAGCATATGTGCAAATTGCCAGCAAATCAAAGGTGATCATCAAAGGACTACTGGGCTACTGCAACCACTTGAGATTTCCAATTAGAAATGGAAACAAATATCGATGGACTTTATACATGGTTTGCCTAGGTCAAGAAAGGGTAATGAAGGTGTGCATATTATTGTCGACCGACTAACCAAGAGCATGCATTTTATTCTGGTAAAACCAACTAGGACTGCAGCAAGTTTGGCAGATATTTATATGAAGGAGATTATCTGATTGCATGAAGTTCCAAGTAGTATTATAAGCGATCGGATCAAATTTTTACTAGTCAGTTTTGGGAAGCATTACAAGCAGCTCTGAGAACGAAGCTGAGGTTAAGCACAGCATATCATCCTCAAACTAATGGTCAGACAGAGAGAGTGAACCGAGTTTTAGAAGATCTTTTGAGAGCTTGTATCTTGGATTTTAGAGGATTATGGGAGGATCGTCTTCACTTAGTTGAGTTCTCTTATAATAACAGTTACCAAGCAAGTATTGCATGACACCTTATGAAGCTTTTTATGGACGACCATGCAAACCACCTTCATGTTGGATGGAAACCGAAGATCGATTAGTACTTGGACCCGATATGATTCAGGAAGCTGCATAAAAGGTAGCTATGATTAAAGGAAGTTGAAGGAAGCTTAGGATAGACAGAAAAGCTATGCCCATCGAAGGCGTAGGGATTTAGAATTCTCAGTCAGAGACTTTGTGTTTGCGAAGATTTCTTCGATAAGAGGAGTTGTATAGTTTGGGAGAGTAGGAAAGTTAGCACCTAGATATGTTGAACCTTTTTAGATTCTTGAGAGAATTGGGCCGCTTGCCTATCGAGTTGAGTTACCTGAGAGATTGTCAGGGGCACATAATTTTTTTCATGTATCTCATTTGAGGAAGTATGTGCATGATCAATCACTGATTATTGAGCCAGTTGTTAAGGAAGACTTGAAAGTGGAACCGAACTTGACCATAATAAGGCATCCAGTTTGCATTATTGATCAAGATGTAAAACAATTATGTAATAAAGTCGTGAGGTTGGTTAAAGTTCAGTGGAGCAAAGATCCTAAAGACTGCACTAGGGAAACCGAGGAAAACATGAGAGGTGCTTATCCCGAGTTGCTATGAGTTGAGCAGTTAGCTTAGTGTGTCGATGGTGTGCTCACCACTTGTGGTATAGTCGCTTTGTATGTATCTCTTTTGTATCTGTTTCATTGTATATGATATATATATATATATATCCCTTTTGAGTTATCTTCTTTGTGTGGTAATTTCAGGACCTTTTTAAGGGGGAGAGAATGTAACGATCAGTAATTTAGTCACTTTAAATGTGAATATTTAATATATTTTTAAAATATTTAAACAATGGATTTTATAACTCAAATAGACCTCTTTTAAGTAATAAATAATGATAGTAAAGTTTTTTTAAATTTTGGTTTACAAAAATAACTAGTTCGGAGAAAAATCGAAATTGTGGCTGAAAATCATTTTTTGGATTTTCGACTTTTCGTCATTCAAAAGTTGTCGGAACATATTGTGCACACTAGTTTACATACGTACACATGCATATAGATAACAAATGCCTTTGTTAATTAATTAGATTAGATTAAAAAATGTTTAAAATATACTTAAGTTAATAAAGTGGACGTGGACTTTTCTTTTATAATTTAGAAAGAAAAAAGCATAAAATCTAAGACAAAGTAAACATAAAGTAAAGAAGCGATGGCACAGAAAGACGAGGGGACGCAAGTTAGAAGAAGCAAGAAGAGTTTGTTGTCAAATTTTAAGTGCAGGGTACTTACTTAATTTAGGGAGGGGCAGTTTAGTACATTACCAATTTACATTTTCTATAAAAACAATACTACCTCTCCACTTTCCACTTTACTTCATTATTTTCATTTTCTATTTCTTTCTTCCTTTCCACTTTCTTCACCTCCCTTCTTCCATGCCTTCCAAAAAGAAAAAGTTTTAAAAAGTTGCTTCCTTTTCTCTTTAAATCCTTAAACTAATTCCTAAAACCATTTCTATTCCTCTCTACATCACTTTTCTTCAAAAATAAACCCAAAACACCATTTTTTTCACCATGGTCGAGCCCTCCTAGCCCAAGGCCAACCCACTTGACCCCTAGGTCCTGAAAAGCTAGATGTTCAAGCGGAATCTAGGTTCGTATGTTGTTTGCAAGGTCGTAGTAGGATCGGGTGAAGTTCGTGTTTGCTTAAGTGAGTAAAGCTCATTTAAAAGCAAGTTTGGAAATTTATTATTATGTTGTAATAATTTAGGTTGGTTGCTTACATGTATAAGTGTATGTAATCATTATTGCTTGGTTTGGTTCCCACTTGAAAGCAGATGACACATAGGACTTAGACAAGGGAGTAGAAATGAGGTCGAAGTGTTCGTAGTGAATAGATCGCTACGACACACTTCGAAGTGCATATCAAATGATTTACATGGGACTTTGTGTAGAGGGACTCAAAGGAGTTCCTCGCATTTGTGGTTTTTATATATGTGCTTGTATATATAAATGTTGTGAATGTTGCTTAGTATAGTTAATGTACTTGAGTTAGGTTTTATTCGACATCGTGATCCCATGTTTCTTTAAACTAGTTTACTACTTCATTTTCCAAGAAAGTTTTAAAAATGTTTTCTTTTCCGAACTTGATTCTTATTTTCAAAAATCTTTACAAAGAGGTTTGAAAGTGGTTTGGAATATATTGAAAAGGTGTTTACATTTATAAAGGAAAATGTTATTTTGTTTAAGAATATAGTTTTAGTTTTAAACAAAGTATTTTTGGAAAAGGTTTAATTTACTAATTTGAAACGTTTTATGGAAAATAAGTCATCTTATATTTAGCACTAAAAGCCGATGAGTAAACTTTCCTTTATCTTTGAGATCTAGAATTGGAGCATTATAACTAAGGCAATGTGGGGTGCCACCAGTACCCTAACTTACCTGACTTCAATTCTGGGCAAGGGATAAAGAAGTCAAAATGTTGGAAACATGATGAGTATAAGAGGGTTAATTTCGTTAAACGAGTCATGATTAATTAAGTATATGGAAGATCTTCATCTTATACTTGACACTAAATTTTGAGGTAGGAAAGCCCGTTTTATATCTGTAAGAGTTTAAGAAAGTATGTCGAGACAAGGGTAGTTCGCTAACTTGTCCAACTTCATTGTTGATCAAGGGATAGTATGGGGTTGAAATCGAAAAGTAACGATAAGTATATGATGTCTGATTTTCCATATGCAAACTATATACTCATATCAGATAGTGGTTTGTCCATTATTGATAACTTAATCTATTTTGACTTAGGAAGTATATAAAAGGTTCGCGATTTCATACAGTATGAGATCCCCCGAGGAGTACTCATTTCTATGAAACGTAGTCCACTTTTAAGAATGCATTTTCTAGATCCCGACGAGGACTCTTATATTTGTTCGCATACATTTAAAAGAAATGGAATTAAGTCGGCTGGGAATTTATCGCTTTAGTTTGGAGACACCGGTTTTGGATAAGTATGCTTTATCCAAATCAAAGTAACAAATAATTTGTAATCTGAATCATTGTAAAGTATGATGTGGAGCAGTACTACCATTCCTTAGGGTGATTCCAAAATGGAAGAGAGTAAGGTTAATTTGTTTGTTTGATCCCAAAATAACTTGTATGGATGAATGTTGGCATGGCATTATTGTGGAGAGCGGTGTTAGCATTCCAAGATGGGTTTGCTAAAAATGGTAATCATTGCTCAGACCTCACATCCGAAAATGACAAAAATAGGGGATATGCTTCAAGGCTATGTGGTTCGCTACCATTAGGGGTGATCATCGCTGATCTAGATCGATATTATTTTTGGATGTATACTTCAGGCCTAGTACGGTTGTTGATCGCAACCGAGGGATGATCATATTCATTACTATCTAGGAAGGAGTAGGTCAATCTTGATTCGTAGGGGGTCCATGTGAGGCCTTCGATACATTTTCTCTAAAGACGTATTGTGGTAGGCAGTACCCCGGTAGCCTTGTCATTGTTGGAATCCATTTTCCACTATGTGCTTTACGGACTTGGATGTATACTAAATACGTTGGAATGTAATTAATATAACCATTTTGACTATGTTAAATATTTTAATTTAAACCCTAGACATTATTATAATATCACCGAATATATTTTAGAAATGTTTTGGTTATCATAGGATAAAAATCCATTTGTGTTTATGTGTGGCGTGGTCTTACGTGATACCTTTAATTTTGAAGGGTTTTATAAATATAAAATTCATATGTTTTGAGCTTACTTACACCAGATCCGTGTCTGACCCAGAGTTTTTTTCTTTCTTTCCCTTAAACTCTTGGGTACTCTAATTTTTGAAGCAAGTAGTCCATGTTGTTACGGATGCATTTTGGAGTATGGAGCAGGAGGCTTCACCGTTACTCAGTTATCTATTTTATTTCCATTGTATGTGTATAATATGTATCAGCATTGTAGGGGCAGGTAGTTATAACTGTCTTTGGCTGAAGTTAGTACCTGTTGCAACTCTGATATTTCATTTTCGGAATGACTGTATGTATTACCTTATGTTCTATTATATATGATTTTCATGCATTGTGAGATTTTATGTTTCTTTCTTCTTGTATTTTATTTCTTTCTTCTTGTATTTTATTTCTTTTACCCCAACGACCTATCTTTCAAACACCTAGATGATCGACACACGAATACCGTGGATTATTAAGTGTCTTCCTTAGGAGTGAGAAAGGAAGATCATTACAACTATTCAATTGAGAATTCGTCTTCTCGGTTCATGAGGTTAATATTACAGTCAACTCAAAGTCAAAATCTCTAACCAAAGTAAAACGATTATGTTATTATTAAACCAAGGATTTTATTTATGGATCGATCAAGTTGAATATGGATAACTTTGGAGTTTTGACCAATACCAAATTCCATACATCCTAAAGTGATATAGTGTAGCAAAGAGAAAGTGTGTAAATTATTGTCACTATTAGACCGTTTTAGGTAATAAAAAAATATAATTTTATCAAAAAGATCTACAAGCGATAAATTGACTAAACTATCACACACTAGCTAAGGTGGCATGTGAATGTTAATTGTGATGGCCCACTATTTTTAAAATCTAAAATTAATTATAAACAACGTCAAATAAATTTACAACTAATTTCAGATATTAAAAGCAGTGGAACATGGGTAGGTAAAAATTAAAAAAAATGGTCTAAGATAATGATTAAAAAGGGAAACCTCATAGCAGAATCAAACATCAATATAAATAACTACCTAACTCAATTATATAGTTATTTTACATCATTACATCAATTTATATTTTATTACAACAGTTATCATCAATACATAAATAATATAACCATGGTATAGAAGGATGTACCAAATCAGCTATCTCCAATATAGCCCAGCAATCCCCACATTCCATTCGCACTTCTGCTCTTATCTACAATTTTACACCTATACAAATATATAAGATAAAAAGAAAAAAATGGTTTCAAATATGTTTTAAACTATGCCAATTTCTATACACCCTGGTCCAATCTAAGGGATCTGGTGGCTTCTGCATAGAAAAAGGCTGCCTCATACCCCTTTTGAGGGATCCAGCCCATATAATTCTACTTCCTGCTCTTCTTTTGCATCCAAATACTTGTCAGTACATTGCAACTATAGCATCTATGCAACCATTGCAAATAGTAAAATCAGATAATAGTATTCATACCCATCCATCTCTACGAATCATCGTATGGGGTAAAAATAATAATAGTAGTAGCGCACAGCCATCGATCATCAACAACATTCAATGCCAATTCCAATCATCAAACAAGAAGATAACAATAATATAAATATAATTACATTCATACTAATCATCAAATATATTAACGTACGACCAATGTAAGTATAAATCATCGCATGTGTGCTAATCGCCCCATAATAGTGACATAACAGCGATCATCAAATGTGTGCTAGATCAATCAACATTAGTAACATAACATCCATCATCAAATAACCATAATTTATTACCCATCAACTATTAGTAGTTACGGTAAAATATTGTCGCACACTCATCAAAACGTGATATCATCGGCAAACATCAAACATATACGATAATTACAACTAACAACCGATCATACATTAAACAAGCATCACAATAATATATTTACATTAATTGTTCTCTTAAATCATTTCATTATTGTATATTATAAATCTACCTTTATTTATTTCAAAAACAACAATAACTTTTCCAAAATAGTAATATGCTTCAAATTCCTTTATCTTACTCCATTTTATAAATACCCCAAACACATCATATTTTAAATCAAAAATAATAATATTCTAATTCAAATCACCACAACTCCTTTCTAACAGAAAAAATATGTTTTGGAAAATATTTGCTTATTATTACTGTTAATGTTATTCAGAGAAAATTTTCTTCTTTTATTACTCAAGCAATAATAAAAGCAATCCCTGTTATCATTTATGAATTTCACTAGAAATTCATAAATGATAACCTTATTTAATTCCATACTTTTAGCTTTAGTAAAAAAAATTAAGTCATCGCTATTTGAAAAACCACCTAAAATATGTAAATAATCTTATTTATTATTTATTTATCTAATTCTTATTATTGTTTCTCATCAAAGTAATAATATTCATATTAAATCTCTTTAATATACCCCAAAACCAGTTCGGTACTATTTATCTCAAAACAGTGTAATCTTCATAGAAACCATATTATTATTTATAAAATCTCACTTTGTTAAATAATAATGATAAACATATCAAATTATGTTTAAAATATATTATTCATTATTATTTACGAATTTCCCTAGAAACTCATAAATAATAGCCTTATTAAATATCTCTAGTTAATTTCATTTTATTTCATTTAAACACTATTATTTACAATCACTGTACAAAATCCGTAAATCATATTATTTATCATTTAATTATCCAATCTAAGCAATTTCATCCATTTTATATCAATCGGTTACATCCAAAATTTAAATAAACAATTGATTACAGTTAATACCCAATAATACAAAACTCAACAATAAATAGTCAACATGACGTAACATATCCATATATTCACAATATCCAAACAGTTATCAATATATCACAACATAGATCAATAATTATAATTTTTCATCGATAATCATACATTTAATATTTTAAATTTCAATTAATTAATTGAATAAATCATACCATCGTGCTTTTCTCCATAGTCTCCAAACTAAGTAAAACTAGTACCATGTTGTCTGGAATCTTGCCACGAGTCCAATGGAAGAAACTGCACATGAATCGGAGTTCGTATGCATAAGATATCGCGATTAGTAAATAGGGTTTATTTATAAAAATCAAAATAAAGAGAATACATATCGTATACATCATCAATACACGTACATATCCCTATCTCCCCAAAATCCATGTAACCAAACCCAAAAATGATGCTTCAACCGCCAAAATTAACCACCAACTATCGCCGCTAAAGGCCGCCGAACCTACATTGAACTTCACTACCGTATCACCACCCTCCTGCTTCACCCATGACCTTGAAGCCTTAAGTCGCCGCATCGAGCTCCATCATCGAGCCAAAGTATGCACGTTTTACCTTAATTTCCATCTAATTAGCACTCTTCTTGACGTTCCATTTGTATAAATCTACACTAAGCCACCTCCACTTGCCAATAGCCCCCGATCGTCTTATGGTCGAAGTTTCCCCATTAAACGTTAAACCCTAGATTCATAAGGCCAAAAATAAATCACCAATTTCCAACTGCCTTGAACGACGTACCCAAAAACAAACGTTTTTTATCCACTCCATTTTCCGAGAGCTTTCCAGTGATATATAATTCGATATATTTTAGACATTTTTATTTATAAATAAGTTTGTAATTAGAGATAATCATCTACCACTAGTAGGTGATTATGGAAACTCAAAAATTAGAGAAGAAAATGAAGATAGAGGTGGCAGTTAGGGTTTCATAATCTCAATTATATAGTTGTTAGGCTGGATTAAGAGTTGCACATCCAGTTTGACTCGAAACAGCTACATATGCTATTTAAACGCTATAACGCCTCTATTTCCCAAACCTTAACTCCGAATATACCAAAACTATATATCATACTGATTGTCTCGGAAAGACCTTCGTAACGGTTATAAATTCGATACCCAATTCACCCTTTTATTAAAATTTTACTTTTAATTAATTTAATATTTTGTAGTGTTGAATTTGCGGGTCATTGCATTCTTCCTTCCTTAAAAGAATTATGTCATTGCAATTACCCAAATACATCAATTACAAGTTAACTATTTATAGAGTGGTATATAATTACCATATTACATCACTGATTACAGCACAAAGCAATCCATTCCCAACGATGAATTTAATTTTCTACATATACATACTATAGTAACACATGAACTTCTTCATAATTTAATCTAAACTACAACACGTTCCATCAACAAAAGGTGAAACAATATCAACCACAAATTAATTCACATCATACACTATAATAATTCAACCTTAATTGATAATAATTAAAGTCCACAATAAACTAGAGGTTGATCCAAACATGCATATCCAAATACATGAACACACGTAAATCAACAATCAGCATAGCTCATAAAAATAAAGTGCACACACATTAAAAATATCACTGTATCATAATATCGACAAATAACATGTGTGTGTTAATCCATATGTTGACTACACATCCATCATAGTATGTGTATCTTTAGTGTCATCGACGAATTTCCTCATAGTCTCATACTCAAAATAACTGGTGTACCACCTCATTTTAATACCTTCCAAAATAATTCATATGCTCACTCATGGCTACATTTTCAGATTAATATGTGCCTAGTCCTGACAACATCTGTAAGAAAATATACGCTTAGTTATGACTTCATCTTTAAAATAATATAGTCATCTACTCATGCTGCAGCCGTATCAATCATCGATCCTCAAACCAGCTTCATATTGTCTCTTTCAAGTGACCACCATCATAAGGTCAACGAATACCCACCATCTTAAGGGTATTGTGCTTTGGGATGATGATACAAATGACCACGATCATAAGGTCAGAAAATTCTCAACGATCATAACAGCATTGTGGCTATATGAATGCCCGAATCCTTGCCACTCAAACAGCTAGGAACTAGACCCACAGTCATAGGCCCAAGGTAATCCATAATCATAGAATCTAGACACAGTCATAATCTAGGTGGGCATCCCCATATAACCTTTCTTTATGAGCATACATCAAATCCTTTGGTCATTATCGATCCCATAACGCATCCAGTAATAGAAAATAGTCATCATTCCATTCCATTCATATCCATAGTGAAACACAATCATAATTCCACTCACGAGCACTATGATTAAACTCGTCCTTTGGATCACCACCACGACTTCCATCACTGAGTTGTCACCATTGGAACACCTTTATACATCCATCATAAGTCGTAGAGTCATCTCATTCCAACCTTCGGATCCCTTCAAACATATCATATTAGTAGATCCTTTTATAGTAATCCTTCCATTTGATGGTAGGGATGACTTAACCAAAATGCCAAAGAGGGATCTGCTAGCAAAGAGAGTTCAATACATTTTATAAGCAAAACATTTATCAAAATATTTTCATTTTCAAATCAAATCTTCCATCTTATTTTAAAACAAAAATCTTTTCCTTCCTATAAATACCACCATCGATCTCAAAAAAATTACAAAAAATTAATTTTAAAAAATCATTGTTTTATATATAATTAAATCATAAAAATTTACTCAAAATAATGGCTCTTTGTTTTAAAATATTTATGGAAGCCAGTAATCGTTTTTTTAAAAGGTTTCTAAACACATTTAAAAAAAATCTATAATGAACCTCCCGCCTATCATTGATTCCTTAACAGTACCCATCAAGTCTTTAACCATCAAATTCTTTTTACTACTATTATCCATCTTCAAGGAACATCTTCATATCCCTTAGTCAATTCTAATATCCACTCTACCTCGGCTTAGGAAACTATTTTATTCCACCATGACTGAGTCAAATATGTTCCTTAACCTCTTACAATCGTAAAATTATCATGCATAGCAGACAAACAAATAAGAAAACAACAGACAAACAAACAAACTAATTATAGTAAACAGACGATCATCAACAACCAATACAAGCAAAAGAGATTAATTCAAACAAGCATGACATGAATTAGTAGGTGAACATCAAACAAACTAGTAAACAATCATATAATTAAAATCAATCATAGTAAAACAAGTAATCAACAACATAATACAAGCGTATGGAATTAATTCAAATAAGCATATAAAAAATTAATAAACGAACATGGGCAAACAAGCAGCTAAATATTCTTAATTTTAGATCATTTAACAAATAACAATGTAATACAACAAGGAATCAAATGTAGTTCAACAAGTAATAAATCAATGCAAACAATTTAACCAAAGTGAACAAATAAAATAAAAAGATCATTATCCCAAACATTGAAATGGGAATTAAGTCCCTTCTTTATATCCCAACTCTCTCTATGTAAGGGAATAATTAGACGTCCCTATAACTCATTAGCAAAAATCACACATAATAGTCATGAAGGTAACATCGTTATATTGGATGTGTTGGAACTGGGCCAGCCCGTAGCGGAAGATATAGATGAATTTCAAAAAAAATCCCTTATTAGATCTATATTGGCTCTATGAAGTCTAATTTATTTAGAACTTCTAAATTTAGTTTAAATAAAATCTCTTATTTCATTTAAATTTATAAGTAATAGATGGAATTTTATTTAATTTATATTCAATTAAATATAATGGTACACATATGTATCATATACATATATTTATGTGTGCGCATGTGTAACATAATAATCCATGCAAGGTATAACATGCATGTATATAGATATTGAGATTTGCAACGCAACGGACATGTTAGCTCATCTTATATGTATTGAATGTTGTCCAAATATGTGTGTGTGTGTGTAAACTTGTTATTTAAATAATTATTGAAACAATATAGATAAATACTTATATATATATATATATGAAAAATATATGTATTGCATATATGTAAAATATTAATAATATATATATATATTGAATTAGATATTAATTAAATAAATGAATATATAAACAAATATACATAATATATAAAGTTTATTTAAAATAAAATATACATGTATATTTTACAGTAACAAAATTATACACATACACACACATATATATGTATGTATGTATTTATATATAATTATATTTATAATATCTAAAGTATTTATAAATATATGTATTTAAATAAATATATATATATATACACACACTTTTTGAAAATAGGTACATTTATTAAATATCCAAACATCCTTACACACCTATATACAACACATTACAAATTCATATACACTCCCCTTTCAAAACACTAACCCATAGACTTTTAAAAAATAGACCAAGCCAACCCATAAATATTGAAATAAACAAAAAAATAAAAGCAAGGACCATACATGTCATAATGGTATCTGAAGTCCATGGGTCACGACCAATATGTATTTCCTGAAATGCATTGTGTAACTTCAGGTATGGAATTCAATTGTAGCTTTCTCGGCAAATTCCCACTTCATCCCACTTAATATCCAAAGTGTTGCCAGCAAGAAAAACCCAACTAAGTATCTAACATATATATTCCAGCAAGGTGCTTCATATCCAGTATTTATAATTAACAATCCAATATATAACTGTTATATTATATATGAAACTCCCAAAATAAAAAACAAACCGCTACTCAGGTAATATCAACCAGCTATCAATAATACCCAAAGCTTACTCTTGTTACTCATATAAGGCCGAGGATAAGTCATTATAAAAACACCCTAAAAATAAATCGAAAACTTACTAATTATAGACACTCTACCCTTCTAGCCTATAGAGACGAGTTTGAGAGGGCCTAAGGGCTTGAATGCATATGCATTCATACCCTATATAAAGCAATCTATAATTAAGTAATATTTGTTGAGCTCATCGTTCGTCGAGTAGAAGGAGCCATGGTTGGTTTTGATGTGTTTTTACCTTTTTTCTGGCGTATGTAGGATTTTCACTTATCATATAGGAGAAGTCAACAGTTTCTGATGAGCGTGGAACTTCTTTAATGTGTGCTGCTACATCCTCTATAAATTGCTGATAGAGCTCCCTAAAATACTTATCTGCTTCACATAAATCTTCCAAACTTGAACCGTCATTTATGTCTTCTATTATTACTCTATCTTGTTTTGGTGATTTATGTGATGCTACTATTGGAGAGTCCGTCGCCTTTAAACTATTCTCTACCACAATGGAAGCCAAATAAGTGTCATTGTAATGACTCTAATATTGACAAACATTATTTAGGACATTTAGTTAGAAAAATTAAATAAAATAATGTAAATGGTTAAGGGATTGAAATTTGTATAATTATAAGGTAGTTGTGCCTTAAGTAATGAATAAAAAAATGGAAATTTAAAATGAAGTGAGTAAAGGTAATAAGATAAGGGGAAAATAGGAATAGGTTATATTCTTATACCCTAAACCCTTATCCCATTCTCATTTCCAACATTCACAAATAAAACTAAATATAGACCTTGGTCGGCCACCATTAGAACAAAACTAGGGGATAAATAAGAATTCAAGAAGGAAGCTTAATCAAATTAATTCAAGGACAAATCTCAAACTCCTTAACAACAAGCTAAGGTGAATAATAGATTACACCTCATTTTATTTGGTTTCGGTTTCTGGATAAGATCCGAATATATTTTATAAGAAAAATGCCATGTTTTGATTGTTTAAATGGATATATATATATATATGCTTGCTGATGATTTATGTTGTTTCATATAGATTTTATGACAAGATTTGATTTGAAAAACCTATTAAATGACATCCAAATGGCTTGCATTTTTTATACAAGATCAGAAACATTATTTTAGAGATGGGTCTCAAGTTTCAAAATTTTCTAAGTTGTTGTGGAATTATTATGAATTTTCTAATAAACAAAATAGTTAAATTGGGTTCAAATTATTTTCGTCTATTATATGTTAGCTTTGGGTCAGAAATTTAAATATGTTAGAAAACATATTAAAAGTGATTTATGGGGATTTTAGGAGAATTTTCCTAAGTATTTTATTAAAGATATAAAATTATTTAAGGTATGGGACTTAAATGTTTTATATGTTTATAAAAGGAGAAGCTGAAATTAGCTAAATGTTTTAAATTGTTAAATACTAAATTCGGCGGCACTTTTAGAAAAGATTTTGAAAAAGAATTGGCAACCAATTATATGTTGATAAATAAGGCAAGTTAGTTGGAAATGTATTACTTTAAAAGGTTAAAATAAGTTTTGTAAAGGTTTATTGCTTCGCCACTTATAGCAGCCACCTTTCGACCCCATACTGCCGCCTCCAACCTAGTCGAAACCAATACACATGGTATCAATGCCTTGGCACGTAGTGGATTGGAGATAGGCGGAAGGTATAGAGTTGAAACATGCTTTCGAAGGGGTAGAAGTAGTCTTTATAAACTCAAAACTATTTTGGTTACAAAATGAGGCTTTCGAAGGAAATAGCTTTCGACTTAGTCAAATATGCCTTTGTTTTAGAAAAGGGCTTTCAAAAGTGGTTGCCGCCTTTTGTTCTTAAAATAAGCTTTCGAAGGGGTCGAAACCCTTGCTGCCGCATTCGACCTTTCGAATTAATGCCTTCAAAAAGGTTCTTTTGCCTTAAACTTTGAAGTCGCCTCTCCATCCTTCGAAAGGGTTGGTTATGAAACCACCCACTTTCTTTTACTTAGGAATAATGTTTTCAAAAGCAATGCTTTCGCCCTAGTTCTTTTAAGACCCTTAGATTTACTGAAAGTTAGACCTAACAGTTTCGAAAGGAATGGTTTTAAATGGTTTCGAAGCTATGTTCCACAAACTTTTATTTGAACCCAATGCTTTCGAAAGGTTTTTTTAAGTAAAGAACTTTAATGTTTTCAAAAGATATATAATGAAGGTTTCGAAAGGGAGATTCCCCAATGATTTCGAAAGACTTACTTTTAGTATTTGAATGGAAGGTTTCCAATACTTTCGAAAGGCAAGTTTAAGGTGTTTTGAAAAGAGAATGTCTAAGGTATTATATAACTTTCGAAGGGATACTTTCAATGATTTCGAAAGGTCTACTTTTAAAGGTTTCGAAAGGTATTTTTTGACCTTTCGTCCTAGTGTTTCAAGGTATAGTAGTTAACTTATTTTGAAAGGGGTACTTTCAATAGGTTCGAAAGCTTTTTTTTAAGTTTTTAAGCAAAGGTTTCAAATGGTTTACCTTGGATTTTTGGTCTAAGATCTTTTAAGTTAAAAAGGGTTTTTAACTTTCTTTGGAGGGATAGATAATCCTATTATATTTCATCAATATTGTTTTGTGTAAAGCATATATCATGGCTATTTAAGTAAAGCAAAGAGTATATTTTCCTTGTTTAAGTACGATTTGAAGGGTTAAATCAATTTGAGAGAAATGTTTTTAAGGAAATTTGACGGGGTAGTTAACCCTAAGTAAATGACTCAGATATAAAATACCAGATGGGACTGGTATAGGGTCACGCCCTACACTTTAGCTAATAAGCCCCTAGCTAATATAAGTCCAAATTTCCAGTGTGTAGGGCTTTGTCACAGGTAAGACTAACATGATGTTACACAAAGAAAGGAATATACAGAGAAAAGATAGGTTATTGATGAGCCCGCAAAACCATTAGGTTCAGTTGACCTAGAAGAATTAAGGGCAGACAGCTTGGAAGTGTGTCTAACAGAAGTTAGATAATAGATTGTGTCTGGTAGGCCCGAGTCAGCCAATGGTTAGTAGTTAGCCAAACAAAACTATATTGTTCGGACAGATAGTCCATTGATTACCTGATTTATATGCATGTATGATATTATTATTCTTGCTTTAATCGGTTTGATTGTAGGATTTTGATTTGTAAAAGATATGTTTTAAAGGAGATATTAGTGAGGGGAAACTCGTTTCGCTAATTGGCGTGGTCTCACTTAATATCAGTAAACCGAGATGTAATAATATTATTCACACCGGGCTTTATATCTGACTTGAAGTTTATGTTTTCCCCTAAACTCTCGGGTGCTCAACATTCAATTTGAGTAGATTGAGAGTTAAGGTTTAATAGGTTGGACGAATATGCTTCTGAAGCCATGTAGGAGGCAAAGTTAGGAGCTATTTAGTTTTATTTCCGCTATGATGTATTATGACTGATACGTCTATTTAGTACTCTGATCATCTAAGGGTGCATCTTCATATGTCGCTCTTAGCGTAATTTGTAATAATTATATTTGATCAAAACCTGGCAATCGTTTTGGCATTATGTAATATGAAATATTGATTTAAAATGTAATCAGAAAAGTTGTTTTAAATCTGTATTGATTTTATTTCATATTCGCGTGCTTCTAATATTATGGATACCAGTAACATTACTGTATTTTGTCACCGGAAGTTAATACTATGGATGACTACAGCATCTGTAGCGCTTAGCTTCAGGCCTCAAAATAGGGGATGTTACAACTTGGTATCAGAGCCAGATTTATGACAAATTTAAAAGAAATTTCAAATTTAAAATGATTTTGAAAATATAATCCTAAGGAATCAGAGAAAAGATTGGGGTATGGGATAACGCTATAATAACGTACTTGTATTTGCTATATATAAGTATACGCTTTATCTCTACTCTTCCATCTCTCTTAGGTTATTCTTCTGTATCTTATAAAGACTCGAATGCAGATTTTACAGATGTAAGATGTGGATGCTAGAAGTGGAAGAGTTAACGTTGGTGGGGGAAGCACTACAACTAATGGGAATGCCAGACCAAACACGAGAAGGAATCCAGGTCAGGCACAAGATGCTAATGTGGGTGTTGGAATACCGTAAGTTGATATGGGAACTATGTATCAGTTCTTCATTAACATGATGTAAGCAGGAGTTGCTGCGGGATTAGTTAGAGGAAATGCTGAAGGAGCAAATCAGGGAGCTACGATGGTCAATAATTATGCTGTGTTGAGTAGAGATTATGCCAGGCTGGGAGGAAAACGTTTATCGGGACTAAGGACGCAATTGAAGTGGAGAATTGGTTACTTCATTGCGAAAGGATTTTTGCTCATTTGGGACTTAATGATAAGTAGAAGGAGACTCGCTTCTAGGAAGTTACAAGGAGCAGCACTGTACTGGTGGAACAGTGTTACGGTCGGAGTCAATGAGGAGACTATGACTTGGGCTGAGTTCAGGAGAAGGTTTGAGGCGAGGTTTATGTCGAAGATTGCGAAGTCAACTTTGCTCTGGAAGTTTGCTAAGTTAGAGCGGGGAGATATAACAATGCTTGAGTATGCAACCAGATTTGAGGAGCTATCAAGATACGAATACGTTATAGTTGATACTATTATCAAAAGGAATGATAAGTTTATCTGTGGGTTGAAGCCTGAGCTTGCTAAGGCCACATTATCGCATATTAGAGATCCTTGCAATGTAGTTGTTGAGATGGCATTGAGGCAGGAAGAGATGCTTATTTATCATGTGGGTAACAAGGCAGGAGGAGCTCAAGGAGGGCAGAACAAGAAGAGGAAGTTTTTTCATAAGAAGGGCGCTGAGAAGAGTGGAGCTGCCAAGAAGGTAAAGACAGAAGTTATCTGTTATAAGTGTGATAAGAAGGTACACTATGCTCTTGAGTGCTGGATAGGCAAAGGGAAGAAAGCTGCTGATAAGAAAGGAGTGAGATGTTTCAATTGCGATCAAATTGGACACTATAAGAACCAATGCAAGGAGCCAGCCAAGGATGGAAAGGGCAAAGTGTTTGCATTAGAGCCAGCTACCTCGAGACCAACAGCAGAGGAGAAAGGAAAAGCTATGTTGGGAGGTACGCTTTTGATTCATGGTGTATCAGTTAGAGTTCTATTTGATACCGGTGCATCGCATTCTTTTATATCTCATTATTTGGTAGATAAGCCTAACCTAGAACCCTCATACCTAGTTACTTCCTTAAGGGTTGCGAATCCAATATGAGGTTACGTGACTCTTGGGATGAGATGTGACCACCTAGAGTTTGAATTGTTAGGTCATGTATTTACTTGCAGTTTGCATGTGTTTGATTTCGTAGGGTTTGGAATTATTTTGGGTATGGATTGGTTAAGTAAATATGATGCTAGCATATTTTGCCCTGAATTGAAAATATCACTTAGACACCCTAGCTGTAGTGATCAGATAATATACTCCGTAGAAAACCCTAGCTTTGAGGTTAATGCTCTATTGGGTGTTGTGGAGGTAGAAGACGAGTTAAATCGATTTTCGTTGTTAGAGAATTTGCAGATGTCTTTGAGCCCATAGCAGGACTGCCGTTGAAACGAGCTATTGAATTTCAGATAGATTTAGTACCAGGAGCAGAACCAGTGAGTAGACCGCTAAGCAAATGACACCTACCGAGATGAGGGAGCTAAAGGTGCAGTTGGTAAATTTGGAAAGCAAGAATTTTATCAGACCAAGCAATTCGCCTTCGAGAGCAGCCACAGTGTTTGCAAGGAAGATAGATGGATCATTAAGGATATGAATCGGTTATCATAAGTTGAATGATAAGATGATAAAGAACCGATATTTGTTACCTAGAATTGACGATTTGTTTGACCAGTTGAGTGGAGCCAAAGTATTTTCCCAATTGGATTTGGTAACAGGATTCCATCAGCTTAGAGTGGCTGAGGATAGTATTCCTTTGATGGCGTTTAGAAACAGATATGGATCGTACGAATGGTTAGTAATGCCGTTTGGACTAACTAATGTGCCATCATTCTTTGTAGATTTGATGAAACGAGTTTTCCGAGAGCACTTGGATAGGTTCGTATTGGTTTTCATAGATGACATTTTGGTATACTCTAAAGATGAAAGAGAGCATAAAGTTCATCTTAGAGTGGTGCTTGAGATGTTGAGGCAGCATCAATTGAAAGCTAAATTTTCAAAGTGTCATTTCTGGAAGAAGGAAGTGAAGTTTCTAAGCCATGTAGTCTCAGAAAAAGGGTTGTTAGTAAATCCAGCTAAGATCGAGGCAGTGAATAGTTGGAAGAAACCTGAGACAGTGACTGAGATAAAGAGCTTTCTTGGGTTAGTCGTTTATTATCAGAGATTCATGAAGGATTTTTCACGGATAGCAGCATCGATGACTATGCTAACACGGAAGGATGTGAAGTTTGTCTGAACTGATAAGTGTGAGGAAGCATTCCAGAGATTTAAACACTTATTGACAAATGCACCTGTATTAGTTGTTCCAGAGGGGAATCGGGGCTTAGTGGTGTACACAGATGCATGTGGAACAGGGTTAGGAGCTGTGTTAATGCAAAGAGGTAAAGTGATTGCCTATGCTTCTCGATAGCTCAGACCAAATGAAGTTAGATATCCAACTCACGATTTGGAATTAGCCGCGGTTATTTTTGCATTGAAGCTATGAAGACACTACCTTAGTACCTTTTGGGAGAAAGATACGAGTTATATACATATCATAAGTCATTAAAGTATCTATTCTCTCAGAAAGAGTTGAATATGAAGCAACAAAGGTGGTTAGAGTTTTTAGCAACTTATGACTTTGGTATTGAGTACACACTAGGAAAAGGCAATAGGGTTGTGGATGCACTTAGCAAGAAACATCATAATGCAGTATTGGCAATGGTAGCTGAGTGGAAAGATTTAGAAGCATTGACTGCTTGTAGAATACAGTGGAGATCTAAAGCTAGATCTAGTACGAAAACCTCTATGTTGTCATGTTTAGAAGTTCGACCGGTGATGATCGAAAAGATTGTTTCTAAGAAGAAGGAGGATCCATTATTAGTTGAACGGATCAGAAAGTTAAGGGATGGAACGGAGAGCGATGACTTGAAAGATTTCAGTCTTGACTGGAATGGGTGGTTAAGGAAGAAAGGAAGACTATGGGTTCCGAACGTGGGAAACATTAGAAAGAAAGTTCTTGGAGAATGACATCGTCCGAAGTTCACCATTCATCGTGGGAGGAACTAAGATGTATCAGGACATGAAAAGAAGTTTCTTTTGGGAAGGCATGAAAAGAGATATAGGCTTATGGGTGAAACAGTGTTTGAACTGTCAACTGGTAAAAGCTAAACATCAGAAACCAAGTGGGTTACTTCAATCTTTAGAGGTTCCAACTTGAAAATGAGATTCTATCTCAATGGATTTTATAAATGGGTCGCCAAGGTCGAATCGAGGAAATTAAAGTATATGGGTCATAGTGGACAGGTTGACCAAGAGTGCCCATTTCATTCTAGTTAAGTCAACCAGGACGGCAACTGTTTTGGCAAAATTATTCATGAAGAATATAGTCAGACTGCACGGAAGTCCTAGTAGTGTAGTAAGTGATAGAGATTCCTTATTCACTAGCGAGTTCAGCAAGAGTCTACAGGAGACTTTGGGTACCAAGCTCAAGATGAGTACCGTTTACCATCCGCAAACAGATGGGCAAACAGAAAGAGTTAACAAAATCTTAGAGGATTTGTTAAGATCTTATGTGCTAGACTTTGGGGGATCATGGGAACACCACCTACACTTAGTCGAGTTTTCGTATAACAACAGTTATCAGACTAGTATAGGGATGACACCATTTGAAGCTTTGTATGGAAGGCCATTCAAATCTCCTGTTTGGTTGTTAGGGACTTGAGATAGGTTAGTTCTTGGTCCGGATTTGGTTAGGGAAGCCGCAGAAAAGATTGAGTTAATTCGAGCTAGAATGAAGGAAGCTCAGTCTAAGCAGAAGAGTTATGCTGATAAGAGACGGAAAGGCTTAGAGTTCTCAGTTGAAGATCATGTTTTCATCAAGGTATCACCGATGAAAGGTGTAATTAGATTCGAAAAATCAGGAAAATTGGCACCAAGATTTGTTGGACCATTTCCTATTGTAGAAAGGATCGGGAAACTCGCATATAGAGTAGAGATACCGAACAGTTTGGCAGGAGTCCATAATGTTTTTCATATATCTCGTCTAAGGAAGTGTATTCGAAATCCAAACCTACTATTGCACCGACTGTGTTAGACGATTTAGTAGTGGAACCAGATATGACTATAAGTAGAAAGCTAGTTCGTATAGTATCGAGATATGAGAAGAGACTAAGGAACAAGACAGTCAGATTAGTCAAAGTCCAATGAGGTGACGACGAGAGAGACTGTACTTGGGAAACTGAGGACAGGATTAGATATACTTATCATGACTTGTTTCATGGTATGTTTTACCTTTAAGATTGATTGTTACGGGTACCTTATCGTAATTTCAAGGACGAAATTCTTTAAGGATGGGAGTCTGTAATAACCCAAATTTTGACTAACATTATTTAGGACATTTAATTAGATAAATTAAATGAAATTATGTAAATGTTTAAGGGATTGAGATTTGTATAATTATAAGGTAGTCGTGCCTTAAGTAATGAATAAACAAATGGAAATTTAAAATCAAGTAAGTAAAGGTAATAAGATAAGGGCAAAATAGGAATAGGTAATATTCTTATACCCTAAACCTTTATCCATTCTCATTTCCAACATTCACAAACAAAACTAAATATAGAGTTTGGTCGGCCACCATTAGAAGAAAACAAGAGGAAGATAAGCAAAAATTCAAGAAGGAAACTTAATCAAATTAATTCAAGGGAAAATCTCAAACTCCTTAACAACAAGCTAAGGTGAATAATAAATTACATCTCATTTTATTTGGTTTCGGTTTCTAGGTAAGATCCGAATATATTTTGCAAGAAAAATGCCATGTTTTGATTGTTCAAATGGATATATATGCTTGTTGATGATTTATGTCGTTTCATAAAGATTTTATGATAGGATTTGATTTGAAAAACCAATTAAATGACACCCAAATGGCTTGCGTTTTTGATATAAGGTCAGAAATATTATTTTAGAGATGGGTTTTAAGTTTCATAATTTTCTAAGTTGCTGTGGATTTATTATGAATTTCTAGTAATGAAATGGTTAAATTGGGTTTAAATTATTTTTGGCTATTATATGCTAGCTTTGGGTCAGAAATTTAAACATGTTATAAAACATATTAAAAGTGATTTATGGGAATTTTAGGAGAATTTTCCTAAGTATTTTATTAAAGATAAAAAATTATTTAAGGTATGGGACTTAAATGTTTTATATGTTTATAAAAGGAGAAGGGGCAATTTGCTAGATGTTTTAAATTGTTAATTACTGAATTCGGCATCAATTTTAGAAAAGATTTTGAAAAAGAATTAGCAACCAATTATATGTTGACAAATAAGGCAAGTTAGTTGGAAAGGTATTACTTTAAAAAGTTAAAAATCAGATTTGTAAAGGTTTATTGCTTCGCCACTTATAGCAGCCACCTTTTAACCTCATACTACCGCCTCCAACCTAGTCGAAACAAATACACATGGTATCAATGCCTTTGTACATAGTGGATTGGATATAGGCGGAAGGTATAGAGTCGAAACATGCTTTCGAAGGGGTAGAAGTAGTTTTTATAAAGTCGGAACTATTTTGATTACAAAATGAGGCTTTCGAAGGAAATAGCTTTCGACTTAGTCAAATATGCCTTTGTTTTAGAAAAGGGCTTTCGAAAGTGGTTGCCGCCTTTTTTTTTAAAATAAGCTTTCGAAGGGGTCGAAACTCCTACTGCCGCATTCGACCTTTTGAATTAATGCCTTCGAAAGGGTTCTTTTGCCTAAAACTTTGAAGCCGCCTCTTCATGCTTTCGAAAGGGTTGGTTAAGAAACCATCCACTTTCTTTTACTTAGGAATAATGTTTTCGAAAGCAATGCTTTCGCCCTAGTTCTTTTAAGACCTTTAGATATATTGAAAGTTAAACCCAAAGGTTTCGAAAGGAATAGTTTTAAATGGTTTCGAAGCTATGTTCCACAAACTTTTACTTGAACCCAATGCTTTCGAAAGGTTATTTTAAGTAAAGGACTTTAATGCTTTCGAAAAATATATAATGAAGCTTTCGAATGGGAGATTCCCCAATGTATTTGAAAGACTTACTTTTAGTATTTGAATGGAAGGTTTTCAATGCTTTCGAAAGGCAGGTTTAAGGTGTTTTGAAAAGAGAACGTCTAAGATTTTATAAAGCTTTCGAAGGGATACTTTCAATGATTTCAAAAGGTCTATTTTTAAAGGTTTCGAAAGGTATGTTTTGACCTTTCGGCCTAGTGTTTCAAGGTATAGTAGTTAACTTATTTTGAAAGGAGTACTTTCAATGGGTTCAAAAGGTATTGTTTAAAGTTTTTAAGCAAAGGTTTCAAATGGTTTACCTTGGCTTTTTGGCCTAAGATCTTTTAAGTTAAAAAGGGTTTTTAACTTTCTTTGGAGGGATAGATAATCCTATTATATTTCATCAACATTATTTTGTGTAAAGCATATATCATGGCAAATATATTTAAGTAAAGCAAAGAGTATATTTTCCTTGTTTAAGTATGATTTAAACGGTTAAATCACTTTGAAAGAAATGTTTTCAAGGAATATTTGATGGGGTAGTTAACCCTAAGTAAATGACTCAAATATTAGAATACCATATGGGACTGGTATAGGGTCGCGCCCTATACTTTAGCAAATAAGCCCCTAGCTAATATAAGTCTAGAATTCCAGTGTATAGGGCTTTGTCACATGTAAGACTAAAATGATGTTACACACAGAAAGGAATATACAGAGAAACGATAGGTTATTGGTGAGCCTGCAAAACCAATAGGTTCAGTTGACCCTAGAAGAAGATAGTTAAAGGCAGTCAGTCCAGAAGTGTGTATAACAGAAGTTAGATAATTGATTGTGTCTGGTAGGCTCGAGTCAACCAATGGTTAGTAGTTAGCCAAACAAAACTATATTGTTCGGACATATAGTCCATTGATTACCTGATTTATATGCATATATGATATTGCTATTCTTGCTTTAATCGGTTTAATTGTAGGATTTTTATTTGCAAAAGATATGTTTTAAAAGAGGTATTAGTGAGGGGAAACCTGTTCCGCTAAGCGGCGTGGTCTCACTTAATATCAGTAAACCGAGATGTAGTATTATTCACACCAGGCTTTATGTTTGACTCGAAGTTTTATGTTTTCTCTTTAAACTCTCGGGTGCTCGAAATTCAATTTGAGTAGATTGAGAGTTCTGGTTTTACGGGTTTAGTAGGTTGGACAAATAAGCTTTCAAAGACGTGTAGGAGGCAAAGTTAGGAGCTATTTAGTTTTATTTCCGTTGTGTTGTATTATGACTGGTATGTATATTTAGTACTCTGATCATCCACATGAGCATCTTCATATGTCGCTCTTAGCGTAATTTGTAATAATTATATTTGATCAAAACCTGGGAATCATTTTGGAATTATATATCTAAATATGAAATCTTGATTTAAAATGTAATTAGAAAAGTTGTTTTAAACCTATGTTGATTTTATTTCATATTCATGTGCTTCTGATATTATGGATACCATTAGCATTACCGTATTTTGTCATCGGTAGTAATACTATGGATGACTACAACATCTGTAGCACTTAGCTTTGGGCCTCAAGATAGAGGATGTTATAGTCATGACTTTGTAAGTAATCAAGTGGGTTGTTCAAAGGTATGTCATGTTTCAATGCAGGTCCTATCATGCTTTCCTTATATGATCTCTGCAGATAAGTGAACATGTTGTTTTGCAAGGTTGTCTTTGATACTTTGGTTTCATTTATCCTATTTGAAAACTGGGTTCCACTGCTCGTAGCTGGTAATTGACTCTTTTAAGTTGGTTGTTTCTTACCATGAGTAGTAGCAGTAGTCTCGTATAAATGTGATTTGTTTGAAACCTGAGGGCCTTTTCCATTTATATTGTCCGTAGCTATATGGGATTGTTGTATATTTGAATCCAGCAGCTTCTCTATGCATGCGCCATTAGAGACTGTACGTGTTTCTTGAGTATCACTTGCATTTATCTATGTCTGTTGATAGTTCGCCAAATGTTGTCTCTATTGCTAAGATTTACAAGTTAAAATGGAACAATATCTACTGTTATATCCGAAAAATTTGCAATTATCACAAGGGATTGGTTTGTACTCATATGAAACAGCAATACTAACTTCATCGCCATTAGAATACATCCCATCAACCAAAATAGGGGTATGAAAATTTGGTATCAATTTCTAATAAAATTCTAGCATAGTTCAATCTAGTCTCTCTTGCCGTATTAGAATCCATTCGAATAGGCTTGCCCAAGGTTGAAACAATTCTACTAATTGCATCTTTGTTCCATAACTCTAAATTTAAATCATGTAATTTCACCCAAATAGGAACCGTAGTAAAATAGTCTCTAGTGAATTCCAAACCCGACACCTATTGTTTGATAACTATAATTTTTGAATTGTATGTATATGGCCTGGATTTGATAATTCGTACACTATGCTCTTCCTTTTAGAACCTAACCACAATAAGTCCATTGGGCTCATAGAAAACATCATAAGTATCTGAAGGAGGCCACTTTTTTGGACAAATTCCACGAATTGCTTGTAAATGGGGAGACTTCCTAACACATACATAATCAACGAATTTTTCCATTTTTCAGATGCTAATTCGTCGTTGCTTTCCGGTATGAAGAATCAATTCTCACCATTCGCCTGTAGCGGTTGGATAAAATTCAAATCCACATCGATCGATTGTACTTCTAAGGCATTTATGCCTTTAACTGCCTCCTTCCAAGACCTAGCCCATGTAGTTGATCGGAGATTCAAAGGGTCAGGTGATTTGTCTGGTAGTTTTGGTGGAATCACTTGAGGAAAAACGGTTTCTTTTCCTGACGCCTTGTCCGCCATTCTTATGAGTAATACATATATATATATATATATGAGTGTTGTGGCATGCGCTTCGTGCGTGACAATAGCACATGCTTCAGAAGTAAATTGATATTTTTTTACAAATTATATGTGTTTAACATATTTAAGAGAAATAATTTTCTTAAATATTTAGCTATGTTTTTGCGTTAGAATCATGTGTAATCGGTTTGAATTTCACTTCTAAGTTGGAACATTTAATTTTTTTATTATGTTGATTTTTTGTTTCTGTTATCAATTAATAAAGAGCGAAAATGTATAAGAAGTTTAATTGTTAGATCATACATTTAAGCGATATTAAGTATATGTAGGAGAGCGTATTGAATTTGTAAAATAATATAGTTGCTAGATTCTATTTTTAAGCGATAGTAACATTTGGTGATATATATAAAGATGCATTTGTGGAAGTTTACCCTGGTAGCAAAAACATAAAGAGAAAACCGATAAGATAATAAAATTTATTTATATTATTATTCCAAAAAATTTGAAAGATATATCACTTACCACTTCAGAAGTAAATTTATCATCACAACCATAATCATCTTTTGAGCGGAATTTTTTATCGTAAATTTGTTTATTTCTGAACATGTATACTATCTTTTATTGAAGATGCATTTGGAGATATCATCTTTTTGAGTCCATCTTTGCTTATCAGAGTGTTTAATATTCACTGGTTGGCTGATAAATTATGTTGTTTGCTGAAATTAAATTTTTAATATATAGATTAAAATAATAATAACTTGATGACTAACATGTACTTTTGAATATTTTTTATAAGAAGCGTAATCTTTATGCATATTTAAAAATAAAAAAAACAACATGAATTTTTTTCATTGATCAGTTGATTTTATGTCCATGAATAACATGTAATCATGATATTATTTTGAGAATAAACAGAGCAATGCACTTAAAAAAACAGTACAAACAAACTGTAAAAAGTGCAAATTACATTTTTTATGTAAACAGAAGTGTAGAAGTTACAGGCGTAGAATGATTCTTTTTCCTATAGAATAAGATTGAAATATATTTAAAAATAAAAAAAAGAATAAATTTTCATTGATCAGTTCGTTTTATGTCCATAAATAACATATAATCATGATATTATATTGAGAATACACAAAGCAGTGCACTTACAAAAAATAATAAAAACAAATTCTAAAAGGTGCAAATTACCTTTTTAATATAAAACAAAAGTGTAGAAGTTGCAGTCGTAGAAATGATTTTTTTTCCTGTAGAATAAGACTGAAATATATTTAAAAATAAAAATTAACATGAAAAAGAATAAATTTTCATTGATTGGTTGATTTTATGTCCGTAAATAACATGTAATCATGATATTATTTTGAGCATACACGGAGCAATGCACTTAAATAAACAATATAAACAAATTTAAAAAGTGCAAATTACCTTTTTAATATGAAACAAAAGTGTAGAAGTTGTAGTCGCAGAAATGTTTTTTTTCTGTAGAATATGATTAAAATATATAAATGCAAGATAGGGCTATAGTGTAAAACACAGTTTCAGTTATATAATTACACTAACCTGAAGCTGTGATATCAAAGATTAACGATGGTGAGCAACTCAATGAAGCGTGTCCAAAAAGACACAATGGTGGCGACAAATCTGAATGGAGATGACAGAAGAGAGAAGTGAATAAGGAATAGGGGGTGGAAAGAGATGTGAATATGGATGGATAGATTGAGTGGCATTTATAGAATTTTGTAGGTATTTCTAGAATGTTATATTTGAGTTATGAAGTTTGAATATTTCTATGTTGGACCGATTAAGGGTTATGGATACGCATGCCACGTCTATTTTAACTCATCTGCGGTGTCTTAACTCATTCATTGATTCATAAATTTTCGAATTAGGGTGGAAAAAAAGTTACAGTCTACAGAAATCTTAATTGACTGATATAGTCAGATATTATTTAACTTTATGCATGGTATATGCTACCAAGTGCTATCTAATGGTCATAAATGCTCTAATATGTTTTTTTATTAAAAAGTTAATAGAGCGATATCATTGCTATACACTATAACATGTTATGTTTTTTAATTTATAAACAGAATTGTAAACGTTATATGATTGTTGCCTATAATTGTATAACGTTATATAGTTGTCGCCCTTAATTTTGCTTTGCGTTTATTCTCATAATTGTATAACTTTATATCAGTCACTTGCTTGATGGTGCAGTAAATTGATATAATGATGACATTATTGAATTAATGCAAATTAATGCGTATTAATTTCACTTTCCAACATTTTATTCCTCTTCCCTTAAATCTATTTTTGCACTCATTAAATTATTTCTCATACATATACGTTTTGATATTTGTATCATTTATTCACAGTTTAATGCATAACCTTAAAATTCATAAATCTTCAGATATGGTATACAATAAATCAAGATATATTCATTTGTTTAAATTAATTAATTAGAATCGACTAACAAAATCGTTTCCAACATTGTAAAATTATTTATGTTTTGATATTTGTATCATTTATTCACAATTTAATGCATAATCTTGAAATTCATAAATCTCTAAATATGGTATACACTAAATCAAGATATATTCATTTATTTAAATTAATTATATATTAACATATTTTTTTCTATGTTCCATATAAAGGGCAATTTTGAAAGTTCGCGGTCGGACCAAAAGTTTCCGCTTCCAAGCTAACTATTAATTAAGATATATATATATATATATATATATATATATATATATATATCAATTATGAGAATTAAATAAAAGTAAATATTTTTTTATTGCATTCCAGATCGAATACACAACACATGAAATATTTAACAGTAATTTTATATTATTAAATTATTTATATATATTAATTAGCCAAAAAGCATTAAAATAATGTTTAAAATATTTTCATAATATATTTTACAAATTTTAAAATTTTAGAAATTCAAAAATGATATTTTAAGGACAAGAAAAAAAATTCATAATTTTTTGAGTCAAAAAATAATTTTTATTAATTATTTATTATTGGCTGCACATATAAATAATTTTTTAAAAATAAAAATTTTAATTTTTAAATTCTTGAATTTTAGCTAATAGATTGCATGACGATGAAATAATTTTATAAAATTTAAACTATAATTTTTGAAACATATATTATTTTGTATGAATTATATATTCAACTTGTATTTTGATTTAAATAATAGTAAATAATTAGTAAAAAATACTTTGTTATTACCTTAAATTATAATTAGTGTAAATATGCATATGTAAAATATAAGATAAATTATTAACATGATATGATGACACAATTAAATGTATGTCATTTAATTTATGTTATATGACATGTGTGTGTGTATTAATAAAAGAATAATAATTAAAATAAATTTATTCGGCTGTGTATACATTGGATCTATAAAATTAGTTTTTTAATAATATACACATATATAACTAATCTAATATGTGACAAAATTGATACTTATAAGAACCTCACCTAACTAACAATATAATAATGATATACAAATAAACAATAAAATATTATATAGTAATCATACGTCATATGGTATAATAAACACATACCAAAACTAATGCCTTGAAGTACACCTTGTAATGATGAATCTTCCACCTTAGAACTCTTCTTGATTCGGCAGACTACTAATCCTTGAATCATAGACCATTGAATATCCAATAGTTGTTGCTTTGAAATTGATTAGAGATGCATTTGTTGGGGATCCTATGTAGATAAATTCGACCAGCAATGACGGGAAATGGCAGCCAAAATAGCTCTTTTTGCATTAGGGTTATGAGTCCTTTTATAGTGGAAGAAATAGAGAGAAAAGTGGATTATATCTCATACCAATTCTCCCTAAATCTGAGTCATTCATCTAAGATACCCTTAGCCCATTTTTAGCCGACCCCTGCATGCCTATTATTGCCGAAATATCACCATAATATAATGGGTTAATAGCCCGTTTAAGTCCAAATAAATATTACTAATAAATCTTATTTAATTGCTTATCGATATCACATATCGATCGATATATTTATAACTATTATAAATATAAATATATACAATAATATTTATTCCTCAAATCATATTCAAATTTTTATCATCAATATTTCATAAATATCAATCAATTCAATTAATTTATAATAATTATAAACTAATTAAATCGTTCGGTCTAAAGAGAAATCATCATTCCGGCTGTGTGACTCGTCAGGTGTAAATTTGGTCAGCGATTAACATCGAACTATTTGAACGTCAACGTTCACACGTCATTTAGCAGGTGATGTGACATTTTAGCCAAACACTTACTTAGTTTCGGTAAAATCTAATTTTACTTTAATTAAGTGTTACCCAGTTGTGATATTTATTTACACCAATTCTCTTCGTCAAAACCATATCACTTTGGACTTGTTGAATTTGGTAATGGTCAAAATTCAAAACTCATCCATATTCAACTCTATAGTCCAAACAAAGAGTCCTTGATTCAATAGTAACAATTGTTATAAACCATACTACTCTAGCCAAAGATTTTGACTTTGGGTTGACTTGAGTTGACCGTGATAATAACCTCATATAACCGAGAAGACAAAACCTCTCTTGAATAGTCCCTTACTCCCAATACTTCCACTCGACCGAACTATAGTCAGTCGATGAACGATGTGCCATGATCTGACTATAATCAAAGCGAAGCTTTCATATTGAAGACTGACAGTATTCTCAAGTCGAGAGAACCGTATAAATTAGTCACATTGATATTTTCCGTTTGATCTTAGTTTTATGAACCAACAAAAAACTATCGAGTGAGTCGTTCCACGGTTATCCAATAGTTATCAGTACGTAACCTCTAGGTCTCACCAGCAGTCATGAGTAATACACTGCCTAAAATTTTGAGAGCGCTACACACTCTAGTCTCAACGGACATATCGGTATCCAGTCTCGATGTATCTTGATTAGGAACATTTAAAATGATGTGTTTTATTATATTGTGATACAATACTCATGATTACAACTATTTGTAATTACTATCACACACACACCATTTATGGGTTTTCTATTAAAATATTTTAATTAATCATTTAATTATTTATAACACATTATAACAAAATATACAACAGAAAGAAAATACCTTTATTACGAACGAGAATTGAATACAGAGTTAATTAACTTACAATAAATTACAGAATTGCCTCTAGGGCATACCCCTAACTCTATCAGGGTGTTAGGAAAATTCGAAACTCATCTTACCACATCATCTTACACCACATGTTACACTGTCTAGTTTTATAGTCCTCAATTAAAATTCTCAAATAAAACACCTTTTCAATAAATATACGTTTAACGAACACTTTCAAAGTTTGTTATTTAATTAAATATTTTACTTTTTCAACCATTTACCTTTCAAATTAAATCATCCTCTTCTTAGCAAAATATCTTCCTTTTCTCTCTCAAGGTATTGTAAAACTAGATATATTACACTACATCACTTCTTTAATAATATATCTCCAAATATATTCTCAAATAAACCATTTTTGAATTAGGTCCTTTTTCAATCAAAACTCTTTACCTAAATAATATTCTCAAGGGGAAAATTTTTCAAAGGACAGATTATCCTAATAATTTAAGCATAAGGATAGCCGTCTATCCTTTTTACTACAAGAACAGGCCCAAAGCCCACCTTTTAAGTGCTCAACTTCTCAAATCCATCTATCGATTGATCTCCACTCCTCAACTTCTATTGTGCTTTCCACCTCCAGATCTCCACTACGATTTCCTCCTCTTCTCCATCTCCAGATCTCCGCTACGCTTTCTTCCTCTTCTCCCACTCACCTCTATGCTCAAAGTTTTTGCATCATCGTGTTTTTCCTATACGTGTCGATTTGGAAAACCACGCCGCTATTGCCTAAAACTAAGAGACGCTGCTAACACCGTCGAAGTATTGCTGCCTCGATATAGAGTCTCATCGTCCTTGGTGCTAAAGTTTTGATGGTGCCTAAAGCTTTGAGTTGCTTGAGTCTGAAACCTGAATAGATCTGAACATCACCTCTTGCTTTTGTGGAGGTAATCACGTTGTGAAGCCAAAGTTCATCTGAATCTAATTGTATGTCATTACTTGAGGATGCTCGAGTTTTGAAATTTTCTAAGCATCAGACGATGGTTAAACTTAGTAAACTAACACTAAAAAATGAACAGTTGAACGAGAAGAATAGCAGATGCGAGAGAATAGAACTAAGAGAAGACATGAACTACAAATAGAAGATGAAACTCAATCAAAAAAAGAGAAAAAACATAGAAGAGAGGATATTGATACTATGATTTACATCAAAATTCAACTAACTATTAACTTAAAAACCGATACCTAAAAACTGCTACCAATAACTAAAAACCGATACCTAAAAACTACTAATGATGACTAAAAACCGATACCTAAAAACTGCTACTGATAACTAAAAACTGATACATAAAAACTGCTATCGATAACTAAATTATGATACTATACATTAAAACATTTTAAAATTATAATACTTAAAGCTGATAATAAGCACTAATCTAATACACACAAAATCCAAAACTACAACTTTAAAATAAATTGGTTACTGAAACTAAAAATAACAAAAACTCAACTAAAATGATACTAACAAAAGGATACTACAAAATAATGGTATTCATCATATCATTGAACAGAAACCAAATACCGGTCAAAATAAAACCGGGACAAATGTTGCAAACAAGAGCAAAAATTGTGTATGACATATTGATGGACAATAATCACTACTGAAATTTTGCTATGTTCATGTCAACACTGGAATAAGAATAAAACATTATCAAAAAAATATTTTGTTCAGATTGTCATTTTATTCTAGTACAGTAATTACCTTTATAAAACAAAAAATCAAAAATAAAACAGTTTTTACAAAACTAATATATACTGTCACTAAAACTGATACCTAAAACATGATCCTCAAATTAATAGTAAAACGGATATTCAAACAAAATTCATTAAATATTTGATACTAACGAAACACTAATTTAACTCAACGATCATCATATTTACTTTGTAACAACTTCATTTTTTTATATACATAAACAAACAAAACAGTAAAAAAAAACTTCCACACTGCATATTGCAAAAAATGATACTCGGAAGAAAAAATGATACCTAAAAACCGATTCTCACTAAACTCAACACAGTAATACATTATCAATCAAACTAATATGAATGCAAAAAAACAAAGCAGCAATTAAAAAATGCTTGCTTCAAAATGTGAATTTATTACAGTATAATAATCTTGTTATACAACAAAAATCACAAACTCAAAAATATCATGTTCTATTATACCTGAAACTGATATTGATACTAATATAATGAAAAACTAATATCATGTTCTATTATACTTGAAACTGGTACTAATAGAATGCAAAAACTGATATTATATTTTGTACTGCCTAAAATTGATACTAGTATCATGCAAAAACTAATACCATAATTATACATGCCTGAAACTATACTAATAGTATCAAAAACTAATACTGAACAATTAATATTGAATAAATGAACCAACATCACCACATAACCTACAAATAAATAATAAAACTGATACCGGTATTACTGTAAATTAAACTGATACTTAAAATGATACTTGAAATGTTACTATATACCTAAAACAAATAAATAATAAAACTGATATTGTTTATACTACAAAACCGATACCGTAAATGAAACTATAAATGACACTATATAACCAAGTTCAATTACAAAGAGCAAATAAATGACAAATTAAAAATGTGCTAAACTAATATACAAAGAGCAAATCAATGTACATATTAACATATGCTAAACCAATATACTTATATGACCAAGTTCAATTACATTAAATTGCCAAAATAGACATACAACCAAGTATAATTCTCAACAAATTCATAATAACATAAAAATCAAATCATATCTTCTTAGAAGTTTAACAATTACGCTTATTGTGACTATATCGCTTGCACACACCACATCTATTTTGCTTATTTCGAAAATATGCAAATCCTCCTTTCCATTTAATAGCAGGCCTACCGGCACCATATTTCACCTTAGGTGGCATATTAACATCTTCAACACTTACATCAACAATATGCTTAGCAAATTAGGAATATGATTTATAGGATTAACATATTAGAAGCCGTGGAACGCATCCTGAACAAATCAACGATAAACATATTCGCATTTATCGCCTTACAGCTAAAAGTAGAATCTGTTCCATATGAAGATAGCAGTGATTATGAAAGGCTGGTGGAAAAACTTAACCAACGCTTAAAATCACATCTTGATGGCGATCCAACATAAAAACCAAATCACGATCTTATTGAAGCATTTGTTTTAATTTATTCAAAAACCATTTCCAATTATCCACATTTCAAGAGAAACTATACCCATAGCTGAAGGGAAAAAAACCGCAAATAATAATTTAAAAATATTTGAAAAAATTAATCAATTGTTAACTCAAAAACTGATACCTAGAAACTGCTAACTGATACCTAAAAACTGAGAACTAAATTCTGATACTATGTAGTAAAACATTTTAAAAATATTATACCTAAAAATTGATAATAAGCACTAATCTAATACACACCAATGGAAAAATCTACAACACTACAAAATATCACTTTTTTTCAAATCATAATATCGAACTCTAATACTTTCTGATACTACACAACCACATATGTTACTCCAAAACTGATACTAAAGTAAAAATCTTAATATCATATTCTAATACTTTCTGATACCACGCAACGCATATGTTACTCTAAAACTGGTACTAAATAAAAAATCTTAATATCAAATTCTAATACTTTCTGATACCACGCAACGCATATGTTACTCCAAAACTGATACTAAACTAAAAATCTTAATATCAAATCTTATTTTCAGTATCTGCACCGCTGTACGATATGATAGTAATAGAAAATGATACTAAAAAAATTGATACTAATACAAACTCAAAATAACAGTTACTGAAATTAAAAAAATGATACTAACATAAATAGATAATTTTCAAAAATGATACATAAAAACAAAAATGATATATAAAAAGCTGATCCTCACTGAACTCAACACAGTAATACAATTTCAATTAAACCGATATAAATGCAAGAAAAAAAACCATCAATCAAAAATGTTTGCTTCACATTGTCATTTTATTATAGTATGATAATTTTCTTTATACAACAAAATCAGAAACAAAAATGTAGCGATTTTTTTAAAAAATGATACCTACAGACTGTAAAACTAATATCTAAAATCTGATACTAAAACTAACAAGAAAAAAGATACTCAAACAAATTTAATTGAATGTTTGATACTAACAAACTTCAGTAAATGTTTGATAGTAACAAAACACTAATTCAACTCATTTATAATTATACTTAATTTATAACAACTTCATTTTTTATAGACACAAGAATCAGAAATGAAAAGGTAACTATTTTTTTCAAAAATGATACCTACAGACTGTATAACTGATACCTAAAATCTGATATTGAAATTAATAAGCCAACAATGAACTACAAAATGAGAAAGATAGCAGATACACCACCAACCTGCATCCTATAGTGCGCCTTCAGCACCCTAATCTTAGCACCAGCAATAGCGATCCTGTCTTCCCCATCACTTAGGAACCAGAAACCACAACCTTCTTCAACCGCAACTAACTCCATCTCCTCAAACTTCAACATCCTGAATCGCAACCCAAATTCACCCAAAACTGCACACATTAAACTATTGCACCAAACCTCCATCATCCAAACCGACTAAGCAACCTTCCGCTGCCTACCACAAACAGCACCTCAAGCCCGTGACATGAACTGCAAGTCTAGCAAATCCGACTCGATAGAACTCGATTCAAACCGCTTCATTTTTTTATTTGAATTCGAATTCAATTTGCATCCTTGTTTTATTTTTCGTTGTTTTTTACCAATTTGAATTCGAGATCGGAGAAGAAACAAGAAAGCGTGGCGGTTAGGGCTTTTTAAACTATTTTAACGTTTGGTCCTTAAGAATAAAATATTGGTGGGTTGTCCTAGGTAATAAAAAAGCCTATAAAATTGTCCTTGATAATATTTTTCTATATTCTCAAACCACAATTTATCAAAGCGTCCTTTAAGTGGGAATTCTTACAATCAAGACTAATTTCCAAACAAAAGTTTTCTGAAATCAAATACGCCTCTTTAATAAAACTTGTGCCTAAAAAAAATATTTTATCACATTCTTTACTCCAAACGATACTTTTCAAAAATACATCCACCAAACTATTTCCACCAACAATCTAATTTCTTAATTTAAATATCTCTTATATATTTATTTATATTTTTATTTTTCAAATACCTCTATAGAGAAAATAATTCCTCTAGAATAAAACAACTTTTTGTGGAAATAACCTTTCTGTAAAGTACCTTTGAAACAAACCTTCTCCAAGCTATATAATATTTACCGTAAATAATGTTTCAATAAAATATTATTTTAAAAATAAAAGTTCTTACAAACCACTCTCCAACAAGATATTCTTAACAAAATATTTTAAATTCTATGCTATTATCAAAATAGTTTCCTCTTCCTTTAAACAACTTATTAAATAAGTATTCCTCAAAACTTACAATATATATATATGTATATATGTATATAAAACCGTTCTTTAACAAAAATATTTCCTCTCCAAATATTTTGAACCAAATCATCATTTCATAAAAATATTTTCACATAGAACACTTTTCAGCAAAATCTTCCTTTCCATAGATAAAATATTCTTGTTAATAAGACATTCCCAAAATATTATAAAAATACATTCCAAAAGATGTTTTAAAACCAACAAGTTTTTTCCATACTAAAATGTTTCTTCAAAGGCTGAATTCAACTTCCAGTTACTGATTCAAATACCTTTTTACTAAAAGTACTTTCAAATAATATATCACTTTTCCTTTTGAAAATATTTTATTTCCAAATCAAAAACTTTATCCTCATCGAAAATTTCAATCAATCACTTTCATGCCCAATTTTTTTTTTCTTTTCAATAGAGTGTCTTTAAAATTAAAGGTGTGTATTTTATAAATTTCCCAAACAAATATTATTTACTTAAAAATTAAAATAACTCCATCTTAATAAGGTCAGGTGTCAATTATAATCTTACATTGTGTGTATGTCACTCAGGCTATGACCAAACACTTAAACTCTCCTACAAATGTTCTTCTTACCTCACTCCTACTTTGTTTATCTTCTACACAAGGGTCCTTATAAATAAACATCATTTTAGGATCAGGTAGTGGTGGTTATACAAACAAATAATACATACACACAAAACATACAATCATCAATTAAAATGCTCTCTCATTCTATATTTAACCCAACCTAAGGTATATGTTATTATATCCCAATGGTCAAACCTACCCAAGGCTCGGAGAATCGCTAAACCTAAGCTTTAATACCAAGTGTGATGATCCACTATTTTTAAAATATAAAATTAATAATAAATGTCGTTAAATACGCTTACAACTAATTTCAAATAATAAAAGCAGTGGATAGTGGGTAGACAAAAATTTAAAAATTCTAAAATAGTGAATAAAAAGGGAAACTTCACAGCAGAATCAAACATCAATATAAATAACTACTAACTCAATTTATATTTCATTACAACAGCTATCATCGATACATAAAATAATATAACCATGGTACACTATCGATTTTAAAACAATTAGGGACACTAAATTATGGGCAAATTAACATTTTGCCCTTAATGATGCATTATTATAGGCAAAAATCATATCTGCCCATGGTAATTATCTTAGCCGATAAATCTTACTGCCCCTAAAGTTAATTGGGGCGGAAATAAAATAGGCCTTAGTTGTTATCACTTAGGGCAAAAACAAACGTCCTTAATTTCCAAACATATTCACCTGGCGGCAAAAAATTGAGAAATTCGAGCCAATTTCCATCCTCCATTTCATATCAGTTAACTTGCTACTTACGCTCCAGTTGACAAGATTATTCTCCAACATGATCCAGAAATTTGCACAATTTTGAGGTATCCATTTCATTTATAATGATTTAAACTTCTGATGCGATTATCAACCAAACCCTAATTGCAAGTCGATTGTTTATAACACTACAAAATTGATATTAGTGGATCGTAGTTTTGATTTTCTAAATCGATTCACTGATTATGCAATTTTTATCATCGCTTTGTTTTCATGATTCATTATTTACCAATATTTTTACCATCACTTTCATGGCCCTACTTGATTGATACTACCATTCTTTTAATCACGACTACGGTTATCTGAATATTAATATTTTGATTTTTATTATGCAATATTTTCTAATATGATTTAGTACAACTGATGATCATGTTTTTAGAAAGGTTATGTGCTTCTTCTTCTATGGTCAATGGCTTCACCTTTTGTCATTGGATTTCTTTATCAGTTGTAAATGGAGTTAATCAATGCACATGGGTTGTGTGCTAAATGTTAATTATACAACTGTGTTTATTTTTCAAAATAGTAGTAAATGGATTTCAATCTATGCACGCAAGTTCTATGCATAAATGTTAGTTATTTTTCTATTTCCATAAATTTAGAATAACACCTGTTGTACTACAATAATTATGCTATAAAGACAAATATATGATATAATATTGCCCTTATACAAGCTTAGATAAAAGTATACTACAAATGCTTGCTGTTATGGTTTTGTTATTTTACATATTATAGTCTGGATATTTTTTTGATCTATTTTATTACTGATTTCTCCATATATTGAGTTTACTTTAATTCATTAGGTAGTTGTTAATATATGATATCTCCAATAAGAAAAATATATCATAAGTTCATAGTAATTAATCCACAAAATTAAGAATTACTTTATGTTGCAGCAACTATAGTGACTATTTTATAGTGAGAAGTATATGGTATGAAGGTTAGTGTTGTATAATTGGTGTGTTTTATTTCTAGTATGTATTTTCCAAAATTGAATGCTAATGTTTAACGAAACAATGAATTTTGTATCTAATATTTTTGGAAGTAAAATACAATTGTATTTGGCTTGATTATGCGTACATTATGAAACTACATATGCTTCTTATAATGGTTTTTATTGAGTTAGAAATCTGAATGTTTGGATGGTAAGAGTCGTAGTTATCAACGACGCATAACGCAAAATGGTGCAAAGATTTATTGGGGTTATAATGCATGACGCAACAAACTACGCACATCATTTGAATTTACGATGCTGACATTTAAGTAATCATATATTTATTATGCATCAATTAATTAAACATGATTAGTACAAATTTTACTTATTTTTTAACTAATCATTTCACAAAATATCAATAAGCGTAAGACATCATTTAGTCATATTACATAGTTCAATATTTAATATTTTTTTAGAAGTTAAAACTGTTGAGCAATTAAATTCACGTATAAATTTATTTTTCATGTTGTATGTCTTAATGAGGAAATAGGACGAGTAAATGTTTATTCTTTATTTCATTTTGTTTTTCTTGAGCGACTTCCATTGGAGAAATGAAACACATGAATAGAAATTTATGTTATATGTTCTTATAACTTTGTAATTTGTATGTGGCTGTCCTTAATCAATTGTAGACTCTAGAATCTGAGTCTCAACTTACTGTTCCGTTAAATTTTTGAAAAGCTGTAAAGGAAACAACTTTGTTGATTTGCTAGAATTAAGAAGAACTTTATTAGGTAATAAGGTAGTGTTGATGTGTAATATTTCTCTACCATTGATTTATAGGTGGTTGAGGATACTTTGGCACACCAAGTTGGAACTACATGCTTAATTATTAAGATTGATCCAAACATTGGGATGTGAAGGTAAAAATAATGGTTTATTATCTCTAGTTTTTATTTATTTATTTCTATTATCAATCACTGGTTTTGTGTGTGGTATGGTGTTGGTACCACTAGTTAGTATTACATGTGTAGAGTTGTACTGCTCCCTGCATAAAAGAAAAGGGAGTCTGCACTCTCTCTGCCTTAATTGTATTGAAATTAAACAAAATTATTCAGGGGCATTTCCTAATATATAAAACCATGTAAACTACTAGCTGGTTGTATTACTAGTGTAAATCATATTGCTCTTTGCATAGATATTGATCTGTGTGGACATTATTTCGATTACTTATAACAGATTAGTGTAAAAAAGACTTTCTTATATTTCTCCTAATTTGGCTACTTTATTTGTTACATGCACAACCACTTGTCATTTTGAAGCTTGTGAAAATAAGTGTGACGACCGCCCATGACCCCTGCGCTAAACATAGAAATAGTGCGCTGTAAAGTGTGCCAGGCGGCCATGGGCGATTGCCAAGGTAAATTAAAATAGCAGAATCTATCGTATTACTCACGGCGCATGGATAAAAATACAATAGAGAATATATATAGTGAAGCTTCACAAAATAGAATCTCATCAATTAAGCTTCATGATAGTTGAATACAAACATCTGAATAGTCAATACATCAAGCCTCACTACATATCACTCAGAGAATTATACAAGCAGCGGAACATCCAGTACATATAGTAAGAAACTAATACGCAAGCCTCCAGCTCGTCTTCGTCATCAGCATCGTTGGTCACTAAGAACAGCACTTGTCACCTGCTACCTAGTCTGCCCATCCCAAAATGGATGAACAGCCCAAGGTAATAAGAGTTGAACATAAAACCTTGAGTCAAACAACAGTCTTAGTGAGCGGTAAATTAACTAACAACATACCAAAAGAGCATAAAGGTAAAAGGAATAGGAATCCAACCCTCCCACTCCACCTCTTTCTACAGTGATAGCCCCCAGACACACTAAGTAGAAATAAACATAGCAAACCAGACATTTAAAGTAAAGCAATTATGACTCGAGTCAAGGGTGATGTTTTCCAAGTACAAACCCCCAAGGCCTAAACCAAGATCAGATAAGCACCCAGAAAATATCGCTCTTGAGACCGAATGACGATACAACCAAACATCCATGACTCTGGCTATCACTGTTATCATTGCTTCGATACCACCGTTAATTGAATGACCGGCACATTCTTTCAACCGTCCGTCAAGGGCTAATGGAAACCCCGGTTCTAGACAGAACTCCGCACGTCGTCGCAGCCCGTGCCTAGGACTATCGAATCTGCCTAGAGTACTCGACTACCAATCATAGTCTTTAGGGACTATCGAATCTGCCCAGCGTACTCTTGCTTTGAGCCTGCTAGAACCTTCAACAACGATGAAATCTCAGCCTTCTAGTCATCCTCCTCGACGACTATTCTCATACTAGCTCAAGCGCCTCCCGAGCCAACCATTATCCTCAAACTCGAACCATATCACCGAGTCTTCAACATGCTTGGAATGATCCCGTCTGGACTAAACCAAGGCTATCTCACATCATGCTTCGCTTCATCTCATCATACCAAAGCCTCATCTCAACATCATCATCAAATCTATCCATATGAGCTTCATCAACCGCCACATATGCCACGAGCAGCTTTTCTAATCCAAGAGCCTTTCCCTTAGCTTTTGAATCATCTTCGACCATCTTGTCTAAATCAAATCATCAATCAACTCATTTATAACAATCAATCAAGTCAATCATAAATCCAAGAAATCAAGCATTCAAACATGATCAAATAAACAATTATAAAAATAATGGCAATCTTGTAAATAAAGAGTTCAAATCTAACAAGCATGAATCATGAGCAATATCTCTACAACTTGATGAATGAACTTGCATAGATTAACATGTAGTAAAATGGATGTCAAATCATCATGAACAATGGATCTATACTTAAGTTTACGAAAATGCATGGAAATCACTATTTTAACACCAAATCAAGCCATCGATCCAATATACTCCTTTGGGTCCGTGTGAGAGATAATCACCACTCACCGAATCTCCTAAACAACTCAAAAGCAACACACTTCAGATCAGGACAGCGAAGAATCTAACTCGATCTACCAAAATCCCGCTTCAAACGATGAAATCTCTCTTCGAAGAATGTAGATCTTCAAATTTAGCTCTTGGATCTTCGATCTTGATCTTCGATTTGGATGGAAGGAAGCACAAGATTAGAGTGGAGAAAAGAAGTGAAGAAGTGTTGAACTCGAGCTCTCAAAATAGCAGCACTTCGTCGCTTCAAAATCCGGATTCCAAAAAGTAAAGAAAAACCGGGTATTTATAGGCTGAATTCTTAGGTCATCTGCCCCCCCTTAAGTCGTCCACGACTTACGACCTAAAACCCCACGACTTAAGACCTACGACTTAACACTCACAAGCCTATGCGCATCCATGACCTAACAAAGATGCGACTCAACGACTCAACAGATCTTTCGACCTACGACTTATCGACTTAACAGAATGAATCCTCACGCGACTTAACAGGTCACGACCTAACAATCTTAGGTCGTCTAGCGACCTAACACACGCGCGACCTAACAACTCATGACCTAACACTCTTAGGTCGTCTAGCGACCTAACACACACGCGACCTAACAGCTCACGACCTAACACTCTTAGGTCGTCTAGCGACCTAACACACACGCGACCTAATCAACTCACGACCTAACACTCTTAGGTCGTCTACGACTTAACTTCCTTAGGTCGCTAACTGCTACCAACTTCCTTAGGTCGTTGCCGATCTATCCTCCTTAAGTTGTCCACGACCTAACTTTCTTAGGTCGTTAGCTCGCTTAGTTCCTTAGGTCGTTAACTCCCCTAAGCCGCTAACTCTTAAGTCGCTGATTCCGATAAGTCGCCAACTCCTATAAGTCGCCAACTCTCTTAAGTCGCTAACTTCCTATAGGTCGCTCCAAACTCTTAAGTCGTCTACCCCTTAGGTCGTCTACCCCTTAAGCCTCTCCACGACCTAAGCTACCACATGACTTAAGCTACAACACGGCTTATCTCCGAACGACCTAACTTCTACACGACTCAAGCTCTAGCCGACCTAAACTCTGGACGACTTAACAATACTAACAACCTAATAACAGCTGTTCTATAATCTTTCGATCCATAAAAATACGGGTCGTTACATTCTCTCCCCCTTAGGAATTTCGCCCCCGAAATTCCAAACAAACAAGAGCAATCAAAAACTATTCCGCATGCCTACCATCCATAGCAATCAACAAACCAAGCGTCCAATTCTAGCCTAGCATGCAGAATTCTAAAACTAGAACAAGTTACAACGTAGTGAGATGACACGACACCTTATGGCCATACCTCGAAGAGTTCAGGATGAGTTGCCTTCATCCTCTCTTCCACCTCCCATGTACAGTCGTTAACATCATCACTCCATTGTATCTTGAGCAACCTAACTACCTTCCTCCTAAGCTGTTTCGTGTCAGTTTCCACAACACGAAGCGGCTTACGAGGTCTCTTATCGACTGGATCAATCTTAAAATCTTCACAGCTATCAGCAGAAACCACTGTATTCGAGTCGTGCACATACTTCCGTAGATACGATACATGAAAAACATTGTGCACACTCGACATCTTTTCTGGTAACTCCAATTTGTAGGCGAGCTTTTCAATTCGCTCGATGATCGGGAATGGTCCAACAAATCTCGGAGTCAATTTTCCTTTCTTCCCAAATCGAATAACATTCTTCAGTGGAGAAATCTTCACAAAAACCATATCACCTACGTCGAATTCCAAATCCTTACGACGCTTGTCGGCATAACTTTTCTGTCGGTCTTGGGCTGCCTTCATTCGTTGCCGAATGATCTCTATACAATCCGAAGTCTGTCGAATCATTTCTGGCCCAAGTATCAGCTTTTCTCCTGTTTCTAACCAACATGTTGGAGAGTTACACGGTCTTCCATACAATGCCTCATACGGTGCCATACCAATGCTTGACTGGTAACTGTTATTATACGAAAACTCCACCAAATGAAGGTGATCTTCCTATGATCCTCCGAAATCTAAAACGCATGCTCTGAGGAGATCTTCCAAAACTCGGTTGACTCTCTCGGTCTGACCATCTGTTTGGGGGTGATAAGCTGTACTCAAACACAACTCGGTTCCCAAAACTTCCTTGAAGCTCTTCCAAAATCCACTAGTGAACAATGGGTCTCGATCGCTCACTATACTTTTCGGAATACCATGGAATCGAACTATCCACTTAACATACAGCTCAGCCAACTTTGATGCAGTCCTGGTTGATCGAACAGGAATGAATCTTGCACTCTTAGTCAAACGATCTACGATGACCCAAATCCCTTCATTTCCCATTCTCGTTCTAGGTAACCCATCAATAAAATCCATCGATATTTGCTCCCACTTCCATGTAGGAACTTCTAATGGCTGTAGCAATCCACTGGGCTTCTTTTGCTCGGCTTTTACCAACTGGCAGTTCATGCACTTGGAAATAAAATTTCCAACATCCTTCTTCATACCTTCCCAGTAATAGGTCCTCTTTATATCCCGATACATCTTATTTCCACCTGGATGAATTGTCAGCTTCGAGTGATGACTTTCCTTCAGAACTTCATCTCTCAATTCATCTATATCGGGAACAACTAGTCGTCCTTATTTCCGAAGCCAACCCTCTCGATCGACCTCGAATCCTTTATCCTTTTCTGGGTCCAATCCAGATTCCAAATCACGGATAATCTTGACAAGCTTATCGTCTCGCTTTTGGCTCTCGCCAATCCTTTCCACAAGAGTCGGTCTTATCGATAAGTTTGCCAATGTCTCAGGTTCCAATTCACATCTAGGCCTGAAGTCAAATCCAGCCAAATACTTGAGACTCTTCCATTCTGAAAACATGGCTCCCAATCCTGCATGTCTTCGACTTAACGCATCTGCCACTGCGTTGCCCTTTCCTGGAGTATAGGCTATACTAAAATCATATGATGCCAAAAACTCTAGCCATCGTTGCTGCCGAAGATTCAAATCCTTTTGGGAGAAAAGATACTTCAATGACTTATGATCTGTAAACAACTCGAATCGAACTCCCAATAGATAATGTCTCCACATCTTCAAAGCAAATACAATCGCCGCCAACTCCAAATCATGAGTCGGATAATTCCTTTCATGCGGCTTCAGTTGTCGACTTGCATACGCAACAACTTTACCCTTCTGCATCAGCACTGCTCCAAGTCCAGTACCACATGCATCGGTGTAAACCACCATCTCATCATTTCCACTTGGAATAGTCAAAATAGGAGCACTTGTCAGTCGCTCTTTCAGGATTCCGAAAGCTTGCTCACACTTAGCATCCCATCTGAATACTTGATTCTTCTTCGTCAATCCTGTTAATGGTGCAGCTACCTTGGAAAAGTCTTTGATAAATCGACGATAGTATCCTGCTAATCCAAGAAAACTTCTCATATCTGATGCATTCTTAGGTCTACCCCAATCCTGGATTACTGCTATCTTGGCGAGATCAACCGCTATTCCGCTTCCAGAGATAATATGGCCTAAGAACCTCACTTCACTCTTCCAGAAGTGACACTTCGAAAACTTAGCCTTCAGCTGATGTTTCCGTAAGATTTCCAAAACAATACGCAAGTGCGTCTTGTGCTCTTCCTCAGTTCTGGAATAAATCAAAATATCATCCACGAACACTAGTACGAACTTATTCAACTGATCTATGAACACTCTATTCATAAGATCCACAAAATATGCTGGCGCATTGGTCAGTCCAAACGGCATTACCAACCACTAAAAGAAACCGGATGGTGTCCTGAAAGCAGTCTTTGGTACACTATCCTTAGCCACTCTTAACTAGTGAAATCCCGTTGCCAAATCCATCTGAGAAAACACCTTAGCTTCGTGAAGCTGATCAAACAAGTCATCTATTCTCGGCAATGGATACTTGTTCTTCTTAGTCACCTTATTCAGCTCACGATAATCCACACACAACCTCAACGATCCATCTGCTTTGGTTGCGAACACAACTGGTGCACCCCATTCGGACACACTACGCCGAATGAATCCTTTCTGCAAAAGATCATCAACCTGCACCCTCAACTCTTGCTGTTCCCTAGGCGCCATCCGCCTAAGAGGCATCACAACAGGTCTGGCTCCTTCAACTAGATCTATACGAAACTCGATCTCTCTATACGGCGGTAACCCTTTGACCTCGTCAAAGACATCCTCAAATCCATTAGTGATTGGCACAGATGACAGTCCATCCCGTGGAACAACCAGCGAATACATGAAGCTCATGAAGACGCCTTCTTCATGCTTACATCGTATCAAAATCTTTCGCCCCTCCACATTCTCGACTGTCACCTCCAACCTCTCACAATCAACCTTTGCCGCATACTTCCTAAGCCAGTCCATACCCAAAATAATTCCGAACCCCGCAAAGTTCAGAACAAAACAATCACAAACAAAAGAGCAATCATGACTCAATACAATCAGACCACGGCATAACATACACAGACATGATGAACCCCCTACTGGATTAGTCACAATCAATGGTCTATCAATAATATCCGGTTCTAAACCCAACCGGCCTACAAGTTCATTACAAACAAAAGAATGCGACGCTCCAGTATCGAATAACACTCTAACTGGAACACCACATATGGAAAGAGTACCTTGAACCACCACACTCTTTCCTTTCTCTTCAGCGGTAGGAGCTTTTGAAGATGATGGAACAGCCCCCAAAGCATAAGCTTACACAATCTGTTTGTCCTTCCGCGGTTCTGGACAATTCTTCTTAATATGCCCCAGCTTGTCACAGTTGTGGCACTTCACCGGCACCTTTGGATTCTTGCACTCTCTGGAGAAATGGCCCTTCTGCTGACAATTGTAGCAGGTCACTTCGCCCTTCGGCTTCTTCTGGACATCCTTACCCTTTTGCTGTTGCTGCTTCCTCTTCTTGTTTCCACCCTGCTGTGGTTTAGACTCTTCCTTGGTCACAGCAACAACAGATCCTTCTTTAGGAAACAGATTCTCATGCCTGAGAGCCTTCTCTACAAGCTTCTCAAATGGATCGTCCAAATGATCCACCAACTGTCTCCCAAGATAACTGTCCAAGCCTGTCACAAACTTTTCATTCTTCTGATAAGGAGATTCAATATACGACCGGGCATACTTGGACAAAGCTTCAAACTCAGAAACATACTCAAGAACTGGCCTTCCACCTTGCTTGAGCTCCACAAACTTCTTGAACAGAACAGATTTCTGAGCTATAGAAATGAACTTAGCTTCAAATCTAGCTTGGAATTACACCCAAGTAATTTCTTCCTCCGGAGTATCAATGGTGATAGAGTTCCACCAATCAGAAGCTCTTCCTTGTAGCTGTCTTGATGCGAGCTTCCTTTTGGTTGCATCCTCGATTCCCAAGTCACCAAAGATCCTTCTACAAGCATCTATCCATCTCTGAACTTCAATGGTTGACTCTGTTCCCAAGAAAACCTTTCCTCCAAGAGCAGTATAGTCTTTACACAGCTTAGCAAAATCCACCGGTCTTGGAGTTTGAACTTGAACTCCAACATCTACAGATGGCCCCGGAGCTAGCATCCTTCTCATGATCAAAGTCATCATAGCCTCGAACATAGCAGCATAATCAGCAGCCCCCTCAGCAGCACGGCCTTCCCTAGCAGCTGGTCTCCCTCTTCGACTCATTCTTAATATCTATAAAAGAAATGATCAGCACACCTTGAGAAACAACTGCATAAAGGGTTCAAATCATTCTAAGCTACTATATTATATATAGTAATCATCCATCACAATACAATTACGTCTCTCATACGTAGTTATGTCAACTAGCGTTGGGTAAAATCGATTAACCAAAGCTCTGATACCAAATGTGACGACCGCCCATGACCCCTGCGCTAAACATAGAAATAGTGCACTGTAAAGTGTGCCAGGAATCCATGGGCGATTGCCAAGGTAAATTAAAACAGCAGAATCTATCGTATTACTCACAGCGCATGGATAAAAATACAATAGAGAATATATATAGTGAAGCTTCACAAAATAGAATCTCATCAATTAAGCTTCATGATAGTTGAATACAAACATCTGAATAGTCAATACATCAAGCCTCACTACATATCACTCAGAGAATTATACAAGCAGTGGAACATCCAGTACATATAGTAAGAAACTAATACGCAAGCCTCCAGCTCGTCTTCGTCATCAGCATCGTTGGTCACTAAGAACAGCACCTATCACATGCTACCTAGTCTGCCCATCCCAAAATGGATGAACAGCCCAAGGTAATAAGAGTTGAACATAAAACCTTGAGTCAGACAATAGTCTTAGTGAGCAGTAAATTAACTAACAACATACCAAATGAGCATAAAGGTAAAAGGAATAGGAATCCAACCCTCCCACTCCACCTCTTTCTACAGTGATAGCCCCCAGACACACTAAGTAGAAATAAACATAGCAAAGCAGACATTTAAAGTAAAGTAATTATGACTCGAGTCAAGGGCGATGTTTTCCAAGTACAAACCCCCAAAGCCTAAACCAAGATCAGATAAGCACCCAGAAAATATCGCTCTTGAGACCGAATGACGATACAACCAAACATCCATGACTTTGGCTATCACTGTTATCATTGCTTCGATACCACCGTTAATTGAATGACCGGCACATTCTTTCAACCGTCCGTCAAGGGCTAATGGAAACCCCGGTTCTAGACAGAACTCCGCACGTCGTCGCAGCCCGTGCCTAGGACTATCGAATCTGCCTAGAGTACTCGGCTACCAATCATAGTCTTTAGGGACTATCGAATCTGCCCAGCGTACTCTTGCTTTGAGCCTGCTAGAACCTTCAACAACGATGAAATCTCAGCCTTCTAGTCATCCTCCTCGACGACTATTCTCATACTAGCTCAAGCGCCTCCCGAGCCAACCATTATCCTCAAACTCGAACCATATCACCGAGTCTTCAACATGCTTGGAATGATCCCGTCTGGACTAAACCAAGGCTATCTCACATCATGCTTCGCTTCATCTCATCATACCAAAGCCTCATCTCAACATCATCATCAAATCTATCCATATGAGCTTCATCAACCGCCACATATGCCACGAGCAGCTTTTCTAATCCAAGAGCCTTTCCCTTAGCTTTTGAATCATCTTCGACCATCTTGTCTAAATCAAATCATCAATCAACTCATTTATAACAATCAATCAAGTCAATCATAAATCCAAGAAATCAAGCATTCAAACATGATCAAATAAACAATTATAAAAATAATGGCAATCTTGTAAATAAAGAGTTCAAATCTAACAAGCATGAATCATGAGCAATATCTCTACAACTTGATGAATGAACTTGCATAGATTAACATGTAGTAAAATGGATGTCAAATCATCATGAACAATGGATCTATACTTAAGTTTACGAAAATGCATGGAAATCACTATTTTAACACCAAATCAAGCCATCGATCCAATATACTCCTTTGGGTCCGTGTGAGAGATAATCACCACTCACCGAATCTCCTAAACAACTCAAAAGCAACACACTTCAGATCTGGACAGCGAAGAATCTAACTCGATCTACCAAAATCCCGCTTCAAACGATGAAATCTCTCTTCGAAGAATGTAGATCTTCAACTTTAGCTCTTGGATCTTCGATCTTGATCTTCGATTTGGATGGAAGGAAGCACAAGATTAGAGTGGAGAAAAGAAGTGAAGAAGTGTTGAACTCGAGCTCTCAAAATAGCAGCACTTCATCGCTTCAAAATCCGGATTCCAAAAAGTGAAGAAAAACCGGTTATTTATAGGCTGAATTCTTAGGTCGTCTGCCCCCCCTTAAGTCGTCCACGACTTACGACCTAAAACCCCACGACTTAAGACCTACGAATTAACACTCACAAGCCTATGCGCATCCACGACTTAATAAAGATGCGACTTAACGACTCAACAGATCTTCCGACCTACGACTTATCGACTTAACAGAATGAGTCCTCACGCGACTTAACAGCTCACGACCTAACACTCTTAGGTCGTCTAGCGACCTAACACACGCGCGACCTAACAACTCACAACCTAACACTCTTAGGTCGTCTAGCGACCTAACACACACGCGACCTAACAGCTCACGACCTAACACTCTTAGGTCGTCTAGCAACCTAACACACACGCGACCTAATCAACTCACGACCTAACACTCTTAGGTCATCTACGACTTAACTTCCTTAGGTCGCTAACTGCTACCAACTTCCTTAGGTCGTTGCCGATCTATCCTCCTTAAGTCGTCCACGACCTAACTTTCTTAGGTCGTTAACTCGCTTAGTTCCTTAGGTCGTTAACTCCCCTAAGCCGCTAACTCTTAAGTCGCCGATTCCTATAAGTCGCCAACTCCTATAAGTCGCCAACTCTCTTAAGTCGCTAACTTCCTATAGGTCGCTCCAAACTCTTAAGTCGTCTACCCGTTAGGTCGTCTACCCCTTAAGTCGCTCCACGACCTAAGCTACCACACGACGTAAGCTACAACACGGCTTATCTCCGAATGACCTAACTTCTACACGACTCAAGCTCTAGCCGATCTAAACTCTGGACGACTTAACAATACTAAAAACCTAATAACAGCTGTTCTATAATCTTTCGATCCGTAAAAATATGGGTCGTTACAATAAGGCAGCAGAACTTGAAGTGTTTGCTACTTTCAAGGAACAAGTAACTATATTATAACAGTTAAAAGCTTTTTTCCTACTTGTGTTATATTTTATGTCTCCATTATGAAGTTTCTATTGCATACCTTAAGGACATACGATTCATGAACTTCAGATGCATCTGTTTGGTTTTGGTCTAAAGTGCCTAAAATGGTTTTGTACTAATGAAACAAAACTTGACCACAGATAAACATTTTTTGTGCTTTTTTCCTAACAATGAAACAATAATGCTGCAGTTGTTTATTTATTTTAAAAAAATGTAAAAGACTTGTACCTAAAGGACAGTGGATCCCACAGTTTTGTACTAAGTCATAAGATTACCTTTTCTACTAGTCCGTAAGCTAGCAGTCCAAAATTTAAGTCATAACTTGGTGGATCATCAAGTTCAATTAGTTCCATGTAGAGATAGCATATATGGTTCTTCCTTTCCAACCTTCTAATAACCATTTACTATCTTCATCTATGATGAAATCCTTATGATAAGCATCCATCACTTTATCTTTTGCTCTCTTCATAATATCCGGATTCAATGGAAGTTGAGCAAAGCCCGCCCTTAAATTATGAACTTGCCATTACTTGTAAGTGTCAGGCCTCTCCACTATCTGTGCACCTTCATAAGATATCACATTCAACGCCTCATGGCAAAACAAATCCTCTCAATCAGAAGCCTATGTGCATCCTCTCTGGGCACAGTGGTTTCAAGCATATTGAACAAAGCTGAGAAATGGAAGAATGATTCTCTAAAATGGGTCATGAAAGGAACATTGAAGATTCTTGCGTAGTCAGCTAACCATTTACCAATCTCTTTCATTCGCTCAGTGGGTCGAAAACCTGGTTGAGGTACATCAATTCCTGTTATTCTAAGTTTGGATAGAACATGTCTACTTGATAATATTTGTATAAGGCATGGTCATTGGTAACCAAAGTATATACCAAAATTTATGATATGGATTCTTGAAGCGTTCTCAATTGCATTTATTATGGTTTGGTTTGAAAAGAAATGTGATATTCTCTTAAATGGGCATGCTGCTAAATACAGTTGATAAGCTTTTAATATGTCAGTAGCAGTTGTTCTTTTAGCAACAAGGGAATGGTAGATTTAGCTATCGGTTCCAGCTAATCGAACATCAAGTCCATTTGCAAAACAATGTGCCAGCCTTTAACAACCATCGCCAAATGGTGAGGAATATTGTCTGATTTGCTTCAGTAATTCGTTTGCACTTCTTCGATCATCCACAGCCACTGCTTGAGCACAACACACCAATAATGTTCTTAAATCCGCTACTTCTTTCTTATGTTGCTTTTTTACTCTTGCCCTGCCATTTGCCATTGGCACTATTTTATGAAATCCTGCTTTTTTAAATTGCTTCTCTTAGGGCATCTAGTCCGTTTTCACACTTCTTTCCTTTTTGGCATAATAATATAACATTAGAGTTTGAATGATTTCTTCATAAGATGCAGAAACTATAGCTTGCTTTAAGTTTCTATTGCATACCTTGAGGACATACGATTCATGAACTTCAGATGCATCTGTTTGGTTTTGGTCTAAAGTGCCTAAAATGGTTTTGTACTAATGAAACAAAACTTGACCACAGATAAACATTTTTTGTGCTTTTTTCCTAACAATGAAACAATAATGCTGCAGTTGTTTATTTATTTTTAAAAAAATGTAAAAGACTTGTACCTAAAGGACAGTGGATCCCATAGTTTTGTACTAAGTCATAAGATTACCTTTTCTACTAGTCCATAAGCTAGCAGTCCAAAATTTAAGTCATAACTTGGCGGATCATCAAGTTCAATTAGTTCCATGTAGAGATAGCATATATGGTTCTTCCTTTCCAACCTTCCAATAACCATTTACTATCTTCATCTATGATGAAATCCTTATGATAAGCATCCATCACTTTATCTTTTGCTCTCTTCATAATATCCGGATTCAATGGAAGTTGAGCAAAGCCCGCCCTTAAATTATGAACTTTCCATTACTTGTAAGTGTCAGGCCTCTCCACTATCTGTGCACCTTCATAAGATATCACATTCAATGCCTCATGGCAAAACAAATCCTCTCAATCAGAAGCCTATATGCATCCTCTCTGGGCATAGTGGTTTCAAGCATATTGAACAAAGATGATAAATGGAAGAATGATTCTCTAAAATGGGTCATGAAAGGAACATTGAAGATTCTTGCGTAGTCAGCTAACCATTTACCAGTCTCTTTCATTCGCTCAGTGGGTCGAAAACCAAGTTGAGGTACATCAATTCCTGTTATTCTAAGTTTGGATGAAACATGTCTACTTGATAATCTTTGTATAAGGCATGGTCATTGGTAACCAAAGTATATACCAAAATTTATGATATGGATTCTTGAAGCGTTCTCAATTGCATTTATTATGGTTTGGTTTGAAAAGAAATGCGATATTCTCTTAAATGGGCATGCTGCTAAATACAGTTGATAAGCTTTTAATATGTCAGTAGCAGTTGTTCTTTTAGCAACAAGGGAATGGTAGATTTAGCTATCGGTTCCAGCTAATCGAACATCAAGTCCATTTGCAAAACAATGTGCCAGCCTTTGACAACCATCGCCAAATGGTGAGGAATATTGTCTGATTTGCTTCAATAATTCGTTTGCACTTCTTCGATCATCCACAGCCACTGCTTGAGCACAACACACCAACAATGTTCTTAAATCCACTACTTCTTTCTTATGTTGCTTTTTTACTCTTGCCCTGCCATTTGAGCCATTGGCACTATTTTATGAATCCTGCTTTTATAAATCGCTTCTCTTAGGGAATCTAGTCCGTTTTCACACTTCTTTCCTTTTTAGCATAATAATATAACATTAGAGTTTGAATGATTTCTTCATAAGATGTAGAAACTGTAGTTTGCTTTACACTTTGATTTGATCCAAATCCTCCATGTTTGTCTTTTCCCTACCTTTTGGTACTTGAACTCGATACTCTTCAGCCTTCACATCAACCAATAAATTGGTAGGCAGCCCACTACCAATAACAAGCTTATTATTACTAGGAAGAAATTTACGTACTTCTTCGGCTCCTTTTCTAAATTGCCAGGCAAAACTGCTCTCTCCAAGTATATGTATAAACTTTTCATGAGAATTATCTACTGAATTATGATAGGATTCTACCTTAGTAATGAAATTTTTGCTAATACTACTATTAGATGGTGGATATTTCTCGCCTAAAATATCATAAAAAGCTTTTTCAGCTGCTTCAATAATAGATTCTTCTTGAAACATAAGATTAACCTTGTCTTCCTCATCTTCCTCCATTAACATTTTGCTAATGTAACTAAGAACTATATACGATAAAACTTCAGAATCTTCAGGTGATTCGATATCATTACTACAAGTATTGTTCCTATTGCTAATAATACTATTGCTATTTGTAGTAATACTACTAATATTTGTACTTAAAGAGGAAGGATTACTTTGACTAGAAACTGAACTTAAAGGCACATACTAAAAATTATTATTAAGTATTCTGATTCAAGAAAGGATTTGCGTGCTCCTCAAATTTGAATGAATTCACTGAATTTGGATTGGAGAAAAAAAATCATCTATTCATAAACCATCCATTGCTAAATGGATCGAGAACCATTAATCTTCTTCAACTATATAATAAAAATATACATTTCCTTATGCTCTTGAGAATTTTACTTAAGTAATTAAACCACAAACCTTAAAAGCATCTAAAACAGATCAAAAATTAGGAACAAACTGAAGAACAACGTGGAATAACACAAATCTAAGCATATGCAAAGAATTAATTTATCTGTATACAAGGTCTGTAACATGGACAGTCATTTTCCCTAAATCAAAACAATATCAATCTATTTACAAAATCAAATCACCAAAATATGTACAGTAAATGGAAACCGTATTTGAATAAAACTGCAAGTATTTTTTGTGCTTTTTTCTAAACATGAAATAATAATGCTATGGTTATTTATTTATTTTTAAGCAAATGTAAAAGACCTATACCGTTATCTTAACTTATAGTTTGTGTTGTGTATTAATTTGTGCTAATTTTATTTTGTTTATGTCAAAAAAGAAACAAAAATTGCTTCTCCCGGCTCAAAAAGGAAACAATAATAATTTCAAAAAATAATCATAAAAAATGAAGGTGTTTAATACTATGGATTGAATCTTTCATGTAAAAGAGAGCATTTTCAGTATCATACAATCATAAGTTTTGATTCTCTTATAATATAAGTTTTGGATTATTTGCTTACTTTATGATTACATTACTAGTTGTGTCATTTATGTAGCATTGCTTAGCAACTATTTCATTTATGAAATCTGGATACTAGGGAGTGCTGTAAGTTGTGCGATATAATTACTTTGCATATAACATATTACAATCAATGCAAATTGTTTGAAGCATATCATCCATTTTTATGTTGAATAGTGGGACATGATTTACATTTTCTCTTAATTATGATTGTCTTGATGAGCAATTCTGATTCAAATTCCGATGACGAAAATCTTTCGGATGACGGCATATATGAAAATGATGGCTTTGAAAACAACCGCATGTGCTTCATTACGTTAAATCCATGCAAGAGAACTAAACATTGTATCAACATACAAATAGCTTTTAGTCCGTTAGCTTTTGTAATTTTGTCTATTTTTTGCCTTAATCGGTGTTTTATAGCCTAAGAGAGTTATGCTACTGTTTATATTATATTTCCTTGTAGTCTGACCTTTCATATAATGTCAAGTCTATGAGAGCTATCATTAAAGGGATGGCCTACTTAGTTCAATTTGATTAGAAGATGCATCAAAATATTCTTCATGAGTTTCTATATCAATTTCTATTTAGGTTCAACCAAGAAACGGACGTGGCTACAACAAACCCAGATGGGGTAAGTTGGGGTAAAGGGCATAAAATTCATGAAAGATGGGTTATATGTTATTCCAAAGGATGTTAGGTTAGTGAGGTACCTTGGTAGTTTGGCAAGAAACTATGTTCTACTTCCTCTATCACCTATAGATCGGCGAACACATGATGAAGCAAAAATGGAGAAAATATGGAAAATTATTTTGGTATGTTCACATTTTAACCCCCAAACTTGTGGTATATTAAAGCGTAATAAAAAATAAAGTCCTATATATGTCGATGTTTTTGCAAAATTGTCCTACACATGTTAAAGAAGAATGTAAAATATCCTCACTTCAACTCCAAAATGTAACTTATGTATGTTCTCTCTAAAATTTTACTTATATATAATATAATACACTCCTTTTCCATTTCAAGGACACTATTGATTGGCGTACCGAAGATATTCCCTATATCCCTACAATTCGATTTACACTGCTAAAAAGATTATCCAAAAGGGTAATGAATAGTACAATCGAGTTAAAACAAAAATATTACACTCCTCAGGTAGGCTCACCGTCACTTTTCGTATGTGGAGATGATCGTGTTGATAGTGAACAAATGATCATAAAAATGAAGCAAGTCTTATTATATTTCTAGTTATTTCTTCATATTCTTTTATATTTTGTTATATCTTCATTGTTTTCTTTACATTTCAATAAAAATTTGAACATTTTATATTTAATAGATTAAAGTTGAAAGGATACCATAAACCATAAGAAGTTGAAGACGAGTCACATGGATGGATCAATGCCTTTCGTAAGACATATAGATAATTTCGTAAGTTCTCATACTTTTATTTTTTAATTGCATTTTCCCTCTAAGTATAGTATGTTGCTTTCAGGCTTTCCTTCTAATTTAATCTATGTTTTTTTCTTGGATAAAACACTTCATTTGATTATTAATTGTCATTTTGTTGTTTTAATTGAAGGCGAAGTTTGGCCGCGAACCCGATCTTATTGAAGCATGTGAGCTGGTTCATAGAAGAAAGGTAAAAATAGAAGTTGGGTGGATGTTGCATCGGAACAAGTGGCGGTAATTTAATTTATGATTTTTCTACATTTATATCTATATTTATACCATGCTTTTTATAGTATAGTACTTTATGTGGCGAAGACTTATTTTATCAGAGTAAACTGTATTCTCATCCACATAATTAATCAGTGAATCCATGCAAAATTCATGGAGTAATCTATACTTTTGTGGCCTCATCTTAGTTTTCTCTTTCAGATATTTTAATACTCACCCTGAATATTTAGGAATTTCTCACTGAATTTATAAGATGATTCTTTAGTCATAATTTGTGATATCATTCCTAATTTGTGAATTCATAAGAACAAGAAAGCTACTGTAGAAATACTACTTCACTGCTTGGTCTTACCAACCTAATCATTGATGTGCTTTGTTTAACCTATCTATTTTTAGTTAGGTTGCCAAACATAATAAAAGAAAATCTATGCTCTCGTATAATCTCAAAAGCATAAATATTTTTCTTAATTGTGGCGAGAAAAGTTGTACCAACTAGCTTTCAAAACTTAAACACTAATTTTATTCACATTGTCATTATATAATATGATACATTAACAATTCATCTCTCATCCTTAGTTTTAGTAGCCAAATTACAATTGTAAAATCGATGAATTTATACCTATACTTGATCGTGTATGTATATTATACAAAGTGCACGATCTTATGATCTTTTATGATGCATTTAACCAATTATAGAATGGTGAAATGAATTGAATTATGTGCTTCTTTTTTACTTCTGGTGATTATCTTTTTAAACTTTTGCAGAAAATGCTATTATGTGATCCAATCAGAAGATTCTCTATAAATCAATGTTATTACATAGGAGATGGATGTTGATTTGCTGCAATTGGAAATGGTCGATCATGCAAACACCAAGATGTTTCATTTTACGTCCTTTTGCAGTAGAGTTTAGTATGGATCCACAATATTTGATTAAAACACTTTGCTAATCTTCAAGATTTTTGAGGCAGAGAGTGTTAGATTAATTATTTTGCATTTGCCATTTTACTGTCATTGAGTTTAGTTATTTTGACTTGGAAAATATGTATTTACTGTTGGTATTGTGTAGATGGTACAAGTTCTTATTTTACATTTATGTGAACTATATTATCCTGTTGTGTTTTGATAATGATAATGCTTGCAGTAGTGTCTGTTCAACATTTGTGTAAACATTATTTTGTTGCTTTGTATCATATTTGCATCAACAGGGGCAGTTGTATAATGAAAGGTGACAACTATTTTGGCCTCTAATGTTTTAAAGATAATAGAGGAAGTACTGTTTCCCTCTAATATATTTACAATCTTAGGTGGCAGCAACGAAAATAGAGGCAGTTATAAAGTCAATTCTGCCTCAAATAGTTATTAAGGACGCCTTTTTTTCAGGCTGATTTTAATTTGCCTCCCTTAACATTAGAGGCAATTTAATTTAGTTTTATGTCCTAATTTATAATAGTAGGGGCAGATGTGTAAGCCTCTAGTATTGTTAGATTTAGTAGTGATATAGAAGAATATATCAAATAAGCTATCTCTGATATAGCTGAGCAATCCCCATTTTCCATTCCCTCTTATGCTCTTATCTGCAGTTCTACAACTGTACATATATATAAGATAAAAAGAAAAAAGTAGCTTCAACTATGTTTTGGACTGCGCCAATTTCTGTACACCCCAACCTATGGGATCCGGTGGCTTCTGCATAGAAAAAGGCTGCCTATGTACCCCATTTGAGGGATCAACCCGACATAATTCAACTTTATGCTCTTCTCCTTCATCCAAATACTTGTTAGTAAATTGCAACTATAGCATCCATGCAATCATTACAAATATTAAAAGCAGAAAATAGTATTCATACTCATCAATCTCAACAAATCATCGTATGAGGTAAAAATAATAATAATAGTAGTACACAACCATCAATCATCAACAACATTCAATGTCAATTCCAATTATCAAACAAGAAGATAACAATATTATAAATATACGTACATTCATACTAATCATCTAATATATCAACGTATCACCAATGTAAGTATAAATCATCACATGTGTGTTAATTATCCCATAACAGTGACACAACAACAATTATCAAATGTATACTAATCCAATCAACATTATTAACACAACATCCATCATCAAATAACCATAATTAACCACCCATCAACTAGTACTAACAGTAAAATATCGCACACTCATCAAAACGCGATATCATCATCAAACATCAAACATATATATGATAGTTACAACTAACAACCAATCATACATTCAACAGCCATCAAAATAATATATTTACATTCATTGTTCTTTAAATCATTTTATTATTGTTTACTGTAAATCCACTTTTACTTATTTATTTCAAAAATAATAATAATCCTTCTAAAACATTAATATGCTTCAAATTCCTTTATTTTACTCCATTTTACAAATACCCCAAAGCATCATATTTTGAATAAAAAATAATAATATTCTAATTTATATCTCTCCTTTCTAATAGAAAACATTTTTTGGAAAATATTCCCTTATTATTACTGAAATTTTTATTCGAAGATCATTTCCATATTTTATTACTTAAGCAACAATAAAAACAATCCCCGTTATTGTTTATGATTTTTCCCAGAAATTTGTAAATGATAACCTTATTTAATTCCATACTTTTAGTTTTAGTAAAATTATTAAGTCATCGTTATTTTAAAAAACCACCTAAAATCTGTACATAACCTTATTTATTAATCTAATTCTCCTATTATTATTCTTCGCCAAAGCAATAATATTCATATTAAATCTCTTTAATATACTCATAAATCAGTTCATTACTATTTATCTCAAAATAGTGTAATCCTCACAGAAACCATATTATTGTTATTTATAAACTCTCACCTTATTGAAAATAGTAATAGATATGTCTAATTAAGTTAAAAATATATTATCCGTTATTATTTATGGATTTTTCCAGAAATTCATGAATAATAAGCTTATTTTTTTGAGATCATGGGGAACCTTAAGATCATGGTATTCATTGATACTCACTTAAGTAAACCCCACGCCGTGTGTCTACCCCGCTTTTATTTAGTCGTCGCACACGGATGCGTAACGTTGAAACTCCCACTGATGGTTTGGCGCTGGGATTCGAACCTGCCCGGACGCAGTCCTTTGGTTCCCATCTCCCAGCTCCCAAACCAACCGAGCTACGAACGGCGGGTGAATAATAAGCTTATTACATTTCTCTCGTTAATTTAATTTTATTTCATTTCATTCAAACACTGTTATTTACAATCACTATACAGAATCCATAAATCATATTATTTATCATTTATTTATCCAATCTAACAGGTTTCATCCATATTATATCAATCAATTACATCCAAAATTTAAATAAACAATTGGTTATAATTAACATCCAATAATACAAAAATCAACAATAACAGTCAACATGATGTAACATATCCAGATATTCACAATATCTAAACAATTATCGATATATCGCAACATAGATCAATAATTTTAATTTTCCATCAACATATATGCATTTAATATTTTTAATTTTCAATCAATTAATTGAATAAATCATACCATCTTCTTTTCTCCACGGTCTCCAAATCCATTAAAACTAGTACCATATTGTTCAGAATCTCATCATGAGTCTAACGGAAGAAATCGCACGTGAATCGAAATTCGTATGCACAAGATATTGTGATTAGAAGATAGGGTTTTATTTATAAAAATCAAAATAACGAGATACAAATTGTATACGTAATCAATACACCCACATATCCCTATCTCCCCAAAAGTCACGTGACCGAACCCAAAAATGATGCTTCAGCCGCCAAAATTAACCACCAACCACTGCCACCACAGGCCGCCGACCCTACATCGAACTTCACCACCGCATTGCCGCCTTCCTGCTCCATCCACGACCACCACCCCGAAGCCTCCGACTGTCACGTCAAGCTCTGCCATCGAGCCAAAGTTTGCACATTTTGCCTCGGTTTCCAGCCAATCTAGCACACTTCTTAATGATCCATCCATATGGATCTTCTCCACTAAGCCTCCTCTATATGTCAATAGCCCCCGACCGTCCCATGGTCGAATTTTCACTGTTAAATGTGAAACCCTATATTCGATGGTCAAAATAAAATCGCTAATTTCTAGCCACCTCGAACGTCGCACCCAAAAACGAACACTTCTCATCTGGTCCATTCATCGAGAGCTTTCCAAAGATATATAATTCGATATATTTTGGACATTTTTATTTTTAAATTAGTTTGTAATTAGAGATAATCATCTACCATTGCAAGTGATTAAGGAAATTCAAAAACTAGAGGAGAAAATGAAGATAAAGGTGACAACTAGGGTTTCATAGCCTCACTAATATAGTTATTAAGCTGGGTTATGAGCAGCGTATCCAGTTTGACCTGAAACAGCTATGTACATAGTTTAAATACTATAACATCTTTATTTTGCAAACCGTAACTCCAAATATATCAAAACTATATATCAAACTGATCGCCTCACAAAGACCTTCACAATTAATATCAATACAATATCCAATTTACCCTTCTATTAAAAAATTACTTTTAGTTAATTTAATAATTTATACTGTTGAATTTGCTGGTCGTTGCATTAATATTTGAATTGTTCAATACTAGTTGTTGATTGAATTCACATCTCTGGATCACACAACTGTATTTGTCATTTTCCAAAAAACTATTGATCTAATTAGGTTATGAAGTGTTATAAATTAATCAATATTTGAGAAATACCGATTATTAGTTTATTTCATATTTTGGGTGTTGTTAATAATTATTTGGATTTGTATATAAAAGCTATATATATGCATGTATCGGTATACAATGTCGACATATATTTAAATGGGTTTTAAATATAGTTAATTATTTAACAATCTTTTGAAAAAATTGATCCACATAGGGGAAAAGCATCGATCGACCATACAACGGAGAGAGGATGGGCTTGGCTTATTTGAGAATTAATTGGAAATAAAAAGAAGAAGTTTTAAAGAGAGAATGAGAAATGTTTCTATTGTTTTCATATAAAATATATTCTCTCATTCATTTCTAATTTAATTTTATTTTTTCCCCTTCCTACTTCGTCCATGATCGTTACCCCTATTTCTCTCATCGTCGAACATTTTTTTATACCCAAAATCAAACCAAATCAAATAAAATCAATGTGGTTTATTTGATTCTAGAAAGATCGAGTGTTGATCCAAGAAATCTAGGAAGCAATTCACAAATCAAAGTGTCACAAAATGCTTGAGGTTAACAGTCTTCTTCTAATTTTAACATGTCACATGCCCTAATCTATATATTTGTATTGCCAAATGAGTATTTTTGTGATTTTGAAAATATTGAAATTTGTTATAACTTTTGATGTGTTTTAATTGTAAATTTATATTATTATAAATGAACAAGGTTTATACATATATACTATTGATGTTTGGATTTGGTTATGATTTTCTAATATTAGATTCAAATTTATCCAGATCTTGTTTAAAAGAAAAAAAATATTTTCGTCAAACTATATAAATATATAAACATACACACATACACACATACTCACATTTACTGTTTGATGTGTATATATTTGATAAGGTTAAATTTGATTATGAATATTAATATGAAATTTCAAAATGTTTGAATAATTTCAATTGTAATATTGTTTAAAGGTGATTAGGTTTATAAATTTTTATACAATATTTTAAATCTAAGAAGTTTAACATTAAACTATTTTGTTTATGGTCGTTTAATAAATCACATTCCCATTTTAACCTAAGGATTAGATATTGTTTTGATTAGGAGATTGTAAATGAGGATGGTATTAAGTGCTTCCTTTTTCTATTCAATTACAAAATCATCATAATAATTTAAGATATCGAATTTAACATATAGATTTATTTTAAACTATTTACATAAATAAATAGATGACGATACATGAACTATATACACACACAAACCATATACAGATATCATAGTTTATTTAAACATATGCACATACCTATGGATTTATATTCCTCATATGCATATGAATTCATCACTTGCATATGTAAGTACACACACACACATATAGTTATACACATGCGCACGCACGTGCACATATACACATATCTTTACGTTGTTGTATCATTTATGTGCATATATATATATATATATATATATATTCAAATAAATATTATTTTACATTAATAAATATGATTAAATAAATAAATGAAATATAGTTTTTAAATAAAATATGATTTTATTTAAGAATAGATAGATTATATCCAATGCCAGTTAATAAATTTCATAGGCTCAATAATATATGATTAGAGATTTTTTTTATAATTTACCTATTTCACCCGCTGCGAAACAGCCCGGTACCAACATCACGTTTCTCAAACAATGGCATATCACAGTGTTCACGTGCACCATACACTTCAAAATGATCCGGTGAATCTTATTTGGAACTTTTTGGTGAATAGTAGAAGAATGTTGTTGTTATAGTTTGCTTATTGTTGTTGTAGTAGATTGTTGTGGTTGTATTAGAAGTTATTAGTGTTATTGCAATTTCTTTAAATTTCATTTGTTGTCCAAAGAAGTGAAACATACTTGATTAATTTAAATAGAAAGTCAAAGACAATAATCACTGACTCAAAATCAAAAGGTACAATAGTTTTAAAGCTACTAACAATACTACTGCTCATCACACTCGTATGTCTCGTAATTTCATTTTCTCATCATTTCACATAAGCTGATGGTTGTTTAGCCATATTCGATGTGCCTAATAACATTAGTGCATCCTCTTTTCTTTGTGTATTCCAAACAATAAGTTATTCCAACTTCATCATTCTTTCTTGGATTTGAGCAATTCGAAGTTTGATCGCACAATTATACCTTTCTTGAGATGTCCGTAAAAAACTTTCTATTATGACATGCGACACACCAGCAGCCAGCTTCTTCTTTGCTGCTTTGGATTTTGAAGGCCTAACAAAATCATCTTCATCTGGAGTTGGATGATCTTTCAAATCTGTACTCTAACTTCCTTGTATTTCCTTGAGCCTGGAGGTTTTTTTGACTCACTGTGTTTTACTTCTTGATATGTATCATTGCACTCATTGAATAGTTTTCTGACGTGATGATTTCTATTTTGCATGCTCAACGTGAATATCATAAACTTGCATGAACTAATAAAAATAGGATGCCATTTTACTTTCAGGAATATTAACCTATTCGAAAAGTTTATTGCTGCCGTCCTCTAAAAAACGAAACGAAATATTCAAAAAATGATAAAACCTATGCAAATTAGTTAAGTTTACCAAATGCATTTCACCTTCAAAGTCGATAGGGTTTACCTGCTGTAGCGTAAACATTTAAGAATCGAACGTCTGTGCCTAAAGATATATTTTTCCAAAACACCTTTTAATCGAAGCAAACGACCTTTTTCGATCCAAAATTTTCTGATTTTAACAATTTGTAAGTTTATTCCAGAAACAACCACCATTTTAGTTAGTACCTCAGATCGAATCAGTTGAGAGTTGCACCAAAAATATAAATGGACATCTTCATTCATTGTTCAACTAGCACCACTGAACACTTTTCCAATTGAAAATGCGTTGTTTTTAAAATCGAATCCTTCAAAACTACATCTTGTAGCATCGACGTCAAAATCACAAAACATTTTTGTGGAAGAGAAGCGAGAGTCGAAATATTTTTCTATAGTAGATTGTTAATTTGTTATAGTGAGAAATTGAAGTTCATGCGATTGTATAGAAGAAGAAAGGAAAGAGCTCTTATAGCCAAACAAACACTAGACGGGAAATACATGAGAACGTGTGATATCATCTGGTTGAACGGAAAGTTTGAAACGGCTTACATAAGCAGTGACGCGTCCGTGACTATAAGGTGAATTCAATTTAATCAGAATCGGGTGGAATGAAATGGAATTATGGAAAACATGGTCCAATTAGACGGCTCTGGTACTTTCCTACTTAATTGTTAATTAGGGAACGAAAATTGGAATGATCAAATTTAGTGCACGAAAAATGGCAGAAATGGCGACAGCTGAAGCTTCTTCTTCTTCACCAGCATCTACTTCAAGATGGAATTGGCTTCGATGGATTCCGACCTCTACTGATCATATTATCGCTGCCGAGAAACGCCTCCTTTCTATAGTCAAGTACATCTTTGATTCTTTTCAATTTTTACAATCTGTTGCGGAGTCTGGTGAATTTATTTAGAATTGAGTGAATATTATCATTATGTGATATTTGCCCTTCATTTTGACTGGAGCAATAGAGTTATTATCTTAGTTTGTATTGATAACCGAAGTCTATTTCTATCAATCTGGGTATATTTTCAGTTTCCTATCAAATAAATAGGTCAGACTGAGTTATTGTGGTAAAAATAAATTCATTTCATGAACAGCTTAACCCTGCAAGTGAGAATTTTCTTTTTTTCCTTTTCCTTTTTGGGAAAAGAGCTTTCTTATGATTCACCACTACTACTACAATTTGAATTCTCATTGATAGGGTGCATTCTCACATGAAGAGAAAGAGGTTGGGAAAAGGATAAAAATGTGAAAGCGTTAGTGTGTTTTTGTGTGTTGAAAGCAGTTGAGAAAGGGGATTTCAGATTTTGACACAAAAGCTGAAATCCCCTTTCTCAACTGCTTTCAACACACAAAAACACACTAATGCTGTCACAGTGCAAATTTTGACAAGCAGTACACATGTCAACAAGTAAGACCGTTTGCCTCGAATTTTAATACCTCATACCTGTTTTGAGGTTGTGCTTTCTAATTGGAAGTATAAGTCACCAGTTCCCCTAGCTAAGGTTGATTTGAAAGTCTAGCTATATTTCAAACAGATGTATTTGTGCCTCTTGGTCCACAAAGGCAATTTGTACACTGCACACTAGGTAACAGGTAGTGTACTTTTCTACCTTATATTGGTGCTTTAATACCAACAATTATAGCATATGCCCAAATCCCTTAGTTCAAATGGAACCGATAGCAGCGGGTTGCAAGGTTTTGTTCATTGGATAAGGCGAGCCTTCAAGTAAAGTTGTTAACAAAAATTCATGTGGTACCTAAGACATATCAAACATTGGTGGTTGGTCATGATACCTTTCACACATTCTTTTCATTACCACTCACTTATCCATCACCACAAACCCAGCGCACTCTAATCACAATCAACGCAACGCAAAAAACAACTAAACACGCACTCGCGCACACTGGATCTTTGCTGTTTTATCCACACCTGAATTAGACAAAATCTTTGTCATTCGCCATCCAAGCCAATATGGCATTTCTGGTGAGTGAAATCATTCATCCAGCACCTGCTGGGTTTCCAAATGAAGGATAAGTGATTGATTTTTTCACTAACCCATCCTGTTGGGTGTACTCTAATCATTCTAATGTGTGTGAGTTAAGAGTTATGTTTTATATCTTATAGATGATCTCTGTTTCATAATTTTAGAAGAAAATAGAGGAGTCAAAGCTCCCAAGATTAGATCTCTATCATTATAGTTGCACAGCTGTACCCATAATAATATGTTTTGGCTTTGCCTTTCTTCTCACATTCTTTTCTTTATAGTCAACTTGTAATCAATTAGGACTTTTGTGAGCATGGCATATTAAACGATAGGCAGACAAAAAAGTTCCATGTTTCATAATAAACAAATTAATAACTTATTTGTTCCTTTTGTGTTACAGAACTGGATATGTACAAGAGAAGGTAAATATTGGTTCTGGACCACCTGGGTCAAAAATTAGATGGTTCAGGTCATCCAGTGATGACTCGAGATTTATAAATACGGTTACTTTTGATAGCAAGGACGATGCTCCGACTTTAGTCATGGTACATGGTTATGGTGCTTCTCAGGGGTTTTTCTTTCGAAACTTTGATGCTTTGGCTAGTCGCTTTCGAGTTATTGCCGTTGATCAGCTCGGGTTAGTTTAGTATATGGAATTTTTATGTCCATATATGACTATTTGGTTTCAAACAACTGGATATATGATAACATACTTCGGTGGAATTATGCATGGAGCATGAAGTCCCTTTGCTTTCATAATATTATCTGACCTCAATCATTTCAAACTTACAATACTATGTCTTCTTGCAAATCAAGATGTCAAATTACAATCGACATCTCTAATCTTATCCACCTCATAATGTTACCTTGTTATTGTTAGAAAAATTTCAAACGGTATAAAGTAAAATTTGTTTGATTTGCAGTTATAACCTTTATAAATTTTTTGATGCTTTCTAGTAGAGACTTGAATCTACCTGTAGATTTATGTTCTCCATCTTGCTATTGAAATATTGGTTTATTTCTGCTGTAGAGATATTAGTTCTCCATCTTGTTATTGAAATGTTGGTTTATTTCTTTTGTACTTTGATTACGTTACTAAACATCACTTCTTTTTTTTTTCTAAAAAAAAAAATAATCTCATTGCAGTTGGGGTGGCTCAAGTCGTCCAGACTTTACTTGCAAAAGCACGGAAGGTGGGTAAAAGATCTCCCCATTATGAAGAATAAGTAATACTATAATATTTGATCAATAATGGTGCCATTGCATTTCTTTTATTAAAGGGAAGACAGAAACACACAAGTAATGCTGATCTGCATTCCCTGCACATTGTTATATGTTGGCGTTTGTCATTTAGGGTGTCAAATTGTGAGTTGTATAGACTGTATAACATTTGATGCTAACAACTGATTTATGCAGTCCAATATAAATTATACTTGTGCTTGAAATAAATTCAGTTTTAAGATGAATAAGATTCAGTTTTTTTTTTAATCACTTTTAAAGAGTTTACTTCACCTAAACTGACAACTATATCAGAGACTCACAAATCCTAACTGATATAACCTAAAAATAAGGGATCACCCTAAATTGTAAACCAAGTAAACTTAAACCTAGTTCGGCCAGATGAGTCTTGAGTCGAGCATCAGTAAAACTGAATCTAGACTCAGAGCTGAAAGGTCCAATGAAAAAACATGAATACATGGGCATTGTTGATATGTAATTGTAATATTTTAGTGTCATAAATTATCATTGTGAATGTGAACTTGCAGAGTTTCACTATTTGTTAGCTGGGAAGTTTTCAACTCTAAATTTACTAAAAAGGTGATTGGATAAAATTTTGAACTGAACTTGTCTAATCCGATACTTCTCCTTGTAACCATATGTACAAATATCTTTGTAAATCATATGTATAAATAAATAGCAAACAATTTCCTTTCTCATATTAAAGCGAAATAAAATAATTGGTAATTTTCAACAGCTTCTAGATTAAATATTGGAAAAATGACCAAAAAGAAACCCAGTGCATTAGGCTCCCGCACGATAGCGGGCTCCGAGGAGGTCGATAATGTACGCAGCCTTTACCTCGCATTTGCGAAGATAAAAACCATGTAAAATCAACAAAAATTACATGTAGAAAATAAGGCAAACAATAAAAACCATGTAAAAGAGAAGTTATATCAAATGAAAATTCACAAAACTAAACCATATGTATTTTCTAGATTTTTAACAAACCAACAACAATGTTTCTCAAAACAAGAAGTTTTCTAGAAACAACCCACAAATACATTTCAAAGTAAGAACATATCTTCTAAAATTTAGCTACACTAATCGCATTAAAATAATAGTAGAGTAGTTGTCGTAGTTTCTACTCATTTTTCAAACAAAAAATATATACAAAATAAAACCACACTATTTTTTATTTATGATATTCCATTTTATGATTAGCTTAGTATATACTATGCAAAATTGTTTTGTAAATGTTAGGATTTATAAAGTTGTACTCGTGAATTTTATTTTAAATATTAACCATAACATGCTCATTTTATGCATACGTTCATCATATATGCAAAAGTACTAAATTTTATTAGCCAACCCTAACCTATTGGGTTGGACTCAATTTTTGAAATTGAATAGATTGAATCAAACAAAATTTTCCCAAAAGATTAAATTCTAAAGGGACCAATAAAAAATCGAATCCAATAAACCCGATTTCCATGTAAGATTGGATCAAGTTTGATAGTCGTCATGCATTCATCAATATATTAGTAGAAATCATATGAATGGAATCATCTTTATTTTTAACATTGTATTGCTAAACTTTGTTATACCTCTAAATCTAGCATCACATTTGCATTTATGTTGTTTATCCAATTTAATTAGTAACCATAAACGATCTCGACCAGATCAATATTTACTATCAAGTATTTTCATATTAACATCATTGATAGTCGTTGTGCGAATCCAATAGATTACATTAGGTGCAAATGAGATGATAGATTTAGGAACCCTAAAATTAAGGGTTCTATTAATCCTAGCTACGCATGTGCAAATACACCTTTACACATACACGTTTGCGCGCATGCATGTGCATGTGCGTATTTATGTATGTATGTACGTAATAAAATATACGAGGAGTTACCCATGCCCTTTCAATCCAGCCTCTACCATTATCCTCATATTTTTAGCTATTATTTTTCATTTCAATATTTGTTGTTTCTCTCTCTTTCCACCTCGTATTGTTAATCGAATCAAAACCAACGTCTAAAAATAGGGGTTAAGAGACCGAAGAAGCAATGGATCCCTCCGTGCTCTATGTGTGTATAATAAGGATAGTTCAATGATCCCTCTTTTGGAGCACCTTTTTAGCGCCTTTATCATATTTTGGGTTATTAATCTTAAATGCTTTTTTTTCCTCTAAAAAAAAGAGATCATTTCGAAAAATTTAGCCTTTCAAAAATACAAGTTAAATATTCATCATTAAACATTTGTAACTGTTAATTTTAAATATCAAATTATTATGTTACATATATTAAAACGAGCTTAAATTTTTTTGAAGACGATATTGAGTATGATATAAACATATATTGAAAATTTTGTAGCATTTTGAACCATGTAGCTCAAAATATGATAGGGCCCCTCCACACCCCCCCCAAAAAACCCAACCCTCCTCCCCTTACACACACATTTACATACTCAGATGTGAACACAGATATGTCTTTGTACATATCTACATATTTACATCGAGCAAGAGATTGTAGATTTCAACGTTGAGCATCAGCGTGAAGCGGGAAAATATCGAGCAAACGTACGAGCCTGAAGCGCAAAAAAAAAGAAAAAAAAGGAAAAGCAGATAAACGGAAAATATTAGTATCAGCTTGAAGGGGTAGAGGGAGGGGAGGAGATAAATGGAAAAGGAAAACCAAGAATAACGAAGGCGGCTGCTGGGTAGAAAATGAAACTGTAGGATTTTACGGAAGGTTTATAGGATTACAGCAAAATACAAAACTTTACTTGAGCCATTATTGTTGATGGGCTTTTATTTGTTAATTTTATTCTTTTCAAGTTCAATACAGAAATTAAATGGGAGTATAACATATAACTAAAAGTTTATGAATTTGTTTTATTTATTTATATATATAAAGAATTCAAAATGCCATGGATCCGGCACCGGAATTTAAACGGAATGTCCGGAATTTTCGAAACGGAACGGAAACTTCAAAAATTTCTAGTGACCGGAATGGAACCGAATACCGGAATTTTGAACCTTGGAACAAAAATATGGTTTGATGAGATATCTAATGGAAATGATTAATCTAATAGAATATAATGCATGTTATAATCTAATGATGTGAACAAACATATGGTTTAATGATTAATCTAATGGAATACAATGCATGTTACAATCTAAAGATGTAACAAACATATGGTTTGTTCGCATGCAAAGTATATGCAATATGTATGGAGACGGGTCTCTGTTGAATATTGATTAATATATGCTATTCACAAGGGGTAGTCTCCCGTTTAAGTTTATATCTTCTCTATCAATTTTCTCTTGGATATCTTTGGTTCTAAAGTAGATCGCATTGCATATGTGGTACGTAGTATGTAGTCTAAACGGTAAATACTACTGCAGAAATATGTTTGAATTTTACAGATTGAACTATGCTTCCGAATGCTTGCTTGGTATGTGAATATTTGGCATACAGCGAACATAGTCCAACACTTCATAAAATTTGAAACCTGCTCACCTTTGTTGCCGTGTGTATCTACTTATCTCTTTCTGATGTTGCAGAAACGGAAACCTGGTTTATTGATTCATTTGAGGCATGGCGTAAATCCAAAAACTTGAGTAATTTCATTTTGCTTGGGCATTCTTTTGGAGGATACGTGGCTGCAAAATATGCTCTGAAGGTATACATTGGAAGCTGCTTGAAAGCTTTAAATTTTCATATGTTCGCAAAATGCTTCTGTCAGCCTCACTTTTATTTTTCTTTTATTTTTTTAGCACCCTGAGCATGTCCAACATTTAATATTGGTGGGCCCTGCAGGCTTCACGTCAGAAACGGAACATAAACCAGAATGGTTGACTAAATTTAGAGCCACTTGGAAAGGAGCTATTTTCAATCATCTCTGGGAATCCAACTTTACTCCTCAGAAAGTTATTAGGTAAAAGTTTATATTTTTTAATTTCAGCATCTTCACGCTAAACTTTTGTTTCCACATTGCCATGATCATTTTTTATGTTATTTCTAGTTTTATGTCCATCTACTTTCATTGTTAGAAGCAGACAGATTGTTAGCTGTATTATGCATATTTTTTTTGAAACCAGAGAAACCTGTTCAATCACTACCGACATTGCGATTTCTGAACAGTAAATCTAGGGAATAGACGGCTGACCCGCCACAACCGCTATTCCAAGCTAGCCAGACCTTTCGGTTGGCATGGTGCATGAGGTGGGAATCGAACTTCAAACCTCCCATGAGGGAGGCGTATCGCCCCACCACCCAACGCCATGTACCCAAGGCCGAATGCAAAAAGACGTGTGTTAGTGTCAGGTTGACAACTGACTGTAAAACTTTGTTAACTCCTTTGATGAATTCGCATGTTTACTAGTATTTGGAACAAAGTATTACTTTTTTTAGCCCAGCCGCTAAGTTTCAACAATGCCCTTATCATATGCACATGATATCAAGTTCGAATCTTGCTCATGGCAGCAACTAATCTCTATTTTTGGTTGGAAGTTTGAAATAACATCTAAGTTATAGGTTCGAACTTTGACCATGATAGTTTTATTTATTTATTTATTCATATTTAGTTGTTTTTCTTCTATTTTTCATTTTTAATGTTTTTTCTGTTCTCAACAAATCATTATCAATTCTTCGTTTACTTAAGATTTATGTTGAGTGCACTCCTTATTTTGATTTTTCTATAATTTTAAATTACCTTATGAAAAAATACAATTTTTTTAATGTTTGAAAATAAAGCACAATTTCATCTAACAGAACTGTCCTTTTGAAATAGCATTTTAGATGTCATTCAATTTTTTTCTTATACTTGAATCTATTTTTAAAAGGAATATTACAACTAGAAAAGTTTTCATACTTATATACGTGTGTGTGTGCAACTTCACGTTGTTAATATAGAATTCAATATTTTGTAATTATTTCTAACTATACATTTTTACCCTTTTTTTTCAAATTGGAAAATTTCTAATATGACATGTAAAAGTTTGATTATTTTGATTAAATATGTATTTTATTCAAAGATACTTTTATACACACGCTTATCTCAATGCCAAAGTACTCGCTTCCTAATAGAAAAATATTAAAATAACTTTCGATCTCATTCATAAACAATTTCCAATTTAATTAGCTTTTTCTTTAACAAGTAACATACCATGAAAAACTATGAAGCTAAATCTAATAAAAGAAGCAATACTCGCTAACTTTAATAGTTTGATTAACATCGAGATATGTAAAAATATTCTTTGTTTACATCTTCAAGTCCACCAAACATAATTTGCACTAATGATGCCAGTATCAAGATCAGAAAAAGAAGAGAGAACAATTGTGATAACGGAATTTAATATGTACCGAACCACCATATTATACTTGTATATTAAACCACTTTGCAGATTTTACATATATTGAATTGGTCTTATGATGTCAGCAATTGACATTTAAACTTTTGAATTTCAAATTGTAACTTATTGTCCTTCACTTGCGGATTGTGTTTGTAAAATTATTGCGTTTCACACGCAGAGGTTGTGTCATATGTATTATTTATTTTGCCTTTTATGTGTGAAACCCATGCTATTTATATTATTTATTTTGCGTTGCACATACAAAACGCATGCCTTAGGTACCAATTATTTTGCATTGCATGCCATAGCGCATGCCATTGGATTTCATAATAATAACAACAGTGTAGTGATGACACTAGTATTTAATAATCACGATAATTATTATAATAGAAATAGAGACGACGACGACAACGATAGCAACAATAATAATAAAACAAAAATAAAGTAGCAACATGGAATGTAGGAAAGATAGGTAAGTATCATGAATGAGGTGATACTTTAATAAAGTCTAGAGTTAAACATAATTTGTTTATAAGAAACTGAATGGAAATGATATTTTTTTAGAGAATTGGTACAAGGGTATAAATTTTTTTTACTTGGGGGGAGAAGATTGCTAGACAAATGGAGTAGGTATAATTGCAGATAAATATAAAAGACAAAGTAGTAGAAATAAATAGAAAAAATGATAGACTAATGTATATTAAAATCATCATAAATAACCTAATTCTAAATATTATTAGCGTATATGCACCACCCAAAGTAGGTTTAGATGAAATCACAAAACAAGTTTTTGGGGAGTTGTGGTAGATAAAAGATTTGTTTTGGAACATGAAATGAGGAAAGAGAAACACATTTAGATTTTGCTAGAGTTTTTTGTTCTTAGCTGTAACAAACACTTTTTTTGGAAAAGAGAATAACATTTGATAACGTACAAAAGTGGATCATGTAAAACGCAAACTGGCTGTTGTTTATATAGAAATATATCCTTAACATCATATAAATATTGTAAAGAAATATTTGAATTTTTTTTACAAACCGACACTGGCTTTTGGTACTAGATATATTAATCAAAGAATTGAATTCAAGAAATACAAATAAAGGGTATACAAATATTAAATGGAAGAGTCCAAAGGATGATAATGGGATGCTAATCAACATATTATGAAAGTCACAAGATGAAATTGGAACGATGATATAAATAAATAATGGGAAAATAACAAATGACAAAAAAAAGGTAAAGAAATCGCAGGAGAAACGAGAATAAAATTCCCTCTCAAAAAGGAAACATGGTGATGGGAAGAATAAGTGCAACAAGCTGTACAATTAATAGAAAACAATTTTAAAGAATGACGAAATAGTAAACTACAAGAGGATCTAGAGAAGTATAAAAAACATACAAAGGGAAAAAAGCCGCACGTTAGTGTAGCCAAACAAAATGCTATAAGAATTTTTTTGATAAATTAGGTACAAAAGAAGTGGATATGTACATGTACATGTATATATAAGCAAAAAATAAGGAGAGATTAGCTTATGATTTTAAACAAACAGAATGCATTAGAGATGAAAATAATAACATACTGGTAAATGATATAGACATACTAAATAGCGGGAAAAGTTATTTTGAACAATTGCTTAATGAAGTAAACGAAGAGGTGTAACAAGTTATTGACAACATATGGTAATATACAAAATAGAAAGCAAGAAAGTAGACAAGCAATTAAAAATTAAGGTTGTAGATATGGATAATATACCTATAGGCATTTAGAAATCGTTTGATTAAATCATTTACATACTTATTTAATAAAGTATTATGTAATGCCAAACAAGCAAAGGAAGTGCATGATAGTTCCATTATTCAAAATAAAAAGATATACAAAATTGTGGTAATAATAGAAGAATTAATTCAATGAGTTACACAATGAAATTATGGAAGAGAGAAAAAGATTAAGAAGTTGACATTCAACTATAACTATTATGACTAGATTATTTTTGTAAATTCATTTTCTATCGAATTATGCAAGATTTAGAGTATCAAAATGATTATTTACTTAAACCACTGGATGGATAGAAAGTAAGCTCAAGCAATATTATAATTTGATTAAATTGTAAAGAAAGTCATGTTTCTTTCTTCCTCAAAGCTTAAAGTTTCTTTGCATCACAGTAGTATTGAGCAATCAACCGGTTTTAATGACCCCACTTGACTTCAGACTGTGGTTCTAGAAGATTTCGATTTAGAATGTTCGAACATCAAGATTCAAAACTTGGAGTTTAGGATGATGTTTATCATACATAAACAGGATCTATGTATGCTCATGTCTCTAGAATATCAAAAAAGAAAAAAAAGAAGAAAAAGAAATAACCGATTTCATTCAGTTTTTGCTCCGCATAGTTAAACCAAAAAAATTAAATGATTTATGTCTATTGCAAATCAAATTGAAAATAAATCAACTACTCCTGTCCATAAGGCTATTCTAACATTTGAATTATTGTCGTGTAATCAAAATAACATAATAAAAGATGATAATAAGAAAATCCTTGAATTAGAAAAGGAACGAAGAACAATAATAAAACTTGGATTTATGTACACACATGTCTGTAAGAGCACTAAAATACTCGAATGTAAAAAATTTGAATTGTGGATGTTTACCTGGAAATACTTGGATTTATATAGGCTCTTTTTTTTTGAAATTGGTACTTAATTAGGTGGTAATACATGATATGCTATAAGTCTTAGGTAGTATATAACATACTACATGTCAATGTATGTCCAGTGGTTCGAATCACGCTACAAAAAATTTGAACCTGTGATCTCACAGACCAAAGTCGGAATGTCTAACCATCGGAACAGTAGAGCTGGACTATTAAACAACTGATTTAATTTGGTTTTTGCTTTAAAAAGTTGAACCCAAATTAGAAGTATCAAATTGTTTATATCTATTGCAAATATAGAACTAAACCAAATCGAGGATAAATCAATTAACTCTATTTCATAACTCTATTCTAATATTTGACTTCTTGTGTAATTGAATTAGCATAGTAAATACGATAAAAAAACATTGAATTGGATTGGAAATGGAATGAAGAACTAAAAAACTGGGATCAACAAATTTAAGAACCATGCAATTTTTTTGTCTTACATATTTTCTTCTTTTGAAACACAAACGTCTTATTGTTATATAATGAAATATGTTTCATGTGGGCTTGCAATACTAAAAGCGACAATATGCATTGAAAATTTATATCTGTTACGAATATTTTTATGTTAATGCTATAATAATATGGTAAGACATTGAAGTAGTAAGGAAGAAAGAAACCAAAATAATTTACTTTATTATAGCCGTAAATGGTGAAGTAGTTTGTAAAGAAACAAAGATATGACAACTTCTATCATTTGCATGGCTCATTTAACATTCATGGTATCAGGTACAAGAGAATTAGATGTGAAGGTTAAGTGAATAATACATGACATTTTTTCGCATACATAGATCACAAATGAGCTATACATATAGCTATAGGTTGACTGCATCATACTTTAATTTTGTCCATTCATGCAATGCTTAGTCAGTTAGAAAGCTCCTCCTTGGATGGACAAACCGCTGCGATAATTGCCTCATTAAAACCGTGTTAGTAAAACTCACTGGGATAAAAGCTAAACTAAGGAAAAAAAAGTACAATGAATCCTTTGATAAATAAATCAATAAGTTCATTGTCTTAGTGAGTCAACTGAATCTCAGTTTCCTAATTCTTCTCAAGCTCACGTGTACGAAAGAACATCGGTGTAAGTATATTTGATTATAGTGCCTTTGATGTGTTCTTCATTTTGAGCAATACGAAAATTGTGGTCTCCATAAATTATGGTCGAAGCTTTTTCAATTATCAATAATCTGCAAGTGTTTCTGATGAGGTTAACAATTGATATTAATCATGCAAATTCTCGGCTCTGTTTATGAGCAAGCTTTATAAGGGACAGAGAAGTATCAAACATATGCATAGTCTTTTAATTCAAGAGTAATATGATGACTCCTTTTTGAGTAGAATAAGCCAATATTAGTTGTATCGCAGTGATAACATGACACATGCTTGACTTCATTCCCGCGTTTTGTGGTTGGTTTAGAACTAAGAATGACTAATAAAATAACTGTGATGACAATATCAGATTTAATATATTGTGCTCGAAATAATAGTGTCTCAATAGCGTCAAGATGAAGTACTGTTGGACCTTAAACCTTTTCATTGCCTTTTATACAACAGAATGGATTATTTTTTCAAATCAAGTGACCCAACAGCAATGAATGAACTCAAGGACGATGCTTATTCATATTAGAATTTAGAACATTATTTTTATGCATACTGTTTGATGGTTGAGGACTTTATTAAAGCTATGTTCGATCTGCAGACCAGCACAATATTTTGTTAGCTTGAGATCAATTTGAACACTCTAACAACTTTAGTCAACACTTTTTTTAATTGTCATATAGATTTATATCAACAACATATATTGAGACAATAACATATCTCAATTCATTTTCGTAATTAATATACATGAATATATAGGTTTGTTAGTATATCCTTCATTGATTAGGTACTCACTTAAATGATTGTACCACATTCGTCTAGATTGTTTCTATCCATATAATGATAGTTGAAGTTTGATTGAGTAGATGGTAGGCGATTTCCTTTTGATATTATAGATCATTTAGGGACTTTCATTTGACTATTAATGTTTAAAGTTATACGCATGCAAGTTCATACTAGAAGTCAAAGAAAAAACTTGGGTCTAAGCTCTAAACTACAAAGAAGGGAACGAAAGAGCAGAAATGTCATCTACCTTTCCAACGGACCGGCTAACGTGAGTTCTAGGAAAATAGACTTTAAGCTAAAGTCTAGGAAAATAGACTTTAAGCTAAAGAAAATTTTAACCTAGACATTTTCTAAGTGTTCAGGGCTAATAGTCCAAGGATAGCTACTGGCCGAGAACATAGAGTGGGGAAAGTGGTTCCCCAAGAGCAGTTACCTCCTGTACTGGAAAAGCCTAACTTGTCTAGCCTAATACAAAGTTTGTCCTTTTTAGAAGTTTTCTTAGCTTGCACACGCGCGTATGACAATAACTATAACTGCGCAAACTGCATTGGACTCACATTTTGATTTTAGAAGTTTTCTTAGCTTGCACAATTTGCATATACGTTTTTCTGATTGTCAAACATATATGCTTAAGGATGCAACTGTAAGTTGGGCATAATTACACATGTATGCCATGTGCATATGGTTGAAAATAGCACATACATTTATCGGTTTCTGGGTTATTTTACCAGTTTGTTGTGGACAGTTCATCTGTTACTCCAGCGGCTGTTGCCTATCCATAATTTTAGATTTATTTTGTTGTATGTATTAGTCACAAACAAATTGGACACAGACCACCTACTTTTTAGTTACATAAAAGGAATTGTATTAGTTGCATCAACAATTCATAATTTTTCTTTGTATGTAAGTATATCTCTCTACCATATATATAACTTATTGTGGTAAGAGCAAAAATCATCTAACCTGCTTAGTTTCCATTTAATAATATAGAGGTTTAGGACCATGGGGCCCAGATATGGTACGAAGATATACTAGTGCTAGATTTGGTTCTTATTCTAATGGCACCACATTGACAGATGAGGAGTCAGCTTTGCTTACAGGTGATGATGTCGACTGACATATCTCGACATATTTGTCCTTTTTTCTAGAAAATATATAATGGTATTGGTCTTACATTGATTAGTTATTGAAATGTTTTTTCAATTTTCCCAGATTATATATACCACACTTTAGCTGCTAAAGCAAGTGGAGAACTGTGCTTGAAGTACATTTTTTCGTTTGGAGCATTCGCACGGAAACCTCTTTTACAGAGGTACGTTATATTCAGTTCTCTCATAAAATCGAAATTTTCACTTTAAGTGAAGATGTTATGGATGACAATTATTGCACGTCTGCTTCACTAAGTAGCATATGTTGGTTGATGATTTAGTATTTCTCAGAACACCCAACTAGAGTAATGTTAACCATAAAATATAAGTGAAGATAAAGAAGACATTTCAGAAACCTTCCGCATAGGTAAAAAGCATCAGGAGGAATTACCTTCCGACGACGGAATTACCTTCCGACGACGCTGGAAGGGTTGTATAACATTAGTGAAGAAGAAGCACATGATAGCCTCGGGGGAAGCTTTTGCAAGCATGAAGGAAAGAACTACTAAAACACAACAAAGCAGCTAGATACACAGCTGCTAAGCACCTCCCGGACAAAATAGGAATATGTTTACGAAGCCGTTCAATGTAACACAAAGACTAGGGAAAAGAAGGTCACCCTAAACCTTTTTGAAAGAGTTGAAGGATTGTAGATAACAGTTCGTAGCAGTTTTAAACCTTTCGGAGGAGACGGAGGGTTTCATCTCTCGTTATTCGAAGAGTCATTACCTTCCGAAAAGGATAGAGAAGTCAGGGCAAGGACATATGACTCTATAATGACCCTTTCGAAAGCATAATAAGCTTTTCGGACCGGTTGGAGCACACATTAAATACCTTTTGACAGTACCGAAAGGTTTAAGGTAAAGGCAGCATCCATAAGTCAGCAGAAGACAACCTTCCGACAACATTCAGGAAAAGCGCAGCTCTCGGTGGTAATCGAGTAAGGGAGCAACCTTCCGACAAGGTCGAAGAGTTCACAATACCTTATAAAAGACCAACCCTTCGGGGAAGACGAAGGGGCCATGAATACATTGAGAAATACAAAACCTTCGACAACATTCAGCGGTCCATGATGATGTACAATGAACAAACCTTTCGACAAGACCGAAAGGTTTACAACTGCATATAAGGAGCAACATTCCATCCCCGACGAAGGCACGAGGCCGAATGGAGGGCCACCTGCATCTATAAATAGAACCCAAGCGGTCCAGTTTCGGGATCCGATTTTCTTCCGATTCTACTCTCGTTCAACTATTATCGCTTCCACTCACTACATTGTAACCCTAATTTAGAAATTGAATTGGGGATCGATTTCTTGAATTTTGTATCAAACTTCATCATGAGGAAATAAAGGGAATTGGGGCTTGTGATCGACTTGGAATTTGAGAATAATCATGATTAGGCGTTAATTCAACATTAACGGCTAATCATATATGATTTATTTCTTATCATCTTTGTTCATTTCGAGTGTGTGCTATGGAACTGACAGCGGACATCTTCATAAGTTTTGTTCCCTCTTTTTGGCGTCAGTCACCAAAAAGGGGAATATGACTTGTAAATCAGTCCCAAATGTAGTTTCATGGCATATTAAATCAGTTTTTATTTTTGTCTGAATATGTTTGGATGATGCATTCTTTTCGAAGGGTTTTCACAAGAAGAATGTCAACAGGCCGAAAGCATCAAAAAATATAAAGTAGAGTAACCTCCCATTTTGACAACATCAGAAGGTCTACTACCTTTCTACCAGGTCGGAAAGAGATGTTAATCATCGAGCTATTGCTTTCGGGTTTCAAGGAAGATGAAATACAATGACATGACACAGTCGAAGGTTATATAATCATGGAAAACTAACCGAAGGGTTTGGATGGAATCTTAAACCCTCCGGTCTAAATGGAAGGTTTAATAATTCCATCGTCCCAACCAACGGTACCTAGACCCTTCGGCAGGATCAAAAGTTAAATTATTTTCTACTCAATTTCCATAGATGAGGTAAACAATCTCTTAAAACCCTTTGGAATTAGACCCCTTATGTTAAGGTTAAAACTAAGACCTTAAAACCTTCCGACTTAATTATTTTATTCAAAAGATGTGAATTCACTATACCATAGAGTTGAATCCATGTAAAACACCCTTATGCAAAGCATTGGGGATGTTAACAAGAAAGCTTGTTAACATTTTTGGCGCTAGGAGGGCTTGAACCTCCGACCTGCTATATTAATACAACTAATTACGAAGATTTGGTTTGTTGTAGGAAAAATGAAATCAAAAAGGCCTCTTACCGTAAGCAAAAGGAATGAGCACGTTACTTAATTGAAGGAAAATGTCTCACCATCTTTCAACCATGGGAACAGAGTACAGGGGCATTTTTCCGCCCCAGCTCAGCCAACTCCACCTCCTGCTCAGGTTCGACTGTCTCCACAACTGGCTCCGACTCAAAATCTTTAGCCAGAGGAACACATTGCTAAAATCGCATATCTAGAATGACAAATGGCAGAGATGAAAGATTTCTTGAATGAAGTGCTATCTCACCGATCATCTATGAAGCTGCTACGACAGGAGAAGAAGTTGTCTCTCCAAGCAGGAATTTAAAAATCAACACGGATGCTGCAAAGAGTAAAGTTAGCATTTCTCCGTCCAAAAAGAAGGATCTCCCTCCGTTAAAGGCAAACTATCAAGGAAGAGTCCGGATAGAAGATAAGGATTATTCCGCAAGCTCAACTTCGGATGACTACAAACCAGATAAGAGAAACTACTTGAACAGTGAGGCCTACCTCAAAGATGTAGCAGAGAAGGCTGTGAAAGATCTATTGAACGTCAAGTGTAAGAGAATTGAAGATGAAAGAGTAAATGACAACGAAAGGGTCCTTGATGGTCACGAAAATCTTGGTTGATACAGGGAGTTTGACCAGATGGGAATTTTCAAGGACAAGCTTGAACCTAGTCCCGAACCAATCTTCGGGTTCAACAATAAAGAGACAACTCAACTTGGGCAAGTGAAGCTTTTGGTTCAACTAGGACTCCCCCATTCTCACGAGTTTTTGAAACAACGTTTGTGATAATCGATCAGCCATCATTCTACAATGCCTTCTTTGAACGGCCAGCACTGGACGAAGTGGACGCATTTGTCTCGCCAAAATATCTAATGCTCAAGTTCCTCAGTAAAAGCGGCTGTGGCACCATTAGAGGCGAGCAATTCGCATCGAGAGAAATGTATTTTGCAACTCTAGAGCAGTATAACAGGGAGTTCACTTGTTACTTTGATTCTTCCATTACTTTACGGCCTTCGAAAGATGGATTTCTACATTCATCATTCGAAGCAAAGAAAAAATCTAATAAAACTAACAAACGTATTGCTGCAAGATGTTTTGCAGTTTATGAGGAGAGAAAGAGAATGGATTCCAACTCGATAGAAGAAAGTGAAATTGTTACAGAGTTAGATTGTCGAGGAGAGGTTGAAAGAGTTAGGTCGGTTGAAGAAACCGAAGAGGTTCTAATAAATTCTACCGATTCCACTAAAATAGTCAGAGTAGGAAAGGGTCTTGAGGAGCACTTAAAAGTCAAGATTGATAGAATTATTGAAAGACAATATGGATGTTTTTGCTTGGACCCACTCTGACATGGTTGGAATTAGCCCTACAGTTATGACCCACGCCCTGAATATCAATCCAGATATTCCACCGGTCAGACAAAAGAAAAGACAATTCGATAAATTGAGGACCAACGCCTTAAAAGAAGTCAAGAAATTGCAGCAAAATGTGTTTATCCGAGAAGTCTTGTACCCCAAGTGGTTGGCAAATCCGGTTCTAGTAAAGAAATCTAACGGGAAGTGGCGAACTTGCGTGGATTACACAGATTTGAATAAATCTTATCCAAAGGATTGTTACCCGTTACCAAGGATAGATCAATTGGTCGATTCCACCAGTGGACATAAGCTGCTCTTCCTAATGAATGCATATTCTGGGTACAATTAGATCCCTATGTTTAAACCCGATGAGGAGCACACTAGCTTCATTACAGATGAGGGAACCTACTGTTATAAAGTAATGCCATTCGGATTGAAGAATGCTAAGGCGACTTATCAACGGTTGGTTAACAGAATGTTTAAATAGCAAATTGGGAGGAATATGGAAGTTTATGTGGACGACATGTTAGTAAAATCTCAAGAGGTGAAAGATCATCTTGAATATTTGAACGAAATGTTTAAAGTGCTCCGCAAGTATCAAATGAAACTCAACCCCCAAAAATGCAACTTTGGAGTCCATTCTGGAAAATTTCTTGGCTATATTGTGAGTGCACAGGGGATTGAGGCTAGCTCGGAGCAGCTCGAGGCCATTAAGGATATGGCAGAGCCTAAGACGAATAAAGATGTTGTGAGTTTAAATGGGAAAGTGGCAGCACTAAGCAGGTTTATATCAAAAGGCCACTGATAAGTGCATACCATACGTTGAGGTAATAAAGAAGAATTTTTTTGAATGGAATGAAGATTGCAAAAAGGCATTCCAAGAATTGAAGCTACATTTGGAAAAACCTCCGATCTTATCCAGCCTTAAAGAAGGAGATGATCTATTATTGTATATGACAATTTCCGAACATGCAGTAAGCTCAGTATTGATCAAAATGATAAGGGACTGCAACTACCAGTTTATTATGTAAGTAGGAGATTAAATGATGCCGAAATCCGATACCCAATCATTAAGAAGCCGTCATACTATTTAATTTTGACAGGCCAAAAATTAAGGCCTTACATCCAAGTGCATCCGGTGAAGGTGTTGACCCACTTTCCATTAAAACAAGTTTTTGGTAAGTCCGAAACTTCTGGAAGATTGATTAAGTGAGGCATTGAACTAAGTCAGTATGATATAGCATATCAGTCTAGAACGGCTATAAAAGGGCAAGCTTTAGCTGATTTCATTAACGAGTGTACGTGGTTCATTTAGGAACAATCCGAAAAAGAAAAGGATGTAAAATCCAAGTGGCAATTATTTGTGGATGGCGCCTCAAACGAGCAAGGGGCCGGAGCAAGATATGTGATAATCACCCCAGATGGACACAAACTACATTATGCTATGAAATTGGGGTTCTCAGCAACTAACAATGTAGCAGAGTATGAATCCATGGTTGTAGGATTAACCATTGCTTTGCAACTTAAAACCCCAAGGATTCAGGTATTCAGCGATTCTCAATTGATGGTTAATCAAATCAAACAGGTATACCAAACCAAGGATCCTAATCTTAGTCAATATGTGAAGAAAGTTTTAGAAATGCTCGTGCTTTTTGAAGATTTTTCTGTACATCAAATACCAAGATGAGACAATTCTCAAGCAGATTCACTGGCTAAGTTGGCAAGTTCAAGAGGAGCTCCCGAAACTCGAATTGTACCTGTGGGATTTTAGGCTAATCCCAGCATTAAGGAAAACAAACAAGAGAAGGCCAAAGAGCTATTAGTGTTAACCCGATCACAAGCCTTGGTACCAGAATAAGAAGGAATAGATCAAGAAATACCGAATGAAGAACCTGTAGCTCCAATAGCGGGAGAATATTATGAAAACACTTGGATGACTCCGATTATGTTACATTGTCAATGGGACATTGCCAGCAGATAAAATAGAAGCGCGAAAACTAAAACGACAAGCCCAGAGCATTACTATCATGGATGGAATTCTCTACAAGAAAGGGTATGCCCTTCCCTACTTACGATGTGTGAAACCCGAAAGCGGATTGAAGATATTAAAGGAAGCACACGAAGGGTTTTGTGGGGATCATTCTAATGGAATAAAACTAGCCAAAAAGATAATGAGGCAACGGTTTTACTGGCCACATTTGACCAACCAAGCAATTGAATATGTTAAAAGGTGTGAAAAGTGTCAACGTTATTCGAAGATACCACGTCTCCTACCAAGTCAACTAACCCCCATTACTACTCCATGGCCATTTGATGTTTGGGGAATTGACTTAATCAGACCACTTCCAATCTCCAAGGGAGGAGCAAAATATGCTGTAGTGGCAATTGATTACTTTACAAAATGGATTGAAGCAGAACCGCTCTCGAAAATTACCTCCGGGAAAATGCTAAGATTTGTCATCAAAAACATTGTCACAAGATTTAGGATACCTTATAAGACAATATCCGACAATGAAACCCAATTTGAGAGTGAAGAGTTTTCACGATTTTGTCACGAGAATGGAATCATAAAAAGATTCTCTTCCGTCGCTCATCCAAAGGCCAACGGAGCCGTCGAAGCCGCTAACAAAACAATAAAGACAATCTTGAAAAAGAGGCTGAATAAGGCAAAAGAGAATTGGGTAGAGGAATTACCCCTAGTTCTGTGTGCTTATAGAACATCAACTAGAACTACAACGGGTTATACCCCGTATTCTCTAACATATGGATGTGAAGCAATGCTACATGTAGAGGTTGAAGTACCTTCTCATAGAAGGATTGCCTACGCCTTTAATCCAAACCAGGAGTTGAGAAATGAATCACTTGACTTGATTCATGGATTAAGAGACGAAGCAGCCTTGAGAACGGCTGAATATCAAAGGAGAATATCGAAATACTACAACTCAAAAGTAAAAGCAAGGTCAATAAGACCAGGAGATTTGGTACTTCGAAGAGTAATGACCAACACAAGAAATCCATCAGATGGGCCATTGGGACCAAATTGGGAAGGTCCATTGATAATCTTCAAAGAAATCACCCCGGGAGCCTACAAACTATGCTATCCTAATGGAAATATGGTACCAAGAACCTGGAATGCAGAACATTTAAAATCATATTTTTCGACTTTGAATGAATAAAGCATTTCCAAGAATGTCTCTGCCATGATTCATTAAGAAAAGTCTACATGGTCGGGAGTAAAATTCTCCTTAAAACTTGGACTACCTAAGATGGTAGGCTACCAATAATGGTAGAAAGTCCCTGGTCGCGCCAAGATGGTCAGGTCAAGGCACCTCTTGAAGGGAGGGCATAAGCCTTTATCCGCGCCAAAATCAGAAATGGCCAGGTTAAACCAACACAAGCCCTTATTCGCGTCACGCTATGGCCAGGATAAGACATCTCCTGGAGGGAGGACGGGTAATCCCTTGGTCCCGCCACGCTATGACCTGGCCAAGATGCCGAACAAGCCCTTAACCGCGTCACGCTATGGTCAGGTTAAGGCGCCTCCTGGAGTGAGGTCGGGTAAGTCCTCGGGCCCTGCTTCAGAATAAGCTAATCGAGCGCACCGAAAACCTGGATGAAATGTCCGGCGGACTAAGAAAAGTCAATGCCTGAAATAGGCACCGTCAGAAATCGGCATCGCTTAAAATAGCAACCACCAAAAGGTCGGTAATGTCTAAAATAACAAACAGCCTGAAATGGGCTCTGCTTAAATAAGCACAAAATCGGACAAAGGTCCCCACTTGAAATAGGCCAATACAAATGACAAATGGATAAAGAAAACTCGGACCCAAGAAAGCAAAAACATGCAAGACATCCTCAAAGCCTGAAGATGACATATTCAACAGACAGAATCATCGTGAACATCTGCCAGATGGGTATTCTGTTCTTCTATTAATTACCAGAAATGATATTCTTGTCTTCTATTAATTAACAGAAATGACATTCCGGTCTTTTATTACCGGAAATGATACTCTGGTCAATATTTAATAATCATTAGAAACGGTAATCTGGTCTTCTATTATTAATTACCAGAAATGGTATTCTGAGATTTCTGTTATTAATTATGATGGCCAGAAAGTGACATCCTGGACTTCTATCATTAGCTCCCTCAAATGATGTTCTGGACTTCCAATATCAAATATCAAGAAGATATATTTTGATTACCTAATACTATTACTAGAAACGGTTTTTTGGATTTCCATTATCAATGTCAAATTGAATTTCTGGTCTTCAATTATTTATTATCGAATGTGCATTTCTGCTCTCCAACTACTTATCATTAGAAGCCACCTTATGGTTTCTGTTATTGAATGACTAAGACAAGTCGTCTAGACCTTTAATGTTTATAACCAAAAATGATCTCCCAGACTTCTACGTCAAAACGAACAATCGAAATGGTATTCCGGCCCTCTCATTATTGCCAGATTGATGTGGAATTTTCAGCCTTACTTATTAAAAGACACGAGCTTCTAAATTATCCGTTCATGGTCTTTAACCTTCTATTGCTAATTTTTTTTTCATTGTTCATGACAAAATGAGAAGTAATTACTAATCTGGTTCAGGATGTTCAAAGGATGAACCTCCCGCCAAAGTAAAATCAAAGTCAAAAGTCAACCAAACTGAAAGGATACTTATAGTATGAACTAACCATGCGAATATTATTAGATGAATTACAAGAATGCAGGAACTGTCTGGTAATCCTGGAACCTTTGTCTTAAAGAACAAAAACCTTCTTTGGGGGGGCTAAATGTTAATTATAAAATATAAGTGAAGATAAAGAAGGCATTTCGGAAACCTTCCTCATAGGTAAAAGAACATCAGGAGGAATTACCTTCCAACGACGCTGGAAGGGTTGTATAACATTAGTGAAGAAGAAGCACATGATAGCCTCGGGGGAAACTTTCGCAAGCATGAAGGAAAGAACTGTTAAGCACCTCCCGACAAATAGGAAAATGTTTACGCAGCCGTCCAACGTAACACAAAGACTAGGGAAAAGAAGGTCATCCTAAACCTTTCTGAAAGAGTCGAAGGATTGCAGATAACAGTTCGTAGCAGTTTTAAACCTTTCGGAAGAGAAAGAGGGTTTCATCTTTCGTCAGTCGAAGAGTCATTACCTTCCAAAAAGGATAGAGAAGTCAGAGCAAGGACGTATGACTCTATAATAACCCTTTCGAAAGCATAAGCCTTTCGGACCGGTTGGAGCATACATTAAATACCTTTTGACAGTACTGAAAGGTTTAAGGTAAATGCATCATCCATAAGTCAGCAGAAACAACCTTCCGACAACATTCAGGAAAAGCGCAGCTCTCGGTGGTAATCGAGTAAGGGAGCAACCTTCTGACAAGGTCGAAGGGTTCACAATACCTTATAAACGACCAACCCTTCAAGAAAGACGAAGGGGCAATGAATCCGTTGAGAAATACAAAACCTTCGACAACATTCAGCGGTCCATGATGATGTACAATGAACAAATCTTTCAACAAGACCGAAAGGTTTACAACTGCATATAAGAAGCAACATTCCATCCTCGACGAAGGCATGAGGCCGAAGGGAGGGCCGCCTGCATCTATAAATAGAACTCAAGGGGTCCAGTTTCGAAATCCGATTTTCTTCCGATTCTACTCTCGTTCAACTATTATCGCTTCCACTCACTACATTGTAACCCTAATTTAAAAATTGAATTGGGGATCGGTTTCCTGAATTTTGTATCAAACTTCATCATGAGAAAATAAAGGGAATTGTGGCTTGTGATCGATTTGGAATTTGGGAATAATCATGATTAGACATTAATTCAACATTAACGACTAATCATATATGATTTATTTCTTATCTTCTTTGTTCATTTCGAGTGTGTGCTATAGAACTGACATTGGACATCTTCATAAGTTTTGTTCCCTCTTTTTGGCGTCAGGTACCAAAAAGGGGAATATGACTTGTAAATCAGTTCCAAATGTAGTTTCATGGCATATTAAATCAGTTTTTATTTTAGTCTGAATATGTTTGGATGATGCATTCTTTTCGAAGGGTTTTCACAAGAAAAATGTCAACATAGGAGGCCGAAAGCATCAGAAAAAATATAAAGTAGAGTAACCTCCCCTTTCGACAACATCGAAAGGTCTACTACCTTTCAGCCAGGTCGAAAAGAGATGTTAATCATCGAGCTATTGCTTTCGGGTTCCAAGGAAGATGAAATACAATGAAATGACACGGTCGAAGGTTATATAATCATAGCAAACTAACCGAAGGGTATGGATGGAATCTTAAACCCTCCGGTCTAAACGGAAGGTTTAATAATTCCATCATCCCAACCAAACCGTAAGGTTTGAACGGTACCTAGACTCTTTGGCAGGGTCAAAAGTTAAATTATTTTCTACTCAATTTTCATAGATGAGGTAAACAATCTCTTAAAACCCTTTGGAATAAGACCCCTTATGTTAAGGTTAAAACAAAGCCCTTAAAATCTTCCGACTTAATTATTTTATTTAAAAGATGTGAATTCACTATACCACAGAGTTGAACCCATGTAAAACACCCTTATGCAAAGCATTGGGGATGTTAACAAGAAATCCTGTTAACAAGTAGGGTTACCTTCAAATAAAGAAATGATGTTGTGGAACCTTAATTGTTGTAATTAAAATTATATGTTTTTTACATTCAGTGGGTTTTGTTAACCTCACAAATACAATTGTGGTGATGGTTTTCTGAAGCCATACCAATGTTAAGCCAATTAAGTAACAGGCTTTTACTTCAGACAATCAGATGCCATTGTAGTGGTTATGTGGTTATTTATATGTTGCTTTACTTTTTGAGAAATGAACGGTTCTTGAAAGATTTTCAATGACGTTGAAATGGCAATATGGTTAGGCTTCAAAAGCATACACGTTCCTTCAAAATACTGGAAAAGAACATCTCTAGAATTAATAATTTTGTCACTTAGTCATCAGTGTGGACTATGGTTGGCCAGTGAAGGGAATATAATTTGAATACCCGTGAGGAATGGATGAAGAGACAAAAGGGAAAAAAAAAGAAGTAACATCCCTTGGGTTTGGTTCATCTAAAGATCTCCTTGGCTTTTTACATGTTAATTTTGTATGATAATTTTTTTCAGCTATTGCTTGATCCATGAAGAATATTGAACTTGGAAATTGTCCACTGGTGAAGTTAACATTAGAATCTGAAATAATTTATTTTAAGCATATATATTATATGCTTTTGTACATTGAAATTTTCATTTGTATAATAATCAGATATTCTCCCAATTAACGTGATGCCCTTTGATCAACTTGTAGTGCATCTGAGTGGAAAGTTCCCACTACTTTCATATATGGCTATCATGACTGGATGAACTACCAAGGTGCACAACAAGCTCGCAAAGACATGAAAGTACCTTGCGAAATCATAAGAGTTCCAGAGGTAACTCTCCCTCTCTTTCGTTCGTTGTATTTCATGGTTTCTTGCAGTCATATTTACATTGTCCAAGTGGTTAAGTGATTCGGTTTTGGTGCGAGAGGTCACAAGTTCGAAACTTGCATAGCATGATTTGAACATTTATTGACATGTGATATGTTGTATATAAAGTACCATTTCAAAAAAAAAACACCAATTTCGATGCGAAAAAATAACCGATTTTGAATGTTACTTTTTGACTTCTCCTGGAAAAAAATAGTTAACTAACAAATCGATTTTTAGAGTTACCGACATCCTGAAGTCACAAGAATTTTGAAATAAAAACAAAAGCATTTTTTTCTTTTGATTGCTTCAAAAACTCTTAGCCACACATTAAAATCATGTTGGGCATGGATATGTTTCTAGAATAAGCAAAACAACAAATATGTGTGCTAAAATTACCTTTTTAGCTCAAAATATAAGAAGGGAAGAGCGACGAAGTTTTAATCATGAGGCCACATAAGCCAATACTTAGGCACACCTTTAATTACCTAGGAAACTTTAAAAAACATTAGCATTAGCATTAGACCCTCAAGTTCTACCGAATTAAATGAAAATTCAATGTTCTATGATGCAATCAAAGAATGTCAACTGGGTGTGGACAGAATAGACCTATACATACTGCCCTTCACTCTACACATGTACCCAACTACCAACGAGCACACATGCTAAATTCCATAGATAGTCCACATTTTCTTGAAATAATTTTTTTTTATCAATGATTTTTTTTGGAGAAATAAAAACACATTGAATTATTTTTGGACATCTGAGTTTTATTTTTAAATTCAATAATAAATAAAATAATATTGATAGAACTAAAATATGCAGCGTCTATGTTTACCGCCCTAATTATATCATCGATTGGTATCAACAATACAATAAATAGAACAAAACGTACCCTGCATACTGTTTTGAATCAGTACTTCTGTACTTGGTTTTATATACTTATTTTATTTATTTTCTAAATGCAGGCAGGGCATTTTGTGTTCATAGATAACCCATCTGGATTCCACTCAGCTGTGTTCCACGCATGCCTTAAATTTATCAACGGTTTTGCAGAAGGCCAACCTCTTCCTGAAGGACTTTCATCTGCTTAAGTAATTTTCTATCACAACACATCCATACTATACCACATTTCCATAATTGCTTGCCATCCAGGCTCTATTACTTAGAAATCAATTCGAAAGTGCATACCTTCAACATCCAGTTATCCTTGTACAAATTAAACATAGGTCTTGTTACTTTACATTTGCACGCATTTATTCTCTATATGTATAATATGTAACTATGAGTACATAATCAAATTGTATTTAACTATTTACAATTATTCAAACTATTTTTTCATTAGAATTATTGCTGTTTTCTACAGTGCTCATTAAGGCTGTAGGAATATCATGCGACAAGGTATTCAGTCTTTTTTTACACCGTCGTCCTCTTCTATGCATGCACACTTGTAGTAGTAGACTAATCGAAGTCTTCTTTTATGCTTGGACAATCTCTTTCATTTTGTCTTCTATGCATGCACGCTTGTCGTAGTAGGCTAATCGAAGTCTTATGCTATTTCTTTCATTTTTTTACACCGTCGTCCTCTTCTATGCATGCATACATATATATCAATCAGCAAGGGATGTATTATGCCATTTTTGTGGTGTGTATAATGTAAAGGGGGGTGGCATACTGCGTACATCCACATGTGTAGAATGATAAGTAATTTGTTTTACCAAGTTCAAATTCTAAAGTTAGGATTTTTAAGATAAATCTACAGATTAAAAATATATATTGAATGATTAGATAACACTATTATTGGAGTGACCCTTGAGAGCACTCAATATATATATATATATATATATATATATATATATATATATATATATATATATATATATATCAATTAGCAAGGGATGTATAATGTAAAAGGGGATGGCATACTGCGTACATCCACATGTGTAGAATGATAAGTAATTTGTTTTACCAAGTTCAAATTCTTAGTGTATTTCTCGTTGCATCTGGTTTGGGGACCAATCCATCATAAGACTTTAACCACGACACAAGTGATCCTGATGATTTTTCCCACAAAGCTTCAAATAATGTCAACCCAATGTTTGTTAACTAACTATTTTTATACTCCAACTCCATACAGTCTTCCCAAGATTCGCCATAATCAATTACACGAGCTATGAGTAACCTTTTAGTACTTTGTTCGCTCATTTTGTCCTTCCATAAGTCTATATGTTGCATTCAGATTTACATCTTTGCCTAAAGGCTATTGGATGCTTCTTTAGAACTCACTAGAAAAGATTGTCTCCATCACACACAATATTGACTTGAACTCCATTTAGTCTCACCGTATGCTTTATCAAGACCGGCCCAGAGGATAGTTCACTGGGCCAAGGCAAATTTTGAAGAAATTTGAGTTGTTTCCTATTTAAATTTAAACTGTTAGGTGCAAAATTTGAACTATGGTATTATTGTTGTAGTGGTAAAATGCATGGTTTGCACTGAAGTGTGGTAGGTTCAAAATCTATAGGGAGGGGGCAATGATTTTTTGCGAAATCTTTTCTACACTAGTGTGTAACCTGTGCGTTGCACACGGTAATGTTGTTAAAAAAATAATTTTTAAATTTTAATTATTGTTAAAAATTGAATATTTTTAAGCAGTATATGATAAATTTATTGAAATAAAAAAATTTATAATTTAAAATGACATGCAACACTCGGATATAAGGTAGAGGGTCGCCAACCACATATTCTCGTCGGAATTGTCCTAACTCGGTAATAGCAATATATATGTGCTTGCGCGCGTGCATGTGTATTTCCATTACTATATATGTAAATAGTTGATGCTATGTGATACATATATTTTTTATATAAATGGATGAAAAAAAAATTGAATTTTCCATTTCTATTAATATGAATATTATATATATATATATGTTTTTAAGGATTTATAATGAAATAACGAATATTAAGTAATTGAATGTATTGAATATTTTAAATTAATGATCAACTTAACTAATTAAATATATGTAACTGAATGTTAGAAAATAGGGTAAAAAGTGAGAAGAGCTTTGTATGTAGTTGTAGTAACATCTTACGATCAACTTATCTGCGAATGAACTTTTATTCATTATTTGAGATTTCAATTAGTAAACCTTTTTTTTAACTTAGCTGTTAATCATAAATTTCACGCTGTTGTATGAGTGTCATGTTTACAACTTCAATATTTGCATAATAATAATAATAATAAATCTGTAGCGTCTTTGGGTTATGAGTTGGGTAAGTTTTAATATCACGTTAAAAATGAAAATGTCTACATAACTTAATTTGTATTAGAGTAATCTGTGCTTTCACATCCCAATATTGTAAAATATAAATTTATCCTTTTAAAGTTGTAATAATATAATGTTGAAAATGAGAATGTCTACGTAACTTAATTTGTATTAAAGTAATCCGTGCTTTCACATCCCACTGTTGTAATATATAAGTTTATTATTTAAAAGTTGTAAAAAATGAAATTTTGTACTACAATGCATGATTTTTTTAAAGATAAATGAATGATGAATTAAAAATATATTATTGTTTATGTTTACATTTTATGTTATGTGATCCATATACCTTTATATATGAATAAAAATAACAATCTTAACGTCTTCACTTGTATATATGAGTGTTGTATACCTACTTAAATCAGTACATTTCAAGATTTATTAAATGAATTAATAAATATTAGTTAATCAATTTATTTGAATGATTTAAAATAATGGTTACATAATTGGTTAATACATGAATATGAGTAAAAATATATTAGGAGGGAATTGATAAGGGTTTGTAAGTAACTATAGAAATTTAAAATATAGGTGTGTAAAACTAAAAATATAATTTTTCAGTGCAATGCAAATAACTTCATTGAGATAAACGAATTAGGAAATAAATTTGTTATTATTGTTGATGTATATAATTTATGCTATGTGATTTACATATCTTTGTATGCAAATGAATTTTTTTTACCAGTTTGTTGATGCTACTTTGGTATTTTAGGATTTACACGACGTATCTAATATTAGTTAAGTCAATTTATCAAATGGTTTAAATTTTGAATTACGTAATTAATTTAAATATATGGACTTAAATGTAAAATATTAGATGAGAACTAAAAAAATTTGTGAATAATTATAGAAAATTTTAAAAGTATGTATTTGATTATAAATTGACATTAGAAGTTTAGTAGATTACTATAAATTGATAAATTATAAAAATTTGAAACTAAAATATCTAGAGAGAGAATTAAGGAGAGTAGAGAAAGCTCCTACAATTAATAAGAGTGCTTGAATTTCTTCCGCTTTACTATTATTTAATAGATTAGATTTAAAAATGCAGGGCTAGGACAACACATAAGCTCGGCCGGGCCTGTGCTTTATATACACCTTTGCTGAAAATATCATTGTTTGTGTTGGTCATGCTTGAAAAAAAATGAGCGTTTATAGTTTGTTTTGATGTCCACCATTATCCGTATATTTTCATTACATTTGATTTATCGACACTCATTTTCATTGAGAATCCTCCAATAACTGCAATGGTCTGTTAGGCATTTGATTTTCGACTTCAACTGGTTGGCAGGTCAAGCATAATTGTCAGTGTCCTTTGTGCCTTTATAGAAAAATGGCCTCTTTATATCCAGGTACATTCTCATACTTCCATATGAAATGTGGATCCTGAACAATGACATTAATTCAACACTCCACAACGCGACGTCCCGGTCCAGTACCTATGCCATCAGAGGGAGGTTACTTTCCAAAAGCACGAAGTAAAAGACACGATATGAACGATTTCTCATATGTCCTCCCTTGTGTTAACACAAATCACGAAAATGTGATATTGTATACCTCAATCTCTGCCAAACACTTGTCTAGTTTCAACACAAAACAATATACACGAGTTTTCCAGGGTGAAATAATATATAGATAGGATCACATAAAATAAAATATCAACATCAGTGTGGTCAAAAAGTCACACATTTATACGTAGATCACATCTTTATATACAATAGCAGCCATCGTTCAATTATAGGCACCATCAAAAAAAAAAATACACAACTATGTACATGGTTACCGACTCCCTCTCAAGTACTAGAGTACCATCCTGAAGTCTCGAATGATCTGGTCGAAGATCGCTTCATCTTCTATGGCTAGTATGACAAAATATGAGAAATGGAATATTATATCTGGACCATACACATTCCTCTCCAAAAAACACAAGAATGAAACGATATTGTGAAAGTACATTTTGAAATACAACATCAGTTTGATCCAATGTTAAAACAAATAACAACTCGGGTTAGGGTAGACACTAGCTGTGAGTTAATCTCAGATACCAAAAAATAAAAGTGAACAGAATAACCATTGTATTAATAAGTCAATTACCTAACCCCTATGTAGGTATCATATATAAATCATATAACAGATGTTCTGTTTCTTCTTAATGTAACCACAATTGCAAATCTACTCAATTTTGATTCTCCATAATCACAAGTTATTAATATCACATCATATAATAGCGATAGATTTGATCAACTACCCAAAATTGAATTGACACCCAATGATACCCAATACCATCTACCACTCCAATATACCGAAAACCAAATAACACCCAGTGATGTCCAACATCATCTATGAATTAGAATTGTGGGTGCACTCATCGATCTACAATACTGTAAATGACCCACCCTGGTATATCCTAGCTTACACGATTTCCCTTACATATCCATCATTATATTTAAGTCATGTAACCATAACAATAAAGTCCATACACTAGATAGTTGGACTATTGACACTGGGGCAAGGATGCCACACTCAAGGTGCTACCCTAAGTCAATCAAGTTAGGATAGATACTAGCTTTATCCAGTATACCACTCATTTGTTAGTTTACTATAACGATCCGGCTTTTCGACCCTCAAACGTCGACACTAAATACATTCACGGTATTCATGTATTGAGTACCCAAGTGCTAGAAAGATAGAAAGTTAAGGTAAAATAAAAAAAAAGAATAAAACAAGAAAAGAAGAACACCGATATCAGAATCTCATAACAGAACGGTAATATACAATATCGAAGGAATAGTACAAAGGATTACTCTGAATACAGAAATATCAGAGTTACCAAAACCTAAGTACTATCATCAGCCCGGACGATTATAACAATCTGTCCTCACATATGCTGATACATACTATACAAAAATGCAGGAAAATAAGAATACTACGAAAGGTAATCATCCAACTTCTCTCCATAAGCTGCAAAGCGTCCGTAGCTAAATCTGAAAACATACACGGGGCTGACACGAGCATTTTAAGAAAATAACACCCAGATTAGTCTGGTAAACCAGCGTGAAAAAACTCAAGATACATGCAACATGTAACAATAACCATTGAGACCGTATGGATTCCCGCAACAGTTTTCCCCTCAAAAGAAGCCATATTAAATTTAATATAATGATATGGTAGATAATGTCTAGTGTGTAGCACAATCATATCAAATAGTTGTCGTGTGAACGCCACAACAATAATAGGTATACAATCAATACCGCTAAGGCACATTTGCATAATGGATTTTCCGTGGAGATCTCCTTGGATCAAACCGAATCCAAACTCCATGACAAGGATCAGAAACTACCTTCCGAGCAACGTATCTTTAGATGGGATATACTATAAGGTAAACATAACTGGAACAGCCTCGGTGTGTGATCCAAGCCATATCAACTCCCGGTACCAACATATTGATAAGCATCTCTAGACATGGAGTTGATATGCCCTTGAGGTTTGCTAAACCTCCCTAGACATGCCCCTTCTATGTTTTCTGTCATTTTTTCGATGTCGAGGCTACATTCGGCATCTCTCACACGAGTCTTCATCACTAAAACAGAACACGAATCCCCAAATGGATTCCATCATCTCGAACAGATCACGAATCACTACATGGATTTGAGAATCTCGAACAGATCTTGAACCTCCACATAGGTTACTCGCATAAGTCCTTCGATGAATGCTAACGTTGTCTTCTCACTTGGAATACTCCTTATGACAGATAGTCCCACACGATAACATCGTTTGAAATGTTAACGCTGACCTCTCCCTTGGACTTAACCAATTGATAGTTCAACTCTATAGCATTTCACTTCACAACCGCTTCTAGAACAAAGATCGCGTATATGGTTTTGAAGTGATTACAGGTGTGATGACCCGCAAATCCGTACCCTTTGAATCGACAATAAACCACACATGTCCGACCCAAAAAGCACAGACTGACGGAAAGTCAGGAGAAAGAAAAGAAGAGAGAAGAGAAGAGAAGAAAGAGAGAAGATAGAACCAAACAGAACAATACAGAATCTCACATCGCAGCGGAAAACATATAATATTCTATAAATGATCTTTACAAAACAGAAACTGTATATATATACATAAATCAGAGTTCAATAATCAATCAATAGTTATCAGCCTGGACAATTATAATAACCTGTCCTCACAATTGCCGACAATATACAACAACTAAACATAGCGGATAATCAAGTAAAACAGACGAAATGAAGATCTCCAGCTCTCCTGCTGAAGCTCCAAAAGCACCAAATCTAAACCTGTAAATATACTCAGTCTGACCCGAGCATTGAAAGGGAAGAACGCCCGGATCCGTTTGGTAAACCAGCGTGAGAAACACACTCAACTGAATTTATTAAATTACCAAACTTTTGCTTTATCAAAACAAAAGTATTTCATAAGACAAGTCCACACATAAACACGGACATGTTTTTACCTTACGATAACTAAATCATTTCATATCAAATCATTTGATATTATACTAGTGTCTAGTATACAAATAATATTCAAAATAGCCGAAATTGTTACCATTATTAAATTCCAACATACTAGGCTCTACAAATAAAATGACAGGTACGTAGTGGAGTTTGGATTTCCATACAAATGACCAGATGAAGGGACTACCTTCTGAAGGGGTACACCTCTAGATGGATGTCTCGAGGCACAGAACATCTGCCCTCTACCAACACAAGACCGACCCACCTCTATAACTAGATGGTACCGAATATGTCATCCTCCGGTCGTTACCGACCTTTAACCGAGGGCCCTCTAGCATACAAACCACAATAATCAGATACACGATGTCATAGCGTGTAAAGATATATCTAGAAGTGGATGATCATACCCTAATGGGAGCGACCCACATAGCCCTGCTGCATCTAACCCTGTTTTGGTCATTTTCGGTTGATGAAGCCTGAGGTAACGATTACCTTTCACGATCACATATCACATCACTTTGAATGCCACATGGCCATTTCCGTTGACTACTAATTGCCTTCCACAAAAATACAACCCTTGAGCTCGTACGTCTTAAGGAGGGTGTTAAGCTAAGAGAAGTTGCCTTCTCCGCCACCACTGATGTACGTTTGTAAAAACCAATGTACGTAATCTGTAGAAATGCAATGTTAGACAAACATCCATACAAGTTGTCCAGGAACAGGACAAACCGAAGGTACTTTCCTACCACATCCTGTCGGGAAATACCTAGGATTAGTAGCGAATAGTCCTTGCATTGGATATTTCATAATGAAGAGACCACTTCTACTGGATGTATATTGGGATTTTAACCCCAAACGATCAACAAGCATTACCCCACTATGAAACTCCAGAATATCAATATCATGAGAAGCAACCTGCACAATCGTCGCATATACATTGGTCCGAAGTGGTTTTCAGATAAATCTGATCCCGGTCTCTTCGCACCAACAATGCAAAAGTGTTTCTCAACCTCACACAGAAACTATGTCTCATAGACTTATCACATCTCCGACTTTCAACTTGCTATCCTTCGGGCCAAGAAGGAAGCTCGATAGATTGGAGTAATACTCCGCACTATACGATCAACATCTTCAACACAAACGATAATCAAGCCTACAGAGAAGGCTACGTACTAAGTGTACGACTAAATAGTTCCCACATCAAGTAGAGGAACTAAAATTTTAGCCAAGTTTGATAGTTGGTTATTTAACTATCAAAGCAAACAAACAAATATTTAGCACCATATACAATCACCAGGCCCTTTTAATTAATCTTTTATTAATTAAATCACTTGCCAAATATTCACTTCAAATTATCTTTAAAAAGATATAACCTCAAAACATTTCAACATTGGAAAACATTTCCATATACTTATTTCAATAATATAAGCATATTCACAAATCAATTTATTTTCAATACTTAGAAAATATTACATATACTTAAATCAGGATTAAGTATATATTTTATTCTTTAAGGAAAACATTCTTTTTAAACACATTTTTTCGGATCAAAACGAATGTTGCGTAAAACATCGTTACGACAACCCAAATTCAATAGTATAGGGATTCGAAAATAAGATAGATATATAAATCCCAATACTATACAAAACATCTCTTTTCGAAATCATTTACTATAACAACAGTGTTATAGTCCATCATTTCCTTATTTTCTCGAAAACATTTATTTCAACAATGAATGTTGAAATCTATGCATTCGATACTCAACACATTTTAAAACATCTTTACAATCATTTAAATCCATTTTATAATATCACTTTTCAAAATATCCATTTAACTTAAATATATTATTCACTATCCAAAATCATGAATATAGCCATTTACCAAATCCAATGTTTCTATACATTTATTAAAGGATAATCCACTGTCCAAAATCGTGGATATAATACCTTTACCAAATTCATCACTATTGCAAATTTAAATTAAAGGATTTTCCACTATCAAAAATCTTGGATGTAATACCTTTAATAACATTCTATATTTAACTTATCAAATTCAGTTGATTTCGGATTTATAAAACAATGTTTATAAATTCCATTTATATTTTATAAAAAACTTCAACATATAAAAATCCCTTTATAAATCAATCCCATTTATATCTCATTTACAAGCCAAAATCCAAATTATAATTAAATTACTTATAATTCTATTTATTCACAAATTCATTCATTTATAACTTCACACATTATAAATCTTAATCAATTATAAAATCCAATCATATCCTCATTTTAACATTTACAAAAACTCCATTAAAATTCCATTATTCTGATTTATAAAAATTCAATTTTATAAATCTTATATATAAACCATTAATAATAAATCAAAAATCTCAATTTAAACTATTTATAAAATTGTTAACTCCATGTTTCCAAAAATCGCATTTCAATCATATTTCCCCAAAAATCATAATTTTTTATAACATAAAAATTATCACATTTATTTATTTAAAATAAATCCATTTCTTAACGATTCTAAAATCCAACAAAACGTATATTTTCAAAATCACTTAAAAATCCTTTTAAATTTGGAAATCATCACTTTAACATTTTTAAATTACCAAAAATAGGCCAATGCTTCAAAAGCACTAAATACATCAATCACGACATCCAAAACATCATAATAATATGATAACAGCATATATCACAATATTTGTAAATAAATCAATACTGGTGAGGAATCCAGTTGGATCCCTCCAACCTGTCGCCTGCAACAAATATACATATTAGAATATGTATACAATGTCCGCTTCGAGGCAAATGCGCGTACAAAGGGTCATCCGCTCATACACGGGAATGTATAGTGTCATCTGCTCCACTAGGCAGGTATATATCCAAATACAAATCAATATATCATATATCATCCAAACAATCATCAATCATCATAAATAATATTTATTCTCACTTATATAAAAATATCAGAGAGTCAGAAAGAGTGAGTTGTACTCACATTGCGTCCAATAGCAGTTGTAGTGTTTTATTCTGAATAAAATTAAACAAGCATTTAATTTCAACCAAAATTTTCACTAGCTCAAATAAATCCCAATCCAACTCCATAATGTAGTGCTTGTCAATACGGACCCAATGCAATTCGTTTCGTGTGAAACGGACCTCGTATGAAGAAGTTATGACGTTTTAAAGTTTATACGATTTATTATATAATAATATACAATTTTATTTTAATTTTTTCAAACCTAACTCATCTCGGCCGTTCATTGTGCTTAAAAAAATCAAGGCCGTGGACTTCATCTTCTTCCCCCCATCAGGTTTCGAACGTAAATAACCCATATGGCCGCCACCCTCTTCAAATTATCGTGACCACCTTGCCTCGTTTGAAGATGATCCAAGACCACCGATCCAAAGGCCATCGCGAGACACACCACCGACGACGACGATGACGAACTCGGCTACATGATTTGCTCGAAAATCGTGATTGAACGCACGGTGTTCAATCTATAATTGCCATTGATTTCCTCAACTAAAATCGATCATCTCCGTATGGATGTGAAGATCTCACGATCCTCTACAAGTTTCTAGTTGGAAGATTTTCAAAATAATCGAGGGATTGAGAGAGATCGAGGAGAAAAGATTCGAATGTTTATGGCCATCGAAAATAAATGGCGGCCGTGACCTAGCTAGACTAGGGTTTTGCAAAATAGAAAATTTGATGTCCCTTTATAGAAAATCTCACGACACTATTCACCTAAATTTTTTTCGAACTCGAAACGAAACGTGCCGTCTGGCGTTTATAATGTTTTACCCCTATTCTGAACACAATGGAATATATATCGAGAGCCAATTCGATCGTATTTGAAAGATAGGTTTTCGAATCGAATTATTTAAATTTAAAATTCACTTAAACGAATTTCTATGCGTTTTAGCTTGCCCCGGACAAACGGTAAATCCGATTGACACGAAATTTACAATAATTTAACATTACGGATCCAATGAAACTGCTTTCGTCGAAATCCGAGATTGTTTGAAAAATGACCATTTTTACTCGTTAATTAAATATTAAAATATTCAATTTCTACAAATTAACTTTTAAATCAGTTTTAAAAGTTCTCTAACATCATTCTAATTCAAATATGATTTATTACAACTTTATAAATCATTTTTATTCATACTAAATCCAATTCCAATTATTTACACAATCTCAAATATTAATTTAACAATTTAATTATCCAATTAAATCACTATATTCGATATCTAAGTTATTCATCTTATAAAATTTACTTTTGAATATTTAAAATTAATTAAATATACGAATTTCAAATGACCGAAATTCTGGGTCGTTACATTCTCCCTACTTAAAAGAATTTCGTCCTCGAAATTACCAAGTAAGAAAAAGTCACAAAGTCCATTAACTTTTCAAAACAATTTGTTCGAACAGATTACAAATTCATTTAAACATTTTTAACATTTTGAAAATCCATTCGTTAAACTTCTTATAAAAACTTTACTAAGTTTCAAAATCTATTCATTGTTATCTTTTCAAAACAAACTAACATCGTTTAACTTTTAACTCAAAAATCAAAATTATAGTTATCACAAATTTTCCCAAAGTTCTCAAAAATTTCCAATGCCTTTAATTTTCAAAAAAAATTCGCCAGCGTCTCCTTTGCGCGGTTCGATCGTAGTAGGATCTCAACATATATATATATATATATATATATATCACAAATATACATCTCATCTTCGAGAATGAGGCATCTCGTAGGGAAAAAAGTATAAAAGTATGATATGTAATCCGAGATATGTATCTTATATATTATTAGCGAGCATATATGGCAAATATAGCGCGAAAGCGAGCTCAAATACGAAGCAAGTGCCATTCGCACCTACTAAACACTCAATAAACAAATGAGAAACATGTATATATGAAAATAATATCAATATACAACATATACCAATATAACAACTATATATGCCAATATAGAAAATGCAACCAAAACAACAAATCCAACCATCAAACAACTATCATCCAACAACTATCCAATATCTATATCCAATCAATCCATACCAAATCAATATAATTCATTTCACATTAATATTCATTGAATTGGTTTTCAATTTTAATCACAATTGATTCATTAATATTGGATTTTCTTACTAACATTCATTTATCCATATTCAATTAGTTTACATTCACTAATTTATATTCAAGTTTGTTTATTTCCAAATCAAATCAAATTCAATTCTATTTAGATTCACTTACTTCCACTTTGAATTCAATTACTTATCTTCCAATTTCATATGAATTCCTATATAATCAACTAACAACCAATGTATAACCAACATTACCAAATTTATTTACTATACATTCAATTTGGTTTAACACATTTAATCAGCTTTAAATGAATTAACACTTACATCCATTATTCTATATCAATTCATTTACATTGATTGATTAACATTTAATCCATATTTCATTTACTAATCTATTCCATTAGTTCAATTCAATTCATTCGTTAATTCAATTGCTAATTCATTTCACATTTCAAGTTGAATTTCATTATATAACTCAAATTCTTATTCATCTAATTACTTCATCTCAATTAATTAACTTCGATACCAAAATCAACTTTATTTAACATTACTTAAGTTATATTTCATTTCAACTCACTTGCATTTACTTTCACTATACAACTTAAGTTTACTACTAATTTAATTCAAATTCTATTTATTTAACTTTTACTTAAGTCAAATTTCATATCACTTATTCAAATTCATATTTTGTTTTGCTTAACAAAATTGTTTAACCATTTTAACAATTGGTTTTACTTACCTTTTCTCATTTTATAAGTTATACAACTTATTTAAACTTTCATGAACATCTACCTAAGTTCACTTCCATTCACCAAACTCATTTTATAATTTCAAATCATAATTATATAATAACTTTACAACTTAGGTTTATTTAAAATTCCGAATTCATATTATATAATCACTTACCACTTCAGTTTAATTTCCATTTCACTAATTTATCAAATCTAGTTCAAATTCAATTCAATTTATTTAACTTTCCTTTAGTTAAATTTCAAATCATACATTTTATCATACTAACTCAAATTTATTTCAACTTTACCAAAGTTAAATTTGTTATCTCATACTATAAATCCAAAACTCATTTCACTTATATTCATCAATTTCAACTTGGATTTTAAATTCAAATTTGTTTATCACAACAAAATTTCAATTTCAATTTACTATTGGTAGCAAATCTATCACATAGAAACTCGAAAATAATACTGATGATGTTGCAGTCATCACCCTTATTATTTCCCAGCAACAGTAGTGAATTCAGTGCTTCATATTCTTTTTAAAAATTTCTTTTATTATTTATAAATCACATTTATAAAATCTTTACTTATATAATTTCACTATTTCACTTATATAAGATCATTCTAAATTTATTTATCTTATTTAGATTTATAATAATAATATAATCTCTTTAACTTTTGAAAAATAACTTTCAAAATAAACATGATTCAAATTTTCAAATTCTTAGTTTAAATTCATTTTCATTTACAACTCATATTTATAAATATACTCATTTAGTTTCACTTCTTATATATAAGATTTTTTCACAATTGCAAATCATATTAATTATAATTCCATACTTATAATTCATTAGCTTATATAATCATTCTTTTACAATTGTTGCTTTTATTTAAATTATTCAACCAACTTTGAAATTAACTTATATATATTTACATTTTCAACAACCAAACAATCATATATATACACTTTAATGATCATCAAAAAAATTGTTTCCTTTAGATATAAAATATAATCAAGGTAAAATTATTTCATTTACCCAATTTAAAATAATACTATGCCGACTTGCCTCATTTAAGCGTTCAGAAATTCCTATCGAATATATGGCGTCCCACATACCGACCATAATTCACAAACAACTCAACGGATAAGCAAACACAATATAAAACATTTTATAATCACTAACAGATACGCGCTCATATATATAATACACTCAACTCAATCTAGGGTGCTACTGTCCCTATCTATACTGAGTACACATCAAAGCTTAGGAATATACAAAATCTAAGCTCTGATACCAACCATGACGACCCGCAAATCTGTACCCTTTGAATCGAAATAAACCACACATGTCCGACCCAAAAAGCGCAGACTGACAGAAAGTCAGGAGAAAGAAAAGAAGTGAGAAGAAGAGAAGAGAAGAAAGAGAGAAGATAGAACCAAATAGAACAATACAGAATCTCACATCGCATCGGAAAACATATAATATCATATCAATGATCTTTACAAAACAGAAACTGTATATATATACATAAATCAGAGTTCAACAATCAACCAATAGTTATCAGCCTGGACAGTTATAATAACCTGTCCTCACAATCGCCGACAATATACAACAACAAAACACAGCGGATAATCAAGCAAAACAGATACGCGTATACGAAATGAAGAGCTCCAGCTCTCCTGCTGAAGCTCCAAAAGCACCAAATCTAAACCTGTAAATATACTCGGTCTGACCCGAGCACTGAAAGGGAAGAACGCCCGGATCAGTCTAGTAAACCAGCTTGAGAAATACACTCAACTGAATTTATTAAATTACCAAACTTTTCCTTTATCAAAACAAAAGTATCTCGTAAGACAAGTCCACACATAAACACGGACCTGTTTTTACCTTACGATAACTAAATCATTTCATATCAAATCATCTGATATTATACTAGTGTCTTGTATACAAATAATATTCAAAATAGCCGAAATTGTTACCATTATTAAATTCTAGCATACTAGGCTCTACAAATAAAATGGCAGGTACGTAGTGGAGTTTGGATTTCCATACAAATGACCAGGTGAAGGGACTACCTTCCGAAGGGGTACACCTCTAGATGGATGTCCCGAGGCACAGAACATCTGCCCTCTACCAACACAAGACCGACCCACCTCTATAACTAGATGGTACCGAATATGTCATCCTCCCGTCGTTACCGGCCTTTAACCGAGGGCCCTCTAGCATACAAACCACAATAATCAGATACATGACGTCATAGCGTGTAAAGATATATCTAGAAGAGGATGATCATACCCTAATGAGAGTGACCCACATAGCCCTGCTGCATCTAATCCTATTTTGGTCATTTTCGGTTGATGAGGCCTGAGGTAATGATTACCTTTCACAATCACATATCACATCACTTTGAATGCCACATGGCCATTTCCGTTAACTACTAATTGCCTCCCACAAAAATACAACCCTTGAGCTCGTACGTCTCAAGGAGGGTGTTAAGCTAAGAGAAGTTGCCTTCTCCGCCACTACTGATGTACGTTTGTAAAAACCAATGTACGTAATATGTAGAAATGCAATGTCAGACAAACATCCATACAAGTTGTCTAGGAACAGGACAAACCGAAGGTACTTTCCTACCACATCCTATCGGGAAATCCCTTGGATTAGTAGCGAATAGTCCTTGCATTGGATATTTCATAATGAAGAGACCACTGCTACTGGATGTATATTGGGATTTTAACCCCAAACGATCAACAAGTAATCCCCCACTATGAAACTCCAGAATATCAATATCATCAGAAGCAACCTGCACAATCGTCGCATATACGTTGGTCCGAAGTGGTTTTCAAATAAATATAATCCCGGTCTCTTCGCACCAACAACGCAAAAGTGTTTCTCAACCTCACATAGAAACTAAGTCTCATAGACTTATCACGTCTCCGACTTTCAACTTGCTATCCTTCGGGCTAAGAAGGAAGCTCGATAGATTGGAGTAATACTCCACACTATACGATCAACATCCTCAACACAAACAATAATCAAGCCTACAGAGAAGGCTACGTACTAAGTGTACGACTAAATAGTTCCCACATCAAGTCGAGGAACTAAATTTTTGGCCAAGTTTGATAGTTGGTTATTTAACTATCAAAGCAAACAAACAAATATTTAGCACCATATACAATCACCAGGCCCTTTTAATTAATCTTTTATTAATTAATTCACTTGCCAAATATTCACTTCAAATTATCTTTAAAAAGATATAACCTCAAAACATTTCAACATTGGAAAACATTTCCATATACTTATTTCAATAATATAATCATATTCACAAATCAATTTATTTTCAATACTTATAAATTATTACATATACTTAAAATCAGGATTAAGTATATATTTTATTCTTTAAGGAAAACATTCTCTTTAAACACATTTATTCGGGTCAAAACGAATGTTGCGTAAAACATCGTTACGACAACCCAAATTCAATAGTATATGGATTCAAAAATAAGATTGATATATAAATCCCAATACTATACAAAACATCTCTTTTCAAAATCATTTACTATAACAACAGTGTTATAGTCCATCATTTCCTTATTTTCTCGAAAACGTTTATTTCAACAACGAATGTTGAAATCTATGCATTCGATACTCAACGCATTTTAAAACATCTTTACAATCATTTAAATCCATTTTATAATATCACTTTTCAAAATATCCATTTAACTTAAATATATTATTCACTGTCCAAAATCGTGAATATAGCCATTTACCAAATCCAATGTTTCTATACATTTATTAAAGGATAATCCACTGTCCAAAATCATGGATATAATACCTTTACCAAATTCATCACTATTGCAAATTTAAATTAAAGGATTATTCACTGTCCAAAATCGTGGATGTAATACCTTTAATAATATTATATATTTAACCTATCAAATTCAGTTGATTTCGGATTTATAAAACAATGTTTATAAATTCCATTTATATTTTATAAAAAACTTCAACATATAAAAATCCCTTTATAAATCAATCCCATTTATATCTCATTTACAAGCCAAAATCCAAATTATAATTAAATTACTTATAATTCTATTTATTCACAAATTCATTCATTTATAACTTCACACATTATAAATCTTAATCGATTATAAAATCCAATTATATCCTTATTTTAACATTTACAAAAACTCCATTAAAATTCCATTATTCTGATTTATAAAAATTCAATTTTATAAATCTTATATATAAACCATTAATAATAAATCAAAAATCTCAATTTAAACTATTTATAAAATAGTTAACTCCATGTTTCCGAAAATCGCATTTCAATCATATTTCCCCAAAAATCATAATTTTTTTATAACATAAAAATTATCGCATTTATTTATTTAAAATAAATCCATTTCTTAATGATTCAAAAATCCAACAAAACGTATATTTTCAAAATCACTTAAAAATCCTTTTAAATTTGGATATCATCACTTTAACATTTTTAAATTACCAAAAATTGGCCCAATGCTGCAACAGCACTAAACACATCAATCACGGCATCCAAAACATCATATATCATATGATAACAGCATATATCACAATATTTGTAAATAAATCAATACTGGTGAGGAATCCAGTTGGATCCCTCCAACCTGTCGCCTGTAACAAATATACATATTAGAATATATGTACAATGTCTGCTTCGAGGCAGACGCGCGTACAAAGGGTCATCCGCTCATACACGGGAACGTATAGGGTCATCTGCTCCACTAGGTAGGTATATATCCAAATACCAATCAATATATCATATATCATCCAAACAATCATCAATCATCATAAATAATATTTATTCTCACTTATATAAAAATATCAGAGAGTCAGAAAGAGTGAGTTGTACTCACATTGCGTCCACTAGCAGTTGCAGTGTTTTATTCTGAATAAAATTAAACAAGCGTTTAATTTCAACCAAAATTTTCACTAGCTCAAATAAATCCCAATCCAGCTCCATAATGTAGTGCTCATCAATACGAACCTAATGCAATTCGTTTTGTGCGAAACAGACCTCATATGAAGAAGTTACGACGTTTTAAAGTTTATACGATTTATTATATAATAATTTACAATTTTATTTTAATTTTTTCGAACCTAACTCATCTCGTCCGTTCACTGTGCTTAAACAAATCAAGGCCGTGGACTTCATCTTCTTCCCCCCATCAAGTTTCGAATGTAAATAACCCATATGGCCGCCGCCCTCTTCGAATTATCGTGACCACCTTGCCTCGTTTGAAGATGATCCAAGACCACCGATCCAAAGGCCATCGCGAGACACGCCACCGACAACGACGACGACGAACTCGGCTACATGATTTGCTCGAAAATCGTGATTGAACGCACGGTGTTCAATCTATAATTGCCGTTGATTTCCTCAACTAAAATCGATCATCTCCGTATGGATGTGAAGATCTCACGATCCTCTACAAGTTTCTAGTTGGAAGATTTTCAAAATAATCGAGGGATTGAGAGATATTGAGGAGAAAAGATTCGTATGTTTATGGCTATCGAAAATAAATTGCGGCCGTGACCTAGCTAGACTAGGGTTTTGCAAAATAGAAAATTTGATGTCCCTTTAAAGAAAATCTCGCGACACTATTCACTCGAAAATTTTTCGAACTCGAAACAAAACGTGCCGCCTGGCATTTATAATGTTTTACCCCTATTCCGAACACAATGGAATATATATCAAGAGCCAATTCGATCGTATTTGAAAGATAGGTTTTCGTATCGAATTATTTAAATTTAAAATTCACTTAAACGAATTTCTATGCGTTTTAGCTTGTCCCGGACAAACGGTAAATCCCATTGACACGAAATTTGAAATCTTACAATAATTTAACATTACGGATCCAATGAAACTGGTTTCATCGAAATCCGAGATTGTTTGAAAAATGACCATTTTTACTCGTTAATTAAATATTAAAATATTCAATTTCTACAAATTAACTTTTAAATCAGTTTTAAAAGTGCTCTAACATCATTCTAATTCAAATATGATTTATTACAACTTTATAAATCATTTTTATTCATATTAAATCCAATTCCAATTATTTACACAATCTCAAATATTAATTTAACAATTTAATTATCCAATTAAATCACTATATTCGATATCTAAGTTATTCATCTTATAAAATTTACTTTTGAATATTTAAAATTAATTAAATATACGAATTTCAAATGACCGAAATTCTGGGTCGTTACAACAGGTTTTTGAGTCATCTCATATAAGTACACTCTTTCTACTTATCGGACTCTCCAAAACAAATCGATGAATTCCCGGTTAACTCAATTTCGGTTCTCTCAGAAGTAAGCGAAAGTTAGAGACGTTTCGTACCAATAATCTTCCCTAGGGATTCTTATTAGTATTAAATCGTGAAGTCTTTCGATAACTTCTTGAATCAAAATTGGTTAAGTTCGATGATCGGTTAATCGATTATCTAGTCAAAACAACTGCTTATATAAATCACGATTCGTACGCTTAACTCATTTCCGACATTCCAACTTAACTATTCCTCGTTCAAGTGTGTAGCTAGGTATGTAGAGTAATGGTTGCATCAAAGCATTCCCTAGACACTTCATTCTTGAATCTCACAAATAGGTAAGTCTACCTCATCGGCTTTTAGTGTTAAGTGTAGTATTAATGAATTCCATAAATAATAAAGAAAGCAACACGATTAACACGTTTCCAACATTTTTCGACTTACTATTTTCGGTCAAGAGAGAAGCCCGGTAAATTAGAACTCTATTGCTCTGTCCCCACTCGACATCAATCTTAACTCTCACAAATAGATAAGCCTTACTTCGTCGGCATTTAGTGTAATGCAGTTAATTACTTTTCAAACAACTAATTAATCATTTAACCATTTGGCCATTTAGCAATTCTAACCCCTTTTCGAAAACATTTGTATATACTTTTAAAATACTTAAAAATACTTATAATAGGTTTTAAAACATTTATCCAAAATATTACTTGAAAATAACAAATTTACAATTTTCCTTAAAACTTGAAAACGACATGTTTTTTAACAATATATCCCTTCTTTAAAAATTCACAACTAATTCTTAAAAATTCATAAAGGTCTCAAACCACTTTAAAATACTCTAATATGAGTTAGTAAACACTTGTGAAAAGAATGAAACAAAATACTTGAATTTAAATATCTTTTTAAACCTTTTAAAGTCCAAAATCATGGCTAAATGGGGCAGTTTTGCACTAGCGATGTTTTGGCCACTTTTCGAGCCGTTACTTAACTTTTTACTATTCAAGCTTTTAATAGCAACAAATATATATATATATAATACATTATAAATATTATGAGAAACCCCTAAGGATCTCTCTATAAAGTTCCATAGCAATTGCCAAAATCTAAGCAATTCGCAAGTTCATCTATAGCTACTATCACTATAAGTGCACTTTCAAATCTTAGTCCGATCTAAACCAAAGTCCATCTATAACCTATGTGATTTGTTCAAGGTCTTATCGCATGTGATACAAGTCCATTCAAGTCTATTCCAAGTTTGTTCAAGTCCATATACATGGATCACATATGTCATTTACTTTTAAAGTAAGAATCCAAACCAATGTTTTAACATAAGAACAATATATATATATATATATATATATATATATATATATAGCATACTGCTGAAGCTATATACAAACTAACTGCAGCCGAATGCATGCTAAGTGACTCCACCTCAAGCGGTGAGTACACTATAAAAGATATATGATACTAAGATAAGAAGAAATCCCTAGTCTATAAGCAACTCTGGATGGATCTCCTTCAAACTGTCCTCCGTCTTTTTGGTACCACCCCGAGCATCCTCGGTCCACGACACTTCTAACCTTAACAAAGGAATAAACACACAAATACTTAAATAGTATTCTCAACTCTTACAACCAATGCTCATCGTTTGCTTAGGTTCAAAACTCTTTCATCGTCCAAGGGTGATAAACAATCTACTAAGCATACCTTACGCTCAACAACCTCAGGTCATTACTTAGACGATTATTCATGCTACCTCGTAATAAATCGAAGATTCTTTTTCCCAAACTCTTCATAAGCCAATAAAAGAGTATACAAATATACTAAAACCCATACGATGCACATGAACCATCCATACGCAATATCTGATCTGATCACTTACTCGATCATATAGGTTTCACTTCCCAACTAGTATAGATCACCTGACCTCTCTAGTGCGGACTCTGATTTGGTTCCTTGATTAGAAACCTCCGTTCTCCTTGCATAGCCATATACTATGATAGAAAACAATGGGATTAAATCAGAACCCATTTCAAGTGTTCGCCGTCAAGAATCGAGTGAAAAATCCTTGTTCGTACCGGTGTAAACCACCTCGAAAACATGTACTCGAATATTGGATCAAGAACAGTCATGCGAATAAAACGATCCACGTACAACTTACGTATTTATCCTATTGGTTTCTTAACTACACCAATTTCTTTTTAATCACATTCATTTATCCAAATAGTATGTCTTTTAATACTAAAATCATTTATGAATCATTTCATAAAACAATACTTCAAGTTTATCCATATTTTATAACTTAATTTCATACTCATATAATACTCCACTACATCCCATCCCAAGAGTATATACCAAAACATCAATTTTGTCTTAGTTAATAAGGATGATCTACAATTTAAAATTGTTTAAACTTACTACTTTATCAATCCAAGTACTATATAAACTCAACTTTATATTTTCAAAACACTTAGTTTCAAGTTCTATAACAACTTGGAAGTTCTTGGCTATCCAAAATCATCGAAACTCCATTTCATTTTCAATAATTGAAAACTACCGAACAACATATCATAATGCACATACCATACTTCCCTAATGCGTAGGCTATATGTGTCCATGAAATAACTTAATAAGAAAACTTTAGAACTAAACACCAATTTTCATTTCAAACCATTTTGAAATAATATATACATATAACTTTTGTATATCAAATCATACTTTCGAGATTTAAATCAAAATCTATTTTACCAAAACAACTTTGTAGCATCCCATACTTAGAAACTCAAAAATGAACGCCGATGATACTGCAGTCATCATCGAAATTATTTTCAAGCGACAGAAGTGAGTTCTACATCCAAATGGTACTTTTGGTACTTAACCAAAATCATTCCAAAGCGGTATCAAATACTTCGTATAATAATACTAAGTATCATGATCTTTATTTCTTAAATCAACCTCCCATACTTTCAAATAATACTATTTTTTATTTTCTCTAAAATCTTGATTTTTTTTTTCAAAAATACCAGGATTTAAGTTCTCAAATTCTTTGTTTAAACCCTTTTCGTTTATAAACCATATTTTACAAACAATACTGTAACGACCACGACTTTCTCTCCACAGAAAGTCGCATCGTTAATAAGAAAGAAAGGGATAGAAAGAGAAAAGAAGAGAAGAAAGAAAGAAACAACAACAACGATCTCACAGCGGAACGAATAAATTATATTAATAACATAAACTATTACATAGTATACAACAATTACAGAGTTACACAGCATATACATCACTTACTAGACAGTTATAAACATCTGTCTAGACAGTACAACTCAAATACAAGACAAGACACTATCACAGATATCAACACAGCGGAAAACTATATCTACGAACGCCGAAGCCTCCTGCTCCATTGCTCCTCCAGAATATTCGTCAAAGCTAAACCTGAATCCCTTGGCTACTCGTAAAAATTTGAGTACCCAAGAGTTTATAAAACAGAAATAAACACTTGGGTCAGACATGGGTCTGGTGTGAGTAAACGGTTTAAATTGCTTAACTTTGAAAATCTTTGAAAACAAAAGTATCACGTAAGACTCCCCACACATAAACATGGGTAAGTTTTTACCTTACGCTAACTAAAACATTTGATAGGAAATCCAGTTATATTATAATAGGGTCTAGGGTTTCCAAGTAAAATACAGAAATAGCTGAAATGCTTACATCTCACATTCCAACATAGTTGGGCACAACTAATACGTACGGCACTTATTGGAGTTTGGATTCCATACAATGGCAGGGCTACTGGGGTACCGCCCGTCACAGTACGTGGCCTAGATCACCGTACCGAGGAGTACGCCCGCTCCCCTGCAACACAAAGCCAGAACCATCCCTTACTGGATAATTCCGAACAAGACAATCCCGTAGTTGGCGCGACCAACCACACACTAAGCCGAATAAAAGAAAAGGGACCTCTAGACAGGGATCTATCTTGCTCTCAGTGGGTGCTACCCACGAAACCTTGCTGCACCTCCCCTGTTTTAGCCATTCCCGGTTGATGAGGCTTGAGGTTACGATTACCTTTAATCAGAACATATCACTTAGAATGCTCATCGTCCGCCTGACGATGTGCTGAAAGCATTCAATCCATACAAGTTCGTTCCGGGTTCGAACGAAACCGAAGGCATTATCTCGTTACACTCGTTTTGGAATCACCCTCAGAGTTAACGACAATAACCCTTGCACTCTGAATCTTCATCTTCACTTGAGATTCACGACCTATCGTTAATTTGGATCGATGTGGTATTCGGGTCTCCAGACCTGGAATTCCGGTATACGGAAACCCGATTCCGGTCTCATCGAAATCCAAAACGTATCTTTTAAGGGCCAAGTTGTTTTAAGGTTAAAGCAATTCAATTCTTATTTATATACACAAAGATAGATAATTCAATAGATAATCTACATTATCATCCCAAACAGATAATTCACATTATCATTATAATTCAACCAAACATCCATATCATATATCAATACATATCTCATCAAAGATATCAACAATGCAAAGTATTCAATATCATTCATTCACCCTTAAGTAATGATTTATATCATCTCTAATTAATTTAAAGTGAATTAAATTAATTACTTCATCTTATAAATTCTGCTTACTTAATTATTAATTAAACCAATTAATTAATCATTACTCTAAATATCCATCTTAATTAATCATTCCTGATTAATTATACTTTAATTACTTTAAGTAATTAACTCCTAATTAATTTCACAAATTAATTATCTTAAACCATTTCAGTAATTAATCTTAAATTACTTCATTAATTAATTACTTTAATCCTTTATTATTTATTAATTAATCTTAATTAATCAATTCTTAATTACATCCTTAATTACTCTTAATTAATTATCTTATTTAAATTAATTACATTTAATAATTAATTCTTAATTAAACCACATTTATTAATCACCTTTGATTAATCACATTTAGTAATTAACTTCCCTTAATTACTCCACTTCATAAATTAATTACTCCTTAATTAATTATCCTTTAATTAATCCTTTGATTAATTATTCAAAGTAATTAACTCAAATTACTTTCATTATTAAATCTCCTTTAATTAATTACATCCAGTAATTACCTTTAATTACTTCCTAAGTAATTACACTTCATTAATTACATTTAAGTAATTCTACTTAACCAATTTCATTTTGATTAATAAATTTAATTGATTATTAAAATTAATCATATTAATCAATTATTTAATAATCCCTAATTAATGATCTCTCATTAATTATTAACAATTCTTTTATTTAAGTAATTAAACTTAAATCAACCATTATTAATTAATTCTTAATTACCAATTAATTAATCTCTAATTACTAAATTAATTTCTTAATTAATCTTTAATCACTTGATTAATTTCTAATCATTTATTAATAATCTATACTTATATAAATAAATGATTCTTAATTCCAAATTAATTAACCTTAATTAATTAATTTATAATCCTAATTATTTAAATAAATTAACACTAAACCTTTAATTAATTAAATTATTAAATTATTCTTTAATTACCTTATTAATTTAATGCCTCCTAAATCATTAAATCTCTAAATTAAAGTATTAATATTACAACTACTTTAATTATTAAAAAGGCTTTGAAATCTTTTACTTTTAAATCTTTCTTATATTTCATTTCCAATTAAAGATTTAAAATAAATTTCAAATTTAACTTTAACCAAATTTAAATTAAATTTACAATTCCCTTTTTAAAACCAAATGTTAAAGAACACTTAACATTCATAAAGAAATTTACAAGATTTTTAAATCCATCCTTTAAAATTCAACCCCTTTTTTTATTTACTTTAAACATCTTAAATTTGTTTAAATATTATAATACAAATTTATTCATTTCACATCTGGGATACAAATTTAAACTTGAACCCATATTTTAAACTTGATTTAAAACTTAGTTTAAATCCTGCCTTCAAATTTTTAAAACTCATTTAAATTTTAAAACACTGCCAGACTTAAAACTGTAACCCAAAATTACCCGAGCCCACTCAATTTTTCCCCGAGTCAAAACCTGAAACCCCCGAGAAAACTTCGAGTTACACGTAAACATTCCCGAGTTCGACCCCGAGCATTCTTCTTCTTCCCCAATTTATCAAATGAACCAGATACCATCGTGCACACGTGCACGTGCACGTCGCACCAACTCCTCCGCCACCACCAGCACCACCACACGCAAACTCCACATCGTCCACTGACTCGACTCCGATCCCTGACTGGCCATCACGCGACTTCAATCAAAATCGAAGTAGTTTGCACCATCTCTGGAACAACCCCTTCATCAGTAAATCCATCGAACCCATCAACCTCGACCATCTTTCGCCACGAAACTTCGGCTACATCACCGCAATTCCTCCACGCAACTATCCCTAAAAACATTCGCAACTCGATCCATCCAATAATTCCCAGCCACTCCATTTCGAACGCAACCCAAAACCCTGAGTAAAACCCTAGTTCGCCTCCGACTAGCCGCCACGTTCATCGATAAATATGACGACCATTTTTCCTGACATCCCCGATCGCCCAGCAAGCTTCGACAAAACCCTGACCAACCCAAAGTCTGACGATCGCCAGAAATAGCTTAAAAACCAATTTCCGTTCATCTTTGAATTGCTCCATCAATACTTAACTAAAAATCGAGATTCTTCTTCCTAAATTCAACATTTTACAATACTAATCTGAATATATAATCAAATTTAGAAATTATGATGATTTATTTCTGACCATTATTCATTTCCTACTGTAATGTATTAGTCTTGAAACATCCACTGGGTATTTCTGCTTGCAAATGTTTTAACAATGATGTGAATTCTACAGTTATTATTAAAATAAAAGTCCTAAGCCTAAAATCAATTGGGTGTCGAGCAAATTAAATTTTTCCTAGGGAAGATGAGCCTGGAATATAAACAGAGCTCATATATGTATATATGTTCACAGGCATTCATAGGTAGATCACAGACATCATATATCTACACATGCATCTACATACATAAACACATACAACCATCATCTATAGAAATTTTGTCACAAACATTTAAACCACATCACAGATTTTTAAAAACTGTTTTTTTTTTAATTTAGATGTTTACTCACCAATTTTAAGAACAGAGAAATTTTCCAGGCTTTAAATTTTGATCTGGCAATTTCTTTTGATTTAAAACTTGAGTTGCCTTTTGCTTCATCGATTTAAAACTTGCATGTTGCTTGATGTTACTGGATCTTGCATGCATGCCATTATCTTGTTTGTTGATAGGTGTTGCTTAGATCAGGTTTGAGGAAGAAAGTATCCAGGCTTAAAGAAATGCAGACTGGAGTTCCAGATTGCAGAAAGACGTTGAAGAATGGTTACAGGCTTTGCCTTTGGAAATGTTTTACAGGTTTGAAGAATTTGTTTTTTTGAGAAATTTTGTTAGAGGAATGTTTGATTACAGATTTAGTTTTTGAGAATTTGTCTCAGGCTGAAGTTCTTAAGTTTTGAAAAGAAGGAGATAGGAAAAAAATATATCAAGATAAGAACATATGTATATATAAATAAAAATGTGGTTTATTAAAAATAAAAGAAAAACTAAAATTTAAAACTTGACATTTGTCATTAGAGTTGTTAATCAATTAACACATGTTACTACTTAGCCTTAGGAAATAACACATGTCCTTTAGTTAATTAGTTTGTATTTATTTTAAATGTAAACAAAAGACTTTTCTTTATTTATAAAACACATATTACTTATTTATATATATATATATAGATAACTTTTAAAGAAATAAACCAATTATATATATATAAATAAAAGCTTATACATTTATTTATAAAATTCAAAACTATTTAAAATCTTACCTCTTTTGAATTCTAAATTCGAATTCAAATTAAATTTCAAATCCAAGCTTATCTATTTACAATATATACATATATATATACATTATAAATAGAAATCATTTTATTAGTTTTTTAAAGGATAAAATTCACAAATTAAATATTCATTTAATTAGATTTTTAAACCAATTCAAATATTTTTATCAAAAATTATCAAATCAATTTAATTATTTAAACAGATTATTAAATTGATATTGCCCCAAATTTCCGGGATATCACATTCCTTCCCCCTTAAAATAATTTCGTCCCCGAAATTTAAAACAAAGGTAATTTAATAATCTCTTTAAATCACAAGCATATATTATCATCCATATGCTAACAACCATAGCAACCAATTCATCCAAACAAACAATTCTAACTATCCAGCCAAAATTCTGAATAGAATTTCCTCGAGTTTCCCCAAGTATATATATACCGGGATACTCGCTCTACAGAATCCAAACAATCAATACCACTAAGCTATAGAGCTTCTATTTATCTAGATTTATAAAACTAAACAAGATATCAGACCACAGACAAGATCAATTCAACTACCAAATCCTCCTGAATTGCTGGTTCTAAAACCAGAGATAGATCAAACACGTACTTCCTCAAAGATACGCGATATAATTCGAATCCCAGTTATCCAAACTGACAATTCAACCAAGTAGACCAAACTCTTATCCAAATCAGAACACAGAAAAGATCCAAAACACCTCGGAGCTGACTTCCCAGACTTACCCAATCTTATAGCTTCCTTTTACTAGAGAAAACTTCAACAACAACGAAATCTCAAACTTCGAATTCCAAATTCCTCCGTCTCTAATCCACAGAACTCTTCTGACGATCCTGGGCTGCCTACATCCTTCTTGATCAGCTCATCCTTTGCCGATGCTTCTCGAAACAAACAGGACCAAAAACAATCCAACAAATGAATTCTCTCAAAATCTACCCAAAATCCAGAACACAAACTCTACCCCACCATCAGTAGACTACAACTTACTTCTCCTATCTGGAAAAGACAAAACAGATGCACTAACCAATCTGGACTTAAATCCAGAAATATTTCCTGTAGAAATTTTCTAATCCCAAAACACTGCAACTTCCGGTTTCTTCCATTCGAGAACAGCTGCCACCTTGCTTCCGCTGCACAACTCTGATCTGGAGAAGATAAGAATGCTGTCGATGAACTCGAGCACAAACACATCCTGAAAATATGGTTCAACAGATCCATAAAAAGAAAACTCAGCAGTTCCATGAAATACTGAGCTGCTTCACCAAATCCTATCTCTAGGAAACATCCTTCCACTAAGTTGAACCACCGGTACCACTTCTGGAACCAAGTCGATACGGAAACTCAATCTCAAATGTAGACAAATTTCTGACTTCCCTGAAGACATCCAGAAAATTTCTGATAACCCAAGAGAACACTCAACAATCGCAAGTCACTTTTGCGATCAACCCAGCCCAAATCCAAAGAAAACTGTTCTCTCTTAACCAATCAGAACAGCTTATGCTATCCAATCCATCGAAGAAATGGATCCACTCCGCAGCTTCTGAACTCCACCTCTAGAAAACTACAAAGCCAAAAGATCTTCCTGCTGGAACACAAAACACTTCCGAGCTGCACCGCTGACACAGAATGCCAAAACTTCCTATCCAAAGCTTCTTGAGGAACTCGGACCTCAAACCAAACTCAACACCCTGCTGAACTCAGCCACAACACCGAAGCAGACACACTTCCTTAAACTTGCTCCAAAGAAAACATCTTAGGACACAATCCATGGTTACTGCATCTCCTCACGCAGCTACTACTCCTTGAGGTTGTCAAGCTACCATCACTTGCTTCTGCACATCCGACAGATCCAAACTCTCAAAAATCTGCTCACACGAGCGCGATCAAACTTACCCTACAATGATGGACTCCGAACCTTAACAGGTTTCCTTCAGAGATCAATGAAATCCTTGCACCACAGCAAACTCACTCGAGACGGTATTAGGTCTACAGTCTCGACAGATACACTTCCAACCTTAATACTCAGACTCCTAATCCTAGATGATAAATTATTATCATCTCAACCAATCATTACAAATACCATATACATTTAAAATGATACTTTTTATATATAGAAAATATATCTGGGTAAAATTATTTCATCTACCTTTTTAAAACAATATTGTGTCCGTTGGCCTGGTTCAAGTGTTTAGAGATCCCTATCAATAACGTTAGCTACTCGTATTGACCAGAATCCATATACCACTCAACCGATCAATTAACACAATATAAAACCATTTTTATATAACTAACAATTACGCGCTCTCATATATATATACACACTCGGACTCAAACAGGTTGCTACAGATCCTATTTCTAATGAACAATCCTTCCGAACCTAGGTATTCACTCAACCTAGTGTTCTGATATTCCCTTAACCAATAGCTTAGGTATTCGCTCAACCTCGCTCCGATACCACTGTAACGACCACGACTTTCTCTCCACAGAAAGTCGCATCGTTAATAAGAAAGAAAGGGATAGAAAGAGAAAAGAAGAGAAGAAAGAAAGAAACAACAACAACGATCTCACAGCGGAACGAATAAATTATATTAATAACATAAACTATTACATAGTATACAACAATTACAGAGTTACACAGCATATACATCACTTACTAGACAGTTATAAACATCTGTCTAGACAGTACAACTCAAATACAAGACAAGACACTATCACAGATATCAACACAGCGGAAAACTATATCTACGAACGCCGAAGCCTCCTGCTCCATTGCTCCTCCAGAATATTCGTCAAAGCTAAACCTGAATCCCTTGGCTACTCGTAAAAATTTGAGTACCCAAGAGTTTATAAAACAGAAATAAACACTTGGGTCAGACATGGGTCTGGTGTGAGTAAACGGTTTAAATTGCTTAACTTTGAAAACCTTTGAAAACAAAAGTATCACGTAAGACTCCCCACACATAAACATGGGTAAGTTTTTACCTTACGCTAACTAAAACATTTGATAGGAAATCCAGTTATATTATAATAGGGTCTAGGGTTTCCAAGTAAAATACAGAAATAGCTGAAATGCTTACATCTCACATTCCAACATAGTTGGGCACAACTAATACGTACGACACTTATTGGAGTTTGGATTCCATACAATGGCAGGGCTACTGGGGTACCGCCCGTCACAGTACGTGGCCTAGATCACCGTACCGAGGAGTACGCCCGCTCCCCTGCAACACAAAGCCGGAACCATCCCTTACTGGATAATTCCGAACAAGACAATCCCGTAGTTGGCGCGACCAACCACACACTAAGCCGAATAAAAGAAAAGGGACCTCTAGACAGGGATCTATCTTGCTCTCAGTGGGTGCTACCCACGAAACCTTGCTGCACCTCCCCTGTTTTAGCCATTCCCGGTTGATGAGGCTTGAGGTTACGATTACCTTTAATCAGAACATATCACTTAGAATGCTCATCGTCCGCCTGACGATGTGCTGAAAGCATTCAATCCATACAAGTTCGTTCCGGGTTCGAACGAAACCGAAGGCATTATCTCGTTACACTCGTTTTGGAATCACCCTCAGAGTTAACGACAATAACCCTTGCACTCTGAATCTTCATCTTCACTTGAGATTCACGACCTATCGTTAATTTGGATCGATGTGGTATTCGGGTCTCCAGACCTGGAATTCCGGTATACGGAAACCCGATTCCGGTCTCATCGAAATCCAAAACGTATCTTTTAAGGGCCAAGTTGTTTTAAGGTTAAAGCAATTCAATTCTTATTTATATACACAAAGATAGATAATTCAATAGATAATCTACATTATCATCCCAAACAGATAATTCACATTATCATTATAATTCAACCAAACATCCATATCATATATCAATACATATCTCATCAAAGATATCAACAATGCAAAGTATTCAATATCATTCATTCACCCTTAAGTAATGATTTATATCATCTCTAATTAATTTAAAGTGAATTAAATTAATTACTTCATCTTATAAATTCTGCTTACTTAATTATTAATTAAACCAATTAATTAATCATTACTCTAAATATCCATCTTAATTAATCATTCCTGATTAATTATACTTTAATTACTTTAAGTAATTAACTCCTAATTAATTTCACAAATTAATTATCTTAAACCATTTCAGTAATTAATCTTAAATTACTTCATTAATTAATTACTTTAATCCTTTATTATTTATTAATTAATCTTAATTAATCAATTCTTAATTACATCCTTAATTACTCTTAATTAATTATCTTATTTAAATTAATTACATTTAATAATTAATTCTTAATTAAACCACATTTATTAATCACCTTTGATTAATCACATTTAGTAATTAACTTCCCTTAATTACTCCACTTCATAAATTAATTACTCCTTAATTAATTATCCTTTAATTAATCCTTTGATTAATTATTCAAAGTAATTAACTCAAATTACTTTCATTATTAAATCTCCTTTAATTAATTACATCCAGTAATTACCTTTAATTACTTCCTAAGTAATTACACTTCATTAATTACATTTAAGTAATTCTACTTAACCAATTTCATTTTGATTAATAAATTTAATTGATTATTAAAATTAATCATATTAATCAATTATTTAATAATCCCTAATTAATGATCTCTCATTAATTATTAACAATTCTTTTATTTAAGTAATTAAACTTAAATCAACCATTATTAATTAATTCTTAATTACCAATTAATTAATCTCTAATTACTAAATTAATTTCTTAATTAATCTTTAATCACTTGATTAATTTCTAATCATTTATTAATAATCTATACTTATATAAATAAATGATTCTTAATTCCAAATTAATTAACCTTAATTAATTAATTTATAATCCTAATTATTTAAATAAATTAACACTAAACCTTTAATTAATTAAATTATTAAATTATTCTTTAATTACCTTATTAATTTAATGCCTCCTAAATCATTAAATCTCTAAATTAAAGTATTAATATTACAACTACTTTAATTATTAAAAAGGCTTTGAAATCTTTTACTTTTAAATCTTTCTTATATTTCATTTCCAATTAAAGATTTAAAATAAATTTCAAATTTAACTTTAACCAAATTTAAATTAAATTTACAATTCCCTTTTTAAAACCAAATGTTAAAGAACACTTAACATTCATAAAGAAATTTACAAGATTTTTAAATCCATCCTTTAAAATTCAACCCCTTTTTTTATTTACTTTAAACATCTTAAATTTGTTTAAATATTATAATACAAATTTATTCATTTCACATCTGGGATACAAATTTAAACTTGAACCCATATTTTAAACTTGATTTAAAACTTAGTTTAAATCCTGCCTTCAAATTTTTAAAACTCATTTAAATTTTAAAACACTGCCAGACTTAAAACTGTAACCCAAAATTACCCGAGCCCACTCAATTTTTCCCCGAGTCAAAACCTGAAACCCCCGAGAAAACTTCGAGTTACACGTAAACATTCCCGAGTTCGACCCCGAGCATTCTTCTTCTTCCCCAATTTATCAAATGAACCAGATACCATCGTGCACACGTGCACGTGCACGTCGCACCAACTCCTCCGCCACCACCAGCACCACCACACGCAAACTCCACATCGTCCACTGACTCGACTCCGATCCCTGACTGGCCATCACGCGACTTCAATCAAAATCGAAGTAGTTTGCACCATCTCTGGAACAACCCCTTCATCAGTAAATCCATCGAACCCATCAACCTCGACCATCTTTCGCCACGAAACTTCGGCTACATCACCGCAATTCCTCCACGCAACTATCCCTAAAAACATTCGCAACTCGATCCATCCAATAATTCCCAGCCACTCCATTTCGAACGCAACCCAAAACCCTGAGTAAAACCCTAGTTCGCCTCCGACTAGCCGCCACGTTCATCGATAAATATGACGACCATTTTTCCTGACATCCCCGATCGCCCAGCAAGCTTCGACAAAACCCTGACCAACCCAAAGTCTGACGATCGCCAGAAATAGCTTAAAAACCAATTTCCGTTCATCTTTGAATTGCTCCATCAATACTTAACTAAAAATCGAGATTCTTCTTCCTAAATTCAACATTTTACAATACTAATCTGAATATATAATCAAATTTAGAAATTATGATGATTTATTTCTGACCATTATTCATTTCCTACTGTAATGTATTAGTCTTGAAACATCCACTGGGTATTTCTGCTTGCAAATGTTTTAACAATGATGTGAATTCTACAGTTATTATTAAAATAAAAGTCCTAAGCCTAAAATCAATTGGGTGTCGAGCAAATTAAATTTTTCCTAGGGAAGATGAGCCTGGAATATAAACAGAGCTCATATATGTATATATGTTCACAGGCATTCATAGGTAGATCACAGACATCATATATCTACACATGCATCTACATACATAAACACATACAACCATCATCTATAGAAATTTTGTCACAAACATTTAAACCACATCACAGATTTTTAAAAACTGTTTTTTTTAATTTAGATGTTTACTCACCAATTTTAAGAACAGAGAAATTTTCCAGGCTTTAAATTTTGATCTGGCAATTTCTTTTGATTTAAAACTTGAGTTGCCTTTTGCTTCATCGATTTAAAACTTGCATGTTGCTTGATGTTACTGGATCTTGCATGCATGCCATTATCTTGTTTGTTGATAGGTGTTGCTTAGATCAGGTTTGAGGAAGAAAGTATCCAGGCTTAAAGAAATGCAGACTGGAGTTCCAGATTGCAGAAAGACGTTGAAGAATGGTTACAGGCTTTGCCTTTGGAAATGTTTTACAGGTTTGAAGAATTTGTTTTTTTTGAGAAATTTTGTTAGAGGAATGTTTGATTACAGATTTAGTTTTTGAGAATTTGTCTCAGGCTGAAGTTCTTAAGTTTTGAAAAGAAGGAGATAGGAAAAAAAATATCAAGATAAGAACATATGTATATATAAATAAAAATGTGGTTTATTAAAAATAAAAGAAAAACTAAAATTTAAAACTTGACATTTGTCATTAGAGTTGTTAATCAATTAACACATGTTACTACTTAGCCTTAGGAAATAACACATGTCCTTTAGTTAATTAGTTTGTATTTATTTTAAATGTAAACAAAAGACTTTTCTTTATTTATAAAACACATATTACTTATTTATATATATATATATAGATAACTTTTAAAGAAATAAACCAATTATATATATATAAATAAAAGCTTATACATTTATTTATAAAATTCAAAACTATTTAAAATCTTACCTCTTTTGAATTCTAAATTCGAATTCAAATTAAATTTCAAATCCAAGCTTATCTATTTACAATATATACATATATATATATACATTATAAATAGAAATCATTTTATTAGTTTTTTAAAGGATAAAATTCACAAATTAAATATTCATTTAATTAGATTTTTAAACCAATTCAAATATTTTTATCAAAAATTATCAAATCAATTTAATTATTTAAACAGATTATTAAATTGATATTGCCCCAAATTTCCGGGATATCACAAATACTTTATGTAAAATCACTTATTTATATAATATTCTTTTCACAAATATTTGTTTCGAAAATATTCTATCTTTCCTTTGGATTATAGTAAACATTTTTTACTAAATTTTAACTTCTAACCCAACATTATCACCGAACGTCCTATAGTCAAACCATGAAATTTAATTCACAAAGTGTTCGTTCAATGTACCTATAATTACTATCTACCCAACTCTTGATGTAGAAAGGTAAAGCTGCTCATAAACTGATTGAGCACAAATCAACAACAAAAAATAGTCAATGTTCCTAACATGCCGAGCGTGACTAAACAATCAAGGTTTATGGGGTATTAAACTATGAGAAGCACTAGAGTCCAACAAACACGAATAGGAAAGCCAGATAGTATACCCACAAGAATCTGCTCCCCTTTCTCAGCTGTAGAAATAGCAAAGACCCTAAGCAATTACTCTTTCTTGAGCATGGGACAATATTTAACAAAATTGCCAGGTTGATGGAAACTGTAGCAACTTTTCGGTGCAAACTGTGGTATCTCCCATGTTGATGCCTTTACCATCTGCTCTCCTTCCCTTTCTTATAGTTGTTAGCAAAATGGTCCTTCTTCCCACACCGATGGCAAACAAGGTTGGACATATACTTCAACCGCTGAAACTTTCACTTATTGATCACAGATTGTATATAAGCAAGAGGCTTTGGTGCGGAAACAACAAGCTTTGATGCCAAACTCTCGAACCGCGAACCCATATTCACAAAAGACCCCAAAAGGTGGTTAGTCATATCCCACTGGAACTCAGGGCGCATACCCGCAACGAACATCTTGTTTTTCTTCATTGGCATGTCAACTAATCCTAACCCGAACCTAAAGCGAAGCTGGCCCATTGCTTCGGATCCAAGAAGCTCCTAAATAACAAAGTCTTTCAGGCTTTCGGAACAAACTTCATCTCAAACTCATCTTTAAATTAGGCTCAAGGGTAGTCGTTCTCTTGGACATCTGTAGTGGTGGAACTCCACCAATCCATGGCTGCATCTGTCAGATGTCATGGGGCCAACCTACGCTTCATTGCATCATCTAGCTTCATATCTCCAAATATCTGATCATACAATTTGATCCAAGTCTGGACTTCTATAATTGTCTCCATACCAACAAACATCTTACCCCTTAGCCTCTCATAATCATGACAAAGTGAAACAAAATGCATTCGAGGCTTGATCCGCATGACCTCCCCTACAACATTCTTCCTTGGTTCCTCAACTGGAGCAAAATTCCTCGGTGCTCAATCCCCACCATTCGTGACAGTACTACCCCGACCCCCTCTAGCATTTGCAGCTCTAATACTCACGGTTCTTACTATCTAATCAAAGCAAAACTTCTTTAGGACACGAAAGGATAGAGAGTTATTTCAAAGAGAGCGTTACTAAGGAAGAGATATTCCTAAGGAATAATTTTAAAAGTCTAGTTTCCAAAATTACAAATATGCTTTCATATGTATAATACTCTCGACTCATTCTTGAGTATCACTTACCCTATCTCTAATAAGCCATACCCAACCAAAGCCAAGGTGTTTGCTCAACCTTTCGCTCCGATACCAAATGTAACGACCTGACTTTTCGACCCTCAAATGTCGACACTAAATACATCAGCGGTAATCATTTGCTGAGACTCAAGTGCCAGAAAGATAGAAAGTTAGGGTAAAATAAAAGAAAAGAATAGAACAAGAAAAGAAGAACATAATATCAGAATCTCTAAACGGAATAGTAATATATAATATCAAAGGAACATTACAAAGGGTTAATATGAATACAGAAATATCGAATTTACTAAAACCTAAGTACTATCTTCAGCCTCGACAGTTATAACAACCTGTCCTCACATATGCTGCTACATACGATACAAAAATGCAGCGGAAATATGAATACTATGGAAGGTAATCATCCAGCTTCTCTCCATAAGCTCCAAAGCATGCGTAGCTAAATATGAAAACATACACGGAGCTGACTCGAGCATTATAAGTAAATAACACCTGGATCAGTCTGGTAAACCAGCGTGAGAAAACTCAAGATACATGCAACATGTAACAACAACCATTGAGATCGTATGGATTCCCATAATAGTTTTCCCTTTAAAAGAAACCAACTATTTATTAAGTTTATGTAACATCCCTTATCTGGAGGCTCGAAGCTAAGCGCTACAGATGCTGCAGTCATCCATAGTATTAAAATCCAGTGACTAGGTAATGTTAATGGTATCCATAATAACAGAAGCACTTGAATATGAAATAAAACCATCATAGATTAAAACATTTTTCTGATTACATTTCAAAACAACATTTCATATCCAAGTTATATAATCCCAAACGTTTCCCAAGTTCAAATCAAATATAATTATTACATAAATATGCCAAGAGCGACATATGAAGATGCCCCATTAGTTGACCAGAGTACTAAATAGTCATAACTGACTTATACAACACATCAGAATAAAACAAACAAAACAACTCCTAAATAGTTATCCATCAGCCTCCTGCTCATCTTCAGAAGCTTTATTCGTCAACCTACTAAAACCTGTAAATCCTCAACCCTCAGCCTACTCAAATCAATTTTGAGCACCCGAGAGTCTAAGGGGAAAAACATAAACTTCGAGTCAGACATAAAGCCTGGTATGAATAATATTATACATCTCGGTTATATGATATTAAGTGAGACCACGCCGCTTAGCGGAACGGGTTTCTCCTCACTAATATTTTTTTAAAACATATCTTTTGCAAATCTATTTCCTGCCACCAAAACTGGTTAAAACAATGAAGCAATATCATGTATACATACAAATCAGGTAACAAATGGACTATCTATCCGAACATTATAGTTTTGTTTGGCTAACTACTAACCTTTGGCTGACTCGGGCCTACCAGACAAAATAACAAATAATATAAATTTTGTTAGATACTCCTCTTTTGGACGGTCTATCCCTAACTTACTTCTCCCAAGGTCAACTGATCCTAATGGTTTTGCGGGCTCACCAATAACCTATCTCTCCTCAATAGATTTCTTTCTGTGTATAACATCATTTTAGTCTTACCAGTGACAAAGCCCTACACATTGGAATTTTAGACTTATATTAGCTAGGGGCTACTAACTAAAGTATAAGGCGCGGCCCCATACCAGTCTCATATGGTATTCTAACATCTGAGTTATTTTACTTAGGGTAATCTTCCCTTATAATTTTCCTTGAAAACATTTTCTCTCAAATTGGTTTAAACCGTAAATCATACTTCAAACAAGGAAAATATACTCTATACTTTACTTAAATCACCTTGCCATGTTATATATACTTTACACAAAACTTTGTTGATGAAAACATTTAAACCTTTGAAAGTACCACTTTCGAAACCATTGAAAGTTCCCCTTTCGAAACCATTGAAAGTCCCCCTTTCGAAACCAAGTAAAACCTTAGGCCGAAAGGCCAAAACATTCCTTTCGAAACCTTTCTTAATAAACCTTTCAAAAACATTGAAAAACCTTTCCCTTGAAAACTTTAAAACCTTAGACATCCTCTTATCAAAACACTATAAACATTGCCTTTCGAAAACATCAGAACCTTCCGTTTAAAACCATTCAAAACCAATGGGGAACCACCCCTTCGAAACCTTTATCTTAAACATTTTGAATGCACTAAATCCTTTTCATAAAATCAAACCTTTCGAAAGCATTTGGGTTCAAGTAAAACATGTGGAATAAGTTTTCGAAACCATTTAAAACCATTCTATTCGAAACCTTTGGGTTTAACTTCCAACATAACAAAGAGCCGTAAAACAACTAAGTCGAAGCACTCTTTCGAAAACAATTTCCTAAGTAAAAGAAGCGATGGTGTCGAAACCATCCCTTCGAAAGCATTGGAGAAGCAGCTAAGTTTTAAAAACAAAGTAACCCTTCCGAAACCATTTGCTTCGAAAGGTAGAAAGCGGCAGCAATGGGTTTCGACCCTTTCGAAAGCATTTACTTAAAACAAAAGGCGCAACCCTTATCGAAACCATACTTTTAAAACAATTGACCCAGTCGAAAGTTAACTAAGTCGAAAGCGTTCCTTTTGAAAGCAAAGCAGGCGCATTTTCATTTAAAAATAAGTATGGATTCGACCCCTTTGGAACCCCTTGTTTTGACTTCATACCTTTCGCCTCAGTCTAATTCGCTACGTACCAAATCTTTGATACTAGGCGTATTGGTTTCAATGGTGATAGAGGCGGGAGTACTTGGTCGAAAGCATGGTGCCAAAAGTGACGAAACATGTAAAAAGCATGTTTAAACTGATTTTAACTTTTTAAAGCAATTCTTTTCAACTAACCTGCCTTGTTTATCAAAACATAATTGGTTGCTAATTTTTTTTCTAAAAGTACTGTCGAAACTTCAGATATAACATATTAAATATATTTACAAAATACCCCATCTACTATTATAAATATATAAAACATTTAAGTTCCGTACCTTAAATAATTTTATATATTCATTAAAACACTTAGGAAAATTCTATAAAAATTCCTATAAATCATTTTTAATATGTTTTCTAATATATAAATTTCAGACCCAAAACATATATAATTTAGCCGCAAATTATTTTAAACCAAATATCCATTTTCCTCACTAGAAAATTAATATAAAATCCACATTAATTCATAAAATTATGAAAACTGAAACCCATCTATAAAATATCATTTCTGATCTAAATCTAAAATCGCAAGGCATTTGGATGTCATTTAATAGGGTTTTCATATCAAAACATATCACAAAATCTATATGAAATATCATAAATCAGCAACAAGCAAATATATCTGTTTTAACAATCAAAACATGGCAAATAACTTTGCAAAATAATTCGGATTTCATCCTAAACCGAAAACAATAGAAAACAAAAGATGTAGTCATTATTCACCTTAGCTTTGTGATTAAAGAGTTGAGATTTGATCTTGGGTTATATTGATTTACTTCTTCCTTTATCTTATCTTCCTCTTGTTCTTGCTTAATGGTGGCCGACCTCTTAGTTTTAGTTTTTGCAAATGAACGTATGAACTGAATGAGTGTAAGGGTTTAAGGTATAAGGATCTACTTACTCCTATTTTGCTCCTTATCTTACTTCCCTAACTTATTTTATTTTAACTCATATTAGTTCATTTGTTAACATGGCACCACTACCCTTACTATTAATCACAAACCTCAATCCCCTAATCATCACATTATTTTATTTAATTTAACTAATTAAATATCCTAAATAATGTTACTAAAAATTAGGGTTGTTACAAACTCCCCTCCTTAAAGAATTTCGTCCTCGAAGTTACGATGAGGTACTCAACAATCAATCAAAGAGGTAAAATATACCATCAAACAAATCAGGATAAGCGTCTCTAATCCTGCTCAGAGTCTCCCAAGTACAGTCACTCTCATCGTCATTCCACTGGACTTTGCCTAATCTGACTGTCTTGTTCCTTAGCCTTTTCTCATCTCTCGCGACTATACGATGAGAGCTTTCTAACTATAGTCAAATTCGGCTCTACTACTAAGTCCTCTAACATAGTCGGTGCTACAGTAGTCTCCGGATCTCTAATATACTTCCTTAGGTGAGAAACATGAAAAATATTGTGGACTCCTGCCAAACTATTCGGTAAATCTACTCTATATGCGAGTTTCTCGATCCTCTCTACAATACGAAATGGTCCAACAAATCTCGGTGCCAATTTCCTTGATTTCCCGAATCGAATTACACCTTTTATCGGTGACACCTTGACAAAAACATGATCTCCAACCGAGAACTCTAAGTCTTTCCGTCTTCTATCAGCATAACTCTTCTCCCTAGACCGAGCTTCCTTCATTCTAGCTCGAATCAACTCAATCTTCTCCACAGCTTCCTTAACTAAGTCTGGACCAAGAACCAACCTATCCTCGGTCTCTAACCAACAAACTGGAGATTTGCATCGCCTTCCATACAAAGCTTCAAACGGTGCCATCAATATACTAGTCTGATAACTATTGTTATACAAAAACTCGACTAAGTTTAGATGGTCTTCCCATGATCCTCCAAAATCTAACACACAAGCTCGTATTAAATCTTCCAAGACTTTGTTAACTCTTTCCGTTTGCCCATCAGTCTGTGGATGGTAAGTGGTACTCATCTTGAGCTTGGTTCCTAAAATCTCCTGTAGACTCTTCCAGAACTCACTAGTGAATAAGGAATCTCTATCACTTACTATACTACTAAGAATCCCATGCAGTCTAACTATATTCTTCATAAATAACTTAGCTAAAACAGGTGCCGTCCTAGTTGACTTAACTAGAATGAAATGGGCACTCTTGGTCAACCTGTCCACTATGACCAATATACTCTCATTTCCCTTATTTGACATTAGCAACCCGTCTATAAAATCCATAGAAATTGAATTCCACTTCCATACTGAAATATCTAATGGCTGAAGCAACCCACTTGGCTTTTTATGTTCGACCTTTACCGGTTGGCAATTCAGACACTGCTTTACCCATAAGCCAACATCTCTCTTCCTTCCTTCCCAGAAGAAACTCCTCTTTATGTCCTGATATATCTTAGTTCCTCCCGGATGAATGGTGAACTTCGAACGATGACATTTCTCCAAAACTTCCTTCCTAATGTCTCCCACATTCGAAACACATAATCTCCCTTTCTTCCTTAACCATCCATTCTAGTCAAGACTAAAATCCTTCAAGTCATCGCTCTTTGTTCTATCCCTTAACTTCCTCATCCATTCAACTAATACTGGATCCTCCATCTGTTTAGAAGCTATCTTTATGATCATCACTGGTCGAACTTCTAAACATGATAATACAGTTGTCTCCTTACTAGATCTAGCTTCATATCTCCACTGTACTCTACATGTCATCAACGCTTCCAAATCTTTCCACTCAACTATCATCGCCAACACTACATTCTGATGTTTTATGCTAAGTGCATCTACAACCTTATTGCCTTTCACTAGTGTTTATTCAATTTCAAAATCGTAAGCGGCTAAAAACTCTAACCACCTCTATTGTCTCATATTCAACTCCTTCTGAGAGAATAAATATCTTAGCGACTTATGATCCATATATAACTCAAATCTTTCTCCCAAAAGATAATGTCTCCATACCTTCAGCGCAAAAATCACCGCAGCTAATTCCAAATCATGAGTCAGATACCTAACCTCACGCGGTCTAAGCTGTCGAGATGCATAGGCAATCACTTTACCTCTCTGCATTAACACAGCTCCTAACCAGTTAGTTCCACATGCATCTGTATGCACTACTATATCCTGATTCCCTTCCGTAACAACTAACACAGATGCATTAGTCAATAAGTGTTTCAAGCTCTGGAATGCTTCCTCACACTTATCGGTCCAAACAAACTTCACATCCTTTCGCGTTAGCTTGGTCATCGATGCTGCTATCCGATAAAAATCCTTAATAAACCTCCGATAATACCCCGCTAATCCAAGAAAACCCTTTATCTCGGTCACTGTCTTGAGCCTCTTCCAGTTATTCACCGATTCGATCTTAGTCGGATCTATAAACAAACCTTTCTCTGAGACTACATGACCAAGAAACTTCACTTCCTTTTTCCAAAAATGACACTTCAAAAATTCCGCCTTCAGCTGATGCTGCCCCAGCGTCTCTAACACCACTCTAAGATGAACTTCATGCTCTCTTTCATCCTTAGAGTAAATTAAAATATTATCTATAAAAACCAACACAAACCTATCCAAGTGCTTTCGGAAAACCTAGTTCATCAAATCCACAAAGAATGCCGGAGCGTTAGTTAGTCCGAACGGCATTACTAACCATTCGTACGATCCATATCTGGTCCTAAATGCCGTTAAAGGAATACTATCCTCTACTACTCTAAGCTGATGGAACCCTGTTGCCAAATCCAACTGAGAAAATACTTTGGCTCCACTAAACTGATCGAACAAATCATCAATTCTAGGCAACGGATATCGATTCTTTATCGTCTTCTCATTCAACTTATTATAATCAATACATAACCTTAACGATCCATCCGGCTTCTTAGCAAACACTACGGCTGCTCCCCAAGGTGAACTACTTGGCTTGATAAAATTCTTGCCTTCCAAATCCACCAACTGCACCTTTAACTCCCTCATCTCTGTAGGTGTCATTCTGCTTGGCGGTCTACTCACCGGTTCTGCTCCTAGTACTAAATCTATTCGAAACTCAAGGGCTCGTTTCGATGGCAATCCTACTGTAGGTTTAAAGACATCTGCGAATTCTCTAACCACGAATAATCGATTCAACTCATCTTCTACTTCCACAACACCCACCAAAGCATTCACCTTATAGCTAGGGATTTCTACGGTATATACAATTCGATCACTATAGTTAGGGTGTCTAAGCGATATTTTCCTATCATGGCAAAATATCCTAGCATCGTACTTACTTAACCAATCCATACCAAAATAATTCCAAACCCTACAAATTCAAACACATCCAAACTGCAAACAAAGGTATGAACTCTCAAATCAAACTCTAGGTGGTCACACTTCATCCCAAGTGTCGCATACCCTCCTAACAGATTTGCAACCCTTAAGGAAGTAACTAAGTATGAGGATTCTATGTTAAGCTTATCCACCAAACAACGAGATACAAAAGAACGCGATGCACCGGTATCAAACAGAATGCTAACCGACATACCATGAATCTGTAGCGTACCTCCCAACACAGCTTTCCCTTTTTCCTCTGCCGTTGGCCTCGAGGTAGCTGGCTCCAACGCAAACACTTTGCTCCTTCCATCCTTAGCAAGCTCTTTGCACTGGTTCTTGTAATGACCAATTTGATCGAAGTTGAAGTATCTGATATTCTTCTTCCCGATTACCTTCTTCACTTCTCCTGAAAGACATTCATTAACGAAATGCCCTTTCTTATCGCACTTAAAACAGACAACCTCCGAATTCCCTTTCTTTGTGGCTCCACCCTTTTGAGCACCCTTTTTATGAAAGAACTTTCTCTTTTGGCTCTACACTACTAGGACTTTCTTCGCCTTATTTCTCTTCAGAAAAACAAGCATCTCCTCATGTCTCAACGCCATCTCAACTACGACATCACAAGGGTCTTTGATATGCGGTAATGTAGCCTTTGCCAACTCAAGCTTCAACCCCCTAACGAACTTCATGTTCCACTTAATCACAGTGTCTACAGTGGCATAACCATACCTTGCCAATTCCTCAAACCTTGTAGCATACTCCAACACAGTCATCTCCCCCCGCTCCAACTCAGCAAACTTTCCGAGCAGAGTGGACCTTGCAATCTCATACATAAACCTCTCCTTAAACCTCCTCTTAAACTCAGCCTATGTCGTAGTCTCTTCATTTACTCTAACCATCACATTATTCCACCAGTATAAAGCTGCTCCTTGAAGCTGTCTCAAACCAAGCCTTCTCTTCTGCTCATCATTGAGCCGTAGATCTACAAAGATTCTCTCATAGTGCAGCAACCAATTTTCTACTTCAATTGCATCCTCAGTACCAATTAACGACTTTCCTCCCAGCCAGGCATAATCCCTACTCAGAACAACATAATTGTTGACTACTGGAGCTTCATGAACTCCTCCTCCAATAACTCCAGCAGCAACACCCGCCTACATAATGTTGACAAAGAACCGATACATGGCTCCTATGTCAACTTGCGGGACTCCAGCACTCACATTTTCAGCTTGTGCATGACCTTGGTTTCTTCTCATTTCAATCTGGCATTTCCATTAGACTTGGTTCTTCCCCCTCCAAGGTTCACTCTTCCACTTCTAGCATCCATATCTGTATTCACCCTTGTGAGAAACAGAAGAATAGCCTAAGAGAGATAGGAGAATAGAGATATAGCGTACACTTATATATAGCAAATACAAGTACGTTACTATAGCGTTATCCCATACCCCGATCTTATCTCTAATTCCTTAGGATTATGTTTTCAAAAATCATTTTATTTTAAAGTTTTTCATATACCTATGCTCTGATACCAAGTTATAACATCCCCTATCTGGAGGCCCGAAGCTAAGCGCTACAGATGCTGTAGTCATCCATAGTATTAACTTCCGGTGACCAAATACGGTAATGTTAATGGTATCCATAATATCAAAAGCACTTGAATATGAAATAAAATCATCATAGATTACAACATTTTTTTGATTACATTTCAAAATAACATTTCATATTCAAGTTACATAATCCCAAACGTTTCCCAGGTTCAGATCAGATATAATTATTACATAAATACAACAAGAGTGACATATGAAGATGCCCCCTTGGTTGACCAAAGTACTAAATAGTCATAACTGACTTATACAACACATCAGAATAAAACAAATGAAACAACTCCTAAATAGCTATCCATCAGCCTCCTACTCGTCTTCGAAAGCTTTATTCGTCAACCTACTAAAACCTATAAATCCTCAACCCTCAGCCTACTCAAATCAATTTTAAGCACCCAAGAGTTTAAGGGGAAAAACATAAACTTCGAGTCAGACATAAATACTGGTGTGAATAATATTATACATCTCGGTTATATGATATTAAGTGAGACCACGCCACTTAGTAGAACGGGTTTCTCCTCACTAATATCTTTTTAAAACATATCTTTTGCAAATCCATTTCCAGCAACCAAAACTGGTTAAAACAATAAAGCAATATCTTGTATGCATACAAATCAGGTAACAAATGGACTATCTATCCGAACACTATAGTTTTGTTTGGCTAACTACTAACCTTTGGCTGAATCGGGCCTACCAGCCAAAATAACAAATAATCTAACTTTTGTTAGATACTCCTCTTCGAGACGGTCTGTCCCTAATTTACTTCTCCCAAGGTTAACTAATCCTAATGGTTTTGTGGGCTCACTAATAACCTATCTTTCCTCAATAGATTCCATGACATAGCCGTACACACTGAAATTTTGGAATTATATTAGCTAGGGGCTACTAGCTAACGTACATGGCACAAACCCATACCAGTCCCATATGGTATTCTAATATCCGAATCATTTTACTTAGGGTAATCTTCCCTTAAAATTTTCCTTGAAAACATTTTCTCTCAAATTGATTAAAACCTTTAAATCATACTTCAAACAAGGAAAATATACTCTATGCTTTACTCAAATCACCTTGCCATGTTATATATACTTTACACAAAACTTTGTTGATGAAAACATTTAAACCTTTGAAAGTACCCCTTTCGAAACCACTGAAAGTACCCCTTTCGAAACCAAGTAAAACCTTAGGCCGAAAGGCCAAAACATTCCTTTCGAAACCTTTCTTAATAAAACTTTCGAAAACATTGAAAAACCTTTCCTTCAAAAGCTTCAAAACTTTAGACATCCTCTGATCAAAACACTATAAACATTGCCTTTCGAAAACATCATAACCTTCCGTTTAAACCCTTTCGAAACCATTGGAGAACCACCCCTTCGAAACCTTTATCTTAAACCTTTCGAAATCACTAAATCCTTTTCATAAAATCAAACCTTTCGAAAGCATTTGGGTTCAAGTAAAACATGTGGAATAACTTTTCGAAACCATTTAAAACCATTCTATTCGAAACCTTTGGGTTTAACTTCCAGCAGAACAAAGGGCCGTAAAACAACTAAGTCGAAACCAACCCTTCGAAAGCATTGGAGAAGCGGCTAAGTTTTAAAAACAAAGTAACCCTTCCGAAACCATTTGCTTCGAAAGGTAGAAAGCGGCAGCAAGGGGTTTCAACCCCTTCAAAAGCATTTACTTAAAACAAAAGGCAGAACCCTTATCGAAACCATTCTTTTAAAACAATTGACCCAGTCGAAAGCTAACTAAGTCGAAAGCATTCCTTTCGAAAGCAAAGCAGGCGCATTTTCATTTAAAAACAAGTATGGCTTCGACCCCTTTGGAACCCCTTGTTTCAACTTCATATTTTTTGCCTCAGTCCAATTCGCTACGTACCGAGTCTTTGATACCTAACGCATTGGTTTCGATGGTGATGGAGGCGGAAGTACTTGGTCGAAAGCATGGTGCCGAAAGTGGCGAAACATATAAAAAGCATGTTTAAACTGATTTTAACTTTTTAAAGCAATTCTTTTCAACTAACCTGCCTTGTTTGTCAAAACATAATTGGTTGCTAATTTCTTTTCTAAAAGTACTGTCGAAATTTCAGATATAACAAATTAAATTTATTTACAAAATACCCCTTCTCCTTTTATAAATATATAAAACCATTTAAGTCCCATGCCTTAAATAATTTTATATATTCATTAAAACACTTAGGAAAATTCTATAAAAATTCCTATAAATCATTTTTAATATGTTTTCTAACATATATAAATTTTAGACCCAAAACATATATAATTTAGCCGTAAATTATTTTAACCCATATATCCATTTTCCACACTAGAAAATTAATATAAAATCCACATTAATTTAGAAAATTATGAAAATTGAAACCCATCTCTAAAATATCATTTCTGATCTAAATCTAAAATCGTAAGGCATTTGGATGTCATTTAGTAGGGTTTTCACATCAAAACTTATCATAAAATCTATATGAAATATCATAAATCATCAACAAGTATATATATATCCATTTTAATAATCAAAACATGGCAAATAACTTTGCAAAATAATTCGAATTTCATCCTAAAACTGAAAACAATAGAAAACATGAGATGTAGTCATTATTCACCTTAGCTTTGTGATTAAGGAGTTGAGATTTGATCTTGGGTTATATTGATTTGCTTCTTCCTTTAGCTTATCTTCCTCTTGTTCTTGCTTAATGGTGGTCGGCCTCTTAGTTTTAATTTTTGCAAATGAACGTATGAAATGAATGAGTGTAAGGGTTTAGGGTATAAGGATCTACTTCTTCCTATTTTGCCCCTTATCTAACTTCCCTAACTTATTTTATTTTAACTCATGTTAGTTCATTTGTTAACATGACATGCTACCCTTACTATTAATCGCAAACCTCAGTACCCTAATCATAATATTATTTTGTTTTATTTAAATAATTAAATATCCTAAATAATGTTACTAAAAATTAGGGTCGTTACATTTTAATATAATTATACGATAGATAATGTTTAGTGTGTATCACATAAATCATATCAAATAGTTGCCATATGAATGCCGTAGCAATAATAGGTATACAAACAATACCGCTAAGGCATGTTCGCATAATAGATTTTCCATGGAGATCTCCTCGGATCAAACTGAACGCGAACTCCATGACAAGGATTAGAAACTACCTTCTGAGCAACGTATATCTCTAGATGGGATATACTCTAAGGTAAACATAACAGGACCACCCTTGGTGTATGATCCGAGCTATATCAACTCCTAGTAGCAACATATCGATAAGCATCTCTGGACATGGAGTTGATATACCCTTGAGGTTTGCTAAACCTCCATGGCCATGCCCCTTCTTTGTTTTTTTGTCATTTTCTCGATGTTGACGCTACGTTCGACATCTCTCACACGAGTCTCATCACTCGAAAAGAATACGAATCCCCAAATGAATTCCATCATCTCGAACAGATCACGAATCACGGCATGGATTCGAGCATCTTGAATAGATCTCGAACTTCCAAATAGGTTCCCCGCATAAGTCCTTCAATAAATGCTAATGTTTCCCTCTCACTTGAAATACTCCTCAAGAGAGACAGTCCTACATAATTGCATCATTTAAAATATTAACACCGACCTCTCCCTTGGATTTAACCTTAGGATTAACAATTCAACTCTATAACATATCACTTCACAACCGCTTCTAGAACAAAGAACGCGTATATGGTTTTGAAGTGATTATGGGTTTTTGAGTCATCTCATATAAGTACACTCTTCCCGCTTATCGAACTCTCCAAAACAATCGATGAATTCCGAATTAACTCAATTTTGGTTCTCTCAGAAGTAAGCGAAAGCTAGAGACGTTTTATACCAATACTCCTCCCCGAGGGTTCCAATTGATATGAAATCATTAAGCCTTTCGATGACTTCTTAAGTCAATATTTAGTCAAGTACGATAATTGATTAATTGATTTTCTAGTCAAAACAACTGCTTATACAAATCACGATTCATACGATTAACTCGTTTCCGATATTCCAACTTAACTATTCCTCGTTCAAGAGTGAAGCCAGGTAAGTTAGGGCACTGGTTGCATCAAAGCCTTGCCTAGACACTTCATTCTTGAACCTCACAAATAGATAAGTTTACATCGTTAGCTTTTAGTGTTAAGCATAGTAATAATGACTTCTAAAAATAATAAAGAAATCAACATGATTAACACGTTTTCAATATTTTTCGACTTACTATTCCTCGGTCAAGAGGGAAGCCCGGTACGTTAGAGATCTATTGCTCCATCCCTACATGACATTAATCTTAACTCTCATTAATAGATAAGCCTTACTTCGTCGTCTTTTAGTGTTAAGCATAGTTAATCACTTTTCAAACAAGTAATTAATCGATTAACCATTTGGCCATCTAGCAATTGTAACCCCTTTTCGAAAACATTTGTATATACTTTTAAAATACTTAAGAAATACTTATAATAGGTTTTAAAACATTTATCCAAAATATTACTAGAAAATAACCATTTTACAATTTTCCTTAAAACTTGAAAACGACATGTTTTGTAACAAAATATCCCTTCTTTAAAAATTCACAACTAATTGTTAAATTTTATAAAGTTCTCAAACTAATTTTAAAATACTCTAATATGAATTAGTAAACACTTGATAAAAGACTTAAATAAAATACTTAAATTTAAATATCTTTTCAAACCTTTTAAAGTCCAAAATCAAGGCTAAATGGGGTAGTTTTGTAGGATCGATTTTAGCCTAGAGGGGGGGGGGGTGAACAGGGTGATAATAGTAATAATAAAAATTAATGCAGAAATATATATAATAGTTGCAACACAGATAATAGCAGACTAATAAAAGCAGAAATAGAACAATACATATTTACCCAGCTTCGGCAATAACCTGCCTACGTGCTGCCCCCAAGGTTTCTACTAGAAATTAATTAGTCAAACGCTTACACATGTAAACTTGCGACACCCGCTAATGACTAACATAACTCTATACTCAAAACGCTGCCACAACTCATCCACTGAGTTGCGAATTCTCGAACTACACCACCGTAGTTCGTAACCTAGTCACACGACTAGAGAGTTACACAATTTTAAAAAGAGAAGAATTACAAAATAAAAACAAACTAAACAAAACCCTAATGTAACACTTTAAGCCCAATTTGAAATAAAAAGCCGACCCAAACAAATAATTAGTGCGTTGCGTTGCTTTGTCAATCGACTTCTGGCTGCGATAAGCTTTCGGTCGCTCCAATTATATCGAGTTCGAATACTACTGGTATGTGATTTTCGCCCCCTTTTTGATATTCGAATATATTCGAATTTATGCTATGATTAATTTCTTCGGCTCGAACTACATTTTCGCCGATGATGTAAGGGGTTTATTTTATAGGGATAAAATCCCTAAATTTTCGTTCGTATATATTGTTTGAATTCTTCAAAATAATTTTGTTCGGCCATTCGATTTTGATTGAATGCTGGGGATTACTCTGACTTGCTCATTATTGACTTGCTTTATTTGTTCCTTCTTTTCCCTGATGTATTTGAATTTTGGTTTTGTAGTTTTTTGCTATGACTTTGGCATCATGAATTTTGAGATAAACTTGACTTTGACTTGTTCAATTCCTTTCTGCTCTGACTTGTTTATCGTGTTAGTATACATACGAATTTGAAATGCCTTCGAATATGTTTGACTCCTGTTGATTTTTATCTCGGCCTTGCCTCATCGAACTGCTTCTGTTCTGTTACTTCGATTGCATATATATATTTCAAATATATTACCTGGTTGATAAGTTCAAAACTGCTGCTTTATTTCAAAATGTCTTCATGTTGCATATGTATATACTTGTTCCACTTGAAATGTGTCACCATGTGTATACATACATATGTATGTGAGTGTATATCTGTTATGTCTGTATTGCTCTGGTCTCTATTTGAATGATTGTGTGGTTGTTGTGTGCATTGATCTATTGCTCGAGTGCTTACTGCTTCGAGTTGAATTGCCTGTGCTTCGAGTCTGTGCATATGAACTAGTACATGTCTCTGATGTGTGACTCTGGCTTACTTGAGTCTGGTTGTTGCAGTCTAAAGATAGCAGAATGCATTTGAAACTGGATCACTTGTTTGGTTCTGGTCTTTGTGTACATGAGCATTGCATCCATCTCATTCATTTCATCAAGTCTGGTTTGAATTTGTTGTATGTTGATCTGCACCTTCATGTTAACTGCTTCACATCCAGATGTAATTGACCTTGTTTGTAGTTCTTTTGTTTGGAGTTATTTTGTTGTATTTTCTTATAGCATTGCTTCCCACTTTATTCTGTCTTGTTGCCTTTGAAGGACTTGAACTGTAGCTCATTGATTTTGGAAAACATGCACATATTCATGTATATACATGCATACAGATGCATGTATATATGTGTAGTGAATGTTGCTGCAATATTTTTCTAGTCTTGTCGAACTGATTGATCTGGTTCTTACTGGCAACATTGTGAAGTCTTGTTGCATTTTGGCCATATGAGGTCTGGTTGCATTTCTTTGTTCTCACAATTAACTGTGTACATATGAGCTGCATGCTCCACTGTTCGAAACTGTTTTACCAGGTTACCCTGTTTAGCCTTCACACACCTGAAATGTTGAAATTGAAGTCTGCACTTGTGATGTGCATGCTCATGTTTGTTGCACTTGCCTTGAGTTTGAATGGTTGAGTTGTTTTCATTTCATATTGCTTATGACCATGTCATGTTGATTTGCTTCACATGTACATCATGTATGGTGTTGTTGTAGTGTTGTTTTGTGTTTATGTTGCACTTTCCACTTTGTTGCATATGTTTGGTGCACATGAGTCCTTTGTATTCACTTTGTCATTGTGAAATTTGAAGTGATCTTTTATAGTAACATGATCTGGTTGCACTTGCTATTTGTCTGCATTACTTGATATTTCTGGTTTGAGTTGATGCTTCATGTGTACTGAATGTGCTGGCCTCTGTTCCATGCTCTTGTTCATGCCTGAGTTGCTTCAAGTTAAACTACAGCTTTTACTCTTGTATGTACATGTGCACTGGTTCATGTTTGGGCTGTTTGTGTACATTTGAGTCCGACCATTGTATTGAACTTTTATTCATGTTGGCTGACGATTGACTCTCGCACTTGACCATTCTATTTTTGTTTGTATTGCACCCGAGTTGAATCCGGCCTCGGCTTGGGTTTGACCTTGTGCTCACCTGTCCCTGCAGTTCTAACACGCAAGTGTATATCGGTGTGCACGGCCTTGTGGCATGTACAGTGATACACTGTGCATGTCATAAGTTGTTCGTGTATGATGAATTCAAAATAAATGATGACGAACAACCCAAATAACCGAGGCAAATAATATTTTAAAAAACACACACTTCATTTTGAACTGCAAAATATTTCTTTTTCAATTTTACTGCTTTAGTGTTTATTTTGCAGGTAGCTCAGATGCTGGATTCAGACTGGAACAGAGTTGAAGAACATACGAGTGAATGTGTGATATGTAGTGAGATGATAAATTGTAAATCGAAATTTGTGATGTAATCGAAATTGTATTGTAAAATAACAATGTGTAAATGTATAGTGAGAGCTTAAATTTGTACTATTCGAATTCGTAATAAAATATTTGTTTGAATAAAATATTTGTTTGAATATGAATTCTGTGTTATTTATTTTATTCATCAAATATTTATTTAATAATGTGAAAAATAAAATAGTACAATAACAAATACATTTAAATGAATATATATATAAATATAACTATATATATGTATGTTTATTATCATCAAACAAAAATCGTATACTAGCATATTCTACAATCTTCCCCTTTTGATGATAACAAACATATATTAAAATTGTGAATTTATTAACACTGCAAGGGAAAAGGCATTTTTCGACGGCTGAAAACCGTCGGCGGCCGTCGGAAGCCATCGGAAAAAGCCGTCAGAAAATAAGGCGTCGGGGCGCAGTGTTTTCGACGGCTTCCGACATAGGACGCCTAACATTTTTCCGACGGCCTCCGACGGCTTCCGACACTTGTCGGAAGCCGTCGAAAACAGTTGGAAAAAATGGCCTATAGGCTGTCGGAAGCCGTAGGAAAATTATTACCTGAAAGCCGTCGGAAGCCGTTTGAAATCTGCTATTTTTTTATTCCTGCTGCAATATAGCCTTCCATCCACATTTCCCATCCAAACACTATTACACCAATACTGCAGAATCTAGTATACAATATTCCAACCAAATATCAAAACCCAAACTACACAAAATTCATCAAACACACAAATACATCAAATTACATCAAAATAAAATACATAATATACATAACCATTCCAACATTTACAACAACCCCAACAACAAGTGTTCTACCATGTCACACATACACAACATAACACAAAATCATCAATATCCACATCATCATACAACCACATAACCAAGTGTATCAAACATAATCATACAAAAATCAACAACTACCTCCACCGTCTACCAAATCATACAAAACTAAAAAAAACATACCTGAAAAAGCAAGCAATCAATCACTCTCCTCCAATCCAGAGCCATCAGAGGAAGGGAAGCGGCCACTATACTGCTGCATGTACTCGGCGATACGTTGGTCTAGCAACTGTGTGGTCTGTATGGCCTGTCGGCGGTTCTGCTTCTCCAACTGGGCCTCTCTAGCCCGCAAATATTCGATCTCTGCTAGATCGATCTGAGCTCTAGTCTGCCGACCCTATCTCTGACTACTAGCCTGCAATAAATATTTAATTTGGCTGTGTGATCTCTGTAAGTGTATGTGCAGGTATGTGAATGATTAGCTATGTGATAATGTTATTTAATTTAGTTTATGCATGTTTATGTAAGTGTAGACTGAATGAGGCTGACAATGTATTGGATATCTAGAAAAATATAAGAAACTTAAGTATTTTAATAATTTATGGAAAAATATAAACAAAAAGGTTTCAGTTTTGTTTTCAAAATTACTAATTATAAACCATTTGAATTTTCTATAAACCCTATGTTTTCATTTACCGATTATTGTCACCCATGTATGAATTTGTAGTAGGCTTCTGAAATCATATTGATTTGCCTATTTATTTTGCATAACCAAAATATTTGGTATTCATTTTTAAGATTTTTGAGTTCATGTACAAATTAATAGTAAGCTAGTAAGTAACATAACGTTCATATCTTCTGCCTTCTTGTGCTTTACTGCTGTGATAAAGTCATTTGGTTGGTTTGAATTCAAATTCAATATGGAGGATTTTTCAAGGTTCAAAATATTTTTAAATAATGGAAAAATGAATAAAATTCAAGTTTATTGTTTTGAAAAGGTCCAAATAGCATATTTGAAGTATTTTAAGATAAAATTATATATTCCAACATAGAATTGAATTATTTAATTAGCTTTTAGATTTAAATTTAGATCAAACAAATAAATCCTATTTAAATTTACTTTAGCTTGAATAATATGACTTCTGACATTATATGCTTATGTTTATGATGTTATACAAGTTTATTTATTTATAAATCCATTATTGCAACTTATTAAATCTAATTTAGCTTATGTATTAATATTCGATGTCGTGTTTTATAAATGCTTCTACTATATAAACTGCGAATTTTAACTGTAATTCTAAACACACAATCATATGGCCTATTGATGGGCCATAGTGACATTACGGGAATAACTGTCCTAATGAAAGTCAAAAGAATTAAAACTAGTAAATTAAACATTTATTGGGAGAGGCGTAGGGTTTTGGGTACAAGATGCTTGTATAAATCCCTACGATTTAATTAATTATGGCTTAAATATCAAGTTAGCAGTAAAATAAATTATTTACCACTTGATTACCAAATCCGTATCGTCTGCCATGCTCTGATGGATCCATAACGGACTCATAAATAGCATCCTCCTCATCAGTCGTTAGCTGATCTTGACCTGTATCAGCAAGGAGTTTCTAACGCTGCTCCATAAACTTTTCCAGCATTAACAAATTAATAACATCATATCTTATTTCATTATAGTTTAACAAGCAGAACAATTACTAATACTGCATAAAATGAAATATGCTTACATGGCTCCTACTGGATTTATCGTCGTGCCATGTATACGAAACAGTCCCATCCGGATTTACATGCTCGACAACATGCGTACGAGTGAACACGTCCATATAGCCCACGGGACCTTGCACCTCAACTTCCCGAAGTTGATTTTTACATACAATTATTATACATTTAAAATTATATAGCATAAACTATTTACAATTATCATTCAGTAAATTTACCAACTCCTGCCGATACTGCTGAAATGACTTCGACCCTCCGCGATGAGTGACGGGATTTTTATTTCTGTTTGCAGAGTTTCTATCCGACTCTGCCTGTACATTCAAAATTTGATACATTATTTTTCGATCATGTCAAATTAATAATTCAAAAAAATTTAGTATACTTGCCTACGCCTCGTCAGTTTCCCACTATCCCAACCATGCTTGCCATACGCTCTCCCCTATCCACCGTGGTTTCTTACCAGATTCCTTAATTTCAGATATCGAGTCCCTATAGTTCTTACGCATCTTCTTCATCCAGTATCCTTGTCCCAGCAGCATATCGTCTGTCTGGATGTCTATCCCAGCCCGTGTTTCACGATATAAAGCAAAAAAAAGATTACACTATAAATGATAAACAGTAGAAAAAAGACAAAAACGAATTAAAAATGGAAAACAGAAAAATATACATACTAGGACATCCTGCCATATACACTCTATGATGTGGGGAGGGATGTTATCCCACTTCGGCCAGCAAGCACTCATCCTACTGCGATAAGAAGCTCTAGAGACATCCAGCACAACCTTCGAAGGAAGTAGGTCGAACCCCCTGTTTTTAAATACGATACAGATAAGTACATATGTATATCATAAAAAAAATAAGATGCTGAATAAAATTTAATTCTTACCCCTTTGCTCTAGGGACTAACGAAACTACTGGATGCTGTGAATCTTGCGATGGGCCACTGCCATCGCCTCCTGATGATCGGGAAGAGCTCCTACCTCTATATGATATTATGATAAACCTGTGACATATATACACATCATTATATAAGAGAATAATAACATGATAATGAAATATATTTCATATGTAAATGACATCAACGGTATAAATTGCTTAATTAATGACTGAAATGGAAATAGAAATGGAAGTGTGTTATACCTGATTCATAATGGGTCTACTGTTCCGACGATAAGCAGATTTCATTACATTTTTAATAAAATTGCTAAATAAATGACAAATGGAAATGACATAAAACATGTAAACAATGGTAAACAGATTTGGTTTCATAGTCACATCAATTTCATAATACATCAAGAATTCAACATAGTTACATCAATTGCAAAAAAATCAGATTCAGATTTATCTCAGTCATCATCGTCTTCTGATTCAGATTTGGTCTCGTTTTCTACGATATTTTCCTCTGCACTGTCAAACGCTTCTACCAAAACATTTGATTCATCGATCAAAGGCCAAAATCTATATGATCGTATGTAATTATTATTTCGTTATTTTGCTCAAGATATGACTAATAAGCTTGTTCGTCCGAAATATTCTTCCCATCAAATGTGAATCTGGCCTTTGTCATTTGGTTTCATATGAAGCTCAGGACGTTTGCATAATTCTTCTATATCACGTCTTGATTTCAAATCATCCTTCGTCTTCCCTTTCACATTCAAAATTGTGTTAAAAACATTATCAAATACATTTTTCTCATTGTGCATCACATCTATATTATGACGAAGCAGAAGATGTTTCCAATATGACAACTCCCAAAAAATAGTTTGTTTGCACCAGTTATGAACAACTGATTTGCCTTCAATTTCTATTTGCTCTCCAGTTTCATATATCTTTGGATAGTCCCTAACAAGTTCATATATGTCTTTGCTTGATCATATTGTCGGTGGTTGTCTGGTTTCTACTCTATTAGCTAAAAAGTTTTTCTTGTCTCCTCTGAAGGGATGATTTACATGGAGAAAATATCGATGATAGTCAAACCATGAAATTTTCTTACCATGAGGTAAAGAAAACGCTCGTGCTTCATCCATGCAATATGGAAATGCTAGATGACCAGCAGTATCCATCCTGAAAGCATTGCATAGGCAGGAAAATCACTTATAGTCCACAACAAAGAAGCAAACATACGAAAAATTTTCTTCTTGGACACATCGTATGTTTCAACTCCTTCGTTCCACAGTATTTTTAACTCCTCAATCAACGGTTGTAAATATACATCGATTCCTTGTGTCGGATCGTCGGGGCCAGGAACGACAACAGTAAGAAACATATATTGCGTTTTCATACATATCCATGGAGGTAAATTATACGGTGTGATGATAATGGGCCAGGATGAATATTTAGAACCAAATTGAGAAAATGGAGAAAAACCGTCCGTACATAATCATAATCTAACATTTTGACTCTCTGTTGCAAAATTTGGATACGTTTTATCGAAATGCTTCCATGCTTCTTCATCGGCTAGATGTGTCAACGTACCCTCTTCCTCCGTTCTCATACTATGCCATCTCATATTAGATGCAGTTATAGAAGATGCATATAATCTTTGAAGCCTTGGAGTTATGGGTAAGTAATGCATACGCTTGTACGGAACTTCCTTCCCCTTCTTTTTTCTTGGTTTGTATCTCTCCTGATTACAAATTTTACAATTTATAAGGTTTGTGTCTTCTTTCCAAAACAACATGCAGCCTTTTAAACATGTATCTATTTTCTGATAAGGTAAACCAAAAGCCAACATAAGTTTTTTAACTTCATAGTGATTTTCACACATTAGATTATCGGGCGGCATATGTCTTTTTGCAGCTTGAACAACAGCCGTAAACCCAGCTTCAGTAATGTTGTATTTTGACTTCATCGCAATGTATTCTGCGATTACTGACAGCTGAGTGCCGCTTTTATAACCATCCCAAATAGGTTTCTTAGCAGCATCTAGTAAATCATAAAAAAATTTTGCTTCAATATTTGGTTCTTTAACATTTCCATCATCGTCGTCAACTTCAACCATAGGAAATATTGATCATGCTGCATCTTCGACCATATTTTCTATACGGGTCGTCGTAACTATTTCGTTAACGACATTTTCAGACTCTACAGAAGTATTTGCTACAACTTCTCCATGCCGATCCCAAACATAATACTCGGGTACGAAACCATTTTGGCACAAATGAACTTTCACAATATCTGGTAACAAATACTTCAAATGTCTACACCTACTACACGGACAACGAATTTCTAGATCGTTTCCGTTATTACTTAAAGCGAATTCAATAAATACGTTTATACCATTATAAAAATCTTCTTTTATTGAGCCCCTCAATCCTTTTCTTTGGTACATCCATCTCCTCCGATGAACAAAATAATCAATCATTTTTCCTATTTGAGAAAATGAGAAGTTCAAAATTTAATATTTATTTTCAAGAATACAAATTCGAAAAAGATTATTTTCATGGTCGTATAATATTTGAATTTAAAGAACTACTTCACAAATTTAAAAATATTTTCAAATAGGGCACATTTTATTTTTTAACGTATCGATACAAAAAATTGTACAAAAATATTTTTTTTCCATGGTCAGGCATCATACTTCCCATTACAAACATAGTAAGCATTTACATTTCGTATATTACTTCGTCTTATACGATTTAATAAAATTTCGGCAGCATTTCCCTTTTGTTCCCTGCATTGTACACAATGCGTACGCAGGAAACAAAAAAGAAAAGTTAGGCCAAAATTTTATGAACCGTTTGAGACGAAGTAGTATACAAAATGTAAATACTTACTGTGTTCATAACTTGTCCAATACAGGGACAAATCCAATAAACATTGTACCAGATGAATATAAATGGTCGTTTTTCGAAAAAAACGACTATTTATACAACGATCATATACAACACTCGTCAGACGGGGCCAAAAACTCTCTAAGGGACATTTGTCAATTAGATGTGCGCATTTTACAAAAAAATACAGTTTTATTAACTGTTCACATTTACAAAAATATATTTTAATTTAACACATTTATTCGACGTATTACATCAACTTAAGGCTCGTTCGACGCATTTTTGTTGTTGCATAAGTCAATACGTGCACAATATAATATTCCTAGCTCGTGCATTCATTTTATCTTATTCCAACTAACACAATACAATGATAGAAGCACTACACACATATACAATCGTAGAATCAAGGCATACACAATGATTTACATATACACGAAACAACCACAAATTATACATGTTTTTCATAATTTCACGATAAAAGATGAAATAAGAATACCATGGAATGCTAGAAACTATTATAACACTATTGGAAACAATTTCAATCACCAATTAACCCTAATTTAACAAATTATGCAAATCTGGATTTAGGGTAAAAATTAGATTTTTGACGAAAATAAGAGATTTACCTGAGCTAGAGAGAAATAGATGTTGATTACGCAGCCGGGGAGGATCCGGAAGCTCGAAATTGATGATTGGAAGCTTGGGGAAGAGATTTGGGGATTTTGGGTTAAAAAATTTCGTATGGAAATGAGGAAGAAGAAGGCTAGGCTGAGCCCTGTAATTCGCGATTTTCCGACGGCTTCCGACGGCCGCCGACGGCCCGTCGAGAATTGGCCGTCAGAAGCCGTCGCTTGATGCTGTCGGAATAATTGCCTTTTCTAGTAGTGTAAATGTATTTGGTCATTGATGAATTCTATTTGCTCCCCCTATTTGAATGCTCCCTCTCTTCAACAAAGCTCCCCCTTCATATATGCATGAAAATAAATAAAAATATGCAAATGAACCTAGATGGAAATATGCAAATAAAAAATAAAATATTTGAACTTTATTTGCCAAAATCTTAACTTTTCTCTCCCCCTTTTGTTATCAGCAAAAGATTAATAGTGTTAGAAAAATAGAGATAAAGTGATAGACATTAATACAACATTAATACCCAATCGAGTATAAATATTAAATTTCAATAAAAAATCAAACAGAAATCATAAATACTATGTTAGGCTCATATTCCACTTTAGAGTGATAGGGGTTATGTCGGCATATAAAACCACATAGTTGTGTCTATTTGTGGTATATTTATATCAGGAATTTGAATACTTACTAACCATGCATAATCGTTAGGACTTTTAAATGAGATTAGTAGGATTCCCCATTTTTATAAAAAAACAAAAAAAAACGAATTTCAAGTATCTTCTAACAACGCATAACCGTGATGACTTTTAAATGGGATTAGAATCAACTCGTCTATTTAATAATCAATTTTGATATGTGTTCCATACATGCATAACCGTGAGGACTTTTAAATGAGCATGAAAGCACATAAACAAATATTCCAAGTAATTCACCCATGCATAACCGTGAGGACTTTTAAATGACAGTGAATACTTGGATGTTTTTTTTGCTAAAAAATAAAATAAAAACGAATAATTTCCCGTTTAAAATACCACATTTTGACATACTATATTGGATTTTGATGAGTGATGGTCGTTAGAAATATGATAGAAATATGATAGAAATAGAGATGGTTGTTTACGCCAAAATGGTCACAAACACCCAATTGCAGATGAAAGCACCAAATCACAGTCACAAATCACATATAGATTGTATGTAATAGAATTAAATATGAAGAACACTCAAAAAATTAAAAGGAAAGCAATAGAAAGACAAGATTTATAGTGGTTCGATGTTGTAGCCTACATCCACTTTGAAGAGTTGTCGTTTTATTGATGATTCTCTACTGATTTACAAGAGTCCAACTGATAGTATCCGAGTTACAATGGAGTTCAGAAGAGTAACGGCATAGAAGAGCCAAAAGATCCCTTTTCTGAAGCTCTTGGACTGCTATTTATAGGTGTAGGCTGGAAATATCTGTCTTAAACTTCGGAAGATTCACTCCATCACGTGGGTGGGCCCACGTGATCAATCCCTAGTCGTTTCGACTCGATCCATGATCGATACGAATGACATTCGTATTGATCCAAATCTTGCCCAATCGAGCCGAGATCGATCATGAACATTCCTGAGGTCGTACGCAAGCTCTTGTGAAAATTTGGTAGCATTTGGAATTGTAGATTTTGAGTTATGACCGATGCAAGTTTGAATTTATTGAAGGCTGTCGAGTTCGCATCGCTTCTGTTCGCATCGCTTCTGGGCACGTGATGGCTGATGACGTGGCGCCAACTTTTAGGATCGATCCACTTTTCATGCCGAGCGACCGAGTCTTTCACTTGAACGTGCTCTCGTCATATCGATCTAGGCAACGCTTTTCATATCGATGTTCCGTGCTCTACTTCGTATCGATGTTATTGGTTTCATTTCGTATCGATATTTGGTATAGCCTGACTCTCTTCGTATCGATCATCGAGTAGTTATGTTTTTAGGTGTTGTTTCATATCGAAGCGATGCGAAACATCTTCAGATGCTGGATACGAAACAAAGCGGACGTAATGGATACAAAGTGGAACTAGTACGATGGATACGAAGTGGGGAAGACATGAAGGATGCGAAATGGTGCTTGTGGGATGGATACGAATGAGATGTGAATGGATACAAACCAATGTACACCTGATGGATACGAACCGATGTATACCTGATGGATTCGAATGAAACCGATACGAGGGAGGTGGAATGATGGATACGAATGAGAGCATTGCTAGATTTGCATCGATCATATCTTGAGCATACGAACTCCGATTAACTTGAAATTTGGAACGTTGGCTTTCATAGCTTTGATTGTCGTGTCATGTTAATTATAGCTCGATCCGGACTCGGATAAAATTTACTAGCATCCATAGTGTACTTTGTAGGTAATCGGTCGTCGGGACTGATTATCTTCCGTTTTTAGTCAATTCTTTGGTGTCACGGCCTTACCAAAAGGCGGGATAACAATGGTCATGGAATTTTTACCTACAAAAGTTATTATAAATCTTGTTTAAATTTTTAAAGAAATTTACTAAATATACCGTCTCAAGTCATAATATATGATTAATATTGACACTCATCGCTATTTCAATTACTATTTATATTTTCGATAATCAGCAGGGAGTCGGATTAGTTAATGTATTCATTTAAGATCAAATCCAAAAATAAATATAAAATTAAATTTCTAAAATGCCCAATCTAAAACAAAAACTATTTTCTGAAAGGGGTTTTATGAAAAAAAAATGTCTGCCAATTGAAAATCAATTAGAATGAAAATTATGTAGATAATTTCTTTGGAAGTGTGATGCAACTAATGAATGTCTCTACCTATGCAGTTAATGCCCCGCTATAACTCTGCTATATCTCATAGTGGATTTCTACCGCTACGATATTTTCATATAGCCCCAAATATAGCTTTTCCGCTTTAAGCCCCGTTATTTCCGCTATATCCCGTTATTTCCGCTATATTCCGCTGTTTCCGCTATATCTTCTTTAAAAGAAATGAATTGAAAAATGATATTTATACATTATAAAATTATGAAATTAATTTATTTATTTGATTTTTTAATATATTTTCAGAAATGAAAATACTCTAATATTCTACTAAATTCAATTATGTTATATAACAGTTTTACGTTTATTTACAGTATATTCGCACATGTTTTTATTTAAAATTATTTATGTACTAATTATAATTCAATGGAATGTTAATTTTTCACTTAATTACCATTTATATATTTGTAAAAACATTAAGTATGAGTTTTATATGCTATTTTAGAGTCATCCGCTATATCCCGCTATATCCTCGCTGTATCCCCGCTATGACTTTTTGCACCTCTACCGCATTGGATCTGCCGAGCGCATTAACTGCACAGGTCTCTACATCAAACTCATTTCACCAGTGATTTTTCTATCAACTTGGTTACCAGTGTAATCTGCATCTGAATTCCCCTTTGACTCAAAGTTATCATTAGATAGATATCATAGACCAAACCGTGATGTGTGCAATAAATACCTTCTAATCCTTTTACAGCTTTTAAAATGTGATTCCTTAAGGATTTGATTGAAACATGCACATGAACAACTACTGAACATATTGTCAGATCTAGAAGCAATAAAATAAACAAATATATCCATGTGTATTTAGAGTAATCATCAATCAATAAAACAACATCATTAGTCCAAACAAATCTATATAAACTAGTTCAAAGACTCTAGAGGTACTTAAAGTGTTCTCGGCATAAACAGATAATTGGCCAACAATTTTGCATAAATCAAAATCAACATTCATTTCTTTATCACATAACTGGCTGATTTAAATCAGATTATGGTGCAGATTTTCAACATGTAATATATCGTTCAAGGTAAATATACCATTACCTATTTTACCTTTACCGATAATTTTTTGTTATTGCCCATTGTGATTCTGCCGCCATTGTGCTAGGCTAAGGAACTTTGATTTGACGCCCGTCATGTGCCTGGAATAGCCAGAATCTAGGTAACACTTTTGGTGTTCCTTAGCCTGCCACCACACCTACACGAGAAAAGATTTTTGTGACATATTTGTTTTTATAGGTCCATGGTTGTTAGTGATAAAAGATTTTGAAAAATAAGTTTGTGTAGACCCAAGACAAACTATGTTAGTTCCTTTTGGCACCCAAATTTGTTTAATGCTAAGGGATTTTACATTCGTGCCTTTTGGAACCTAAATTTGTATGGTTTTCACGTGTTTGGGTCTATACCAGCAATTATTGTGATTGTGTCCATTTTTTCCACAAATCGTGTAATGACCCAAAATTTTAGTGATTTTATTTATTAAATTAATTAAAATTTTGTGAATTTTTAAACAATAAAATTTAAAAATAAAAATTTATTATTTGGAATACGTCTATTTAAATATAGCAACCGGTAAATTTTCATCTGATAATATTGAAGTTTATTTTCTTGTGAAATTTTATTTCAATTTAAATAAGTTAATAACAGTTGAATTTAAAAGTATTCCGAAACCTAAATATGTCAACATGGGAAAATTTATTTAGAACACTCTGAATAAGACTGTGTAATTCGTTTCGCAAATTTCGGACGTTTCTAGCTCCGTTTGGATTTTTCCGTACGGAATAGCAACGTATATCAGTGTCCCTATCGACTTTTGATAGGATGATCGTACCTCTGATATCTGTATACCGTTTTAATCGTCTCGTCATGCTGATCTCTGCAGTATATTTATTTCTGTATTTTGAGGTTCGGTATGCAACAGATATAATAAAACTGTTCGTCGTATCGGTACCACAAATTTCAACTACTTCCGGAATCATTAATTGCTTTGATTTTTTTTCCTGAATCAACGTGAATATTTATTGCCTTAAATCCTCACCTGAATCATAGCCCGTGGTTGTTACTATTTCTTTTGTTACTTTTATTTATATTCGTTTCCATTTGTTCCTGTTCATATTCTCCTCCTCTTTTATGTTGCTTCTTCCCAAATCCCTATTTCTTCCCCTCTCTATTGTTTTCTTCCTCTCCCCTCAATTTTTCTTTCCTCCGTTCCTTGCTAAAAAAAAGGGGGAAAGAAACCTTTACATGTCAAACCGCCTCGTCTTCACCTCCACGTCAGCTCTTCGAGCAGCTCGTTCGACCCATCACCCTCGCCATGGCCGAACCACCGATGCTCCTCCACCGTTGCCTATCATCACCCCTCTCTCTTCTCCTAAACCTCTGTTCCGCCCCCTCTTCCTTTTCTCCACCACTGCATCTTCTCTGGTTTCATTCATAGGTAATATCTATAATATACTATATATGGTATATAAATTGCTTATAAAAAGAAGTTGCGTATGATATATATATTCGATTTTAAACATATTTTACATAAATTTCGTTTATAGTTTAATATATATGCGTTACAATGTATATATATTTGTATACGCATATATAGGATGATGTCAGTTGTATTTGGTTATGTAAGTTGATATTCAGTCGGCAGTACTTAGTTAAGTTTAAGTATATACGTATATAACATATGTTCTGTTATGCCATAATTTGAAACAGTTTATAATAATGTATACGAACGTTTTATATATATCATTTGGTTTTGGTTTCAAAACAGCTTTTATAAGTGTTTAAGAATTTGTTTGCTAATGGTTTTAAGTAACAGCATGTAATATGGGTACGTATATTTTAAAGGTATATATAATATAGTGTTGAGCTATCTTATACTGTAGTATATATGTATTATAGAGTTTATAAAGCTTATAATATATAAGTGATGCTACTATATATTATTGTAGTTTTGGTAAGTTACAGTAAAGTTTTAAATGTTGTACACTTTGTAAACTATGCCTGCATATACGTACACAAATTTATATGTATTAAATTATGTATATAGAATAGTAAGTAAGTTTGTATACTTGGTTTCGGTTTGAGACATACGTATATATTTATTTAAATTAGTAATTCTGTTTTCGCTGTTCGTATTTTACATTGTTAAAAACTTATATATATATATATGGTCTGCATTTTTATATATGTGATATTTAAGGCTGTTGGCTTTATAGTCTGTTTGTAGTAATATGATAGTTATGTATATGTTTGTAGTATATACATATATATATTTTGTCAATTATATATGAAGTTATATCTGCTGTTGTTTAAATACAATACTCATATATTATCTGATTATAATAGTATTATATATGTTATACTATTTTGCATTCTAGTTATGAAAAGGTATATATATGCTGTAGTAGGTTAGATTAAAGGAGGGAATATAGATGTGAATATATATATTACTGGTTTACAGTATTACGGTATGAAAGTATTTTTTTATGCAAGTTTTAAGTTAGTTGTTATAATATATTATCGGTTACATATAAAGTTCATAAACTCGAGATACATTTATAAATATATTATATAAGGTTGTGATATGTTATTAATATATATGAATTCATATATTTAATTCGTTTGAAGTGGGTTTATTTTGGTTCTGTAATCTTTGAAGTATATATAAAGGAAATATTTTCATTGTTTTAGCATGTATATACTATGTACAGTATTATATATATTATATGGTAAATAGTAATATAATGGATATATGTTGATTTATATAGAACGGGTGGTCAATAGTTTGTTTCAAAACTATTTTTTTTGAAACGTATGTATATAATTTTAATGAGTTTCAAAATTAATATTGGTTAAGAAAATAATATATTAAAATAATATATATATATTTGTTTCGGTCTACATCAAGCTGTTTCTGATCTATTTTCATCGATCTCTATTTATCAGCCCTGTTCGTCCTATTCGTGTCGATCTTGTTCGTTTTGGAAATTCGTTCTTGGATTTGTAACCATTTCAAATCTCTCCAGCCTCGAAAGGTGAGCAATCACTCACGATTAATGTTCTTTTATTTATTAAATTTGATTTCAATTAAAACGACAATTGAAATATGCTGCTGTAGTTATTTAAATTGTTATATGCTATTATCTGTAACTGTTCACCTATAGGATATGACACCATATCCTGTTGTTTATATCATTATTGTTAATGATATATGTTGTTATAATATTATCATATCTGCTATCACTCTGCAAGTTCCCTGTTAGTATAGAACTCACTATGGGTTGAAATGATAGATACCCGAACGGACTTTAGAATAGGAGAATTTCGTTATGGGTTGAAATGTTAAACCCAAGCGATTTTCATTTGAATTGAATTTGGGATTGCGGGTCGAAATGATATCTACTCGTATATAGTTAAATTACGGATTGAAATGATAAATATTCGTACCATTTGACCATAGGTTAGGAAATTATATGCAGATACCGTTGGTCCATATATAATTATTTTGAAATTAAATTCTATGGGTTTGGAAAGAAATATATGGTCTTAATAAATACTGATTCTTAAGATATTATATGTAAATGGTAATTTTATATATAGATTTAGTAATAATATTTAATTTAATTAAGATTGATTTAATACATATAACATGTTAAGTATTTATGTAAATTTATATTTCAAATAGATTTTTTTTGCAATAATTTGAATAAGTTAAAGTTGGGAAAATAAATTTGGATTTATTTGAAATGGTATTAAATTAAGAATTTTATTTAGTTAAATCGATTTGCAACTATTGAATGTGAAATTTAAAGATATGATTTTATAACTGAATGTTTGATTTAAGTGGTTTAATGAATATTTCACGTTTAAATAAATTTAAGGAAAAATTTAGTAAAAATGTAATTTAAGGCTAGTTAAATGATATTGAATTTATTAAGTGAATTATTCCTGATTAAATAATAATGAAGTTAAATTAAGAGCTATATGAAACTGTTAAATTTAACTGTGAAATGTTGAATATTAAAGCTTTAAAATATATTAAAAATTTAAATAGTCTATTGAAAACTCAATTGAATTGATGAATTAAGCTTTACTTTATTGGAATTTGAGTTGAGTTGAATCGATTTGTGAGACTTGAGGAAATTATAAATACTTTACTTTATAAATTATTTAACCTATATATACTATTTTGGAAAATAGATATATTTGAAATGATATGATATTTGGGTTTTGAAGTATAAATCAAATTGAAATGACCACGGTGTTATAGTGTATATTCTACATTGTAGACAGTTCCATGGATCCTTAGAGGATGGTTATCCCAAACATCCTCTAAGTTAATTGTATTTCAGTTGATATTTCACTTGAGTTGGATTTATTGATATATGAATGTTAATCCTGACTCGAGTGTTTTGTGTTTTGCTTTATGCTCGGGTCAGACTGAGTGATACAGCATTTGAGACTCACCTTTGGAGTTTGGAGCTTCGTTGGAGATCTAACTATCAATTCAGCTTTCAGCTTTTCTAGTTGATTTGTTCAGAGAGGTCATCTGTTGTACTGGAGACTTCACTGCATTTGAGATATTCTGTTGTATTTTATTTCTAACTCTGATGTTTATATAGTAGCTTCATGAACTACTATTTATTTATTCCGCTGCGTATTATTGTATTACCCTGTGTCTGTGATTCTGTGATTGATTTATTTACTGTATATGCTGAGTTTTTCCAAATTTAAATTAACAATATGATATTTTGAGCAATTCAAGTTCGACGTGTGCGGATGCGAATGGTTGAAAATTGCGGGTCGTTACAAATTGTGCACTTGGAATTGACTTGATTAATTTCGCTTCTAACACGTTCAGATTGATTATACCCAAGTCCTTGTCTAACAGTATTGACATTTTGTTTTCCTATTAGCATATTTAGTGATTTTTCTCCTCTGGAGAATTTTCCTAAGGTTGTAGACAATTGTTGGACCTGTGTTTTGAGTGATTCATTTTTATTCAATAATAGAGTGCACTTTTTAATAGAATTTTCTCTCCTAGTGTTTTCACTTTCTTTCAAAATCAGAATTTCATTTTCAAGTGATTTAATTTTAATTTCTGATTTCTTAATTTTTTCTTTAAGTGATGGACACTTATCACACTTAGGGCTCTTATTTCAATAGTTTTTAACCAATTGGTCAAGTTGTTTATTTAATACTATCAAACAATCTCTTTGTGATTCAATTTTAGCATACTTCTCTCTAAGTCTTTCAAACAGCCATTTACTTCATGAAAATATATAAGTAATTCTAAATGAGTAAGTTTTGATACCTCACTTGGCTCGTCATCATCACTGTCAGTTGTTTCTCCTTGAAGACACAAATTTTCTTTTTCACTCTCACTACAAGTGCTTTTATCACTTTCATCCCAAGTAGCTGCAAAACTTGTCCTTTTCGGTTTCTTTCCTTAGCTGAGTCGATTCTGAGGACAATTTGGCTTGATATGACCAGGTTTATTGCACTTGTGATGTATGATCTCCTGCTTTTCTGAGTTGTCTAGTACTTTGACTATTCTGCTTTTTAATTGTTGATTTAGAGCTGGATTTCTGTATTTGTGGTTCCACCTTTTGAATCTCTTTATTAATAGTGCCAGTTCGGTTGCTCCATCATCATCGTCGTCGTCATCACTTTCCATTGTTCCTTTGAGAGCTATTGATTTCTTTCGCGTATCACATCCTTTGCGTTCTTCCTTGAATTTCATTTCTAGCTCATAAGTGGTGAGATTTCCAATGAGTTCTTCAACTTTAACTTGTTTCAAATCCTTTGATTCTTGAATGGCAGTAACTTTTGCTTCAAAATTTCATGGAAGGACTCTGAGGTTTTTTCGAACTATTTCCAATTCTGTGTATGGTTTTCCAAGAGCTTTTGATTTGTATACGAGATTAGAAAGTCGTCCATATATCTCTTTGGTATTTTCATCCTGGTCATTGTGAAGTTCTCGTATTCGCTACTAAGCATGGCAAGGCGAGATTCTTTGGCTTGGGAAGTTCCTTCGTGAGTCACTTCAAGTGTGTGCCAAATTTCCTACGCAGTTAGACAATGTGCGACACGATTAAATTCAATTTGATCTAATGAACATATAATAGAATTATGGCTTTAGCATTAGTATTTTACAGTTTATTTTCAAGATCTGTCCATTGATCCATAGGTTTTTCTATTTCCTGATTATCTACTATTGTTGTTGGTGTCCTATATCCCGTTTCAATAATATTCCATGCATCTATGGTTTTCAGAAAGGCTTTCATTCTATTTTTCCAATAAGCATCTTCACCATTGAACATGGATGGTCTAACTATGGACTGACCCTCAGCAAAAGCATTATTAAAAGAAGCCATTTAAAAAATCAAAATTTTAAAAAAAAAATTGGTTTTTGAAAAATCAAAATTTTAAAATAAAAATTTGTTTTTGTTCCTAGCTCTGATACCACTTGTAGGATCGATTTCACCCTAGAGAGGGGGTGAATAGGGTGATACTAATAATAATAAAAATTAATGCAGAAATATATATAATAATTGCAACACAGATAATAGCAGACCAATAAAAGCAAAAATAGAACAACACAGATTTACCCAGCTTCGGCAATAACCTACCTACGTGCTGCCACCAAGGTTTCTACTAGAAATTAAGTAGTCAAATGCTTACACATGTAAACCTGCGATACCCGCTAATGACTTACCTAACTCTATGCTCAAAACCCTGCCACAACTCAGCCACTGAGTTGCGAATTCTCGAACTACACCACCGTAGTTCGTAACCTAGTCACACGACTAGAGAGTTACACAATTTTAAAAAGAGAAGAATTACAAAATAAAAAAACTAAACAAAATCCTAATTTAACACTAAGCCCAATTTGAAAGAAAAGGCCGGCCCAAACAAATAATTAGTGATGTAAAAATAAGAAGCTCGTTCCCTTCTTCTATTGTGCGGCCGCCTTCTTTGTTCTTCATCAAAAAGGAATTAGGGTTTTTCTTAATTGAAACACCGCTTTATGATCAATCGATTGATTTGAGGAATTTGTGTTGCGTTGCTTTGTCAATCGACTTTTGGCTATGATAGGCTTTCGGTCGCTCCAATTGTATCGAGTTCGAATACTACTGGTATGTGAATTTCGCCCCCTTTTTGATTTTCGAATATATTCGAATTTATGCTATGATTAATTTCTTCGTCTCGAACTACATTTTCGCCGATGATGTAACGAGTTTATTTTATAGGGATAAAATCCGTAAATTTTTGTTCGTATATATTGTTTGAATTCTTCATGATAATTTTGTTTGGCCATTCGATTTTGATTGAATGCTGGGGATTACTCTGACTTGTTCATTATTGACTTGCTTTATTCGTTCCTTCTTTTCCTCGATGTATTTGAATTTTGGTTCCGTAGTTTTTTGCTATGACTTTGGCATCGAGAATTTTGAGATAAATTTGACTTTGACTTGTTCAATTCCTTTCTGCTCTGTCTTGTTTATCGTGTTAGTATACATACGAATTTGAAATGTCTTCGAATATGTTTGACTCCTGTTGATTTTTATCTCGGCCTTGCCTCATCGAACTGCTTCTGTTCTGTTACTTTGACTGCATATATATATTTTGAATATATTACCTGGTTGATAAGTTCAAAACTGCTGCTTTATTTCAAAATGTCTTCATATTGCATATGTATATACTTGTTCCACTTGAAATGTGTCACCATGTGTATACATACATATGTATATGTGTGTGTATATGTGTTATGTCTGCATTGCTCTAGTCTCTGTTTGAATGCTTGTGTGGTTGTTGTGTGCATTGATCTATTGCTCGAGTGATTACTGCTTCTAGTTGAATTGCTTGTGCTTCGAGTCTGTGCATATGAACTTGTACATGTCTCTGATGTGTGACTCTGACTTACTTGAGTCTGGTTGTTGCAATCTAAAGATAGCAGAATGAATTTGAAACTCGATCACTTGTTTGGTTCTGGTCTTTGTGTACATGAGCATTGCATCCATCTCATTCATTTCTTCAAGTATTGTTTGGATTTGTTGTAAGTTGATCTGAACCTTCATGTTAAGTGCTTCGTGTCCAGATGCAATTGACCTTGTTTGTAGTTCTTTTGTTTGGAGTTATTTTGCTATATTTTCTTGTAGCATTACTTTCCACTTTATTCTGTCTTGTTGCCTCTGAAGGACTTGAACTATAGCTCATTGATTTTGAAAAACATGCACATATTCATGTATATACATGCATACAGATGCATGTATATATATGTAGTGAATGTTGCTGCAATATTTCTAGTCTGGTCGAACTGATTGATCTGGTTATTACTGGCAACATTGTGAAGTCTTGTTGCATTTTGGCCATATGAGGTCTGGTTCATTTCTTTGTTCTCACAATTAACTGTGTACATATGAGTTGCATGCTCCACTGTTCGAAACTATTTTACCAGGTTACCCTGTTTAGCCTTCACACACCTAAAATGTTGAAATTGAAGTCTGCACTTGTGATGTGCATGCTCATGTCTGTTGCACTTGCCTTGAGTTTGAATGGTTGAGTTGTTTTCAATTCATATTGCTTCTGACCATGTCATGTTGAGTTGCTTCACATGTACATCATGTATTGTGTTGTTGCAGTGTTGTTTTGTGTTGATGTTGCACTTGGTTGCAGTATCCACTTTGTTGCATATGTTTAGTGCACATGAGTCCTTTGTATTCACTTTGTGATTGTGAAATTTAAAGTGATCTTGTATAGTTACATGATCTGGTTGCACTTGCTGTTGGTCTGCATTACTTGATATTTCTGGTTTGAGTTGATGCTTTATGTGTACTGAATGTGCTGGCCTCTGTTCCATGCTCTTGTTCATGCCTGAGTTGCTTCGAGTTAAACTACAGCTTTTACTTTTGTATGTACATGTGCACTAGTTCATGTTTGGGCTGTTTGTGTACATTTGAGTCCGGCCATTGTATTGAACTTTTATTCATGTTGGCTGACAATTGACTCTCGTACTTGACCATTCTATTTTTGTTTGTATTGCACCCAAGTTGAATCCGGCCTCGGCTTGGGTTTGACCTTGTGCTCACCTGTCCCTGCAGTTCTAACACGCAAGTGTATATCGGTGTGCACGGCCTTGTGGCATGTACAGTGATACACTGTGCATGTCATAAGTTGTTCGTGTATGATGAATTCAAAATAAATGATGACGAACAACCCAAATAACCGAGGCAAATAATATTTTAAAAAACACACACTTCATTTTGAACTGCAAAATATTTCTTTTTCAATTTTACTGCTTTAGTGTTTATTTTGCAGGTAGCTCAGATGCTGGATTCAGGCTAGAACAGAGTTGAAGAACAAATACGAGTGAATGAGTGATATGTAATGAGATGATAAATTTTAAATCGAAATTTATAATGTAATCGAAATTGTATTGTAAAATAACAATGTGTAAATGTATAGTGAGAGCTTTAATTTGTACTATTCGAATTTGTAACAAAATATTTGTTTGAATAAAATATTTGTTTGAATATGAATTCTGTGTTAATTTTTTTATTCATCAAATATTTATTTAATTATGTGAAAAATAAAATAGTATAATAAAAAATACATTTAAATGAATATATATATGTTTATTATCATCAAACAAAATCATATACTAGCATATTCTACAGTTTTGCACTAGTGATGTTTTGACCACTTTTCGAGATGTTACTTAAATTTTTACTATTCAAGCTTTTAATAGCAATAGACATATATATATAAGACAGTATAAATATGGAGAGATACCCCTAAGGAACTCTCTACAAAGTTCCATAGAAAATGCTAAAAACAAGGCAATTCACAACTGCATCTATAACGACTATCTCTATAAGTGCACTTTCAAATCCGAGTCTGATCTAAACCAAAGTCTATCTATAACCTATGTTATTTGTTCAAGGTTTTTTCATATGTCATACAAGTCCATTCAAGTCTATTCCAAGTTTTTTCTAGTCCATATACATGGATCACATATGTCATGTACTTTTAAAGTAAGAATCCAAACAAATGTTTTTACATAAGTTGACAACAATTTAAACAACATATATACAATCAATACAACATATGTATGTGTTATATTTTCATTCAAAGTAAGATGTTAACTCACCTTTAACCTCACTAACAACCAAGATCCAAGAACCCAGTCCTAAACCCAAGCTAGCAACGTCCTTTCCTCCTTTCCACTTTGCTTTTGCCTTGCCTTGCCTTCAAACACCCTATATTGCTCACGGCCTATGCATGGTGGGGGTGCATGGCTTCACTTTCTTTACTTTTAGCATGGTGGAAGGTGTTCTAATTTTTTACCAAGCCTTGTGGCAAATTTTAAAGTGATTTGGAGTTGAATTGTAATAATTTTCTTTAGAACATAAGAGATAAAGAAGAAGAAGAAGCCATTGATATTTCAACTTAATGCTTTGTAAATATCTGTGAATGATACTAAGGGCATGCCCCTCCTTATATAGGCTTAGTAATGGTGTTGCTTAAGCTCGCACTCACCCCTCAACCATGTCATGGAAGCTTCACCTCCCGTCACTTCTCCTTTATGCATATTACTCTTATACCCTTCTCATAATCTCTCTTATCTATATGGAAGCTTATAGAACACTCTAAGCTTTATGAAGAGGTGTGTGTTAATTAGTTTTTAATGTGTTCATTTGATCATTAGTCAAGTGCCATAGAGTTCGAACAACTTATACCGATCGAAAAGCCGTTTACCGATAAACCGATCGGTCACATTATCAATTTTTCTTAGAATGATATATTTTTGTAAACAACTTTCTAAAACAAGTTTGATATCATTATTTATTAATTAAATAATGCCTAACAAGGTTATAAAATCATATTTATAACACTTAATTTTATTTCAAAACGTTTCGATATTCGAAGACAAAGTGTTCGAATTTCCGAGTCGCTAGATTTACAATATTCAACACGTTTTACAGGTGTATATACGACAATATTCTCACCTATCTATCGTTAACCCGATGTCACTAAGAGGTTTAATATATTTAAAGGACAACAATACCATCTAACTGTCATTAATCCGGTGTCACTAAGGGTTTATCACATTATATCACATTTCACCTTTTCATGTACGATAGTAGTTCCCACCTAACTATCATGTACCTAGTATCACTAAGGGTTACAAGTTTAAATCATAATATTCTTACTTTATTCAAATAACATACAAGATAAAACATTCATAACAATATATGCGAATAACTAATCATTTTAATAAATTGTAAAATGTTAATTTTTACTTTTTAAGAAGTACAAGTGGCAGCTTGTGCATTGCACGGGTGCATAGGTTACAAAATGTTGTAGTTTGCTGGTATGAATAAGTTGATGGAATATATTTGGCGAACATACATATTTTATAGCAACTGTAAATGCATACCTTTGACTGTGTAAAATTACATAAAATAATGTATAAAATTTTAGAAAACACCATCGACTTTAAACCTGATGCAGTTAAAATTTTGATATAACTTAAAATACAAATACTATGTCAGCAAATGCAAAGTTATATCTTAGTTGCCAAGGACAATCAAACAATTCAAAGTATAACTATAGTAGCAAAATAAGTGATATTATATTTTGGATAAGCAATATTGTAATAGATGTGGGAGGAAATGGTAGTCATTTGTAATCCAGTGAGAATAAATGTGAACCTTTTTTACATTTAAGCTAACTTTTCTACTCATTTAAGAGATTATTACGTGCGTTTTAGTTAACTTTTTGATCATGTATATGGTATACTGATATGTTGATAATTTGATTTATGGTTGAAGGCTGAAATCCAGCTTTCATAGAAACTTATAGTTTTTTGTTCTTTTATTATCACATACACATACATACATACATACATACATACATACATATATATATATATGGTTCAGTTGATCCTTGAATTTAAACGTCATATAAATCAACACAAGTAGCAGTCCATCACATGGGCATATGCATAATGGTTACATGTGATAGAGTCTCATGTTTGCCTAATGCAGAAAGTGAAGGGAATCAACTCTAGTTGCTAGAATTGCAGCTTCAGTAGTGAGATTTACTACTGACATACAAACTGACTACAATAACAACCAAGTACTATTGCTGCTAACATGCTGGCGGCCATATGTATGGTAATATTCATCGTTAGTTCCAACATTGGAGGAATAGATCTGCATACTGAAAATATTTGGTTCATTATATAATTAGTACAATAATAATACATATATCCAGAATTTGAATATATATTATAAGTACAAAAACCATAATTGAATGGTATAAATGAAGATATATTTTAAGCATAATAATCGTATTAACAAATGATTGCATAGTTTCCTTAAAACAAAGACCAAATAATTTATGAAATATTAGCTACCATCTTCAATTAATTGAATGTTAAACAAAATGCATTTGTCACAATATCCAGTTGTTTATTTATTTTAATTGAATCTGAAATTCTTTTTCCATCCTTTTTCTCAAAAACTCAACCTGAAATTCCATATTAGCATACCGTGATCCATGTTATATACAAATTGATAAGTGAGGAAAACTTGTACCATGTGAAAATTTAGTGTAAGTTTAAAATTTAGGTCATAAATTATTGGAATATTTAATTTTTTTGCATAGAAAGAAAGAGTATGGACTATACCTTCCAGTTGTCACCCAAAGGTCCCAAAATTTCAAAACAGGAAAAATATTCTAGAGGACAAAGTTAGAGGCTTTTTTAGTACTAAGTACAGACCACTAATAATTCTGCTTCAAGGACAAAAATGGTTAATTCTACGTTCGAGCCCTAAGCCGCTTTCTTTCTTCTTCTTCTAGGTGATCGTAAAAGATTAATCCCATCGTTTAATTTCCAACTCCAAAGCTCTCTCCTTTTCACAATGCCCTAACCGCGAGCATGAGATATCCTCTTCGAAACCCAAATAATCTCACTTCAATTCGTAGAGTAAGAGAGCTTTCTGTGGTGGTGACGAATGAAAGAATCGCTAGTTACTTGATTCGGTAATTCATTAATTTGGGTTTTAGTTGGAAGAGCAAAAGAAGAAACCATGGCAATTCTATTAACTTTTCTGGACTTTGAACTGAAAAAAGTATTTGTTTGCGGAAGAGTCAGAGTTGGGTTTTAGAATTTGAGAGTTGTATTCATTTCTATGAGCATCAGTTTTTAGGTATTATTTTTGTTTTTTCTTAATATCATTTTTCACAGTAATGTAGTGTGTTAATGTTTTGTTTTATTGAGTACATAAAAAAATGAAGTTGTTACAGAGTAAATATGATGATATGCATCAAACAATTAATGAGTTGAACTAGTGTTTTGTTAGTATCAAAAATTTAATGAAGTCTGTTTGAGTATTAGTTTTATTACTAATTTGAGTATCAGTTTTTAGGTATCAGTTTCATATAATGTAGATACCATTTTTGAAAAATTTATTTTTTTGTGATTCATGTCGTATAAAGAAAATTGTTGTACTAAAATAAAATGGCAATTTGAAGCAAACATTTTTTTTATTGATGTTTTTTTTCAGTGGTGACAATAGTCTTCTTGTTTTGTTTTTATTCGATGATAATACTTTAAGCATTCGGTTGTCCTTTGATTGTTCTTTTTTGATTCGAAGAATGAAATTTATCGTTATTGGTCTCAACTTACTCCTTTGTCCATTGAGATTTTTTATGTGCTTGAGAATAAAGTTATCTTGGTTGATACTTTGTAGTACCAGTTGTTATGAAAAAGTGATATTTTGGAGTATTGCATTTGTGGCATTAGTGCGTATTAGATTAATTCTTAGTATTAGTTTTTAGGTATCAGAATTTAAACGTGTTTTACTGTATAGTATCAGAGTTTAGTTATCAGTTTTTAGGTATCAGTTTTTAGGCATTAGTTTTCAAGTAGTAGCTTTTAGGTATCAGTTTTAAGTTAACACTTGATTAATTTTGTTTTAATGTTTTTTATTTGTAGGTTTTTTTAGCTATGGGTATAATTTATCTAGAAAATGTAGATAATTAGAAATAGTTTTTGAATCATTTAAAACAAATGCTTCAAGAAGATCATGATTTGGTTTTTATGTTGGATCACCATGAAGGTTTGATTTTAGGTGGTCGTGAAGTTTTTCATTCATCCTTTCATAGTTATTGCTATCTTATGAAACAAATGCTTCAAGAAAATGTTGAGTATTATTTCACCATGGACGCTTACCATTCTTCTTATGCTAATGCTATTAATCTTCTTTCTAATTTTGATAAGTCTATTATTGATGCAAGTGTTGAAGATGTTACTAAGCTACCTAAGGAAAAATCTTGTGTCGATAGACCTTCTATAAAATGGAAAGGAGGATTGCATATTTTGAAAATAAGCAAAATAGATGTGGTGCATGCAAGAAATTTGGTCACAAAAAGCGTAATTGTGAAGCTTCTAAGAAGATATGATTTGTTTTTCATGTTTTTATGAATTTTTTGAGATTCATACTTTGTTATATGACTTTTTGGTAATTTTATGTAATTGAACCTAGTTATATAAGCATATTGGTTTAGCATATTTTTAATTTGTCATTGATTTGCTTTTTGTAATTGAACTTGGTTATATCGTATCATTTGTAGTTTCATTCACAATATTAGTTTTGTAGTATAAGCAGTATCAGTTTTATTATTTATTTGTTTGTAGGTTATATAGTAAAATTTGTAGTTTCATTTTAAGTATCAGTTTTGTAGTATAACCGCTATCAATTTTATTATTTGTTTGTTTGTAGGTTATGTGGTGATGTTGGTTAGTTTATTCAATATTAGTTGTTTAGTACCAGTTTTAGGCATGTAAAAAATGTGGTATCAGGTTTTGCATGCTACTAGTATCAGTTTTAGGTATTATAAATATAATATTAAATTTTGCATTACTATTTGTATCAACTTCAGATATAACAGAACATGATATTAGTTTTTCATTATATTAGTATCAGTTTCACATATGACAAAAAATAGTATCAGTTCATGCACACTTTAGTATCAATTTCAGGTCCAGTCATAAGGTAGCATCACGTGTAAGGAAAGTTAAAAAAACTAATTTTTACAACATCAGAAATAAGATCGTAGTTTTTACAACAAACTGACATAATTTCAACAAGTGTTTATATTACATTAAACCAAAGCTAAATTCAATTATTTCCAACACAACATGTCAAATGTATATTAGTTGAACTGACCATCACATTAGTTTTTATAACAAATTCACTTCTTTATATTTTCTTCTTCTTTTATTATTGACATGAACTTGGGCTAAATTCCAGTGGTGATCATTGTACATCAATATGTCATACACAATTCTTGCTCTTATTTGCAACATTTGTTCATGTTTTATTTTGATCGGTATTTGGCTTCTGTTTGATAATATGATGAATATCATGACACATATATCGCAATCAACCATGTTTAAAGCAAAATATATTGTTAGTATCAGTTTGCATCACTTTTAGTATCAGGTATGTAACAAATATATAACATTGTATTTAAGAGATAATGGTGCAAATAGATCATATGCTTTAAAATAAAATAATTAACAGTTTTAGTATCAATGTTAAGTATCGTTTTTGCATATATTTTGGTATCGGTTTTGATTTAAATTACAGTCAAAATAATTTATAAAATAACCAGGCATCAAATCCGAACAAACGACTACTAGGTATCAGTTTTGTATTATATTGGTATCACTTTTGTCATACATGGCAGTCAAATGAATAATTAAAATTTCAAAGCATCAACTTATATGAAACAAAAACTAGGTATCATTTTTGCAAATATATGGTATCAGTTTTTTTATAAATAACAATCAAAATAGATTATAAAATAACCAAGCATGAATTCCAATCAAACAGCTACTAGGTATCAGTTTTGCACTATTTTGGTATCACTTTTGTCATACATGACGGTGAAATAAATAATTAAAATTACAAACCATCAACTTTTATCAAACAGAAACTAGGTATCAGTTTTGCTTTTATATAGGTATCAGTTTTGTTATAAATAACAGGCAAAATTATTTGTAAAATATCCAAGCATGAATTCCAATCAAACAACTATTAGGTATCTATTTTGCACTATTTTGATATCACTTTTGTCATACATGACGGTCGACTAAATAATTAAATTTATAGAGCATCAACTTATATCAAACAAAAACTAGGTATCATTTTTGCATATATATATATATAGGTATTAATTTTGTTATAAATAACAACCAAAATAATTTACTAAATAACCAAGCGTGAATTCTAATAAAACAGCTACTAGGTATTTGATTTTGTTATTATTTTAATTGGTAGCAGTATTGTTAAGTAAAAAGTTAAATTTTTGTGCCTATCCATTCTTTATTTGTGGTTTTGCGTCAAAGCTGCCTTGAATATTGTGTCATTAGAGCTGAAAATGCTCACGTTGAAGCCTGTTTGAGCGAGCTAGGAGCTGCCATCTGAATTTGTGCAAAACTAATACCTAATGGCTGTTCGATTGGAATTCATGCTTGGTTATTTTACAAATAATTTTGACTGTTATTTATAAGAAAACCGATACCTATATATATGCAAAACTGATACCTAGTTTTTGCTTGATAAAAGTTGATGGTTTGTAATTTTAATTATTTATTTGACCGTCATGTATGACAAAAGTGATACCAAAATAGTGCAAAACTGATACCTAGTAGCCGTTGATTGGAATTCATGCTTGGTTATTTGATAATCTATTTTGACTGTTATTTATAACAAAACTGATACCTATATATTTGCAAAAATGATACCTAGTTTCTGTTTGATATAAATTGATGCTCTGTAATTTTAATTATTCATTTGACTATCATGTATGGCAAAAGTGATATCAAAATAGTGCAAAACTAATACTAGTAGTCGTTAGTTCGGAGTTGATGCCTAGTTGTAACGATACGACTTTCGACGCTCGAAAGTCGACTTCAATACGTTCATTGTATCAACTGTCAAACTATCGAATGCCGGAAAACCGAATTGTTAGGTTGAAAAAGAAGAGGTAGAAGAAAACAGAAAAAAAAACAGAAACAACAACAGAATCTCACATTCGCAGCGGAACAATGTATAATAGATAATCACTAGTCTTTTAAACAAAGAACTATATCAGTTTATACAATACAACAATGAGAGTCAATATACAACTCAATACAACAATGGATAGTTATATAAACTTGTCCCCATACAGAATACACTGCGGAATAAATAAATAAGTACGAGTGTACGTCTCGCCATCCAGCTCATCTCCAAAGCTCCAGAATATCCTGATAACATAACTCTAGGTTTCCCGTGTGGAAAATTATGGGCACCCAGAGTTTAGAAAGGGAACAATAAACTCCGAGTCAGTCATGGTGACTAGTGTGAGATCGTAAAACAGTTATTTTCACAAAGAAAATAAAAGAAATTCGCAATGCTTTTGGAAATTTAAACTACCATAAGGCCTCCCGCCACACACACAATGCAAACGCAGAATTGGAGGAGATTTCTCCTTATGATAGTCAAAGATGCTTACTATGAAAGATTAGTTGATATTATTATTAATGTCTAGTGTGGAAAACATTTCGAAAGTATAATATTAATCTTATCCAGCATAGACATTTCGAACTATGCCTACTATAGCTACCATCTAAACAGTGGTGACCACCATAAGTAAATGGCAGGTTCTACAACTAAAACCGTACAAGGTTCGTATTGGGAATTGGATTTCCAACAAATGGTCAGGCTAAGGAACTTCCTACTGCCATATGAGTACGCCTATGAATGGACATCCCGAGAACCTACCCGGATATCTGCCAACACAAGGCCGGGTTACCTCTGTAACTAGGTAACTACTACTCGAGTATGCCACCCCCCGGTCCTTTGGGACCTTTATCCGAGGGACCTCGATCACACAGCAACAATCACACAGTAAATGAAATTGGAGCAACCACACAGGTAAATATCTGGGCTCCATACCATGATATCACCTTTTTCCAGAAGGAAATGACATACCCTAAAGGGCACGACCCTCATAACCTTGCCGCATCTTTCCTGTTTCGACCATTTTCGGGTGGTGAGGTCCGATGAGGTTTCGTCCACAAAGCTACGCTTTACACGGAAGCTATGCTTTGATCACAAATGATCAACAAATGATCAGCAACACACAGCAACACTTAGCATGCCACATGTAACGACCCAAAATTTTGAGTGATTTTATTTATTTAATTAATTGAAATTTTGTGAAATTTTAAACAATAAAATTTGAAAATAAAAATTTTATATTTGGAATACGTCTTCTTAAACATAGCAACTGGTAAATTTTTATCTCATAATATTGAAGTTTATTTTATTGTGAAATTTTATTTCAATTTAAATCGGTTAATAACAGTTGAATTTAAAAGTATTCCGAATCCTAAATATGTCAACATGAGAAAATTTATTTAGAGCACTCTGAATCTGACTGCGAAATTCGTTTCGTGAAATTCGCACGTTTCTAGCTCCGTTTGGATTTTTCCGTTCGGAATAGCAGCATTTTCGGTACCGATTATCGACTTTTGTTCGGATGATCCTGCCACTGGTATATGTATACCGTTTTGATCGTCCCATCATGCTGATCTCAACGGTGTATTCTTTTCTGTATTTTGAGGTCCGGTACGCAACCAAAACAATAAACTGTTCGTTGTACCGGTACCATAAATTGCAACTATTAGCTTTCTTGTTTTCCTAACTTTGAACCGTGCAGCTCAAGCAAGGTGATAAATTGCTTTAATGATTTTCGCGTGAATCACGTGAATCTAGGGACTAATCGTTGGAATTTTTCTTTTATTTATATAAATATACGTTCAGTCTTTTCGTTTGCTTCACTGTCACATATATCTAATTGTTGAAACTGTCTAGCACTTTTCTTTTGCCTTGGACCCTCAACTTTTCAAAATCTCATTTGTTTTGTTTTACTTGAAAGGCACGTCTAAAAAATTTGCCTGTTCGTGCTCCTCCATTTAATTTTCTATTTGAAAGGATTAATGTATATAACCAATATGTTAAAACGTACATCTCTTATCTAATTCCTTCATTGTATATTATATTTGTTTCTCCTTCATTTGTTCTTCGTTTCCACAGATCTAACTCTCGGCCTCCCCACTTCCTTTGCCATGCGTCTGCGTCATCATACTCGACCACCACCTATCATCCAACCCACCACCAGATATGCCGCTCATTGCCATCCAGATCCCCAACCTTGGCCCACTTACCTGGCCCACTTACCTGACCCCATCAGTTTTGTGAAACCATTTTTGATTTCAAATTCCAAAGTATGATTTGATATTCGAAAGAGATATGTATATGTATTTGAAACGATTTGAAATGAGCCGGTGTTCAGTCCTCGAGTTTTGGATTTGATATAACCCTATCTATTAAAATTGATTTACTGATTTGTTGCTGATTTCCAACTCTTGAATTTGAAAATGATTTCTTCGACTATGTTGAAGTTCGAGTACTTCCAAATCAAGGTTAACTTTTCAAAGCTAAATATTTTTTGAAAAGTATTTTGATATAGTATATAAGTTTGTTTTGAAGGTTTAAGTATGAAGTAATATGATTTAAATAAGTTGAAACTGTTTTGTTAAGTAAATAATAAGGCTATTTTGAATTTTTCTAATATCAAATTTAGATTGGAAATGTTTTGAAAAGAATTTGGTCTTCAAAATATTTTGAATAAAGTTTAGTTAAATGTTTTAACTTAGTAACATCTTTATGAAACTATATATTTAACAAGTTGGAATAAATATATAAGTTGTACGTATGCTGTTTTATTCGCATAATTAATTTGATCCAAGTTTGAGTACACGAGTTCGAGGTGAATTACACCATTTCGTGTTAGGATTTTTCATTCGATTCTTGATGGCGAATATTTGATATGGATTTTAGGCTAAATTCTAGAATTCTCTATCATAGTATATGGCTATGCAAGGAGACTGATGGCTTCTAGTCGAGAAACCATATCGAAATCCGCATTAGGGAAGTCGAATGGACAATACTAGTTCGAAAGCGAACTTGTGTGATCGAGCGAGCGACCAAATGTGATTCTGCGAAATGATGACGTATGTACATCTTATATTCTAACATCATTGATATATTTTGACGCTGAAATTGAAGCTGTCATGTTAGAATATCTTTGCTTACTAAAAAGAAAATTTCCAATTTAAATTACAAAGATATATAACCCATAAAAGCAAAGATGTTCAATCCCATATGGCTCTTCATACAGCGAAATTTATTTTGGAAATGAATTGGTTGACTTAAATTATATTGATTTGGAAATTTGGATTTATTTTCTAAATCTATTATTTTGGAAACTTTGAAACTAAAGATATTTAATTTGAGAAGAAATAATTTGGTGAAATTGTATATGATTTTGAAATTGAACTGATATTGAAACAAATTAAAATTTGAGAACCTTATGTTACTAAACACTTGATTTGGGAGTTGTCGAACTTATATAAAATTGATTTGTATGAGTATGAAATTGATTCGAAAACTATAGATTTGAAAGGGTACTCAATTTGAAAAGTGAAATCTTATATAATTAAAGTCTATATAAGTGTGATTTGATATACCTTTGATTTTGGAAAAGTATTTGATTTAAAAATTAAATCTTATATATAATGGATTTTATATAAGTACGATATTTGAAAGTGATTTGAAAAGGTACTATATGATACATATTTTCGAAGTAAAGATATGGAAAGTGCCTTCTGCTTGATATCCGATTTGTGGCCACATCTTGGATACATTCTATCGATATTATTCTCTCTGATTTTGGTTTTTCGGATATGATACTCGAGTGTCCTTCGAATTCCATGGCGTTACCCATGGTCTTATTTTTCTCTCGTGACTGCATAGCGCAACTACCTGGCTGAGTCTTGCCTAGGGGTACGGATTGTTTCCTGGGGGATCCAGGCGTAACCATTATGTATCCTGCAATCTGTGTAGGTCGCGAATAGTAGCGCAAATGCTTGGCTGAGTCTTGCCTGGGGTTACGGATTGTTTCCTGGGGGATCCAGGCGTAACCATTGTGTATCCTGCATTCTACTAGTCATCATGGCGTAACTCGCAGGGCTGAGAAAGCTTACGGATATGGATTGTTTCCTGGGGGACCCAGGCGTAACCATTGTGTATCTGCGAACCATGGTTAGACAAAGGTTTTGTTTGTGTATTTGATTGGATTGTACTTTCCATATCTGTTTTTAAAAGTTTTTCCAGTATTTTCACTGGGTGTTGAAACAGGTCTACTAAGTACCTGGAGAATTCTAGTTTTGCGCCTGATCAACGCACTACCAGAGTCTACAGGAACAAGGATAAACTTGCTGAAACATCGAGTTATAAAAGTATTTTCGAAATGAAATTTGTTTCGTTATAAAAAATATTTTATTATAAAAGTATTTTCAACAAAGGAATTCTGTATTAATATTTGAAACTAAAATTCTTATGGTTCTAAATTAATTATACATGCCCGATACTATTCTTTTGAATCTACCTTATCTGCTCAGCTTTATTTATTCACCCATCATCTGTTTTTCCGAATCTCCTTCTTTTCCTTGTTGACTATATCCTTTTTAAATATTGTTTATTTATATACTACATGGTTTAATAGAACATTTTAGTGTTACAAATATTTTAGAAGTTATTAATTAAATAAAGCATATTTAAAGTAAATGATTATTGATTTATTAATAATATTTGAAAGGTATCTTGAGTTAAAAAATTAATAAATTTATGAATTATGGATTTAATGTTTTCAAATAGCTTCTTTGTAAATATAAGTAATAATGTAAATAATTGTTTGCAAATGATTTACAAATATTTATAAAGGTGTTATTTAAACATAAATGGATTTATAAAGGAAGCAAGAAATTTTACAAATGGGTTTTGAAAGGTATTAAAGTATTAAAGATAATTGAATTGCAAACGAAGTTTTCAAATGAATATTTCAAGAAAAATTTATATGGTTTCAAATTAATTGTTTAATCTTGACTTTCAATCTACTTTTATCTTTGGTTGTTCTATTCTCCTACCTCCTTCCTTTTCGGGGACGAAAAGTTTTGAGTGGGGGAGAGTGTAACGACCCAAAATTTTGAGTGATTTTATTTATTTAATTAATTGAAATTTTGTGAAATTTTAAACAATAAAATTTGAAAATAAAAATTTTATATTTGGAATACGTCTTCTTAAACATAGCAACTGGTAAATTTTTATCTTATAATACTGAAGTTTATTTTATTGTGAAATTTTATTTCAATTTAAATCGGTTAATAACAGTTGAATTTAAAAGTATTCCGAATCCTAAATATGTCAACATGAGAAAATTTATTTAGAGCACTCTGAATCTGACTGCGAAATTCGTTTCGTGAAATTCGCACGTTTCTAGCTCCGTTTGGATTTTTCCGTTCAGAATAGTAGCATTTTCGGTACCGATTATCGACTTTTGTTCGGATGATCCTGCCACTAGTATATGTATACCGTTTTGATCGTCCCGTCATGCTGATCTCAACGGTGTATTCTTTTCTGTATTTTGAGGTCCGGTACGCAACGAAAACAATAAACTGTTCGTTGTACCGGTACCATAAATTGCAACTATTAGCTTTCTTGTTTTCCTAACTTTGAACCGTGCAGCTCAAGCAAGGTGATAAATTGCTTTAATGATTTTCGCGTGAATCACGTGAATCTAGGGACTAATCGTTGGAATTTTTCTTTTATTTATGTAAATATACGTTCAGTCTTTTCGTTTGCTTCACTGTCACATATATCTAATTGTTGAAACCGTCTAGCACTTTTCTTTTGCCTTGGACCCTCAACTTTTCAAAATCTCATTTGTTTTGTTTGACTTGAAAGGCACATCTAAAAAATTTGCCTGTTCGTGCTCCTCCATTTAATTTTCTATTTGAAAGGATTAATGTATATAACCAATATGTTAAAACGTACATCTCTTATCTAATTCCTTCATTGTATATTATATTCGTTTCTCCTTCATTTGTTCTTCGTTTCCGCAGATCTAACTCTCGGCCTCCCCACTTCCTTTGCCATGCGTCTGCGTCATCATACTCGACCACCACCTATCATCCAACCCACCACCAGATATGCCGCTCATTGCCATCCAGATCCCCAACCTTGGCCCACTTACCTCACCCCATCAGTTTTACAAATAGCCGAACATCTTGCCCACTTCGGACCATCAACCAAGGCTGGAAATCACCTCGTGTCCTCACACTTTCCCTTCGCCTTATCCTTTTGCAGACCGAGCCAACGCACCTCCCTTTCCCACAGCCACACAAGCAGCAGCACGCGAAGCCCACACCTTATGTACCACTTCCCCACCCGCCTTCAGTCCGACCACCTGATAGCCTCCTCTTCTGCATCCTGTCATCTCACAGCCTTAGCCGACCACTGGCTGCTTCCCTCCACCTGCCATGGCTATGCCGAAGGCATCTTCACTCGCAGCCTACCTCAACTCAACTCACCCAGATCCGCGAGCTTCTTCACGGCCTTGTCCATCCATGGTCGAACAGTAAGCGGCACCCCAATATTTTCTATTTATTATATTATATTATACCATGTTATGTTATAAAGTATATATATATAGTTTCTATGACTGGTTTTCTGAAATAAAGTAAGCTTGTTGAGTTGTATATATATATATTCTTATATATGTTTTTGTATTTGTGTTATGCGCATATAGGTTAGTATTATATGTATACAATGTTTTTAAAATTATCAGTTCTTGTACATGTTGCCTATATACCAGTTTTCAACGCCGCTCATATATATATATATATATATCTTTATATTTATTTTACAGTTTTATGGTTTATAACATGTCTATATAATACGTTTATAAGGTTAGGATAGTATAATATATAAGTGGTTTATATACAGTATTATATATATTTATATTTTGTTAGTTATACTTTATATAAAGTAAGTTATATATTCTATTTATAAGTTCAAACAGTTTTAATATGTTGATATATATCAGTTGGTTAGTAATGAATATAAGTTTGTGCAGATATAATATATATGATTAGTAATAATAGTTTAGTAATATATTAGTTTGTTTAGTCTGGGTAAATGAATTATGGGTTGTTGATCAGTAAGTTTAAATATATATGATTATATGTTAGTTTGTTGATAGGTAAGAATGTTTCTATATATTTGGTTCGATTTGTATATTATATAAGTTGCGTATAACATTAACTTTGGAACAATCTTATATATACTTAAGTTTATAATAGTTGTTGATTATATGAAATAAGTGGTATTAGATTTGGGTAGTTCTCACGTGTTTGGGTTGATAGCCTGTATATGTTTTAATCTATATATATATTTTAAATAAAGTATACTTGGATCTTACTTTTAAAATATATATAAATATTGATTTGAAAATAATATATCTTTGGTTTTAAATATTTTATCTTAAGAATAATGATTCTTAAGAGTGTGTGTATACATATATTTAATTGAATATGGGTTGAGTTTAGAATATTATTTTGTATATATACATATATAATTTCATATGGTGTATCTATTCAATTAGTCCAATTATCTTCTGCGAATCTGTTCTGATTTATATTCATCGATTCTATCTACCAGCTTTGATCGTCAAATCCGTGCCCATCTCACCTTGGTTTGGATTCGTAACTCATCGTATTTTTCGTTCATCTCTAGCCTCGAAAGGTGAGCAATCACTCACGATTAACGTTCTTATATTGATTATATTTGATTTCAATTGAAACAACAATTGAAATATCTGCTGTAGTTATTTAAATTGTTATATATGCTATTATCTATAACTGTTCACCAGTGACATCTGACACTAGTATCTAGTATTATATGCCTGTTATTACTATTATTTGTATCTGTTCACCTGTGACATCTGACACCCGTATAATATGTTGAGTATTTAAATGGGAATGATTGATTTAAATACATATAATATGTTGAGTATTTAAAATATATTTCAAAATAGATTTTGGTAATAATTTGAATAAGTTAAGGTTATAAAGATAATTTGAATTTAGTTGAAATTGTATTCAATAAAGAATTTTATTTAATTAAACCGATTAGAAACTTATTGAAATTGAGATGTAAGATATGATTTATAACTTGGGTTGATTTATAAGTAATTTAATGAATATTTCTTGTTTAAATAAAGTTTAAGAAAATATTTAGTAAAATGTGATTTAAGGCTAGTAAATGATATTGAATCTATTAAGTGAATATTCCCTGATTAAATAATAATGAAGTTAAATCAAGAGGTATATGAAACTGTTAAATCTAACTTTGAAAAGGTTGAATATTAAAGCTTTGAAATATATATTGAAAAGTAAATGGTATATTTAGAACTGAATTAAATTGATGAATTGAGCTTTGAATAAATTTGAATCTGGAATTTGAAGTTGATTTGAATCGATTTGCGAGACTTGAGGAAATTTTAAATACTTTACTTTTAAATCCTTTAATATATATATATACTATTTTGGAAAATATATATATTTGAAATGAAATGATATGTGGGTTTTGAAGTATAAATTAAATTAAAATGACCACGGTGTTATAATGTATATTTCCATCTTGTAGATAGTTCTGAAGATCCTTAGAGGATGGTTATCCCAAACATCCTTTAAGTTACTTGTATTTCAGTTGATATTTCACTTGAGTTGGATTTATTTATATAAGAATGTTAATCCTGACTCGAGTGTTTTGTGTTTTGCTTTACGCTCGGGTCAGACCGAGTGATACAGCATTTGAGACTCATCCTTGGAGTTTGGAGCTTCCTTTGGAGATCCAACTATCGCCTCAGCTTTCAGCTTTTCTAGTAGATTTGTCCAGAGAAGTCATCTGTTGTACTGGAGACTTCACTACATTTGAGATATTTTGTTGTATTTTATTTCTAACTCTGATGTTTATATAGTAGCTTCATGAACTATTATTTATCTATTCCGCTGCGTATTATTACTCTGTGTCTGTGATTCTGTGATTGATTTATTTACTGTATATTCTGAGTTTTGCCAAATTTAAATTAACAATCTGATATTTTGAATTATTCAAGTCAGACATGTGTGGATTTATTGTCGATTTGAATGGTCCAAAATAGCGGGTCGTTACACCACACTACCAAATTGGGAGTATATCACTGATAACCTTCAACTACATAATTTCTGAGCTCGTACATCTCAGAGAAGGGTGTTAAGCTAAGAGAATAAATTCTCCGCCACCAACAGAAATGTATTTGAAAGAAATCAGCTTTATATCTCAAAGTGTAATGTCAGACATACAACCATACAAGTCTGTTCCGGGTTCGAACAGAACCGAAGGCACTTCCGAAGAAGCCCTTGCAATTTGGGTATCCACAATCCCGATCGGACTTCCCATCACATAGGGAATATCTATACCGTAGCTACTCGGTGTAGAGACAATCGATAGGTCATCCTATCGTTTTCACAAATACCCGGTCTTCAACACCGGTCTTCAAATGATGTCCATTTACGTCGTATCATTTTTCAAAATGGGTTATATGACACAAAGTCCTCTCCCGGCTAAACCCAATAATGAGCGCAATATTTTGAAAATAAGCGTTGCATTCAAATTGCAAGCAAATCACAATAAATACCCATTTAAAGGTCAATATTGATAGTTGGTTATTTAACTATCAATCGATATTCACAACATCACCAAGTTCCAAATAATTTCCCAAATTATTTATTTTCAAAATTATATTCTCAAGATATAACTTTCAACACTTCAACCATTTGAAACAAATTTCAAATCACTTTTCACCTTTCTAACTTTTGAAAACAAATTTCAAATCAATTTCCCTACACGGGATATATTTCCAAATATTTATTCATTTCCACTGGAAATCTGCCAAGTTCAAATACTTTATCTCTAAAATATTCCTTAAAATCCAATTTCAGAATTTCTTCATTTATAGTTTAAAACTACTTTGGAAATATACTCGGTTTTTCAAGGAAAATACACTTCCATTTCAAAATGGTCCATTTATACCAATTAAATAAATCCTTATCGATTTATTTCAAATTTACATCCCAAATCTGTAAATTTATTTCCACACTTTAAAAATAAATCAGTGTTTATTTTTAAAACAATTTCTCTTTCCTTTATAAATTCCCTTTTGAATTTACATTCCAAAATATTCACTTTTTATACGATTTCCAAATCGATTTCTCAAATATTCACTTTCAACTCCAAATCAACTCTCAAATTGATTTCCAAATTTATTTCAAATCCCAAATTGATTTTTCCAAATTCATTTCAAAACACCAAATAAATTTCTAAATGGATTTCCAGATTTATTTTCCTTTTTAAAATAAATCCCTTTTTAAGAAGACAAATTCTTTTATCTCTTCCAATCTATTTAAAAATCCAAATTTTAAATAAATTCTTCAACTTATAACAATATTACTCGAAATCCACTTATTAAACCTTTTTCCCATATTTGGAATTTTATTCAACATGATTCAAAAATAAAACTTTATCTTTTCAAACTTCTTTTAAATTAATCCAATTCTTTCAAAAGGAATTTACTAAAAATTCAAACTTTAATTTCAAAAATCCAATTTTATTTATTTCTGGTATCCAACGATATCAAAAATACATTCGACTAAATTTTAGCCTGCAACAAATTCAATCGTCAATATAATCATTCACAGATTATAAATAAATTATCACACAACATATAAAACAAATTCATACTATATATGAAACAAATTCATACAATATATGAAACAAATTCATAAAATTTGAGGAATCCAGTTGGATCCCTCCAACCTGTTTCCCTGCATCCACAGATGTTAGCACAATAATTAAATACCCATTCCACTTCGAGGTGGAATATCGCGGTATATGGGATTTTATAAAATATCATCAGCTATTATGCGGCGCATAGGGTATCATCCTGTAACATTCCCCCTTTTGACCGTCTCCAGTCGGTAATTAAACCAACTCGAAACGTTCAAAAAGACGAATTGTTATTTAGTTTATAAGGTTTAAACAGAATCGGCCACAGAAACACAGAATAATAACACTGAATTAAAACAAATGAGAATTTATTTCATTACTATAAATCTTTTTTATATACATCAGAGTTTATATGATTTTAATACTGATACAGCGGAATATCTTAAAATACAATTTTCTCGAAATAAATGATTCTTTCTCTCTCTCTAACTTCGCTGCTCGAAAATCTTCAAGCTGTAGAAATACTCGGTCTGACCCGAGTATTATATTCAAAAGAAAATAATACACAGGTCAGTCTAATTCAAACCAGTTTTTAGTGCATATAAGCAGTAATAATTTAAATAGACGACAGTCATAATAATTCTCGTCTATCCGACTCTTTTAACAAAGAAATCGGATAACGAAAATTTTAACACTAAACAGTGTTAAACAATAAATCAACAGATTTAAATCATCAACAGAGATAAACAGTGTTATTGGCTGCCGTACACACGTGTGCATTCATACACGTGTGCACTGCCCCGCCAAGTCGTGTGCATAGATAACGGTGCAACATGCAACTGCTACAAAATACACAGAGGCAACGTCACATAACCAAACTGCAACAAGATCAATATGTCCAAACTGTATGCAATGGATGCAGACGTACAAGTGCAGCTCAACACAGTGAAACAAGTTCAAGTGGCAACATGAAACTTCGAACATGAATATACATGTATGGTGATACAGCAACACATGGATGCAACTCGACAACAGAGTAACAAAAGATTAGCATCAATGCATACTGGAATGAATGCATCAAAGTGACAATACAGAACAGCATATATAGAAGTACATCAACCAATCAACAACAGCTACAACAACACAGTGAACTCAGGCATGAACCAGTGATGTGCCACGACAACAAATTGAATGCAGACAGGTCTAACAAACTGGACAATATACAAGATCATCAAAGTGTACACAGTGAAGTACAACAGTGAAGGCTACAGGTCACAGTGAAATAAAACTGCAAAGTGAAGACAACAAACTTCTACATCAACCAGAAAAAAAACAAGACCAACATACTCAAGGGCAACAGGCAACAAGCAGCACATACATGTATACACACACATGTATATGTGAATGTACACATGTATGAAGAACATAAGGCTCAGTGGTGAAACAACATATGAAACCAGTATGGCCGAGTTTGAATACAAAATCAAAGATGCAACAATGAAGGAAACTGCATCACAGAAGATGCAGAACCCAAACCAAAAAAATGCAAATACCAACATAGATACAGAAACAGGTCAAAACAATAAATCTGGCAACTCAGCAATGAATGAAGCCTTTACTCAAAGTCCATATGTCATTTGGATATACAACCATACATGAATGAAAATGATCAGCAACTACAAAGTGCAGTGGTGCTACAGAAATGTACCAAACAACCTACAAGGTCAGGGGAACAATGACCAGACAAATATAAACATGCACAAATACTTGCAATACATTCCTATTCATGCAGAACACATTTACCAATATTAGTTAAGTTTTTTAAAAAATTTGAGTTACTCACTGCAATAAAATGAAGCTGCAAGTACAACTGGAATGCAACTATATCAACAGTGACCATATGGATGCAACAGTAACAAATACAGTGGAGCATGTACAAACAGAGGCAATAACAAGTAACCACAATGATCAGAGTCAAATGCATGCATGAACACTTGTTACACTGCTGCAAACATATTCAAATACAGTTATGAAATAAGACCAAGCTAAGCACATGTATCAAAACCAGGTGCAAGTTTAAGTGTGCTCTTATATGCAGACTACAGAACCAACAATTTCGATGGAATCAAAATGCAAATATCAACATGGATGCCATGTGAATGCGGATTAAGCAAGGAAGTTAACAACAAAATCTCAAGTGAACAGGAATGCAGTATTCGATGAAGTGACAGAGAAGTGGCAGAGAAGCAAGTTGCCAAATTCACGAAACAGGAAATGAAAATATCAAGTCAAAGCCGAGCATTGCAAATATACAAGTATGAAATGGTCAAAGATTTTGTAATAGGAAAGTTTTAGAAACCGTAGTTGTCAAATTCAAAGTCCATGGTAACTGTCTCGAATTCAAAGCATATACACATTTGAAAATGGTCAGAGGATTCAAAATTCAGAACCGAGGATTTTCAAAACCAAGACAACCGAGCAATCATATACACGATTATAGGAAAAGGTCAGATAAAATCGAAATCATCCAAACAAAATCGTATGGCCGATACTAAAATATTGACACAATCACGAAAAACAGCGAAACCAACATCATTCAAATGAAATCAATTTACTGAAGCAAAGCTCTTAGGCTCGAATTAGAATGTGAGTAGTCGAAAGTACTCACCTTTAATCGGCGCAAGAAGGAGCAGCCGCGATTGAAGCCACACGAAGTCGAAAGCCCCAATTTTTTCTGAAGCCCTACGTTTCCAGATCGAAGAACGAAGCCGCCATTCTTTATCTCGTCGCCATTTTTATTTCTTTGATTGCTTTTAGGGTTATACGAATGAGAAAAGAGGGGATCGGGTTTTCGTGTTTTAACCGAGACAAGGATGGGCTTAGGGTATGGTTTTAGGGTATGGGCTGGTGATATAGGGTATGGTATTATTTTATTTTATTTTTATTTTTGTTTTTATTTTTATTTACTTTGTTTTGGTTTCATTAATTACTAATAACTTATGCTATTGAATTTTGTAGATAAAATTTATTCAATTTTTTTCCAATCATTATCTATATTCTTTTAATTTGCATATCTCATATCAATTTCAAAATGTGGAGTTTTTATTTTAATTGAATAAGATAAATTCGATTTTAAAATCCAAAGATTTTATATTTTAAAATTTTAAAGCAAATTGCCTTATTATTATATAAATCCCAATTAAATTTTAGATTCAAATATATTTCTCAATTTAAACTAGATAAATTCTAACACATTCACCATTTAAATCAAAATTTAAATTCAATTTATCAATTTAAATAGTTTAAAAATTCGGGATCGTTACAAACTTCCCTCCTTAAAAACTTTTCGTCCACGAAAAGGAAAGGTTGTTAAAATTTCATTAATATTTATACTCTAGTCAATTTTACTAAGCTTAAAACTAATTACAAATAAATGAATATAGGATTCATTCCATTTGTTTAATCTCACTAGTTTTGTTTATCTTCTCTTTTGTTCATTGATTTTCTAAAATCAAAACGCAAAAGTCTTTTATCAACATTTTCGATTTACAACTCAGATTCAAACTTAAAATTCTTCACGTTAGAGATTTATATAATATATATCTTCCAAAGCTGTGGACTTTCAAAACATTACAAAGATCCTCTTCCTTAATTCATTAAGTTGGAATTTCATAATTTTACTTTCAGATCATTGATTTGCTATTTACAGTTTGAAAATACTTGCTAACTCGAAATTTAACAAGTCCATCTTCGTTCTCACAGACATTAGACATACGCTGGCCAGGCGCAGGTCTAAAAATCTCCAAGTACTAAATATACTTGCTTCAACTCCCAGTGAAAATACTTTTAAAAATTCTTTTAAAAATGGATATGGAAAGCACGTTCCCCCATGGATTACAGTTCCACCCGGCGGTTACGCTACTATCCCAGTAGAGTCGCTTGTGGCTGTAGATTTCTCATCTCTTAAATTTCGCCATGGTTGTCGCCATAGATTGCAGTACACACGGCGGTTACGCTACTATCCCAGTAGAATCGCTCGTGTCTGTAGGCATCACGCCCCTCAAATTTCGCCTGGCATTAGATTGCAGTTTACCCAGCGGTTGCGCCACTATCCCAGTGGAATCGCTTGTAACTGTAGGCATCTCGCCCCTCAAATTACGCTAATCATCAATCAATCTAATCTCATCGCGATGATCTATCGCGAAGGATTTCCGATTCAAATAGTCACTCTGACTAAATGTAAATTCTACGTAGCTACGAATTTCAAATGGACACTCTTCACGAGTTCCAATACCTTCTCCAATAATAAATGGAAGGTACTTTTCCATATCCTCAGTTTAGAAAACATAATATCATATATGTAGTACTTTCATTTCACATTTCGTACATATAACATCTATGTAAACATACATAAGATTTCCATAACAATGTCTTTCTAAACTAACGGTTTCAAATTCACCGCATTCATATATATATAAGTTCTAAAAACTTACATATCTCATATTCATAACAAAATAGAGGATTTCAAAATTTTCCTCTAAGTCGATTTGGAAATTTAAGGTTATCTCAAACCTAATTCATATTCATAATTCCATTCATTATCGACTTTCACATTCGATTTGGATTTCACGCTTACATCGTCAATTCTCAACACAGAATTGATGTCTATCGATATATAACCTCTGAGCTCGTACGTCTCAGAGAAGGGTGTTAAGCTAAGAGAATAAATTCTCCGCCACCAACAGATATATATTTAATAGAGATCAATTGCTATGTCATCAATTCACAATGTTAGACATGCAATCCAAATCATCATCTGAAATTCAAAGCTCAACTTATATTGTCTTTGATGTCGAAGTTAAACTCAATTTTAACTTAACGATTCAATCTTTTTGAAAAATTTCAAATTGAACAAATTGTTCAAATTCTTATTTAACTTTTCAACTTCGACTTCAAAAATGAATTTCAAATCATTTATCCCTTACGGAATATATTCACAACATTTCATATTTGGAAAAACATTTCCATACTTATTTAAAAATAAGTAATTCACAAATCCAATTTATTTTCAACATTTGAAAATATTCGATATACTTAAATCAAAATTAAGTATATATTTCATATTTAAGGAAATCATTCCCTTTCACATATTCATTTGAGTTAAAACGAATGTTACGTAAAACATCGTTACGACAACTCAAAATCACTAGTATAGGAATTCGAAATTTAGATAGATGTATAAATCCCAATACTATACAAAACATTTCCTTTCGGAAATCAATTACTATAACAACAGTGTTATAGTCCACTATTTCCTTATATTCGAAAACGTCTATTTCAACAATAAATGTTGAAAACCTATGGTTTCGATATTCAATGCTTTGAAAACATCTTTTTAACACAATTAACTTCGTTTTAAAAATATCGACTTCCCCAAACATGTCCATTTTATTCAATAATATATTCACTGTCCAAAATTGTGAATATACTACTTTTAACAAGCTATAAGAATTTACTTATCAAAATAAGTCAGTTTCGAATTTATAAACAACGTTTATAAATTCTATTCCTATCAATAAAGACTTCAATTCATAAAAATTGCTTTATTAACCCATTCCTTTATAACTCAATTTTATATCAGAATTTTAATTTATAAGTGAATTACTTATAAATTCTTTTATTTCGCAACTTCGATTCATTTTATAACTTCATATTATAAAACTTTTAAATTCCATTACTTATGAAATCCATTAATATTTCATTTTTAACACTTATACAATTCCAATATTATATTAACACTTTCAAATCTTCAATTTAAGCCGTTTATAATAATTCAAAATTTCCAATTTAAACTTTTATATAAATTTATCAGTTTTCCATTTCCAAGATAATCAACTAGTTCTTTAGTAAATCATTCATCGAATTGATTTTCAATTAAATCACATTTGATTTATTCACATTGGATTTTACTAACATTCATTCATATTCAATTAGTTTACTTTCACTAATTTATATTCAAGTTAGTTTGCTTCAATTCAAATCAAATTTGGTTCCATTTAAATTTTCTTATCTTTCAATTTGAATTCAATTACATAGCTTCTAATTTCCATCAATTCAATTTCATTAACACTAAATGAATTTCCATACGATCAACTAGCAAAACCAAATTTATTTACTTTGCTTACATTCAATTTGGTTCAACACACTTAATTTCAATTGGTTTATATTCTAATTTAGATTAAATTCTTATACTCACCATATTCACTAATTCACTTTTACAGTTAAAGTTGAATTCCCTTTCTATAATTCAAATTCATATTCATTCTTCACTTTATCAATTCATTTTGATATCAAATTCAATTTGATTCACTATTACTTAAGCCATGTTTCATTTTATCTTCACTTGCATTTATTTTCACCATACAACTTAAGTTCGTCTCAAATCTATTTGAAATTCTATTTTATTTAACTTTTACTAAAGTCAAATTCATATCACATTTCAAAATTCAGATTTTGTTTTACTTAACAAAACTGTTTAACCATTTAAAATTGGTTTTACTTAAATTTTCTCATTTTATAAGTTATACAACTTATTAATTTAAATTTCCCAATTCATATTGTATAATCACTTATCTTTCAAGTTTAACTTTCCATCTCAATAATTTATCAAATCAAGTTCAATTTATTTAACTTTCCTTTAGTTAAATTCCAAAACCTATATTTATTAATACTAATTCAATTCAATTTAACTTTTCTTAAGTTAAAAATCTTCATTTTCAAAAACAATTTTATACTTCTTTGGATTTGAAAAACATTCTCCTTTTTAAAGTGTTTCTAGTAACTATTCATATTAAACATCATAAACTAAGCTTTGTGTAAACCAAAGCTCTGATACCACCCTGTAACATTCCCCCTTTTGACCGTCTCCAGTCGGTAATTAAACCAACTCGAAACGTTCAAAAAGACGAATTGTTATTTAGTTTATAAGGTTTAAACAGAATCAGCCACAGAAACACAGAATAATAACACTGAATTAAAACAAATGAGAATTTATTTCATTACTATAAATCTTTTTTATATACATCAGAGTTTATACGATTTTAATACTGATACAGCGGAATATCTTAAAATACAATTTTCTCGAAATAAATGATTCTTTCTCTCTCTCTAACTTCGCTGCTCGAAAATCTTCAAGCTGTAGAAATACTCGGTCTGACCCGAGTATTATATTCAAAAGAAAATAATACACAGGTCAGTCTAATTCAAACCAGTTTTTAGTGCATATAAGCAGTAATAATTTAAATAGACGACAGTCATAATAATTCTCGTCTATCCGACTCTTTTAACAAAGAAATCGGATAACGAAAATTTTAACACTAAACAGTGTTAAACAATAAATCAACAGATTTAAATCATCAACAGAGATAAACAGTGTTATTGGCTGCCGTACACACGTGTGCATTCATACACGTGTGCACTGCCCCGCCAAGTCGTGTGCATAGATAACGGTGCAACATGCAACTGCTACAAAATACACAGAGGCAACGTCACATAACCAAACTGCAACAAGATCAATATGTCCAAACTGTATGCAATGGATGCAGACGTACAAGTGCAGCTCAACACAGTGAAACAAGTTCAAGTGGCAACATGAAACTTCGAACATGAATATACATGTATGGTGATACAGCAACACATGGATGCAACTCGACAACAGAGTAACAAAATATTAGCATCAATGCATACTGGAATGAATGCATCAAAGTGACAATACAGAACAGCATATATAGAAGTACATCAACCAATCAACAACAGCTACAACAACACAGTGAACTCAGGCATGAACCAGTGATGTGCCATGACAACAAATTGAATGCAGACAGGTCTAACAAACTAGACAATATACAAGATCATCAAAGTGTACACAGTGAAGTACAACAGTGAAGGCTACAGGTCACAGTGAAATAAAACTGCAAAGTGAAGACAACAAACTTCTACATCAACCAGAAAAAAAACAAGACCAACATACTCAAGGGCAACAGGCAACAAGCAGCACATACATGTATACACACACATGTATATGTGAATGTACACATGTATGAAGAACATAAGGCTCAGTGGTGAAACAACATATGAAACCAGTATGGCCGAGTTTGAATACAAAATCAAAGATGCAACAATGAAGGAAACTGCATCACAGAAGATGCAGAACCCAAACCAAAAAAATGCAAATACCAACATAGATACAGAAACAGGTCAAAACAATAAATCTGGCAACTCAGCAATGAATGAAGCCTTTACTCAAAGTCCATATGTCATTTGGATATACAACCATACATGAATGAAAATGATCAGCAACTAAAAAGTGCAGTGGTGCTACAGAAATGTACCAAACAACCTACAAGGTCAGGGGAACAATGACCAGACAAATATAAACATGCACAAATACTTGCAATACATTCCTATTCATGCAGAACACATTTACCAATATTAGTTAAGTTTTTTAAAAAATTTGAGTTACTCACTGCAATAAAATGAAGCTGCAAGTACAACTGGAATGCAACTATATCAACAGTGACCATATGGATGCAACAGTAACAAATACAGTGGAGCATGTACAAACAGAGGCAATAACAAGTAACCACAATGATCAGAGTCAAATGCATGCATGAACACTTGTTACACTGCTGCAAACATATTCAAATACAGTTATGAAATAAGACCAAGCTAAGCACATGTATCAAAACCAGGTGCAAGTTTAAGTGTGCTCTTATATGCAGACTACAGAACCAACAATTTCGATGGAATCAAAATGCAAATATCAACATGGATGCCATGTGAATGCGGATTAAGCAAGGAAGTTAACAACAAAATCTCAAGTGAACAGGAATGCAGTATTCGATGAAGTGACAGAGAAGTGGCAGAGAAGCAAGTTGCCAAATTCACGAAACAGGAAATGAAAATATCAAGTCAAAGCCGAGCATTGCAAATATACAAGTATGAAATGGTCAAAGATTTTGTAATAGGAAAGTTTTAGAAACCGTAGTTGTCAAATTCAAAGTCCATGGTAACTGTCTCGAATTCAAAGCATATACACATTTGAAAATGGTCAGAGGATTCAAAATTCAGAACCGAGGATTTTCAAAACCAAGACAACCGAGCAATCATATACACGATTATAGGAAAAGGTCAGATAAAATCGAAATCATCCAAACAAAATCGTATGGCCGATACTAAAATATTGACACAATCACGAAAAACAGCGAAACCAACATCATTCAAATGAAATCAATTTACTGAAGCAAAGCTCTTAGGCTCGAATTAGAATGTGAGTAGTCGAAAGTACTCACCTTTAATCGGCGTAAGAAGGAGCAGCCGCGATTGAAGCCACACGAAGTCGAAAGCCCCAATTTTTTCTGAAGCCCTACGTTTCCAGATCGAAGAACGAAGCCGCCATTCTTTATCTCGTCGCCATTTTTATTTCTTTGATTGCTTTTAGGGTTATACGAATGAGAAAAGAGGGGATCGGGTTTTCGTGTTTTAACCGAGACAAGGATGGGCTTAGGGTATGGTTTTAGGGTATGGGCTGGTGATATAGGGTATGGTATTATTTTATTTTATTTTTATTTTTGTTTTTATTTTTATTTACTTTGTTTTGGTTTCATTAATTACTAATAACTTATGCTATTGAATTTTGTAGATAAAATTTATTCAATTTTTTTCCAATCATTATCTATATTCTTTTAATTTGCATATCTCATATCAATTTCAAAATGTGGAGTTTTTATTTTAATTGAATAAGATAAATTCGATTTTAAAATCCAAAGATTTTATATTTTAAAATTTTAAAGCAAATTGCCTTATTATTATATAAATCCCAATTAAATTTTAGATTCAAATATATTTCTCAATTTAAACTAGATAAATTCTAACACATTCACCATTTAAATCAAAATTTAAATTCAATTTATCAATTTAAATAGTTTAAAAATTCGGGATCGTTACACATCCGCTATATAATGCGGGAAATCAATCACCAATATATATATACACTACTATATATACTACCACATCCAAACAGTCAATCAATAACTGCAATTCAAATTTTTAATTTGAGTGAGAAGATCTCACCTTTGATTTTAATTTGCAGTCCATTCCAACTCATTTCCATTTTTGGCTTGTTTACTTTATGGTATTAGACCTTGTATAAACAATTTTGTACATTTTATTAATATTCGAATAAATCGAACAATCAATTTCCTATTAGATAAATTTAACTAACCGATGATTTTAATTTCAAAATCGAAATTTGATTTTTCTTAATCTAATTTCTTTTTTTTAACAAAATATTTCCTTTGAAAAAAAATCTATTTTTTTCTTCTTTACTGTATATATTTATATCAAAACAATAATTCCTATAAATCTAAAACTTCTTCACTATTTTTAAATTCCAAAAAAAATATCTATTATATATATATATATATCTATTCATTATTTTTCAAATCAAACAGAAACTTATACTTACTGTAACTATTTATTTTCTATTTTTTCGAAAATATTGGTAAATAAAATTCGTAAAAATATGCTTGCAACCGAGCTCGAATTCTTGAACGAAGCCCTAGCTTCGTCGCCTCCTTATGCTTAAATCACGCGACCACCCAGACTACATCGCTACTACACACGATGTCCTCCCTTCCAGTTGCACACGCGAACGCCTGCCTCTGCCATCACCATCGCGTTCGACCAGATATCGAGCGCCACCGTAATCATGCGCTCACCATCGATCCTCGCTACTCCCCTGCCTCGCGTGTGACTCCAGTTGCATCGCCAACCCCAAAAGCCCTCGCGACTTGCCTGCTTGAAATCTCGAGCACGATCGAACGAATCGCATTCGATACCCCTTACGAAGTCGATTCGATTTTCAACTGAGAACGAAATTTTTTTTCTTGTTCGTTTAATTTCAACTGAGAAAGAAAGGGGATGCTCGGTGAATTTTGATTTTGATTCGAAAATTATACGACTGGCTTCGGCCATTTTTTTGTTTTATTTTTTTTCTTTCGAAATGGTTTTAACTGGGAGAAAGGATAAGGTCGCGTGATAAAAGAAAACGAAGGGGACAAGATGTGATATCGATCAGAAGATGGCTTGCAAAAGAAGGCAATAGTGACAGCAAAAAGTTTAGATGTGAAAGAATACGGCTGAGGGTTTGACTAGTGTTAATATTCAATTTAAATTCAAATTCGAATCGTTTCGATAAAGTCAACTAAAATTTTTGACTTCCTATCGAGCATGCCGCTAGGCGTTCGTAATGTTATACCCCTATTCCGAACGCAATGGAAAAGGTTTGGAGTCCAAATTTGATTGAATGGGGAAAATAGCTTTTTGAACCAGTTATTAAATTAAATTTCCGATATAAATTTCAGCGCGTTTATCTATCGTACGCTCACACAACAACTCCAAACACTACGAAAATTGAAATCCCATAATAATACAATATTACGGATCCAATGAAACTAGTTTCGTCGAATTCCGAGACTGTGCCTCGGAAGACTATTTTTAAATATCGATTTAAACGATAAAATTTCAAAACTGAACAAAACAGTTTCAAATTCAATTCTGAAGCTTCCATTATCTTCAGTATCATTAATATAAATTTTATAAGCCTTCAAATTATTTTTAACAGGCTTGAAAGTGAAGATTTAAATTTTTACCCAATTGCAATAAATTAAATTCAATAATTTTAATTGCCAAATTCATTCCGATATTTGAATTTCAAATTAAACTAACTTCCAGATATTTAAAATCAATTAAATATCCTAATTTCCAATGTCAAAAATTCAGGGTCGTTACATTCTTCTCCCCTTAAATGAATTTCGTCCCGAAATTACAAGTTAAGAAGAATGATCCAATCCCCATTAACTATTTTCTCAAATCCAAATAGTTTTAAACAACTTTCCAGAATAATCTTTTATTAAGACACACTAATCTTTTTCTAACTTTCCAAACTTATTCATAAGTTCAAACAATGTTACTTACTCAACAATTCAAATTTAAATTTAAATTCAAATTTTAAATTATCCAAAATTTCTCAAAAATTTTCTAACTCTCTAAATTTTCGAAATTTTTTGCCAACGTCTCCTTTGCGCGGCAAGCTCGGTACAACTACAAAATGTCCCTATGGACTCCCAAATTCCAATAGAAACAAAATGCCAAGTGGCAAAATCAAAATCCCATCAAATTTCATACTGAAATTTTAAAACACATACCTTATTGTCGAGAAATTCAAATTTATATTGAAATCAAAATCCAATTCCATTTTCCTTTATAACCATGTATACTTTACTTAACAACAATGGCCAAATTCACTTAGTGGATTCCCAATACCCATTTTACTTAAGAATTTTCTCGATTCATTTCTTAAGTTCAATATAAGTATTTACATACTTCTTATATTTGTTTTCACTTCACAAACAAAGTTATATATTCATTTCCATTCAACTTTGCATTTTCAATTCCATTTGAATTCAATTTACAATTTCAATTCTATTTGAATTCATTTTATCTTCAAAAACCAAAAATTCATTTTAGTGAAAACTCGATGTTCACTTTTTCCATGACTTTTAACTTCGACCAAAACAATGGTTTTCATTTTCTAATTCAATTCCTACGTTTCCATTACAATTTAAAAATCAATTTTCCGTTAACAAAATTTTCCAAATTTTCAAAATTTTTCTAACTCCCAAAATTTTCAGAAAAGTTTGACGGAGTCTCCTTTGTACGGAGGAGCTTTTGCAATTTGACAAAAGATATAAATATATATACATCGACCCACTCGGTCGGTAAAGCAAAAACAGTTCATATTTCCTATTTTGTATTACGTAGGCCTACTTTTATTAGCATTTTAAGCAAAGCGGCTTAATTTTAAGCATTTTACGCAACCAAATGCTGCCAAACGGCTTCCAAAAACCTGCACTTACTCAGTTTAAACACGTAAGTGACAAATATAGGAAATCTATTGTAACGACCCGCCATTTTGGACCATTCGCATCCATTATAAGTGTATAGGTAGACACTCATGCCAGAATTGAATTGCTCAAAATACCGCGTTGTTAATTTAAATTTGGCAAAACTGAACATATACAATAAATAATCACAGATCACAGACACAGAGTAATAAGTGCAGCGGAAATAAAAGAGATAGTAGTTCATGAAGCTACTATATGAATATATAAAATACATCAGAGTTTACAATAGAAAAGTAATACGATACATCATATACAAATCAGAATACATCACTGGAATCATCGAATACTGAAAACAGAATACATGGCTGGATCTTCAAGCAAAGCTCCAACTTCAAAGGTGAGTCTCGGATACTGGTACACTCAGTCTGACCTGAGCGTAAAGCAAAAACACAAGACACTCGAGTCAGGATTAACATTCTTATATTAATAAATCCAACTCAAGTGAAATAGCAATTGAAATACAAGTAACTCAAAGGATGTTTGGAATAACCATCCTTTAAGGATCCGTTAAACTATCTACTAGGTAGTAATGTACGCTAAGTAGATAATGTCTATCCGTAATATAAAATATATCAAAATAGTGTTAAGTCATGGCCCATTCCACCCTTAACACATTTTTATTCCCAAAAGCATATACAAGACCGTAGTTTCCCCAAAACCGGAAGTCACCAGAGGGCAATCCATATACTAAAGGTACAAATCAAAACCGTAGTGGTCGTGCATAAATGGAATACAAGTATGACAAGGCACATGAGGCAATACCCAAGGTAGTGATACTACCGTTTGCCTGATCCGGACTGGTGAGAACGCAACGCCGCAGCGCCCGCAACACCGTGAAACAACACTCCCAAAATCAAGGGTGCACCAATCGACAACAAGTATAAGTAGTTCGAAGAAGTGTGTCCACTTGAGGTAGCTAATCCTCCATTGGCCCGGCACAGCTCCTGTTTTAGTCATTTCCAATTTGACACAAGTGTCAAGGCTATCCATTATCGTTTCTTTCTTCAGTCAACACGAACACCATTCCAACCACTTCATTCTGGATCATCACTCCACGTATAGTTATTAAAGTGGTTTTCGGTTTAGATAGAGAGTATATCCATAACCGATTCCGGTCTCTTTAATAACTTTCGTAATTATTACACCGATTGGTCGGTTAATAAATTTCAAAATCAAATCAAATTCAAGTTCAATTAGAATTTGTAAACCAACATTTCATTTCTCTTTCGAAATCAATTTCCAAAATTTACGTTTCAAAACTTCCAAATTCATAATTTCAAAATCTTATAATTCAATTTCAATTTCTATTTAAAATAATTCAAATATTGATTCAAGTTCGTATATAAGTTTCATTCCGAAATCATTTAAATAAATTTTACTTAACATTCAAATCAATTTAAACTCATTTATCGATTCATTCAATATTCGTTAAGTAAATTTATCATTCAAATCAATTCTATTTAATTTCCAATTCATTAAATCCATTATTTAAATTCAACTTCATTATATCAAACTTACAAATTGAATTAAATTAAATTCGTCAAATCAATTCTTTAAATTACAAGTCTTTCCTTAATTCAACAAATCACATTTTTCTTGTTAAAGAAATTCAATCTCACTTATTTACTTACTTAAATAATTTTCCAAAACTTAATTAATAAAGAAAACTCAATTTCAATTATTTACGAAGTAAAATTCACTTATTCAAAAATTCAATTTCACTTATTAAAGAATTCAAATCAATTTAATCATTAAATAATTCGATCTTATTTAATTATTAAATAATTCAAAACTTAATTATTAAATAATTTCATAGTTTAATAATTTCACTTAATTATAATTTCAAACTTAATTATTAAATCATTTCAAAGTTTAATAATTTCAAACTTAATTATAATTTCAAACTTAATTACATAATTTCTCAAATTAAACAACATTCTTTCATCAATTACATTGTTAATATTTTGTTCCAGATTATTAAATATTAACATTTTCCTTTCATTAAAAATTCAAATTTCAACTTCATTTCAAAACCATATTATTTATTCAAATAAAATCTTCGTTTTATTTTAAATCAAATTATTGACCAATCGGGTTTTTTTATTTAATTTCCTATCCTAGGTCAAAGTTCAATTTGGGTATTTATCATTTCAACCCGATTCTAATTAAATTCAAAATCAAACATAACAAAGGGAACTTGCAGTGTGATAACTGGGATGGTGTCAAAGTAAATAAACAAGCAATAACAACAACCAATAACAATCCAATAATCAATTCAAATAATCTCGAAATAACCGTATTAATTCGCATTGTTGTTTGTGCAAATTAATATGATTATTTCTAGAATCCACACTATCATTTCATGCAGATTAAAGATTATTCCACTGATTATTTATACGGTTTTCCACTTGTCATTCAATTACAATTTTATACTACAACAATTAATCCAACATACGTTCAATGGTTCAAAGTGTAATTATCACTATTTTACATGTCAATTAATTTAACAAATAAAAGGGGTCATATTCAACTAATCAAATTCAACATATGTCGATTCAAATTTTTAATTATCCTATGACAAATTTATTTGCATAATATTTATCACTTTATACATTACAATTTTAACGTCCAATTGTAAACATCAAACAATCAATCATTTAACAACCAAACTGGATTATCATTTCATATATAATAGATAATGGTGTCAGATGTCACAGGTGAACTGATACAGGTAATAACATATATAACAGTGTATTTAACTAACAGCAGCATATTTCAATTGTCGTTTCAATTGAAATCAAATTTAATAAATAAAAGAACGTTAATCGTGAGTGAGTGCTCACCTTTCGAGGCTAGAGAGGATTTGACGATGAAATCGAATTACGAATCCAAGTACAAATTCCAAAACGAAGCACGATTGAACACGAATTTTGACGACAAAGCTGATAAAAGGAATAGACGAATTCAAATCAGAATTGGATTGACGAAAATGGTGTAAGTGAGCATATATATATATATTATTTTCTTAACAAATATAAATTTTAAAACTCATTAAAATTATATAAATACATACGTTTCAAAAATCATAGTTTGAAACAAACTATAGACCACAAGGTATGCGTAAAACATACACACTTCTTATAAAATAATATATACTAAAATATATGACCAAAACAGTACATGGGATTATTTAAAACTAATATATTATATATTATACTAATATATACTATTGTTCCATAAACTTTTATATACAATATATATATCATATAAAATCTAATGTATATACTATAGAGTAATAGCCTTCCACCATATACCTTTATATAACTTATGAATGCACGTAATTCAAACATTATAGGAAACATAAATGACATATATTAAATTAATTAAATACATATAAACAGAACATATTATATACTCTTTAAATGTTAACCCTTTTAAAAATCTACAACTAATATGTAACATATATTCGAACTTACATATGTGCTATCCCAGAAATCTAGATTTTATACAAAACTACTCTGTATGTTATAATAAAACCGAGATTGATAATATTTTTAATACTTATAAACACATACAAGAAGCTACATGCAAACAATAAACTGTTAATAAAATAAAAGAGCATATATATAGATACAACTGTAACTAAAATATACAATTACCAGGTTTGCACATATATAGGCTTCAGAAAAATCTAAAAGTAACAGCCTATTGAAACATACATATGAAAATCCCAATATATATTATTTCCCTAAATCAATACCTTTATATAAACAAGAAGAGGAAGGCGCAGAGGGTGTGGGTGCGGCTACACGCGCAGGGGTAGTGGAGGGGCGGAACCAGAGGAAGGGAGGTGATGGGTTTCAAGACGAGAAAACTCAGGAAGTGGCCGCTGTCTGCGGTGTAGGTGGCGGGTGAGGGGAGGGGAGAGGGTAGGGGAAAACAGTGGAGTTGGGTTCTCTGGTGGCAGCTTCGGTTTGCGAAGGTGGCGAAACGGAAAACGGAGGTGGATGTGGGTTCTAGGCTCGGGCTGGGTGGCGACAGCTGATGGAGGGACAAGCAGGGTAGCAGTGGACTTGAGGTGGAGGGTTCAGTTGCAAGGCGTCGGAGGGAGGGGAGTGGTTTGGTTCGGATGTGCAGGTGGGTTTCTAGGTTCGGGTGTGTCAGGGAGGAGGAGCGGATTGACGGTGGAAGATGCGGTCGCGGGTGGAAGGCGCATCTGTGTAGTGGCTTCGGGTGGCTGTTGTGTTAGGGTTCGGAGGAACCAAGGGCAGTCAGGGATTTGGTGAATGGGTTCGGTTTGCAAGGTGGAGGAGGCTGCATTTGGTAGGGTTCAAGGTGGAGGCAGTGAAAGGGAGAATGGCGTCCATGGAAAGGTGGCTTGGGAAGGCGAACTGTGGTGAGCTGAGGCGGAGAGGGAAGGGTTGCAGAAGTGACAAGAAAGATGTGCAAAATATATAAGCTTTTGCATTTACTTTATTATTATATAGATATAATTTTTCTCAAAGATGAACAGACCGAAGAGAAGGCAGAGAAAAGAAACTCACCGATATAAATAAATATAGCAGTTATCTTTGAAACCAGGAATAAAGGAAGTCAAAAGTGAATTTGATGGGAACAGTGAGGGTTGCATGTTAAATTTCAGAGAGTAATAATAGCAAATGACTATTGGAATATACGCAGGACAACGAAAAGTCTCAAAGCAGATTGTAACCGGCTACCGATACGGTAGGCGTTACGCAAAATGCAACGTACAACGGAACTCCGAATTTGACAACCGAATATACCGTAGAGATCAGCACGATGAGACGATCAAAACGGTATATAGAAATCAGTGGTTCGATTGAATTATAAAATTCGAATTTTCTAATAGCGGAAAATGCAAGAAAACACTGAAAAATAAGATCGACGGAGCCAAAGATGTCCGAATTTGGAAAAACGAAAAACTGACATCTTGCTCAGAAGATGGTTTAGAATTTTTCTATGTAAAAATATTTAGGTTTCAGAAACATTTTATTTTCACCGCTTTTTAACTGATTAAATCGAAGTGAATTTACGCGCAAAATAAACTTTCATATTTTCGGACGAAAATTTACCAGTTGCTATGTTAATCTAGACGTATTCCAAATATTAATTTTTTATTTCAAAATTTTATCGTTTAAAATTTCACAAAATTTCAACTAATTACGTTTTTAAAACAGTTGAAATTTACGGGTCGTTACACTCTCCCCCACTCAAAACTTTTCGTCCCCGAAAAGGAACGAGGTAGGAGAATAGAAACAACCAGAAAGTAAAATAGATTTGAAATACAAAATACAAATAATTTAAACCATATAAATTTCAATTTAAATTAATTTATATTCAATAATTGATTTAATCCATTTGATTTCACTAAAAATCAATCTCAACTATTTCTATATTCATTATCTTATTATCCCATTTCTTAAATTTACAACTTCTAAACCATAAATTTGAATAGTCTTTTATTATAATCATATTTTCTTCAACAATTTTAAATTCTTCTTTATTCCAAATTATTGTTAATTTATTCTACTTAATATATCTACTCACATATATTTAACTCATATAAATTAATTTAAAACATTAAAGTTTCGATTTAAATTAATTTACATCTATTAATTTCTTTTAAATTCAAGGTATTTTCATATGTTGATCAAATTTCAATTTATTAATTCTTTCAAAACAATTTATTAATTCTTTCAAAACAAATTTATTACATTATTAACTGAGTTTACTTATTATCCTATCTAACTCTATTAACATCTTTATAATCAAAATTTAGTGTATAACATTTATTATAAACACTCAAATTTTATTTATAAGTTCAATTTATATTATATATTATCCAATTACATATTCAACTTCTGAATGATTTAGGTAAGTTGTATTAGAATGCAGTTGAACAATATACAAATAAATTTTCCCAATTCAAGTATTCAAGTTTAAATATTTATTCCAAATTTTTGGTCTTATTTATAATTAAAATCATCCTTTAACAAAATTTAAGAATTAGATTTCCGATTAACTTTAAACAATTTAGAGATACATATAATATATTTATATCAAATCAAATTAAATTTTGAAAAAGATACCTATATATATATAACTCAAATTATACTGAAGAAATTCAAATCAAAATATTTTTCAAAAACAGAACCGTAGCAATGCTACAGAATAGTATCTCCACTTCGAAACTCGAAAATGAATGTCGATGATGCAGCCGCCATCACCGAAATTATTTTCCAGCGACAAAGAGAAGAGCACTGATTTCAACATTTTAAAATTCTTTGGAAACGATTTCTATTCGAAAATACTTCCAATGATATATACTTTAAAATTTTAAAACCAAAGTTCGAAATCACCGGAAACTAAATTCTCAAATTTCTGAATTAAATTCATTTCAAATTCCAAATCAATTTATAAACCGTATTTATAAATTTATTTAGAACAATAAATGATGATCAAATATAATCATTTCAAACAAACAATTTAATTAACCTATTAAATTCCAAAAAATTTTACTTATATTTTCACAATATAATCAAACAAATTTATTTCATTTTCCAAATTTGAAAATAATACTGTGTCAGTTTGCTCTGTTCAAGTGTTTTGGAAATCCTATCGATAGCGTTGATCAGATGAATCGATCGGAAACCCAAATCAACATCAACAACTCAAACAACACAATGTATATTAAAACATTTATATATTAGTTTACAAATACATTTCTTTGCTCGACGATACAGGAATGAATTTTCAAAATAAGGATAGGGATTCAATTTTTTTTTTGCTGACTTAAATCAAAGAGAATTTTGATTCGAAAATAAGTGTGAAACAGAAGATAAGATAATTCAATTACCACAGTATGGAGATGGATGAGTTTATTTAATTCACGGGCAACCTTAACCGGGTCATCCGTAACTTCAAGAATAAGATCGATGCTGAATTCCGAGGTAAATCAACATCCAATCTCGAGAAATAGAATTCAGGTATAGTGGGAGATAGATAGCATCGTAAACCGAGGATACAGAAATCTCCGGTAAATCGATGTCTATTATAAAGGAGTTTCACCCCTTTACAAATCATTCGAAGTTTGGCGAGACCGCCGATTCATTATAAGGGTCATTCGAAGTGGAGTTATGGGATGCTCCAGAATTGGAAGAAGACGAATAGTGAGGAACACGAATGAAATTTGGAACCGTAGGGAACGTTCCAAAATTCTAAGGAATCGAGTCGAAAGGAAGAGATTGAAACTCGAATGAGAGTGATTCTGTAAATACATTTACCCTATATGTTAAGTTTTGCCTAGAGCTACCAAAGCTCTGATACCAACTGTAACGACCAGATATTTTTGGACCATTCGCATCCATTATAAGTGTATAGGTAGACACTCATGCCGGAATTGAATTGCTCAAAATACCGCGTTGTTAATTTAAATTTGGCAAAACTGAACATATACAATAAATAATCATAGATCACAGACACAGAGTAATAAGTGCAGCGGAAATAAAAGAGATAGTAATTCATGAAGCTACTATATGAATATATAAAATACATTAGAGTTTACAACAGAAAAGTAATACGATACATCATATACAAATCAGAATACATCACTGGAATCATCGAATACTGAAAACAGAATACATGGCTGGATCTTCAAGCAAAGCTCCAACTTCAAAGGTGAGTCTCGGATACTGGTACACTCAGTCTGACCCGAGCGTAAAGCAAAAACACAAGACACTCGAGTTAGGATTAACATTCTTATATTAATAAATCCAACTCAAGTGAAATAGCAATTAAAATACAAGTAACTCAAAGGATGTTTGGAATAACCATCCTTTAAGGATCCGTTAAACTACCTACTAGGTAGTAATGTACGCTAAGTAGATAATGTCTATCAGTAATATAAAAGATATCAAAATAGTGTTAAGTCATGGCCCATTCCACCCTTAACACATTTTTATTCCCAAAAGCATATACAAGACCGTAGTTTCCCCAAAACCGGAAGTCACCAGAGGGCAATCCATATACTAAAGGTACAAATCAAAACCGTAGTGGTCGCGCATAAATGGAATACAAGTATGACAAGGCACATGAGGCAATACCCAAGGTAGTGATACTACCGTTCGCCTGATCCGGACTGGTGAGAACGCAACGCCGCAGCGCCCGCAACACCGTGAAACAACACTCCCAAAATCAAGGGTGCACCAATCGACAACAAGTATAAGTAGTTCGAAGAAGTGTGTCCACTTGAGGTAGCTAATCCTCCATTGGCCCGGCACAGCTCCTGTTTTAGTCATTTCCAATTTGACACAAGTGTCAAGGCTATCCATTATCGTTCTCTTTCTTCAGTCAACACGAACACCATTCCAACCACTTCATTCTGGATCATCACTCCGCGTATAGTTATTAAAGTGGTTTTCGGTTTAGATAGAGAGTATATCCATAACCGATTCCGGTCTCTTTAATAACTTTCGTAATTATTACACCGATTGGTCGGTTAATAAATTTCAAAATCAAATCAAGTTCAAGTTCAATTAGAATTTGTAAACCAACATTTCATTTCTCTTTCGAAATCAATTTCCAAAATTTACGTTTCAAAACTTCCAAATTCATAATTTCAAAATCTTATAATTCAATTTCAATTTCTATTTAAACAATTCAAATATTGATTCAAGTTCGTATATAAGTTTCATTCTGAAATCATTTAAATAAATTTTACTTAACATTCAAATCAATTTAAACTCATTTATCGATTCATTCAATATTCGTTAAGTAAATTTATCATTCTAATCAATTCTATTTAATTTCCAATTCATTAAATCCATTATTTAAATTCAACTTCATTATATCAAACTTACAAATTGAATTAAATTAAATTCGTCAAATCAATTCTTTAAATTACAAGTCTTTCCTTAATTCAACAAATCACATTTTTCTTGTTAAAGAAATTCAATCTCACTTATTTACTTACTTAAATAATTTTCCAAAACTTAATTAATAAAGAAAACTCAATTTCAATTATTTACGAAGTAAAATTCACTTATTCAAAAATTCAATTTCACTTATTAAAGAATTCAAATCAATTTAATCATTAAATAATTCGAACTTATTTAATTATTAAATAATTCAAAACTTAATTATTAAATAATTTCATAGTTTAATAATTTCACTTAATTATAATTTCAAACTTAATTATTAAATCATTTCAAAGTTTAATAATTTCAAACTTAATTATAATTTCAAACTTAATTATATAATTTCTCAAATTAAACAACATTCTTTCATCAATTACATTGTTAATATTTTGTTCCAAATTATTAAATATTAACATTTTCCTTTCATTAAAAATTCAAATTTCAACTTCATTTCAAAACCATATTATTTATTCAAATAAAATCTTCGTTTTATTTTAAATCAAATTATTGACCAATCGGGTTTTTTTATTTAATTTCCTATCCTAGGTCAAAGTTCAATTTGGGTATTTATCATTTCAACCCGATTCTAATTAAATTCAAAATCAAAGCATAACAAAGGGAACTTGCAGTGTGATAACTGGGATGGTGTCAAAGTAAATAAACAAGCAATAACAACAACCAATAACAATCCAATAATCAATTCAAATAATCTCGAAATAACCGTATTAATTCGCATTGTTGTTTGTGCAAATTAATATGATTATTTCTAGAATCCACACTATCATTTCATGCAGATTAAATATTATTCCACTGATTATTTATACGGTTTTCCACTTGTCATTCAATTACAATTTTATACTACAACAATTAATCCAACATACGTTCAATGGTTCAAAGTGTAATTATCACTATTTTACATGTCAATTAATTTAACAAATAAAAGGGGTCATATTCAACTAATCAAATTCAACATATGTCGATTCAAATTTTTAATTATCCTATGACAAATTTATTTGCATAATATTTATCACTTTATACATTACAATTTTAACGTCCAATTGTAAACATCAAACAATCAATCATTTAACAACCAAACTGGATTATCATTTCATATATAACAGATAATGGTGTCAGATGTCACAGGTGAACTGATACAGGCAATAACATATATAACAATGTATGGTGTAAGTGAGCATATATTGGCTCTATGGTGTCAGTGAGCATAATATCTGATCTCTATGGTGTCAGATGTCATAGATGTCACAGGTGAACTGATAAAAGGAATAGACGAATTCAAATCAGAATTGGATTGACGAAAATGGTGTAAGTGAGCATATATATATATATATTATTTTCTTAACAAATATAAATTTTAAAACTCATTAAAATTATATAAATACATACGTTTCAAAAATCATAGTTTGAAACAAACTATAGACCACAAGGTATGCGTAAAACATACACACTTCTTATAAAATAATATATACTAAAATATATGACCAAAACAGTACATGGGATTATTTAAAACTAATATATTATATATTATACTAATATATACTATTGTTCCATAAACTTTTATATACAATATATATATCATATAAAATCTAATGTATATACTATAGAGTAATAGCCTTCCACCATATACCTTTATATAACTTATGAATGCACGTAATTCAAACATTATAGGAAACATAAATGACATATATTAAATTAATTAAATACATATAAACAGAACATATTATATACTCTTTAAATGTTAACCCTTTTAAAGATCTACAACTAATATGTAACATATATTCGAACTTACATACGTGCTATCCCAGAAATCTAGATTTTATACAAAACTACTCTGTATGTTATAATAAAACCGTGATTGATAATATTTTTAATACTTATAAACACATACAAGAAGCTACATGCAAACAATAAACTGTTAATAAAATAAAAGAGCATATATATAGATACAACTGTAACTAAAATATACAATTACCAGGTTTGCACATATATAGGCTTCAGAAAAATCTAAAAGTAACAGCCTATTGAAACATACATATGAAAATCCCAATATATATTATTTCCCTAAATCAATACCTTTATATAAACAAGAAGAGGAAGGCGCAGAGGGTGTGGGTGCGGCTACATGCGTAGGGGTAGTGGAGGGGCGGAACCAGAGGAAGGGAGGTGATGGGTTTCAAGGCGAGAAAACTCGGGAAGTGGCTGCTGTCTGCGGTGTAGGTGGCGGGTGAGGGGAGGGGAGAGGGTAGGGGAAAACAGTGGAGTTGGGTTCTCTGGTGGCAGCTTCGGTTTGCGAAGGTGGCGAAACGGAAAACGGAGGTGGATGTGGGTTCTAGGCTCGGGCTGGGTGGCGACAGCTGATGGAGGGACAAGCAGGGTAGCAGTGGACTTGAGGTGGAGGGTTCAGTTGCAAGGCGTCGGAGGGAGGGGAGTGGTTTGGTTCGGATGTGCAGGTGGGTTTCTGGGTTCGGGTGTGTCAGGGTGGAGGAGCGGATTGACGGTGGAAGATGCGGTCGTGGGTGGAAGACGCATCTGTGTAGTGGCTTCGGGTGGCTGTTGCGTTAGGGTTCGGAGGAACCAAGGGCAGTCAGGGAATTGGTGAATGGGTTCGGTTTGCAAGGTGGAGGAGGCTGCATTTGGTGGGGTTCAAGGTGGAGGCGGTGAAAGGGAGAATGGCGTCCATGGAAAGGTGGCTTGGGAAGGCGAACTGTGGTGAGCTGAGGCGGAGAGGGAAGGGTTGCAGAAGTGACAAGAAAGATGTGCAAAATATATAAGCTTTTGCATTTACTTTATTATTATATAGATATAATTTTTCTCAAAGATGAATAGACCGAAGAGAAGGCAGAGAAAGAAACTCACCGATATAAATAAATATAGCAGTTATCTTTGAAACCAGGAATAGAGGAAGTCAAAAGTGAATTTGATGGGAACAGTGAGGGTTGCGTGTTAAATTTCAGAGAGTAATAATAGCAAATGACTATTGGAATATACGCAGGATAACGAAAAGTCTCAAAGCAGATTGTAACCGGCTACCGATACGGTAGGCGTTACGCAAAATGCAACGTACAATGGAACTCCGAATTTGACAACCGAATATACCGTAGAGATCAGCACGACGAGACGATCAAAACGGTATATAGAAATCAGTGGTTCGATTGAATTATAAAATTCGAATTTTCTAATAGCGGAAAATGCAAGAAAACACTGAAAAATAAGATCGACGGAGCCAAAGATGTCCGAATTTGGAAAAAGGACAAACTGACATCTTGCTCAGAAGATGGTTTAGAATTTTTCTATGTAAAAATATTTAGGTTTCGGAAAAATTTTATTTTCACCGCTTTTTAACTGATTAAATCGAAGTGAATTTACGCGCGAAATAAACTTTCATATTTTCGGACGAAAATTTACCAGTTGCTATGTTAATCTAGACGTATTCCAAATATTAAATTTTTATTTCAAAATTTTATCATTTAAAATTTCACAAAATTTCAACTAATTACGTTTTTAAAACAGTTGAAATTTACGGGTCGTTACATCTATTAACATTTCATTTATTTTCAATAGCAAACACATAGTTTTCATAAGCAATGCATTCAAAATTCTTTCCATTAGCAATTTATATGGTTTCGATACAAATTTTAATCGATTACGACCAATTCACATACCATTTTTATTCAATTCAATGGTTTACAATTCATTTTCTTCCATTCTATTCATTTTTAAATGAATCTAACTCATATCCCTTTCAATTTATTCCTTTTTAATTTGAATCTCATTCCAATCAAATTTCAAATATTTTTATAAGTTATCAAACTTATTTACATTTCATAACATTCTAAAGAAATTCCAGAGTCTTTTAAACAACATTTCAAAATTATTTCTTGGAATCAATTATATCCTTTGAAATTTCAATCCAAATTCTTTAATTCGCATTTCCAAAAATTACTCTGTATCTCATTTCAATTTATAAAACTCATTTATAAATTCACATTACCAATTTCATTCCATTAATGAATTTATTTTCAAATTATTTTCCTGGAATTCTATTTCCAATTATAAATCCCATTTACAATTTATATTTACAAATCCCATTCGTATATGAATTCATTTCCTAATACTTTCAATTCATATTTATAAATTTCATTTGTTAAATGAATTTATCTCCAAATCTTTGGTTATACCATTATTTCTTATTCAATTTCCATATAACAATGATAATAATCCAATATTATCTCTTCCTAACAACCAAGCATCCATATACTATAATAATTTACGGAAAATGATTTCTTTTCTATACAAAAATAGTTTTGGGCAAAATTATTTCATTTACCCCATTTTAAAACATTACTGTGTCAGTTTATCTTGTTTAAGAGTTTAGAAACCCCTATCGATTACATTTAGCCAGACTAAACCGACCAGAATCTATAAACAATCAACCGATAAGTCAACACAATACAAAACAAATTTTGTATTCACTAACAAATATGCGCTCATATCTATTATTACACTCACACTCATTCTAGAGTACTACTGACTCTATCTCTAATGAGTAACACCCAACAGAGCCAGGGTTGTCGCTTAACCAATTGCTCCGATACCACTTGTAACGATACGACTTTCGACGCTCGAAAGTCGACTTCAATACGTCCACTGTATCAACTACCGAACTATCGAATGCAGGAAAACCGAATTGTTAGGTTAAAAAGAAGAGGTAGAAGAAGACAGAAAAAAAATAGAAACAACAACAGAATCTCACATTCGCAGCGGAACAATGTATAATAGATAATCACTAGTCTTTTAAACAAAGAACTATATCAGTTTATACAATACAACAATTAGAGTCAATATACAACTCAATACAACAATGGACAGTTATATAAACTTGTCCCCATACAGAACACACTGCGGAATAAATAAATAAGTACGAGTGTATGTCTCGCCATCCAGCTCATCTCCAAAGCTCCAGAATATCCTGATAACATAACTCTAGGCTGCCCGTGTGGAAAATTATGGGCACCCAGAGTTTAGAAAGGGAACAATAAACTTCGAGTCAGTCATGGTGACTGGTGTGAGATCGTAAAACAATTATTTTCACAAAGAAAATGAAAGAAATTCGCAATGCTTTTGGAAAATGAAACTACCATAAGGCCTCCCGCCACACACACAATGCAAACGTAGAATTGGAGGAGATTTCTCCTTATGATAGTCAAAGATGCTTACTACGAAAGATCAGTTGATATTATTATTAATGTCTAGTGTGGAAAACATTTTGAAAGTATAATATTAATCTTAGCCAGCATAGACATTTCGAACTATGCCTACTATAGCTACCATCTAAACAGTGGTGACCACCATAAGTAAATGGCAGGTTCTATAACTAAAACCGTACAAGGTTCGTATTGGGAATTGGCTTTCCAACAAATGGTCAGGCTAAGGAACTTCCTACTGCCACATGATTACGCCTCTGAATGGACATCCCGAGAACCTACCCGGATCTCTGCCAACACAAGGCCGGGTTACCTCTGTAACTAGGTAACTACTACTCGAGTATGCCACCCCCCCGGTCCTTTGGGACCTTTATCCGAGGGCCCTCGATCACACAGCAACAATCACACAGTAAATGAGATTGGAGCAACCACACAGGTAAATATCTGGGCTCCATACCATGATATCACCTTTTTCCAAAATGAAATGACATACCCTAAAGGGCGCGACCCTCATAACCTTGCCGCATCTTTCCTGTTTCGACCATTTCCGGGTGGTGAGGTCCGATGAGGTCTCGTCCACAAAGCTACGCTTTACATGAAAGCCATGCTTTGATCACAAATGATCAACAAATGATCAGCAACACACAGCAACACTTAGCATGCCACACTACCAAATTGGGAGTATATCACTGATAACCTTCAACTACATAATCTCTGAGCTCGTACGTCTCAGAGAAGGGTGTTAAGCTAAGAGAATAAATTCTCCTCCACCAACAGAAATGTATTTGAAAGAAATCAGCTTTATATCTCAAAGTGTAATGTCAGACATACAACCATACAAGTCTGTTCCGGGTTCGAACAGAACCGAAAGCATTTCCGAAGAAGCCCTTGCAATTCGGGTATCCACAATCCCGATCGGACTTCCCATCACATAGGGAATCTCTATACCGTAGCTACTCGGTGTAGAGACAATCGATAGGTCATCCTATCGTTTTCACAAATACCCGGTCTTCAACACCGGTCTTCAAATGATGTCCATTTACATCGTATCATTTTTCAAAATGGGTTATATGACACAAAGTCCTCTCCCGGCTAAACCCAATAATGAGCGTAATATTTTGAAAATAAGCGTTGCATTCAAATTGCAAGCAAATCACAACAAATACCCATTTAAAGGTCAATATTGATAGTTGGTTATTTAACTATCAATCGATATTCACAACATCACCAGGTTCAAAATAATTTCCCAAATTATTTATTTTTAAAATTATATTCTCAAGATATAACTTTCAACACTTCAACCATTTGAAACAAATTTCAAATCACTTTTCACCTTTCTAACTTTTGAAAACAAATTTCAAATCAATTTCCCTACACGGGATATATTTCCAAATATTTATTCATTTCCACTGGAAATCTGCCGAGTTCAAATACTTTATCTCCAAAATATTCCTTAAAATCCAATTTCAGAATTTCTTCATTTATAGTTTAAAACTACTTTGGAAATATACTCGGTTTTTCAAGGATAATACACTTCCATTTCAAAATGATCCATTTATACCAATTAAATAAATCCTTATCGATTTATTTCAAATTTACATCCCAAATCTGTAAATTTATTTCCACACTTTAAAAATAAATCAGTGTTTATTTTTAAAACAATTTCTCTTTCCTTTATAAATTCCCTTTTGAATTTACATTCCCAAATATTCACTTTTTATACAATTTCCAAATCGATTTCTCAAATATTCACTTTCAACTCCAAATCAACTCTCAAATTGATTTCCAAATTTATTTCAAATCCCAAATTGATTTTTCCAAATTCATTTCAAAACACCAAATAAATTTCTAAATGGATTTCCAGATTTATTTTCCTTTTTAAAATAAATCCCTTTTTAAGAAGACAAATTCTTTTATCTCTTCCAATCTATTTAAAAATCCAAATTTTAAATAAATTCTTCAACTTATAACAATATTACTCGAAATCCACTTATTAAACCTTTTTCCCATATTTGGAATTTTATTCAACATGATTCAAAAATAAAACTTTATCTTTTCAAACTTCTTTTAAATTAATCCAATTCTTTCAAAAGAAATTTACTAAAAATTTCAACTTTAATTTCAAAAATCCAATTTTATTTATTTCTGGTATCCAACGATACCGAAAATACATTCGGCTAAATTTTAGCCTTTAACAAATTCAATCATCAATATAATCATTCACAGATTATAAATAAATTATCACACAGCATATGAAACAAATTCATACAATATATGAAACAAATTCATACAATATATGAAACAAATTCATAAAATTTGAGGAATCCAGTTGGATCTCTCCAACCTGTTTGCCTACATCCATAGATGTTAGCACAACAATTAAATACCCATTCCACTTCGAGGTGGAATATCGCGGTATATGGGATTTTATAAAATATCATCCGCTATTATGCGCCGCATAGGGTCTCATCCGCTATATAATGCGGGAATCAATCACCAATATATATATACACTACTATATATACTACCACATCCAAATAGTCAATCAATAACTGCAATTCAAATTTTTAATTTGAGTGAGAAGATCTCACCTTTGATTTTAATTTGCAGTCCATTCCAACTCATTTCCATTTCCGGCTTGTTTGCTTTATGGTATTAGACCTTGTATAAACAATTTTGTACATTTTATTAATATTCGAATAAATCGAACAATCACTTTCCTATTAGATAAATTTAACTAACCAATGATTTTAATTTCAAAATCGAAATTTGATTTTTCTTAAACTAATTTCTTTTTTTCTTTTTTTTAACAAAATATTTCCTTTGAAAAAAAAATCTATATAGATTTTAAAATATTTTTTTTCTTCTTTACTGTATATATTTATATCAAAACAATAATTCCTATAAATCTAAAACTTCTTCACTATTTTTAAATTCCAAAAAATTTTTCTGTTATATATATATATATATCTATTCATTATTTTTCAAATCAAACAGAAACTTATACTTACTGTAACTATTTATTTTTTAATTTTTCGAAAATATTGGTAAATAAAATTCGTAAAAATATGCTTATAGCCGAGCTCGAATTCTTGAACGAAGCCCTAGCTTCGTCGCCTCCTTGTGCTTAAATCACGCGACCACCTAGACTGCATCACTACTACACACGACGTTGTCCCTTCCAGTTGCACACGCGAACGCGTGGCTCTGCCATCACCATCGCGTTCGACCAGATATTGAGCACCACCGTAATCATCTGCTCACCATCGATCCTCGCTACTCCCCTGCCTCGCGTGCGACTCCAGTTGCAACGTCAACCCAAAAAGCCCTCACGACCTGCCTGCTTGAAATCTCGAGCACGATCGAACGAATCGCGTTCGATACCCCTTACGAAGTCGATTTGATTTTCAACTGAGAACGAAATATTTTTTCTTGTTCGTTTAATTTCAACTGAGAAAGAAAGGGGATGCTCGGTGAATTTCGATTTTGATTCGAAAATTATACGACTGGCTTCGGCCATTTTTTGTTTTATTTTTTTTTCTTTCGAAATGGTTTTAACTGGGAGAAAGGATAAGGTCGCGTGATAAAAGAAAACGAAGGGGACAAGATGTGATATCGATCAGAAGATGGCTTGCAAAAGAAGGCAAAAGTGGCAGCAAAAAGTTTAGATGTGAAAGAATACGGCTGAGGGTTTGACTAGTGTAAATATTCAATTTAAATTCAAATTCGAATCGTTGCGATAAAGTCAACTAAAAATTTTGACTTCCTATCGAGGCGTGCAGCTAGGCGTTCGTAATGTTATATCCCTATTCCGAACGCAATGGAAAAGGTTTGGAGTCCAAATTTGATCGTATGGAGAAAATAGCTTTTTGAACCAGTTATTAAATTAAATTTCCAATATAAATTTCAGCGCGTTTATCTATCGTACGCTCACACAACAACTCCAAACACTACGAAAATTGAAATCCGATAATAATACAATATTACAGATCCAATGAAACTGGTTTCGTCGAATTTCGAGACTATGCCTCGGAAGACTATTTTTAAATATCGATTTAAACGATAAAATTTCAAAACTGAACAAAACAGTTTCAAATTCAATTCTGAGCTTCCATTATCTTCAGTATCATTAATATAAATTTTATAAGCCTTCAAATTATTTTTAACAGGCTTAAAAGTGAAGATTCAAATTTTTACCTAATTGCAATAAATTAGATTCAATAATTTTAATTGCCAAATTCATTTCGATATTTGAATTTCAAATTAAACTAACTTCCAGATATTTAAAATCAATTAAATATCCTGATTTCCAATGTCAAAAATTTAGGGTCGTTACACTAGTTATTTTATAAATTATTTTGACTGTAATTTAAATCAAAACCGATGCCATAATATATGCAAAAACGATACCTAACATTGATACTAAAACTGTTACTTATTTTATTTTAAAGCATATGATCTGTTTGCACCATTATCTCTTAAATACAATATTATATATTTGTTACATACCTGATACTAAAAGTGATGCAAACTAATACTAACGGTATATTTTGCTTTAAACATGGTTGACTATAGTATATATGTCATGATATTCATCACATCATTGAACAAAAGCCAAATACCGTTCAAAATAAAACCTGAATAAATGTTGCAAACAAGAGCAAGAATTGTGTATGACATATTGACGGATAATGAACATTGCTAGATTTAGCCAAGTTCATGATTTCTGTCTATGTCGAAATGAGAAAGTCGAGTTGCATTGGAGTTGTTAAATCTTTTGAACTACTATAATGTAAAGCATATACAAGATGTTGCTTGGTTACCAGTTCATGCTTGGGCATGAAAGGGAAATATTGTATACTACAGGTTCCAATTTTATGCTTTAGAATTCTTTTCAATTTCATACTTTATTTCCAGTGCTGCTCTCACTACATTTCCCATCGTAATGATTCCAACCTTTGAATAGGAAAGCATGTCAGTTGTAGAGAAATAAAATATTCTAATTTAATGTTAGATGAATTGATTTCATACCAGTTTACCATCGTTTCCTACTATAGAAAAACATATGTATTTTTCTGTTGCTATGGAGTTACGGTTGCCTAAAGAAGTTCACTACTAATTTTTTTTTTCTAGGATCTTAGTCGGAGCTTAGGATGAGCAATGAAGGAGGAATTCATGATAAAGAATAGGTATGGTCCACGTAAGATGGGTTTGAGAAAGATAATGAGGCTTCTGATAGACGCCATAAAAATTAAACGATGGGAAGCGCGCTTGAACGATGGGCTTTAGGCCTGTCCTTGTAGCAAAAAAAGCTTGTGTCCTTATGCTTAAATTATTAGAATAATTTATCCTTTAAAATATTTCCTCGATATAGGAAAATACTTTCAAGCTTAACCTCCTCTTAACATTACTCATACATGGATATAAAATTTAGATTGGCATAATTTCTGTAAGATGGACATTAGTGTATCTCATAAATATTCCTGATGGCTTATGGCTAACACAATTCCAGATGCAAATAACCATGTGAGCAACCATTATTTGATATCGCAAGTCTCTGTATCCAAAGGAATTTTATATCTGTGATGTTATAATTAAGGTACAAGTATTACACGTTAAATATTTCAAGATTTGGACATTGTGTTTGCAAATGTAAAAGATGAATATTGACATTTAAATGGACGCATCAACATGTAAAGTTGTAACAAATTATGAATACAACGATCATCTAATCAAAATATAATCATTTCCATGGAAATAGATGGAGTTTGTGTAATCTATGTTATGAACTAAACGTGACAGTAATATGTTGGTATGAAAATTAAGCAAACTACCACCAAATAATTAAAATCATAGAATTTTTGTATTATTATATGCACATCCACTTTCTATATAAAATCGTTAAATCACACAAACTACGACCACGTAGTTGAATTTTAAGGTAATATTATGCACACATCCACTTTCTATATTTAGATAGAAATCAAAGTAAATCATTAATTACTTGGCTTGAAAAATAAGAACCCAATAAGTATAATCCGATTTATTACAAACTTTACCAAACATGGTTGTATTTACTTACTTCCCATAAAGGTTATGACCCTATTTTAGCATCTACAGCTTTTTCATTAACATAAAATGTGTTTATAATAATAGAAAATGAGATTTATACTAATAAAAAAGGAATTTTACCACATACAATTTATTACACTACAACAAACTAAAAGCTACAGGAAGCCAACTTTTTACACTGGTGCAAAATTTCAATCGCATAAAGAGCGAAAACGAAATTCTTTAAAATATAATATGTGAACTTTAAATTCAACTAGTGATTCTTTTATTACCAAAATACTTATCGATCCATACGAGCTTTTCACACTTATCGATCCAAAGATAATCACATATATGACTACTCACACTTATCAATCCATACAAGCATCTCATTTTTTCTAGTCAAGGGTGCTACTGTACGTGAGAAATCCTTAGTGAATCTCCGACAATAACCATCTATACCCAAGAAACCTCTCATCTTCGTAACTTTCTCTGGTAACTTCCACTTATTAGTGGTCCGTTTCTTCGATGGATCTACAACTAATCCATTTTATGATATGACATGACCCAAAAACTTAACTTCTCATTTACGAAAGTGATATTTAGAAAACTTCGCCTACAGCTTATGCTGCCTCAAGGTTTTCAACACTAATCTGAGATGGATTTCATGATCCGTCTCATTCTCAAAATACACCAAAATGTCATCAATGAAGACCATCGAAATTCTATCCAAGTAATCGTAAAAGGTTCGGTTCATGATATCTACAAAGAATGCAAGGGTGTTTGTTAGACCAAAAGGCATAGCTAACCATCCATATGGACCGCTTTTGTTCTAAACACGACCAATGGAACATAATGATACACTATTTCAACATCTAATATCAGTGAAAACACCATCAAAATGCACTTGCACACTAACATCAGACATTAAAAACATTGAATTGTGAATTTTATAATTTAATATCTAAGATCAATATAGACAAAAAGTGAAAAACTCACAGTGGAATAAACATAAACTTGTTTCACAATATAGACAATAATACATCAAATCAAATCTATTCTAGTACACTAAGAATTATTAAATCTCTAAAATAATACAACGGTAATATAGAGAAAATAATTTAAGTGAACAACATGTAGATGCCTTTTGTATCCAGATCTCTTTCTTCCTCCTTTGCTTACACCTGCAAACTTTACAAATGCAAAAGGAAGAAAAAAAGTTTTTAAATATGTTTGGACTGGTCCTAACCCTATATGCTTTGGCCAAAGGCTCGAGAGCTGTTGTATAGGAAAAGATTGCCTACGTACCTTTTTGAGTTCAAGCCTACATATTCTATTTTTTGTTCTTCTTCTGCATTCAAATACTAGTTGGCACATAACAACCATGTCATCCATGCAAATAGTGGAAGCAGAAAATACAACTTATACTAAGCCATCACAATTAATCATCGTACAGAGTAACAATAATAATAACACACAACCATCAACATCAATAATACTCAATGTCAGACAATCATCAAAAAAGCAATTAACAACAAATATTCTTACATACTAATATTAAACTATTGGCAATACATCACAAATATAAGTATAAATCAAATAAATGTGTACTAACTACTTCACAATAGTAGCACAACATCAATACCATCAAATGTGTACTAATCAATCAAAATTAGTACCACAAGTATCGAATCATCAAATGTATACTAACCAATCAACATTAGTAACATAAACATAAATCATCAAATGTGTACTAACTCATCAACATTAGTGACACAAACATCAATCATCCAACCAATCAAAACCACAGTTAACTACCCACCGTTTGGTAGTAATAGTGGTAAAATGTCGCACACTCATCAAAATGTGATTTTGTCATCATACAATAAACATATGTGATAATTGCAATCAATAATTAATCACATAGTCTACAACCATATAAATAATATATTTGCAACCATTATTATATTAAGTATAAAATCATTTTATTATTGTTTATTATAAGAGCACCTTTATTTATTTTATTTCAAAACAATAGCACTTCTTTAAAAACGATAATATACTTCCAAAATCCTTTGTTATACTTCAATCTCTTCATATACCTTAAACCATCGTATTTTAATTAAAAAATAGTCATTTACATCAAATTACTTTTTAAAACAATAATAATATTATTTTATGTCAAAATATAATAATATTAAAACCTCTTTAATATATTTTCAAAACCAATTTATTACTATTTATCTTGAAAATAACCATATTCTATATTAAGCTTCAAAACATCTTTTATTGTTGTTTGTCTCAAAATAACAATAATTTAACTTAATCGCTTTTGAAAACGTATCTTTACCATTATTATTATTATTGTTATTATTTCGAAGTCATCTCTTATTTTATTATCCAAACAATAATAACAATAATATTTTCTTCTATAAAATCCATAAAACCAATTGTACAGTCATTTACTCAAAATAGTAAAAAAAATCATATTATTATTCATGAATTCTCATTATAATTTATAAATAATAATAAATTTCCCAATTTCAATTAAATTTTTTTTCTTTACATTTAAGAATTTCCCCAAAAACTCATATATAACAACCTTATTAAATTTCTTTTATTAATTTCAGTTTAATTCATTAAATCACTGTTATTTACAAATATCACCCAAAAGTCTCTAAATAACCTTATGTTTCATACTTTTATATATTTCTCCTATTGTTACGTAATTTCATCTATTTTATTTTAATCAATTATTTTTATTCCATTCAAATTCATATTGTTTATTATTAAACGTCCAGTCATGGTTATAAAAATTGCTAAGCGAACGCTAGGAGGCTAGCATGGACTAGGGATTAATCATTTAGGCAAGGATTAATCGAAGCTAGGAATGTTCGATAACTCATGTATTTTGGATAAAGTTTTAGTATTTTTTTAGTGTTGATTGATATAAATTAGAATTTTGGCATTTTGAGCGTGCTTAGGAGTATCCAAGAAGGCAAAACTGCCTAAAACTAGCACATTGATGCTTATATATGGCATTGAACTTTATATAATGGCTTACCAGTGCCTAAACACATATTTTGATTCTTACGTGAGGCGGTAATCCTTGCCTACATGGGACAAAGCAAATCGTAGATGGTAAACCTAGTCTAGCGCTTAGGCAGAGGTCTAGAAGGATTTTACAATAGTGCGTCCAGTTTTATGATAATGAACAATAAATAGTCTAACCAAGGCACAACACATCCAAAACATCATAATAACCAAACATGCATTAATAGAACACAACACTTATAAACAAATATAAATTTCTATCGATGGATACACACTTAATATTTGAAACTAAATTAATTAAAATAACTAACCCTACCAACGTGCTTTAGCAAACAACCACAAAACTCAACAAACCATGAACCATGTCTTTGGGAATTCCGCTACAAGTACAATGAAATAAGCCATACGTGAATCAGAGTTTGTATACAAAGATATGATAATTAGAAGATCTAGCATACTATTTGTAGTTAAATAAAATGGGAGGGATTTCATGCAATTTTACCTCCCCCTCCAAATTGAAACCGCTGCATGAACGCATCTACCATGGAATTTGACCAACTACTACGGCCATCTCTGATCGCTAATGCTTCATCTGAGACCACCACCGACCTTAGTGCGACACTGCCTCCTTAACTGACCCTTCTTGTCAGCCGCGTCGCTGCTAGTTCAGATCCGACTCGCTTATGGTTTTACCACTTTGGAAAATTATTTCGACTACCTTGTCGACATCTGAGATGATCGACCACCGTGAATGCATCCCATTTTTTGTCTCCTATACAAAGTTCTTCCCGAACGTTAATTTACCGCTGTTTCACCATTGAATCGAAAACTCTAGAATCAACGATCCTCGATTTTCCGACGATTCCATATCTTACATCGAAGATTCAACCCAGATTAATTTTGGAAAACAAACTTCATCATTGTGTTTATGTTATAATGCAATATGAAATGATGTATCATAAGGCATATTTTGGAGCTGATTTGTAATTCATCTGTTCTGTATTTTGTAGTTAGTGGAGATAATTAGAGATAACATCCATTGGGAGGAGGTTAAAGAAGATTTTAGGATTAGTGTAGAAGAATGAAGATAGATATGAAGGTTATAGGTTCTATAACTTCATATTTATAGGCGAGAAGGGTCGTATTGGGCCAAAGCGGTCATAAAGGCCTGAAAATCCATTTTTTGAATGTCAACGAAATTATGTCATGCCATATATCTTAATATAAGTATTCGATATTTAGAAGAATGAAGATAGATATGAAGGTTATAGGTTCTATAACTTTATATTTATAGGCGAGAAGGGTCGTATTGGGCCAAAGCGGCCATAAAGGCCCGAAAACCCATTTTTTGAATGTCAATGAAACTATGTCATGCCATATATCGTAATATAAGTATTCGATATTTAGAATCCCGATGGGAGAATTAGGATCCCAAAAAAGACATTTTTACTCACAATTTCCTTTTATCGCCTATTAAACTTAAAAAGTTATTCAAAATTAATTAATGATTAATGTGTTAAATTTGCAGTCCGTTTCATTCTTCCCCCTTAAAAGAATTGCACCTCAACAATTCCCTTAAATACAACCCTCAACCAAATCAATAAAACATCATCATGAGTTAAATCACAAAATATAGGAAAGTATATATAATAATCCAAAATTATGGTCATTGTATTATAAATATTTAACTAATTTTAAATATTTAAATAATTGGATTTTGGAATTTAATAACTTATATTCAAATATAAGGATTACTTAAATATTTATTTGGAGAATTAAATATTAATTGAATGGATTTAATAATTTTATTTAACTCCTTTTAATTAATAAATAATATTGATGAACTCATTTTGTAAATTTATTTACAATAATAAATAGTTTAGATAAATATTGATCATTAGATCAAAAATATATCAATATGTGAAAATAACATTCCGGGGCACTGTCTTGGATTTTGAGAAAACAAGTGCCATTGGATCCGGAATAATAAATTGTTGTATGTCGATAAGTTTCGTGATGATCCGACATACTGCGTGGTCGTGCGAGCTTGAAACGCACAGCGATTAATTTCAGGAATTAATATATTATATAATTTGATTTAAAAAGCTAACTTATGTATATGGAATTAGGTTCCGAAAATAGTTCCATTGAGTTTGGAATAGGGGTATTATGCTAGGAACGCCAGTAAGTATGCCTCGGTTGGAGTTCGTGATTTTGTGGGCGTGAATAGTGTTGGTTAGTTAGCTATATAAGGACTTAATGTAACGACCCGCAAATTTATCACTTTTATAAGTTATATTTATTTTTAAAATATTCAAATATAAGCTTTTCAACATAGATTATGTTGTCTTGAATATTAAATAATGATGGCAACCATATTTTGAATAAGTATTTACAAAAATATATACTTTGGAAAAATATCGATAAAATGATTGAAAACCGTTTTATCGATAAACAACTCTATAATTATCAAAAGTCATGCACGGAGCTGGATACATACACTTATTTATCCATATAAACAAGAATATGAAATAAAATAATTTATTTTATTTTAGGGAATAAAAAGTATTTATGACATCATCAATAATGTCATCGTATTTAATAATTGATTTATGAATTTAAATTGAGATTTAATAATTTAATAATTATTAAAATTATTCAAATAATTGTTTTTAAATGATAATAATTTATTTTAATTAGTTATGAAGTGATAATAAATCATTTATAATAGTTTTATAAAGAGATATACTTAATTTGAAAATATAAGAAAATTTGTATCGCTTTATCGATAAAACAGCACTTTTTGTAAACAATTGTTTAATATTAAATCATATGGTTTTATAAATCAAATGTGATCATTTTAATTGGTTAAAAATGGTAAGAAATTATTTTTCAAATTTTGTTTACATTTATATGTAAATTAGTTAAAAAGTGAAAATGTGATTGAGAATTGGCTTCCCGATTTTCAATGGTTTAACGAACAGAAGTTGTTCAAAGTTATTGCAACCTTGTTTGAACACATATCTAACATACACATACATACCCTAACATATACATGAACACATATGTACATACAAATATAATTACCATTTACATTTGAATTTACATATAGTAAAGAGTATAAATATCAAAGATATTTTCTACCCTAAAAAGCGAACATTAACTCACTTACGCATCACCATCATCACACACATGGAGGCACAAGGGGGTGTCAGCTTGCTGTGCATTTGGAAGAGATGGAGGGGGTGGGCAAGGGGCAAATGTGTAATTATGCATTTAGATATTTATTTTCAAAAAATTTCCATAAATACCCACCATTCTCTTCATAATTTTACACACTATTCTACTTCCATGGCTTCTTACCTTAAGTAAATTATGAAGAAAAATATTGGAAAAAGAAATTAAAATTATATAAGTGTATATACATAAGCAATCCACTTCAAAATCAAAGCAAATCACTTCCTCTCGTCCCTCATAATCCATGACCACCACCCTCCATCACAAAGGCCGAGCATAATTCTATTTGCAAGCTTAAGCCGTGCCCTTCCTAAGGTCCAAGGCTCGATTTCATAGGCTTTGATTCGATCGTAGCGAAGCTATAGCAAATTTTCGAGAGATTAGAAACCAATAAAGGTGAGAAACTCTATATTTATATATATACATATGATGATGATGTGATATGTTTTTCATGGATGTTTACTATGCTTTGATCATCAAGTTTGGTTATTTACCATAATTGTTTAACAGTGTTAACAAGTCACGTTAAACACACGTCGAATATCACAAAGGAAATCACTTTCCTTTAATAAATGAAATGGTGTATATAAGATTGTTAAACCTCTTGAAAATGGTTGAAAATGGTTTATAAATGTTTTATAAATACTAAAGTCCAATTTGGTGAACTGTTGAAGAATTATGAAAATTGAGTCAAAAATGGACGCATCGCGTAACGACAATTCGTGATTTCGTATCATAGAAAGTTAAATCCATTTATATTATGGATATGGAGTTGGAATTCTTTATAATAAGAATTTTCTGAACTCTATAATCATATTTTTTCAAAAAAAAAGAAAAAGATCGAGATTTTGTTTAGTATATTTTGAAATATGAGCAAAACAAGTTTTCAAAATAGTCGCACTTTGGCAGTTCGAAAACCAAAGCGATAAAATCTTTAGAAATGATATTTTTAATTCTTTAAAAATATAGAATAAATTCTATAAATCTTTTAAAATGTTTTAAAAGATATTTGAGTTATAAAAATGGATTTCTAAATGATAAAAAAGTTGTTTTGGTTAAATAAGCTTTAAAACACTATTCGCAGCACTATTTGGAGCACTTTTAATAACTTATAAAATATGATTTTCAACTTAATTATTCTTTCCCAAATCTTTTATAAATGTTTTCAAATGAATAATTAAGTATTTTAAAGATGATTTGAAGGTTTTATAATTTAAAAAGTTTAAACAAATAATTTAAAGAAAAGCTGTTATAAATAAGTGATTTAATCTTGGCTCTAAAAGCCGACGAGTAGACTGGATTTTTCTATACGTGAGATCTAGATGTAAAGTGCTTAAACTAAGGAGATGTTTAGAAGCAACCAGTGCCCTGGCTCACCTGGTCTTTTTCCTAGGCGAGGAATAGAAAAGGTCAAAATGTTAGAAACAAGGAAAGTATAAAAGATTTAATTTTTCCAAATGTAATACAACTTGGATCGTATATAAATAATCTTCTTATACTTGGTATTAAATTCCAAGGAGGAAACCCATACTATTCTTGTGAATTTAGAAGGCGATTTCACTGCTATTTGACGGATAGTAAAGGTTGAATACCGAAATTGATGTCGAGTAAAATTAGTATAATATATATGGATCTATTTTACTCAAATACTAACTAATTTGGATTTACCATCTTAGATAACATGGTTTCAACCTCTTAAAAAGATATGTATTGGAAATAAGAAATCTTTTGTCAAGATTTAAATAAATGATTTGGAATTAATTTAATTCTTATACTTAAAATTAATTGTTTTGGGGTTTATAGTAAATGATGTCTTAAGTAAAATTGTTTAGACCCGTTTAAAAGTTATGATTTGGAAATTAGAAATCTTTGTAAAGGTTTAAATAAATGATTTGGAATTTATTTAATTCCTATACTTAAAATTAATTGTTTTAGGTTTACAGTAAACGATGTCTTAAGTAACATTGTTTTTGACCCTTTTAAAAGTTATTATTTGGAAATAGGGAATCTTTGTAAAGATTCAAATAAATGATTTGGAAATAGAAAATATTTGTAAAGATTTAAATAAATGATTCGGAAATATTTTCCTAAGTAAATGACAAAATGATTTGGAATTATTCCAAGATTTAAAAAAGGTTTTAATTAAAAAAATATTTGATAAAGGAGGTTTAATGATCCCGTATATACTGAAAAGAAATGGTTAATAAAGATATATCTCTAGAAGATATTTTTTATAAATAAAAAAGTAATTAATCAAATGATAAGCACATATTTACTTAACATCCTTTTATCGATGATTGGTTCAAAGGAACCGGGGTCGGATTTGAGTGATTCTTATCTGAAAACCACTTTGAACCAATTTACGAGTTCGAAAGTGAAGACATGTTAAAGACAATGAAGTTAAAGGCGGGGATCTTCATAATGAAAGAACTGCTTGTTGATAATTTCGGAGTAGCTCCCGAGATAAATAAATAGCAACGGTCCCTTCATTCTGGGATATTCGTATGCAAGGACTACTCGCTACTAATCCCAAGGGATGTGGTAGGAGAGTGCCTTCGGTTTGTCCTATTCCTGGAAAACTTGTATAGATGAATGTCTGACATTGCATTTCCAAGATCACAATGCATTGATCTCTACAAATGTACATCTGTTTGGTGGTGTAGGAGGAAACCCCTCTTATACTTAACACCCTTCTCTAAGACGTACGAGCTCAGAGGTTGTACTTTTGTGGAAATCAATAGTGTGTTGTTGGAAATGGCAATGTGGCATTTTAAGTGAAAATGTTCCAAGAAAGGTAAATGTTACCTTGAGTCTCACACTAGGGGAATTATGAAACAGGGGTTGCTTTAGGGCTAAGTGATTCGCTACCATTAGGGTATGATATCACCTTTCTAGATTTATTTTGTGCCTACTATGATGTTGGGTAAAAAAATATGTGATGTATTGTATGAGATCTCTCAAATAGGTTGGGAATGGCCGGAGTGATATCATATTCGATGCTATCCGCCACCATATGGGTCTGTGGGTAGGCTGGCCTTAACTTGTAGAGGTTTTGAAGATGTCGATCCTCGGTACATTCCTCTAGAAATGCACTGTACGGGAAGTAGTCCCTTACTTCACTATTCATTGGAAATCCAAAGCTCTAATAAGTGCCTTCAGACTTAGTTGTAAACCTATTATGTAGTCAAATTTAACCAATGTAACAATTTCGGCTTTTTGAATATGTTTATTTGAAAGGTTTCCAAAAGAATGTCATTTAAAATAATATTACCAGATTTTGCATAGCAAATGATTTGGTTATCATAAGGTAAAAACCCGTTCTGTGTTTATGTGTGGCGTGGTCTTATGAGATACCCATTGTTTTCCAAATACTCGTATTTTGAGTTTCTCACACCAGTCTCATTACTCATCCGGAGTTTATTTACTTTCCCTTAAACTTTGGGTGCCCTATTTTTCCGGATAGCCTAGTAGTCAGGTTTTGTTAGGAGCATTTTGGAAGAGCTCGGAGCATGGATTTAGAAGATTCTTCTGAAGATTGTTATCTATTTCCACCACACTCATGTACTATTGTACTCCGCATTCGTAAGGACATATATTTATAACTGTCCATGTTAATGTTAAGTTAAACTCTGATAAATGTATTTTAAAAATTTTCGCTGCAAAGATTATATGTTGAAATAATATATGTTATCCTATTTGTGTAAGACTCTATTCTGTCTTTATTTTCTTTCAACCCTTAACGGTCTAGTCTTCTAGAACTTGAATTTGCGGCATGTGAATACCGAGGATGTATTAGTGTCGATTTTCAAGGGTCGAAAAGTCGAATCGTCACACTTAACCTCATTCTTTTAGCCCAAACCTTAAATGAAAACATTGGCCGCCATTTTTAATTGCTTCATCCAATGGCCCATGTTCACCGTGGCCATCAGAGGCGATTTTAACCTTCAACCCCAATTAGAAAAATGTTCATCTTGATGAGACGAGGAGGATGACTGATTGGATCATCGATTAGAGGCATGAGGTGGCGTCAAATTAAGTGCAATGGCGGTGCAATTTTTGGCCAATTTCTCAGCGACGACGGGGATGGGAGAGGCGACACTTTTGGAGGAGAGTAGCCTGTGGTCTAGGATATCATTGGTGATGACGCAGCGACGGACAGAGGTCAATGGTGTCAGCGTCGAGCAGTTGAAAGTTGCGATCAGGTTTTGATCGAGGAAGGAGATTAGGGTTTGGTTAATCATGGATTAGCAAATGTCATTAACATTAATTAGTTAATTAATTTAATTAATTATTGAATGTTTTTTAATCAATAACTATTTCATATGAGGTCGAATTGTACGCGGTGAGCCGCGTTGTACTCTTGAAAGCATTGTCTGCATTTTGGAATTGGATTGGTTGAATTTGGAGCTAGTGAAATTTCGAGCTAAAATCGAATGTCGTTCGATTTTAGACCGAACCGGAATGCGAAAGCATCCGTTGGAATTTCGATGAGTTTACCCATCTTTGATTAAACTTTATAATATCTGTGATGTTATAGATTATTGTTGAATGCTTGGATGGTAGTTTATGTAGTTGTTCAATTGATTGTTTGGATTGGATTCCCGTTTTGGAAAACGGATGATATATTATCTAATTTGCAGAGAACTTATATGACTATATACTATCTGTAACCATTGTTTTGCAAGGAACATCTATAGAGAGACCCTAAGGAGTTTCTTGCCAATAATTATTTATTTATTTCCTTATGTTTCCCTGTTTGTACCAAAATTGGGCACAACACTCTCGGAAGGGTTTGAAGAGATAAAATGAAGAAATTAAATGGAAAAAGAGGATTATCTAACAAACACTTCAAAAACAAATAAGAAAGTACGCAGAAACACAGAAATTTAGAGTGGTTCGACGTGTTGCCTACATCCACTATGAAATGATTGATCTTTATTAGATTTTTGTTGCTGGTTATAGCGAATTACAGTAGTAAATCTTGAGTACAACAGTGGAATTTGAATGCAATGGTGAATTCGACAGAGTCTGGACGTCAAAGAGCTAAAAGATCCTTTCTCTGTAGGCTTTGGGTGCTATTTATAGGCGTAGGATGCAAATATCTCGCTCAGATCTCGGGAGACCTCTTTTGGCACGTGTATGGGACCACGCGATCGATTCCACGTGATTCGCACTCGGTTCGTGATCGATATGAACCAATTTTGTATCGATCAAGATTTGGCCCAATCGAGTCGAAATTGAGCATGAACATTGTTGATGATGTACGCAAACTCTTGTGAAAATTTGGTGGCATTTGAACTTGTAGATTGTTAGTTATGATCAATACAAGTTTGGGCTTCTCGTATGCTGTTTTCTTCGTATCTCTACTTGTTCTACTCGATTCATAATGACATTGTTCGTATCGATCGGAGTGGGTCTGTTCGACTCGATCATTATTGCTTTGTTCGTATCGATCGAAGTGGGTCTGATCGACTCGATCATTGTTGCGCTGTTCATATTGATCGGAGCATTGCTCTGTTCGACTCGATCATTGTTGCGTTGTTCGTATCGATCGGAGTGTTGCTCTATTCGACTTGATCATTATTGCGTTGTTCATATCGATCGGAGTGTTGCTCTGATCGTATCGATGGCTGTGGGCTGTTTCGTTTCGATAAACCTTTTGCTATTTTGGGTATCATTCATTTGATGTTTAATTCATATCGATCCTTGGTCGGATGATACGAATTGGCTCCCATCGATGGATTCGAAATCGAACCAGGCCAGTTGGATACGAAATTGAGGCTATGTGGCGGATACGAACAGAGGGACATATGATGGATACGAACAGAGGGACATTTGATGGATACAAACAGAGGGACGCAAATTGATGGACACGAATAGATGGATGCAAACAACGTGGTTATGGATGGATTCGAACAGATCGACTCGAACAATGGTTTTTTGGTGTATGCGAACAGAGCTACTGCAGGGTGATGGATACGAACAGAGGCCTTCCCCCTTGATTTTGATCGATCCATATCTTGAGCATACGAACCCCGATTGACTTGAAATTTGGAACGTTAGCTTTCATAGCTTTGCTTGTCTTGTCACATCAATTGTAGCTTGATTCGGACTCGGACAAAATTCACCGACATCCATAGTGAACTTGCATATACTCGATATTGGGATGAGTTGTCTTTGGTTTTCAGCTAATTCCTTGATATCACGGCCTTGCCAAAAGGCAGGATAACATTTGCCCCTCAAAGTACGTCTTGTGAGAACATGACGTGCTTTGTAAAGCTATAATTTTCATTCTGAACAATTTCATCTGTCTTGTTGAACAATTGTTGTCCTTTTGTCGAAAGCTGTAACCTTTGACCGACTTTCAGTAATATGAATTGTTGACTGCCAACTGTTGTACCATATACTGTTGTAACTGATTGTTGTATGATAGTGAACTGTCGTTTGTTGTTGTCATCATCGGACAAGTATTCAATTTCTACGAATTATAAAGATTGGATGTTAGTCTGTTGTATATGCATGTTAACCTGACTCCCGTTAACGTCGCATGTTCATGAGTCGTTGTCAGTTCTCTCGTATCGAATTCCGTATCGATCCTCTCCTGAACCGATGTGGAATTCGAGTTACAACGACGTTTGGTGGTCATTTTGGAGTAATGCTTTGTATCAATCCTCTCTTGAATCGATTCGGGATGAACACACATGAATCTCGTATCAATAAAGTTGAATTATCCAAATATTATTCTGTGATGATCTTCGCATCGATGACTGTGAACTCCTGCAACTTTCAAAGTGATGGATACGAATAGTGCAGTTCGTATCGATGAGTCTTGGATGGAGTCGAAAACAGTGGATACGAACAAGTGTTTCGCATCGATGGAACCATGCCGCACTAGTGCAGTCTTGACGTTCCTTTTGCATCGATGCATCTTTGTGGATTCGAACAGATCGTGCGAGCTTTGCCTTTGTCACTTGTCGAGTCTCTCTTCGTATTGAGGGACTTAAGATGGATACAAATAGTCCAGTCAGTTATTCGGGTGTTATTCGTATCGATGGATACGAGCCTTCATGGGCCGTGTGTTGATGGATACGAATAGAGCAGCTCGTATCGATGCGCTTCAGGTGGACTTGAATGGATGGATACGAATGGATCGCTTCGCATCGGATATACTGGTATACGAATCGTCGCTCCTATTGGGTCGAGCCCATATAAATACTTTCTGGACTTAGAAAAATCCCATTTGCTTTCTGTTTTAACTTTCATCTTCGTATCGTTTAATAAACTCGGAAAAAGACTCTCGCTTCCAAATCGAATCAAGCACTAATCCTTTCGAATGAACTACTGAAATTAGGTAAACCATCGAACAAACTCGATCTTAGCGTGATGAGGCTTGAACTCTCGTGTCACTCCATTCAAATTCATGGCCAAGCGTTAAGTAGAGGAGATGGTCTTGTACGAGGTTGAGAAAGGTCAGGAATTCCTTCGTGTTGAATAGGGAAGAAAGTGTTTTGTTCCATATCGGTCTTGCCCTAAAATTTCGCATCGGTCGCCGATTTTTTACTTCGTATCGCCTATTGATCCCTGAATTTCGTATCGATTGAACAAGAAGAAACGAGGAAGGGATACGAAGGAGCTAGTGGGTACTTGTTTGGAAAAGGAGAAGGGTTGGGGAAGCGACTTCGTATCGATAGGGGATGATGGAAGTACGTATCGATCCGGAGCGATCGATACGAAAAGCCAGCCATGTAATCAATACAAAGTAGCGGCCTAGTCTATCGATACGAACTAGAACCTCAGGTGATCGATACGAAATTCCTTGCTCCACGATCGTTACGAAGACGAGAGGCTTGTTAATCGATTCGAACTAGGACCTTGGGTGATCGATACGAAATCCCTAGTTCCCCGATCGATACGAATGGAGCCTCTGGTGATCGTTCTAGGCCTTGACCTTGATGGATATGAAAATTTGAAAAATTAAACACCTAACTCCGGCGAGCTTCAGTCTGGCATAATTTGACTTGACCGTTTATCCGCATATTTGACTTCCTTTCGAAGCTCACCGATGGAACTGCATTTTAACAAGAATTCTAACAAACTTTAACCCGAATCGGTCTCCCAAGTATGGGTGGCGTGGTTGTGACGGTCAGCGATAACGGTCACCCCGATTAAATTCTAAAGTCTCATCTTTCGAATGTTTTCTTTAACTCTGTAGAATTTCTCAAGTAACATGTATCACTACACCTACACATTCACACACTTCACACCGGGGAACACGGGCTTATTATCATCTAATGATAGTTTTTGATAAGTTGATTAGTTATGGAGTCCACAAGTTCACATCAATAGGAAAATCAGAGTCTGCCTCTTCCAATGATAGAATTACCGGCCATCGCAGCCGAAGTCATAGACCCTGCTCCGGACGAACTACCTGATGCTACGTTCATCTGCAATCCCCAAGATTCTGTACCGTCCAACATCTCTGAAGACATGTTGGGACGAATATGCCTAAGGCATGGTTTGTCATTGGACGATGTACTATTGCCAGGACCAGACGATAGACCGCACGCTCCCCCGGAGGGGTTTACTGCCTTTAGTTGTCATGCATGCACAGCAGGCACACTTCCTCCATTTAACCAATACATTAGAGAAGTGCTGTCTTTTTTCAGAATTGCTCCATCACAACTACACCCCAACGGATATGCTATGCTGAACAGTTTATTTATTGTATTCATGGAGCATCTCTTTCGGCCACCGATGCCAATCGAGATTAGGTACCTTTTCAACATCAAGAGTATGGGAGATAGTCCATCTTTTACATTCCTGGCGGTTAGGAATTGTCAAGTAATAACCGGGTCCTGGACAAGGCTGAGATACTTTAAAACAGAATGGTTCTACGTCTGATGCCCCCCAGGATTTGCTAGCCGATGGTTAGTCAGATATAAGTGTTGCAATATTTTCCAAGAGTTGTCAAGATAGTAGTAGTTGATGTAAAGCTAATATATTCTTTTCTTTGTAGCTGCAATTTCACAACCTGAAGGTGGGTACTTCAAAGAAACAGTAAGGGTCCTTCAAGATATTCCAAGTAAAATGAGGGACATCGATTCAGTTCTAACCGATAGAAATTTGAGAATCGTTGGACTGATTGAGCGGAATCAAAGCATAAGGCTTGAAGGAACACCGAGGGTAGCCCCGAAGAAGCAGTTGAAACGTAAAACACCCGAGGTCGTAATAACTAAAGGAGGTGATGAAGAGAGAACGCCCACGGACGATGAACTTGTTACTGGGTCTTCTGCCGGATTTCAAGCGACAGAAGGAAGAAGAAAAGGCAAGGCCGTTGCTTACAAACGTTCTAAGTCTTCGAGGTGGAAATCAGTTGTGGTCTCTTTGCCGGTCCCCGGTATTAGAATCTCAGAGGCTCCTCCTCGCCAACAGGAGTCCTTTTGAAGGGCTTGCTGATATTCCGATTCCGGACTTTGTGTCACTTCCACATGGTACCGGATTGGAGGAGCTTCAACACGCTCTAGATTTAAGCGAGTCTCTACCCATTAATGCGGCCGACACTACCGGTTGGTCGGGAGGTTGCACACACATACACACTTCACGGCACTACACGGTTTCCAGCTTTAAGTTGCCTGTTTCAAGAATTCACTAACTCCATTTTCCTTTAACTTTACAGATACAATGAACATACGAGATTCCATGCTCAGCAGTCTTCGTTTGGCATGCCAATCGTCAGGCTCGTATTATGAGTTCCGTCGGAGGGAGGATGATAGAAATAGCGATCACGGTTATTCTAGTCAGGAACGGTATGAGAGGGATAGAGATAGGGATTACAGAGAACAGAGACATCGATCTCGGTCACGTTCTCTACCCCCTCGACTCCCTACGCAACCTTCGAGCCAGGGAAAACAGCCGGTAGAGCCCCCTCGTCACAAACCATCTTCGCATGCTTCTTGGCCCGAGTCGCAATGCCATAGAACTGAGGTTGAGCCTCCTGTTGTCGCTGAGCAAGCTATCACCGAGCCCACTGCGGAAGGGGCTATTAGAATTGCTCAGCTAAAGAAAGACTTCCCAAACATATGCTTTGACGACTACATTTTCCCCCCTCACCTAAAGAGAATTCCATCGGAGGTGGAGAACACAATGCATGATTACATTCATGATATCTATTCCCAGTACAAAGAATGGGTGAAGGCTGCAGAGAAAGCGTCGAAAGTGGCCTTCAAATGGGATAAAATAGTCGAAAAGTTAGAATCTAAACTCGCCCAGAAGGACCGCATCGTCCAAGTGCTTAATGATGAAGCCGAGTCCTCTCGGAAATCAGAGATAGAGGCCACCAAAAAGGTCGATGAGGCAAACTTGGCCATGGAGAGGATGAGGCAGACACACTTTGCCTTGGTGGAGCAGATGGGCCACCGAAACACCACTGTCACAACTGAACGGGACGCTGCTCTGAAAGAACTTGCTGAGCTTAAAGCTAAATTTTTTGAAGTTATCAAAGAAAAAGATGATGCAAATAAAGCTGCCCAGGAAGCATGTGAACAGGCCGTTGTGCTTCGGGGCGAATGGAATGCAACCACGACTAAGGTCCGAGTGGTGGAGACTGAGGTCGAGGAGAAAGTCCGAATGGATGAATCTAGGCTAGAAGCTGATATTGAAGATCTCCTCATTGTTTCTAATGCTAACGTTTTGAGGCACAAAAATCTAGCCTGGCTCGACAACTACCCGACACATTTATACATTACTTGGGGCCGATTGGTTGAGGAGGAGAAGGCGGTGCATCTGGGTGAATCAATCGACGAGTTTGAGCTTGAGAATCATTTGCTAAATGAAGATGAACGAAAGATTATCCATAAGTCAATGATTTTGCATGAGAAAGAAAGGCTCGGCACCCAACACTCGGAGGCCGGAGAAGGTTCAGGTGTTGAGCACCACGATGCAAGTGCTGAAGTTCCTGTGCTAACCCAGCCTGAGTCTGCACCTGTGGTTGATTCCCAATCAGTTCCTGCTTACGATTCGGATCAGCTGCAGTTATCTCTGGCTAGAGAACAAGTTTCTGAAGCCGTTCAGCCGTCCACGAGTCAAACTGAGGAAGGTACTATGAACATTCTCTATGCTTATCCGAAATCGGAATTGTCATCCGAAGTAGTTACTAACAGTTCTCCTTTTTTCTCTATCCAATGACTGGAGTTATACTGATCGTGCCTCTCGCAACTCAAGAATCACATAAAGCGCAGGAGGTCATCATCACTGAAGCGACCACCATAACTACAACTGCGCCGATTGATGGAACGCAGGGAAGCACACTTATTTTTGATGAGCAGATGATGGAGGAACTCTTTGGTCATAACTGCGACCCCTTTGCGGACCTACCATTTGCTATGAGTGGAAGTGCACCTGCTACTGGCTCTTCAATGCCAACCACTAATGCTCCCAGCGAGGCCCAAGTAATTCATGAAGAAGAAATATTGGCCGAAATCGACGCTGAAATGGAGGCAGCGGCTCGTAGTGGTACTTTTTGAGGTGGGATGGCGGCACCTGGTCCAGCCCCGTTAAGGATGATATCACCTGGTGGTACAGTTATTGATACCAATGTGCCTATCCCGCCTCCTATAATCGATCCAGTTCCTCCGACTCCACCTTCGAGGAGCATTCCCGTACACTTGAGCTCGGATGAGGAAGTTGATATCATGCCGCCTACTGGAGATCAGCCGCCGAAGGGCAAAGGCTCGAAAAGAAAGATAAGTGGCAGCTCCAGTGGGTCTACACCGAAAAGGAAGCCGAAAAAGAAAAGAGAGTAGACGTGCTTCTTCGGTTTATTTTTGGTAGATAGATAGGAATCTACTTTCGTTTTTCTTTCATAGGCCGTGTATAGATGTGGGTTCGGCCCCCGCTATTAGGAATTTTGGAATCAACTTGTACATAATTTCTTTTCACAAATAGTTGAAATGAAACTTCATTTTGTTTTGAACTTGATGTGTATTTATTTGCTTAAGTGTTCCAGCATTTGAATTCTTCGTTCAGTACACTTGTGAAGTTTCAACTTTCGAATCTTGTTTGAGTTTACCCGTCAAGCCCTGAAATCACGGCCACAAGTCATGATTGGATATTAAGTTGAACTCCGATGTTGTATTGCTTCAGTCAGCGATTAACACTTAAGTTCTGCCCCCTAGTTTCAGGGATGTATTGAAAAGATCGGATAGCGGTTGCATTTCGCCTTCAATTCATCATGCTTAGCATCGTTGAATTGATGCTGAAACAAGGAGAATTCAAGTGGTCGAACCACACTCGCTCTTTTATCAATGATTGTATCCATGCTCCGGGGATTGCACTTGTGTGTCGGCGGTTGGTCACGCCTACTTGAGTTTCAAGGATGCGTCCACGCTCTGGGGACTTAAGTCATTTTCGCGGGCGATCAACCACATTCGCTTGACACTTAGCTTTTCGTTCGCACTCTGGGGATTTGAATAAATTCGCGGGCGATCAGTCTTACCCGACCTGAGTTTATACTCTGGTCCGCGCTCTAGGGACTTAGACTCAATTAGCATTTTATAATCTGGTCCACGCTCCGAGGACTTGGAGTCGGTTGAAGTTTACACTCCGGTTCGCACTTTGGGAATCCAGATCATTTCGATGTCTATACTTTGGTTTGAATTCTGGGAATCTGGAGTTAGGTGATGTTTATACTCCAGTTCACACTATAGGAACATAGAGTTAGTTGATGTTTATACTCCGGTTCGCACTATAGGAGTCCGGAGTTAAACGATATTTATACTCTAGTTCGCACTTTGGGAACTTAGAGTTAGTTGATGTTTATACTCCGGTTTGCACTCTGAGAATCCGGAGTTGGTAAACAGACAGTCAATCACATCTATTGTGAGTTTTTGAATTTTGTTCGCACTCCGAGAACGAAAGATGTATTAGGATCGTGGATGGTCGGATCACATCCACCCTGAGTTAACAAGTGAGGTCGTTAGATAGACGAGTCCATCCTCCTCAAACTTGGTTCGAATACGGGCGAAGTCGTTAGGTGGACGGATCCACCCTCTTCAAAGCCGTATTTGTAAGTTTATGCTCCAGTTCGCACTCTGGGAATCCAGAGTTAGGTAAAGGATTGTCGTGTATCAATCCTTTTTTGACTTTAGTGTGATGGCTTGTCCCCGAGCCCGGGTTTCACTTAGTGAGTGATCGGTCGTATCACAATCACTCCCTATTTGAATAAATTCCACCGTACGATGGAACTTAGCTCTACGTGCATAGTGATGGTCATATGAAGTATTTCAAGTAAATCACAGCTCTGGCCCGAAGAGATTGCACTTTATTTTTGAAATAAGAAAATACGGAAAAATCAGTTGCCTTATTACAAATTCAAATTTCGAAGTGCATAAACAAATTGCCAATGAAAAAATAGATTGAAATAAATAAACTGTGCCTGTTATGTGTAGTAGCAACGAAGACTCTCGCTGTTCCAGGCTCTCGGAAGAGTGAGACAATCAACGGTCGATAATTTGAATGTGCCATCTCCGAGCTTTCGTTCAATAACATATGGTCCTTCCCAAGTTGGCTTCATATGCGAAGGGACTAGATAAATTCTTATAAGTACGAGATCGCCAAGATCAAAGATCCGGGGTCGGACCTTGGCATTGTATAATCGGGCGACTCGACTTCGATATGCGGCTGCCCTCAAATCAGCCTCTTCACGCTTCTCATTCAATAAATCGAGAGATTCAACAAGTAATATAGAATTTGTCATTGGATCATAGTATGTCACAAGATGAGAAGGTACTTCTAATTCAACTGGAATAACAGATTCTGAACCATAAGAGAGAGAGAATGGAGTGTGACCGATCGCGGACTTGTGGGTTGTTCGGTAAGCTCATAAGGCCATAGGAAGCTCATCGACCCATTTGCCCCCGGCTTTTTCCAGTCGTTTCTTCAGAATGGATTTTATAACTTTATTAACAGCTTGAACCTTTCCGTTGGCTTGAGGGTGTGCGACTGTGGAGAATTTCTTCTGAATGTGGAATCGTTGACCGAAATCCTTAAATTCGGCACTGTCGAATTGGGTCCCGTTGTCAGTGATGATAGTATGTGGGAGACCAAATCGGAAAATGATGTTCCGCCCACTTGGTAAAGTAATCAACTCCTACGATGGCGTACTTCACACCACCTTTGGCTAGAGGTAAAGAGCCAGTAATATCGATGCCCCTAAACGCGAATGGCCATAGGCTGACCATTTGTGTTATCTCGGTAGGTGGGGCTATAGGAATTCGAGCATGCTTCTGACACTTATCACATTTCTTGGTATAATCCGATGCATCATGATTTACAATCGGCCAATAATATCCCTATCGAAGTACTTTCTTGGCAAGAGCTTGCCCCCCGGTGTGATCGCCACATTCTCCTTTGTGCACATCATGCAATACTTGTTTGATTTCATCGTGAGCGATACACCAGAGTAAAGGAACAGAGTATCCTCTTCTATACATGACTCCATTCTAAATTGTGAACCGCGAAGCTTTTCTAAGAATCTATTTCTTTTCACTCCCGCGCTCTGGCAGGGTTTCGTGCTCGAGATAATTTCTGAACAGAGTCATCCATGACTCCTTCTCGGAAACATCAAATATCCAATCGGTTTCCATCTGATCAATGCTTGGAGAAGATAATGTCTCTATGGGAATAAGTCCCATTTGCTATGCTTCACCTGTACCGGCTAACTTCGCTAACGAGTCGGCTTTCTGGTTATGTTCTCGTGGTAATAAAAGGCATAATAGTCAAATTGATTCAATGTCTCCTGAACCTGAGCAAGGTAAGCGGCCAGTCTTTGATCTCTGGCTTGGTACTCCCTTCGAACTTGACACACGACCAATTGTGAATCATAGTAAATTTCCACCGCAATGATTCTTAAATCTCTGGCAAGTTTCAATCCAGCCAGGTTATTAGTTACACGGAAGTTGAACTTTAGAGCATAACATATATATCGACCTTCAGGAGTTTCAAGTACAACCCCTGCACCTGAGCAACGGTCATTTGATGCACCGTTTGTATGCAGCTTCTAGATATACTTGGGAGATTCACTGGTTTCGGACAAGTCCTCTGGGATGGTAAATTCAGTAATGAAATCTGCTAGGACTTGTCCTTGAATGGCTCGTCTTGGAGTGTAAGTAAGGTCAAACTGGCTTAATTGGATATTCCATTTGAGTAACCTACCAGACATCTCAGGACGCGTCAGGACCTGTCGTAACGGCTGGTCGCTGTAAACGGTGATTGGGTGAGCCTGGAAATATAGACGGAACTTCCTCGAGGCAATAACAAGACAATAAGCCAACTTCTCTAGCTTCGGATAATTTCTCTCAGCTTTGGTTAGCCGCTTGCTTATGTAGTAGACCGGCTTTTGTATTCGGTCCTCCTCCCGAACTAGGGCAGCACTGATTGCGTTTTCTGATACTACCAAGTAAATGTACAATTTCTTATGATCGATAGGCTTTGACAAAATTGGCGGTGTGGAGAGATATTGAATTAGTGCTCGGAATGCGCCCTCACATTCCGTAGTCCATTCAAAGTTTCGTTTTCCCTTTCGGATCAGATCGAAGAAGGGAATGCATTTGTCAGTGGACTTTGAAATGAACCTGCTCAGTGCAGCAACTTTCCCATTGAGACTCTGGATTTTCTTTATAGTTTTCGGAGTTTCAAGATTTCGGATCGCCCAGAACTTTTCGGGATTGGCTTCGATTCCTCGAGCGTTGACAATAAACCCAAGGAATTTTCCGGATGCTACCCCAAAGTGACATTTCAATGGGTTGAGCTTCATTCTGTATTCTCAGAGGATATTAAACATTGACTCCAGGTCTTTGATGTGATCGGTGGAAAATCGCGACTTGACTAGCATGTCGTCCACATACACCTCCATAGTTTTTCCAATCTGGTTAGCGAACATTCGATTAACTAACCGTTGATAAGTTGCCCTAGCATTCTTGAGTCCAAAAGGCATAACTTTATAGCAATAGAGTCACATATTAGTTACGAAGCTGGTATGCTCCTGGTCGGGCAAGTGCATGGGTATTTGATTATAGCCAGAATATGCATCCATGAAGGATAAAAGTTCATGTCCAGCCGTTGAGTCTACAAGTTGATCAATTCGCGGAAGTGGAAAACTGTCTTTGGGGCAAGCTTTATTCAAGTCTGAGTAGTCAACACATGTTCTCCATTTCCCATTCGTCTTTCGGACAAGTACGAGATTGGATACCCATTTCGGGTATAATGCATCTAGAATGAATCCATTCGTCTTAAGCTTATCTACCTCTTCTTTAAGGGCAGCAGATCTCTCTGGATCCATACTATGCCTTTTTTGCTTGACCGGGACATACCGCGGGTCAATATTCAGTGTGTAGCTTGCGATGTCCGGTGAGATCCCACACATATCAGAGTGCGTCCAGGAAAACACATCAAGGTTTACCCGGAGAAATTCAACCAATTCCTCTTGCATTTGTTGGCTTAGCTGAGATCCTATCTTTATCATTTTCGAGTCGTCATTATCATCGATTGGAACATTGATCGTCAATTCGGCCGGAGAAGCTTAACTGTCTTTACTTTCGTCTTCACTTTCGGTATCTCTCGAGTCAAGATCTCTTTGGAATTGGTTGGGGTGCCCGGGCCCGGGCCCAGGCGCTAATTGTCAATTATCATCAAAGCGGACGCAGAGAGATTCCTCTATGCCCTTTCCTTTTTCTTTCCACTATGCCTTGCGCAGCTCAGCAACGTAACAGGCTCGTCCTGCGGCTTGATCCCCTTGAACAACTCCGACACCATTGTCGGTAGGGAATTTCAAAGTCAAACACCATGGGGCAATGGTAGCCCTGAATTCAGCTAGGGCTTGTCGGCCCAAGAAAGCACTAAATAGGGAGTTTATATCCAAAACAACAAACTGCAGTATCCGGACTCTCCAACGTTCACAAATTCCTAACTCTACTGGCAATTCCACCACTCTAGTGGGTATAGTTGCACTCCCGTTGAAGCCATGAATATGAGACTGACACGGCATCAAGTCTTTAAGTCTCCATTCTCATCTGGTCATAGGCTCGTTTAAACAAGATATTCACAGAGCTTCCGCTGTCTACCAAGATCCTCTTCATCTAAGTAGGACCTACTTGAGCTGATATGACAAGCGGATCAATAGTGGGGGCTTTGACCCTGTCGGCATCCCGACCTCGAAATATGATGTCATCTGCCATCGTTCTTTGTTGCTTGGCCGAAGCCCCATCTTCGGAATTACTACAACATTCAAAGTCCGCATACCTGATAGAGCTGGCATATGACTCCATTTCCTTCCAGCTTCGGTCTGCTGGATGAGGACCACCACTAACAGTGTTTATCACTAACCTCCCGCCAGTACGAGCGGGTTCCTCCTGTCTAGCCGGATTCGGTACATGATTTTGATTCGATGGGCCTGCACCTCCAGACTGCGGCGCCCGCACAAACTGTTCTAACTTCCTCTCTCTTATCAACTTTTCAATGAGATCCTGCAAGTGACGACATTCATTTGTATTATGGCCGTAGATTTCATGGAATCTACAAAACTTCCCCGTTTGAATTTGCTTCTCCGATGACTGTTTCGGAGCAGGCTTCTTGTACTAAATGGTATTGCAGGTTTGTAGATATATGTTCTCCAGTGACGTATTCAGAGGAGTATAATTATCAAACATAGGAGCTCTACGTCGTGGACCACGGTTCTGATCCCATTTTCTATTCTGGTTACCATTGCCTTTTTGCCGATCTTGTTTATTCTGAATGTTTAATTGCAGTTTTCTGGAACTCTCTCCGGATTCTTTGACAGCAATATTACTTTGAATTCCTTCCACACTAGGCCCCGCATCATCCTTCTTTCTAGACTGTTTCGCATCCTCCCTTCTCAAGAATTGGGCTGCCTTGGAATAGAAACGGACCAATGATGTAGGGGTTTTCCAGACAACCAGTTGCCGAACTCAGAATCGGGCTCAAATATCCCCTTAGTCAGTGCCATAAGAATAGAGTTATCATTTGGGTTGCAAATCCCAGGACATGCAGCATGAAATCTCTCTAAATAACACCCGAGTGTCTCTCCAGGAGCTTGAGTGACACTAGATAAAGTATTAACATCCTTCGGTCTCGCGACATGCATACGAAATTGCTCAATAAATTTTGTTGCTAACTGATCGAAACATGAGATAGATCGAGGTAGCAATCGGGTAAACCACATAGTCGTTATGCCCCCCAATGAGATCGGGAAGCTTCGACACCTGACTGCATCATCAACTCGTGCAGCATTCATCAACCATTCATACTTCAGGATATGCTTATTAGGATTAGAGCTTCCTTCAAAAACGGGTAAAGTCGGCATCCTGAATCGCCGAGGTGGTTCAACATAGAGTATCTCATCAGTAAAAGGGGTATGACTTCGGGAGATTCCCCAGTCATCATTGCTAAGACCCTGACTTTCACAGATCATTTGATGGATCATTACTGGCAGGTCGGGCATCTGGACATTTTGAGCAGGTTGAGCCAAGGTGTGGTCGGGTTCCACAATGCGAGGAGGGGTCGGTCATTGTCGACGGTCCATGTCTCGCCTCCTTGGTTCTATGTCTTCGGGGACGTAAGGCTCAGGATGGTATTTACGCTGGTGATGGTTTGGATCTGTCCGATTTCGGGTCTCAGCGCCCAAATCAGTAGCTGTCGCAGTACAGTTATCAGTACTATGATGTAGGGTAGCGCCTCCTCGGGAGGAGGGTCCAGTCTGATGGCTGGTTGACGGGCCAACTGTCAGTTGCCCAACATTCAATGTATGTTGATGCCCGTTGGTCTGTGTGTAGATTCCATCTAGCCGTGGGCATGTAGATCTATGATGATAATCGGAAGAGGCTGAACTCTCGGTGGAGGAATAAGAAGCCTGATCCCTCCTGGATCTCCTTCATCGCCGACGATTCAGTTGGTTGGTTAGTTCCGCATTAGTACGGAGCTGTTGAGTGAGCTGTTGGTGGCTCTGAGTCAATTCTTGCATCAACATCTGAAATTCTTCCCTGGTGACAGGGCCTTGCGGATCTAATGGTCCGGTAGCATTCTGATCAGTTGGAGGCAGTTGCACAGGATTCCGTCTGTCCCGTCCTTCAGGATCTGCAGCTGTGGAAGTAGTCCTTGTGTTAACCATGATGGATGATGAAGCTCTCTCCTAGACTTGTAGCAAATCTGAATAGGATGGAAGGACTTCAGAAATTAAGATCTGGATCCTCCCCTTGGATGTTTACAATCCGATATCAGTAGTAGATCCAATGAGCAAAAGGAAAAAACTGGGTTTTTTCTCAGTGAAAGCACCAAAGAGTTTGTACCAAAATTGGGCACAACACTCTTCGGAAGGGTTTGAAGAGATAAAATGAAGAAATTAAAAGGAAAAAGAGGATTTTCTAACAAACACTTCAAAAACAAATAAGAAAGTACACAGAAACACAGAAATTTAGAGTGGTTCGGCGTGTTGCCTACATCCACTATGAAATGATTGATCTTTATTAACTTTTTGTTGCTGGTTATAGCGAATTACAGCAGTAAATCTCGAGTACAATGGTGGAATTTGAATGCAATGGCGAATTCGGCAGAGTCTGGACGTCAGAGAACCAAAAGATCCTTTCTCTGTAGGCTCTGGGGTGCTATTTATAGGCGTATGATGCAAATATCTCGCTCAGATCTCGGGAGACCTCTTTTGGCACGTGTGTGGGCCCACGCGATTGATCCCACGTGATTTTCACCTGGTCCGTGATCGATACGAACTAATTTTGTATCGATCAAGATTTGGCCCAATCGAGTTGAAATTGAGCATGAACATTGTTGATGATGTACGCAAACTCCTGTGAAAATTTGGTGGCATTTGGACTTGTAGATTGTGAGTTATGATCGATGCAAGTTTGGGCTTCTCGTATGCTGTTTTCTTCGTATCTGTACTTGTTCGACTCGATTCACAATGACTTTGTTCATATCGATCAGAGTGGGTTTGTTTGACTCGATCATTGTTGCTTTGTTCATATCGATCGAAGTGGGTCTGATCGACTCGATCATTGTTGCGCTGTTCGTATCGATCAGAGTGTTGCTCTGTTCGACTCGATCATTGTTGCGCTGTTCGTATCGATCGAAGTGGGTCTGATCGACTTGACCATTGTTGTGCTGTTCGTATCGATCGGAGTGTTGCTCTATTCGACTCGATCATTGTTGCATTGTTCATATCGATCGGAGTGTTGCTCTGTTCGTATCGACGGATGGGGGCTGTTTCGTTTCAATAAACCTTTTGCTATTTTGGGTATCGTTCGTTTGATTTTTAATTCATATCGATCCTTGGCCGGATGATACGAATTAACTCCCATCGATGGATTCGAAATCGAACCAGGGCAGCTAGATACGAAATAGAGGCTATGTGGTGGATACGAACAGAGGGACATTTGATGGATACGAACAGAGGGACATTTGATGGATATGAATAGAAGGACGCAAATTGATGGACACGAACAGATGGATGCAAACAACGTGGTTATGGATGGATTCGAACAGATCGACTCGAACAATGGTTTTTTGGTGGATGCGAATAGAGCTACTGCAGGGTGATGGATACGAATAGAGGCCTTCCCCCTTGATTTTGATCGATCCATATCTTGAGCGTACGAACTCCGATTGACTTGAAATTTAGAACGTTGGCTTTCAAAGCTTTTCTTGTCTCGTCACATCAATTGTAGCTTGATTCGGACTTGGACAAAATTCACCGACATCCATAGTGAACCTGCGTATACTCGATATTGGGATGAGCGGTCTTTGGTTTTCAGCTAATTCCTTGATATCACGGCCTTGCCAAAAGGTGGGATAACATTCCCATATTGATATTTGGTTTAAAATAATTGTGATATTCTATTTGAATTGCTTAAGTGTCGTTATAGCTTTTTTCGCTATACCGTCATTTATTAAATATCATCCATTAAACATTTGTGTGTATTGAACTTGAGCTTGTATTTTCACAAATTTATTAATCGTTTTAGTCAATAATGATTTAAAATTTATTACTCATTTTAATTAATGACTATTTATATTTAATTTTTTTTAATAATGATGTTTGAATTTAATCAAAACCTTTTTATTAAAGATATTTGAATTTAATTAATTATATTAATTAATGATATTTGAATGTAATTATGCATTTTAATTGATGATGTTTAAAATTAATTAATCATTTTAATTAATGATATTTGGATTTAATTAATAATTTTAATTACTGTGTTTCAAGTTAATTAATCATTTTAATTAATGATATTTGAATGTGGTTACTCATTTTAATTAATAATGTTTAAAGTCAATTAATCATTTTAACTCTAATGTTTAAAAATAACTAACCATTTTAATCAATAATATTTGGATTTAATTAACAATTTTAATTAATGATGTTTGAATTTAATTAAATCATTTGAATTAAAGATATTTGAATTTAATTAATCATTTCAATTAATGATATTTGAGTGTAATTAATCATTATAACTAATGATATTTAAAGTTAATTAATTAATTTAACAAAGGTATTTAAGTTAATTAATTGATCTAATAAAAATGATTTAACGTGAATTAACTGATTTAGTCTTTTAAAGTTAATTAACTAATTTAATAATGGTTTTAAAGTTAATTTACTGATTAAATAAAAGTGTTTTAGAGATAAATAATTGTTTAAATAAAGACAATTAATGATCTATTATCTTTTGGGTAATAAATATTGTTTTAAAATTTATAAATGATAGTTTATAAATGAAAAAATCCTTTAAAAAGAATTGTTTCAGAATAAAGCTAAGTGTAAATTGTTTTGGGTTTATAGTAAACGATATTTCAATGAAACCTGTTTTTGATCCTTATGTTAATACACTTAGAAATATAATTTGTCCTTTTTAGAAGAATAATTCAAAGAAATTTTATAAAGTGTTTTACAAATAATTGAATTTGAAAATCAAGCACAAGTGTGAATCAAATAGTTTAAAAGTTTTATTCATTTATTGGTGGTTAGTATATGCGATTTAATTCTCATACACAAATCACTTTATTATCCCCAATAATTGATATATCGACTATTGATTTCGATTCATCTTTCTTATTTAAGTGTCGTCAATTCAGGATGATTTGTTTCTCTTTTGAGCTTTGATATCCTTTGATAGAAACGACTAAAACCAAAGCACGAGTTGGGGCCAAGCTATGTGGGGTTGCTCCGATTAGAGTATTTTCACATCCACTCTTGATTGGATTCAGTTTGCGCATTGTGATGTGAAATACTCGAATACTCAGTAAGGTCTCGCGGGGTTCGGCTTGGATGTCCCGAGAGGTGTCGGAGTATATGACCTTCTCAAGTATATTTCTAGAGGTAAACTTTTGATAAGGAGGGTGCACCCTCATAGTCATTTGTTGGAAATTTTCCTTTCCCTCCTTTGATTCAAATCTTTGAATTGTTTACCTTAATTGCATCGAGAAATGTTTTGTGCCATTCTCTACGTTTAATTATTTATGTCCATTCTTTCAAGTTTTGATTTTTGATATTAATTATGCCCATTCATTAAGTATTAGATTTGTTCTTACTTGTGCCCATCCTTTATATTTGGACTTGTTTCTGTTGTTTATTTCTACTCTGTTATGTCTGGATGTTGTTCTTGTTTAGTGAAACCCCATTCCACGTTTACGGCGTGGTCCCACCAATTGTTTTATTTTATCCCATTACCTGAGTTTTCTCATGCTGGTTTTCCGGACTGACTCGGGTGTTATTTTATTATAATGCTCAGGTCAAACCGAGTATTTTCCCAGGTTGGCATCGGTGATATAGAGTTCTTGGAGAAGAGATGGACGTTCACCTATCGTAGTGTTTTATTTTGCGTTGTATTATATTGTATACTTATCGACAATTGTATGGTCGCGAATTTATAACTATCTGGTTGATGAGATTTAGTTTTAACTGTGATGTACTCTGTACTTTGGAGTGACAATTTATACTATCTTTATTATATTATATGTTGTCGTTTTCATTGTGAGATTCTGTTCTCCCTGTTCTCTAATCTTTTCGTTTTATTTTACCCTAACAATCTGCCTTTCCGGCGATTGGATGTTCGACATTTGAATACCGTGGATGTATTCAGTGTCGACTTTCGATGGTCGAAAAGGTTGGTCGTTACAGTATACCAATCGTAAATTAACTGCTTATAAAGTAGTATACAACAATCACATAATACAATCAGTCATGACACGATAACAATCCTTCACAACTATAAAATCTACCTTATACACATTCATACTATATTAAGATGTATATTTTCTCAATCATGAAATCCAAAATATAGCATGTAAAAATAACATTCCATCAACAAAGGGTGTAACCATTTAAGTCATATATCAACTCCGTTCAAAAGTCCAATTATGAATTTCAACAATCCAGCCATAATTTCCCATAACAAAAGTCCAAAATAAAACTTAGCTTGGCCCAAACATGCATACACAGATAAAAATATCAACAATCAACATAGCTCATCAAAATAAAGTGCACGCACACACAAAAAAGGCAATCACCACATCATTATATCAACAAATAATACATGTGTGTTAATACCTATAATGACTACACATCCATCATGATATGTGTATCTTTAAAACTATCGATGAACTTCCTCTTAGTCTCATCCTCAAAATGATTAATGTACCATCTCATTTTACACCTTTCAAAATAGTAAATGTGCCCACTCTTGGCTACATCCTCAAAATAGCATGTGCCTACTCATGGTTACACCCTCTAAATAATATGGCTATCAACTCATATTATAGCTACATCCATCCTAGATTCCCAGACCAACATCATAAGATCTCATACCAAATGACCACCATAGCAAGGTCAATGAATACTCAACATCGTAAAATTATTGAACTTTAGGATATATGATGACACAAATGACCACCATCATAAGGTCAACGAATTCTCAATATCAAAATAGCATCGTGGCTACATGAATGCTTAAATCCATGACACTTAGATGGCCAAGACACTAAACTCACATCGTATGAGTCCACGACAGATTACCATCGTAAGATCTAGTGTCACATCGTCCGATTCAAATGAGCATCCTCACTTGCCCCTCTTTACGAGCATTCATCAAAGCCTTCGATCATCAAGGATTCCTTAACACACATCCAAATAGAAGAAGACATCATACGTTCCACTTCACAAATTCACATGATCGAACTTGCCTCCTTACACCATCCAAATAACTCACATCATCGACTGATCAAAATTCTGAACATTTTTTATCACTGCACAAAAATCCCTTGGTACGCATTTACATCAGAACTCATCTTGTTCCAACCTTTAGATCACATCGAAAGATCCAATTCCAATTGTAACGAACCGCCTTTCTTGCATTCGAAAGACGAGTCATTATCGATTGAAGAAATGAGAAAGATAAGAAGAAGTCTAATCAAACACAGAATCTTACCACGCAGGGAACAAAATATAAGAGATAATGTAGTATATTACATAGTCATAGCCAGAATATTACATCAGAGTTCAATAATAAAACTTCCAAACTAGGACAATTACAACTGCTTGTACACAAAATACATAGACCATGCATACATACATAGTGGAATAATTTATAATAATAATAGCTATCCATGAAGCCATCTACTCCAGCTCCTCCAACATGCTTTCGAGAAAAAACTGGATCACTTGACTACTCATAAAAATTGAGTACCCAAGAGTTTATGGAAAAGAAAAATAAACTCTGGATCAGACATGGGACTGGTGTGAGTAAACTCAAACAACAATATTTTTATTTGAAAACCCCTATGAAAAACAAAGGGTATCTCGTAAGACCATGCCGCACATAAACACGGATGGGTTTTTACCCGACGTTAACAAAAAACACTTTCTATTTAAAACTAGTGATATTATGATAATGCCTAAGGGTTTAAAAGAAATATAGAATATAGCTGAAATGCTTGCATCTCACATTCCAACATATTTAGGTAAAAAACTAAAACTGTAAAGGCATGTATTAGAGATTGGATTCTATATAATGACAAGGCTACTAGGGTACCGCCTACCACAGTACACCTCTAAATTAGGGTACCGAGTTCGTATTGAACGATCCCTGCCAACACAGGACTGGCCTATCCCTTGCTGGATAGTACCAAATATGATCACACCCTTGGTTGGGATCAGCAACCATTTGGGACTATAGTATATCTGAGTAGGTACTCGTTCTAGATGGAAATGATCATACCCTAATGGGTGCGACCCACATGACCCTGCTGCATATCCCCTGTTTTAGTCATTCTCGGTTGACGAGGCCTGAGGCAACGTCATTACCTTTCACATATTGCACTTCTCTCTTGGAATGCTAACATTGCCTTCCCGTTGTTGACACAATGTCACCATTCATCCATATAAGTCGTTCAGGACTACTGAATGAACCGAAGGCACTACTTCCACTACACCCGTTTTGGAATCACCCTCAGGGTTAATGGAATGATAGCCCTTGCACTTCAAGTCTTGAACCTTGATCATGACTTTGATAGTTCCAATTCGAATGCGTTACGTTGGTTCGAATTGGTTTCGGATAACTATTCGTCATCCGATCCCAGTCTCTTCAAACCAACATTCGATAATTTAAAATGGTCAATTTATTTGATAGTGAACAACTACACTATCGGGTGTAAGATTTTCATATGGACATACACTCCATATACTTAAGTTATCATGACCCGCTTATCGAAATTAACCTCCTTGTGTTTATCACGTTACTGATATTCAGCATTTGTACTAAACACAAGTCAACTTACTTTCCATAAAACGTGTCAACGTTTTATAATTACTACTTTAATTCATTTGCCTACTTAATGGTCCAGGCGATGAGATCCTTTGATTTAAAATCACTTAACTTGAAAGAAGATTGATTTAAAACATAACTAATTAAGTTTAAAAATAGTTTTGTAAAGATTAAAGTATATTTAATTAGCTTAAACCCTAATTATATCTTAATTAAATCAAGATTAATTCGTAATTAAACTTTAATTAACTTAATGAACTTAGTTAAGTCCTAATTAACTTCTTAATGCATCTTAGTTAAGGTTAAAACAATTCATTATTAGTTAAACCCTAATTAATTAAAAGTTAATTAAATAATCACTTAATTAAATAATAATTAATTAACTAATTAACTTGATTAAATAATAATTAATCATTAAATTACTTCTTAACTTCATTAATCACTAATTAAAACTTTATTAATCACTAATTAGTCATTAACCTTCTTTAAGTGTTACTTAACCCTTAATCACTTACTTAATTATCAAGTAAGTATTAATTATTTTTAATTAATTCATTAAATAATAAAATATTAATTTAACCAAAATTAATCTCGTTTTATATTACTAATTAAGTTTGAAAAACTTTTGCAAAACCATTTCAAAAGAAAACATTTTAAAACAAAATCGGAAATTTTGTCGAACTCCGTCCATAACGACTATCGCAATGAGCGCAGTTCGCTCTAACATATTTCAACATGAACTACTTCACTAACTCTTACTATTCATGATTTGAAAACATATTTTGGAAAGTTTTAGAATACTTTAAACCAAATGTACAAACTTTAATCCATTCAAACTTTGAACTTTGAAAATCAAAGGTTGATTTCAACCGGATCTCACGTCCGTCGCAAATACACAAAGTTACAAGCTCTGTTTTCTAAACATCATGACTTTGGTTCATGTTTACAATCATGCAACACAATATCACATACTACCATTGTAAATGAGTCACATATCCATATATATATATATGCTTACTAACTTCACATTTATCGTGGCAAACCACATAATCAAATCAAACTACACATGCTCAACCAAACATTTATGACCAACATGATAACCATCCAATTAATACACCATATTATCATCATATATTAGCAACATGAACAAGCTAATATTTTTCCCAAAATAAGCAAGTTTACTCACCTTTATGCTAACTAACTTCGGCCGAACTTCGACTATAACTCGGCAACGCCTCTAGCTCGACTCTAGCTTAAAATTTTGAAACTTTAGAGGGGCTAAGGCCTTAGAATGGGTTCGGCCAGAGGTGATTTGGCTTGGCTAGGGTTTTATGGGGTAGTGAAGGCCTTGGTTTTTGGAAGAGAGGATGTTTAAATGAAAGTATAAAAAGTATAGAAGGTATGGAAGCAAGTTCCAACACAAAAAGCTAACATTTTTCTAATTTTTTTGAACTATGGAAGCCATGGAATTTTTTTTAGAGAAGAAGGTTTAGAAAAAAATGAAGTTGGAATGTAAATGAAAATGTGTGTGTGAGGATGTGTATTTATAGATGAATGAAAGTAGGAAAATTACCATTTTAACCTTAGTTTTAAAATATCCTACCATGTCATTATTTTGACAAGTCACATCACCACCTTCCTCCCCCTCATATATCACGTCCCCCCTCTCTAGTTACATCCTCTAGGTCATGTTGGATAATGATGATAATGCTAAGATATGACAAGAGATAATGATATATACTTATATATAAGTTATTGTTTTTAAAACTATGACTTGTCACATCACTTGCTAAACATAATTAACATAAGATAATATACCATTAGTGTATTATTATTATTTGGTTAACTAACTCTTATATATGTGCGTGTGTATAATGCACAAAGATGAACAACGTTCCCGACAACTTTCTGGTGCCGAAAGGTCGAGATTTCAGAAAACGTTTTTTAGTCACATTTTCCATTTTTCTATGAACTATTTAATTTGGAAACAAATTTTGAAAACGGTTTTTCCATCATTATTAATCAATTAAAATGAGTTCATTTATTAATAAAAATCCATTTATTGACTGTATAAATTATATATAAATTTACCTAGTTGAAGCGACCAAACCCTGGGTCGTTACACCAATATATTCTTACATAAAACTCATCTTGTCCCATTCTTCAGATCATGTTAAAAAATCTGATTCCAAAACCCTCTCACAATGATTTCCTCATCTGATGACTAGGATAACCCACTGAAATACCACAGAGGGATCAGTTAGCGAGGAGAGTTCCAATATATCTTCAAAGCAAAATATTTACCAAAACATTTTTATTTTCAAACCAAAGCTTCCATCTTCCTTTAAAACCAAAATATTTTTTCTTCTTAAAAGTATTGCCACCATTTTACAAAACAAATTCCTAAAATAGTCCCACAATTTTAATTTGATAATTTTTAAGAAAACATTGTTTTATAAAAGTTCTAGACTGTAAAAATTTCACTAAATTAGGAACTCTTTGTTTAATGTATTTATGGAAGTTGGAATTTTTTGTATAAAAATTGATTTTGAAACGCATATTTTAAAGCTCCTTATTTTGGTAAATGAATGAACCTCTCGCTCATTGTTTTGATTCCTTAAGGGTACCAATCAAGTCTTTAGTCACCATATTCTCTAATCACTATTACTCATCTTCTAGGAACATCTTCACATCTCTTAGCCAATCTGAATATCCAGCCTTCCTCAGCTTAGGAGACTATGCTATCCCACTATGACTAAACCTAATACGTGTCTTAACTGTCATGTACAGGAATTTTCGACCTTCGAAAATTCGACATCGATACTCACTTTATCGACTGCCGAGCAATCGAGTGCTGGAAACTCCAATAGTGAGGGTTTTAAAAAGAAGAAAAAAAAGTAGAAGAAGAAGAAAGCAGAAGAAAAGAGAGAAGAGAAAGAAAAGAAGAACAACACATCAGAACAGAAACAGAAAACAATATCAGAATCTTACACATCGCAGCGGAACAATATATAATAAATAAACACTAGTCTTTTAAAACAAAGAGCTATATCATTTTATACATACATCAATCATCAGAGTCAATATACAACAATGGACAGTTATATAACTTGTCCTCATACAGAATACACAGCGGAATAAATACTATCAGATACAAATACTACGTCTCGTCATCCAGCTTATCTCCAAGCTCCAGAATATCCAGAATATCCTGATAATCTAACTCTAGACTGCCCGTGTGGAAATTGGTGGGCACCCAGAGTTTAGAAGGGAAACAATAAACTCCGAGTCAGTCATGGTGACTGGTGTGAGATCGTAAAACAGTTATTTTTCACAAAGAAAATAAAACAAATTCGCAATGCCTTTTGGAAAATGAAACTACCATAAGACCTCCCGCACACACACAATGCAAACGCAGAATTGGAGGAGATTTCTTCTTATGATAGTCAAAGATGCTTACTACGCAAAATCAAATCATTTTTGATATTATTATTAGTGCATAGTGTAGAAAACATTTCGAAAGTAGAATATAAATCTTAGCCAGCATAGGTACCATTATAGTATGCTTGCTATAGCTGCCATATTAGATGGCAGGTTCTACAACTAAAACCATACAAGGCTCGTATTGTTTCTTTGGATTTCCAACAAATGGTCAGGCTAAGGAACTTCCTTTTCCACGATGGGTACGTTCCTGGAATAGACGACCCGAGAAATAACCTAACATTACGGTTAGATCTCTGCCAACACAAGGCCGGGTTACCTCTGCAAAAATAGGTAACTACTGACACGCGTATGCCATCCCCCGATCGTCACCGATCTTCCCGAGGATCCCCGATTTGCAACAACCACAAAGTAATAAATTTGCAGCAACCACAGAGGTTAAGTATCTGGGCTCCATACCATGATACCACCTTTATCCAGAAGGAATGACATACACTAAGGGGCGCTACTCCCTAGAACCTTGCTGCATCCTTCCTGTTTCGACCATTTCCGGGGTGTGAGGCTCGACGAAGTCTCGTCCACAAAGCTACGCTTTCTACAAAGCCATGCTTCGGGTCAAACAAAATGATCAACCTATGATCACAAAGATATAAGATCAAACAAATGATCATATCGCAAATGATCAAACACCGATCATTTCACAGCAACACTCAGTATGCCACGTTACCAAATTGGGATATATCGCTGATAAATTTCAACTACATAACCTCTGAGCTCGTACGTCTCAGAGAAGGGTGTTAAGCTAAGAGAATAAATTCTCCACCACCAACAGAAATGTATTTGAAAGAAATCAGCTTTATATCTCAAATTGTAACGTCAGACACACAATCCATACAAGTCTGTTCCGGGACCGAACAGAACCGAAGGCACTTCTCACGAAGCCCTTGCACATCCGGATAAATTTCTAATCACGTTCGGACTTCCCGTCACTAAGGGTGATAAAAACCTCTAAACCGGAGATCAGCCGATGTAGAGTAACTCGACGGTAATCCTTCCGTTTTCAAAAATATCCGGTCTTCAACACCGGTCTTCGAATGCGATTCATAACGACGTATCACATATTCGGAATGGGTTATACGACCCCATGGTCCTTTCCCGGCTAACCCGAATAGTGAGCGATTATTCAAAAATAAGTGTGGCATTCAAATTCATCCAATTCACAATAAATACCATTCAAGGTAATTATTGATAGTCGGTTATTTAACTATCAATAAAGATGCTCAACATCATCAGATTCCAAATAATTTTCCAAATTATTTATTTTCAAAAATATCTTTACTAGGTATAGAATTTCCACACTTAACCGTTTGAAAACAATTTCAAATCAATTCCCACATTTCTTTTTATCTTTGAAGATAAAATCTCAAAACAGTTCATTTCATATTGGAAAAGCATTTCCACACTTATTTAAAAATAAGTGTTTCACAAATCATTTATTTTCAACGTTTGAAAATATTCGATATACTTAAATCAAATTAAGTATATATTCATTCTTTTAAGGAAAACATTCTCTTAAGCACATTTATTTGAGTCAAAACGAATGTTACGTAAAACATCGTTACGAACGACTCAAAATCACTAGTATAGGGATTCGAATTTTTGAGATAGATATGTAAATCCCAATACTATATAAAACATTTCCTTTTGGAAATCATTTACTATAACAACAGTGTTATAGTCCGTCATTTCCTTATTTTTCGAAATCGTCTATTTCAACAATAAATGTTGAAATCTATGGTTTCGATATTTAACACGTTTTAAAACATCTTTTAAAACAATTAACTTCATTTATAATATCGCTTTCCCAAACATAACCACTTTCACTTAAAAATATATTCACTGTCCAAAATCGTGAATATACTTCATTTAACCCAATTCCAATCATTTCTACACATTTTCATTTCAATAGAAATTCGCTATCCAAAATCGCGAATATATCTACTTTAATAACCTTCTATATTTAAATTTATCAAATTCAATTGATTTCGAATTTATAAAACAACGTTTATAAATTCTATTCCTACTTTATAACAACTTCGATTTGTAAATCTCCTTTATTAACAAATTTGATCAATATTTCATTTGAAGGCAAAAATCCAATCTATAAGTTAATTTCTTATAAATCTTCTATTCTACAATTTCATTCATTTTAACTTCCCGATTTATACATCTATAAATTTCATCCTTTTTAACTTCACAATTTATACATCTATAAATTTCATTCTTTTTCCAAATTCGTTTCAATTTGCAATTAAATTTCTAATTGGACTTCCCACTTATTTCTTTTCTAAATAAATTCCTTTTAAAGAAAATAAATTTCTTTATCTCTTTCAATCTATTTAAAAATCCAAATTTAAATTAAATTCTTCAATTTATAATCACTGTTTTATGAAATTCATTTATTTAGCATTTTCACTTTATTCTGGAATTTATTCAATAAGATTATAAAAATCAGCTTTTATACTTTTAAATTCTTTTCTTCGAAATTATTCAATTTCTAAAAATTTATTTACTTAAAAATTTCTATTTTGATTTCAAAAATCCAATTTCATTTATTTTTGGAATCCAATGATATCAAACATCCATTCAGCTAAATTTTAACTTCAAACAATTTCCAGATATCAATATGATTAATAACATCAATATAATCATTCACAGATTCATATCACAGTATAAATAAATTCAATCAATGTGAGGGGTCCAGTTGGATCCCTCCAACCTGTTTCCCTGCATCCAAAGATGTTAGCACAATACCAATTCCGCTCCAGTACGGAATTATCGCGGTATATGGGTTTTATAAAAATCCGCTTACTAACGGCGCAATAGGGTCTCATCCGCTATAAGAGGCGGGAAATCAATCAATCCAATATATACATATGCCAATATGTATATATTGCTATATATATATAGATATATCCTACTATATCTAATATCAACAATCAAAACAGACAATCAAGCAATAACTGAAAATTCCACTTTTCAATTTTGAGTGAGAAAATCTCACCTTAGCTATTATTTCTTTACCATCCATTTCCGTCTTGACTTGATTTCGTCATTATATTCGACCTTGTATAAATAATTATACAATTCGTTAATATTCGAAATAATCGAATAACCAATTTTCATTTTGATAATTTCATTAACCAATGATTTTATTAAAACTAATAATTTTAAATTTTAAACTATTTTCTTTCTAACAAAATATTTTTAGCAACTAAAAAATTTAATAAGTTGATTGGAACAAATTAAATCTCCAACCCGTTATTATTTTAAAATTAAACTAGTCGATTTAAAAATCTAATTTTTTATAGAATCTTTCAAACATTTATTTTATTTTACCACCGTAAATAACTTTTACTATAAAATCCTCGAACTTGTATATAAAATTTTCTTCTTTCTACACATAAAATTCTCAGACTGTTTATATATATATAAATTAATTTCAAAATTTACCTTACTATTATATACATACATATATATATATATCTGATTCTATATTTTTTTTTTCTGAAACTTCACATACTTAACATAGTTTATATAGATTTAAAAATCTGTCTTTTTATATAAACTCCTCATATTAAATTTTCTGTTAAACCTCAAATAAAAACAAAATTGTTTTGAAATCACAAATTTAACTTGCTGTTTTCAAAAACTACCCCTTACTGCAAATATATTTTCCTTTCTGAACATCAAATTTGAGTTAATGTTTAGATCGAAAATTATACCTGCAGCTCTCTGAACCCAATCATATATTGCTCGAGACCTCCTCAGCCCCGTCGTACCAAGCATCGCGACTCCAACTCACAATTCTGCCGATCACCTTGATAACGGCTATGACATCTCGTGAACCCCTGCATCGCCCCTTCTCACGCGCTTGCGAGATTCCCACTCGACTGGATCGCGAAGACATCACCTGCAGCTCCTTCCAGTTGCCTCGCGAAACCATCCATCGCCATAGGCCTCCCCCCCTTGCTCGACTTCCACGACGTTAGCACCATCGAAAACCCAAAGCCTTAAATCGTTCGAAATCCTAATCTGATGACTCGACCCCGTACGCGAACCCCATTCACCAATCACCCATCTCGACGTCGAGCTCGAGATTGTTGCCGCCATTTATTGACTCGCCTGGAGTTCGATTCAATCTCGAACGATTGAAGGAAGACGCATTTTTTCGAACCAAGATGAACTTGATTTTTTTTTTTATTTCGTGAATGAATTGTGAAAGAGGGGTTCTACGTTTTAAATGATTTGAAAGAGAGAAACTCGGTCGCCATTGTTTTCAAATTTGAACGAAGGAATCGACTTCGTTTGTATCATTGGAGAGGCCCGTGATTTTATCAGAGAAGGGTCGTGCAAGCACGTTTATTTTTCCGTGATCGATGGCGTGATTCAAGGCGTGGTTGAGGGGAGAACGTGTGTGTTGACTAAACATTTAAAATTTAAATTTTAAATTGAATTCGAATAAAAATCCCAATGCGTTTTCTCTTTGTGCGTTCACATAACAATTCCGAATAATACGAAATTTGAAATCCTAAAATAATTCGATATTACGGACCCAATGGAACTGGTTTCGTCGAATTCCGAGACTGTTTGAAAAATGACTATTTTTAAATATCGGTTCAAACAATTAAATTCAAAACTGAGCAAAACAGTTTAAATTTCAATCCTAAAGCTGCTGTTATCTTCAGTATCATCAATACGAATTTTAAAAGCTTTCGAAATAATTTTCTTCAGCTTAAAACTGAAGATTAAATTTTTTTTTATTCAACTTCCAATCGATTAAATTTTATAATTTAATCGCCAACTTCAAAGAAATATCCGGGATTCAAATTAAATTATCGTTCAAATATTTAAAATAAATTAAATATTTTCAATTTAATTTTTTCAAAATTCTGGGTCGTTACAAACTTCCCTCCTTAAAAGAATTTCGTCCCGAAATTACAAGTTAGGAAAAAAAAAGTCCTTAACTCGTCTACTATTTTTCACAATCCAATAGTTTTATCAAATTTCCAAAACAAATCTTTCTACTAAAGATTCGTTATCTTTTCAACTAAATTTCCAACTTCAATTATAAGTTTCAAACAACATTGTTTTCTTAACAATTCAATTTTAAGTTTAAATTCAAATTTAAACTTTCAAATTTTCTCAAAAATTTTCTAACGCCCTAAATTTTCGAAAAATTTCGCCAGCGTCTCCTTTGCGCGGCTAATACGGCACGACTACAAAACGTCCCTACGGACTCTCAGATTTCAAAAAGAAAAGAAAAAGCCAAGCGGCTAGACAAGAAATCAGCAAATCTCATATTTGAAATTCAAATACATACCTTTTTCGAGCAATTCAAATTCATATTTGCAATTCAATTCCAATTCCTTTATAACACCTGTATCCTACTAGCCATATATCTAGTTACAACATTCAACCTATTTTTCACATTCAATTACAGAATGTCCAATATAAACTACTTCTTATACATTTCTAATTCACTATTGAAGTTATATATTCTTTTCATTCAAGTTTACATTTCAAATTCATTTGAATTCAATTTCAATCTAATTTGGATTCAGTTTCACTTATGAATATTAAATTTCATTTACTACCAAATTTAAAACAAGGTTTAACATCCAGTTTTATCCTTATTCAATCATTAACTTAGAATAATTTCAATATCCAATTTTACTTCAGAATTTTACTCTTCGTTTCTTAGGTTCAATATAAATATTCCATATACACATTATATTTATTTTTAATTTCTTGCACTTGCAATTACAAATTATTTGTTCATTCACAAAACTCATTTCATTCCATTAATGAATTTTAAATTTTCAATTACCTTCTTGAATTCTATTCCAAGTTATAAATTCATTTACAATTTGAATTTCATTCCAATCAGATTTCAATATTTTTATAAGTTATCAACTTATTTACATCTCGATTTATCAAATCATTTATACATTCACATTACAATTTCATTCCTTTAATGAATTTTAATTTCAATTATCTTCTTTGAAATTTCACTTTCATTTATTCAAATTTATGCACTTATACTTTCTTCAATTTAACTCCATTTTTTTAAGTTAAATTTATTCTATCAAGATTCAATTTGTATAAGTTATCAACTTAATAATATTTCATAAATATCTTTATATAGCATTCCAGAGTTTACCAACATTTCAAAGCCATTTTGAAAACAATTCAAATTATCCTTTGAATTTCTAAAACAAAATCCAAAATTTTCAAACAACTTTCATTTAAAACAATTTGGCAGCAATTCCTCTTTTGGAAACCCGAAAATGAATTCTAATGATGTGGCCACCATCATCAGGATTATTTTCCAGCGACCGAAAAGAGTTTAGAGCTTTTCATCTCTTCAAAACATTTTCCAAAACCTTTGAAATTCATTTTCAAATCAAAAATGATTTAAACTTTCCAAATCTCCAAAATTTTCAAATTCTTTCAAAAACATTTCCAAAACTTCTCTGGAATTCCGTTTCAAATTACAAATTACATTTATAATTTGTATTCTTAAATTTCATTCGTATGTGAATTTATTCCTCATTTTTAGAGTTATGATTTCAATTTCTTATTCAATAATAATGATAACTTTCAATATTATCACTTTCCTAACAACCATGCAACCATATACTATAGTACTTTATAGAAAAACATTTCTTTTCTATACAAAAATAGTTTTGGGTAAAATTATCTCATTTACCCTATTTTAAAACAATACTGTGCCGAATTGTTCTATTCAAGTGTTTAGAAACCCCTTCGATCCAGTTGCGCAGACTGTGTCGACGAAGGTTCATATGCCACTCAATAAACCAATCATCACAATATAAAACAATTTTATATTCAATAACAAATACGCGCTCATATCTATTATTACACTCAACTCATTCTAGAGTACTACTGACTCTATCTCTAATGAGTAACACCCAACAGAGCAGGGTTGTCGCTTAACCATATGCTCTGATACCACGCTGTCACGTACAGGAGTAAGCGGTCACAACCGGTAGGCTTTTCAACCATCCCAGCCCCACCGTGGCTGACAGTGATACCCCAAACTTGCTTTTACGGCCAGCCTCTCGACTGTCACGGCCTCTGCCTAACCAACCCATCCCTCTCAGGGACATGTAGGGGTAAGAGTCTCCCGTTCGCCACCAAACTGCGAAGCGAGAATCCCCTATCATGCTGTAATATAGCAAGACTGGTGTGAGATCGTAAAACAGTTATTTTTCACAAAGAAAATAAAACAAATTCGCAATGCCTTTTGGAAAATGAAACTACCATAAGACCTCCCGCCACACACACAATGCAAACGCAGAATTGGAGGAGATTTCTTCTTATGATAGTCAAAGATGCTTACTACGCAAAATCAAATCATTTTTGATATTATTATTAGTGCATAGTGTAGAAAACATTTCGAAAGTAGAATATAAATCTTAGCCAGCATAGGTACCATTATAGTATGCTTGCTATAGCTGCCATATTAGATGGCAGGTTCTACAACTAAAACCATACAAGGCTCGTATTGTTTCTTTGGATTTCCAACAAATGGTCAGGCTAAGGAACTTCCTTTTCCACGATGGGTACGTTCCTGGAATAGACGACCCGAGAAATAACCTAACATTACGGTTAGATCTCTGCCAACACAAGGCCGGGTTACCTCTGCAAAAATAGGTAACTACTGACACGCGTATGCCATCCCCCGATCGTCACCGATCTTCCCGAGGATCCCCGATTCGCAACAACCACAAAGTAATAAATTTGCAGCAACCATAGAGGTTAAGTATCTGGGCTCCATACCATGATACCACCTTTATCCAGAAGGAATGACATACACTAAGGGGCGCTACTCCCTAGAACCTTGCTGCATCCTTCCTGTTTCGACCATTTCCGGGGTGTGAGGCTCGACGAAGTCTCGTCCACAAAGCTACGCTTTCTACAAAGCCATGCTTCGGGTCAAACAAAATGATCAACCTATGATCACAAAGATATAAGATCAAACAAATGATCATATCGCAAATGATCAAACACCGATCATTTCACAGCAACACTCAGTATGCCACGTTACCAAATTGGGATATATCGCTGATAAATTTCAACTACATAACCTCTGAGCTCGTACGTCTCAGAGAAGGGTGTTAAGCTAAGAGAATAAATTCTCCGCCACCAACAGAAATGTATTTGAAAGAAATCAGCTTTATATCTCAAATTGTAACGTCAGACACACAATCCATACAAGTCTGTTCCGGGACCGAACAGAACCGAAGGCACTTCTCACGAAGCCCTTGCACATCCGGATAAATTTCTAATCACGTCCGGACTTCCCGTCACTAAGGGTGATAAAAACCTCTAAACCGGAGATCAGCCGATGTAGAGTAACTCGACGGTAATCCTTCCGTTTTCAAAAATATCCGGTCTTCAACACCGGTCTTCGAATGCGATTCATAACGACGTATCACATATTCGGAATGGGTTATACGACCCCATGGTCCTTTCCCGGCTAACCCGAATAGTGAGCGATTATTCAAAAATAAGTGTGGCATTCAAATTCATCCAATTCACAACAAATACCATTCAAGGTAATTATTGATAGTCGGTTATTTAACTATCAATAAAGATGCGCAACATCATCAGATTCCAAATAATTTTCCAAATTATTTATTTTCAAAATATCTTTACTAGGTATAGAATTTCCACACTTAACCGTTTGAAAACAATTTCAAATCAATTCCCACATTTCTTTTTATCTTTGAAGATAAAATCTCAAAACAGTTCATTTCATATTGGAAAAGCATTTCCACACTTATTTAAAAATAAGTGTTTCACAAATCATTTATTTTCAACGTTTGAAAATATTCGATATACTTAAATCAAATTAAGTATATATTCATTCTTTTAAGGAAAACATTCTCTTAAGCACATTTATTTGAGTCAAAACGAATGTTACGTAAAACATCGTTACGAACGACTCAAAATCACTAGTATAGGGATTCGAATTTTTGAGATAGATATGTAAATCCCAATACTATATAAAACATTTCCTTTTGGAAATCATTTACTATAACAACAGTGTTATAGTCCGTCATTTCCTTATTTTTCGAAATCGTCTATTTCAACAATAAATGTTGAAATCTATGGTTTCGATATTTAACACGTTTTAAAACATCTTTTAAAACAATTAACTTCATTTATAATATCGCTTTCCCAAACATAACCATTTTCACTTAAAAATATATTCACTATCCAAAATCGTGAATATACTTCATTTAACCCAATTCCAATCATTTCTACACATTTTCATTTCAATAGAAATTCGCTATCCAAAATCGCGAATATATCTACTTTAATAACCTTCTATATTTAAATTTATCAAATTCAATTGATTTCGAATTTATAAAACAACGTTTATAAATTCTATTCCTACTTTATAACAACATCGATTTGTAAATCTCCTTTATTAACAAATTTGATCAATATTTCATTTGAAGGCAAAAATCCAATCTATAAGTTAATTTCTTATAAATCTTCTATTCTACAATTTCATTCATTTTAACTTCCCGATTTATACATCTATAAATTTCATCCTTTTTAACTTCACGATTTATACATCTATAAATTTCATTCTTTTTCCAAATTCGTTTCAATTTGCAATTAAATTTCTAATTGGACTTCCCACTTATTTCTTTTCTAAATAAATTCCTTTTAAAGAAAATAAATTTCTTTATCTCTTTCAATCTATTTAAAAATCCAAATTTAAATTAAATTCTTCAATTTATAATCACTGTTTTATGAAATTCATTTATTTAGCATTTTCACTTTATTCTGGAATTTATTCAATAAGATTATAAAAATCAGCTTTTATACTTTTAAATTCTTTTCTTCGAATTTATTCAATTTCTAAAAATTTATTTACTTAAAAATTTCTATTTTGATTTCAAAAATCCAATTTCATTTATTTTTGGAATCCAATGATATCAAACATCCATTCAGCTAAATTTTAGCTTCAAACAATTTCCAGATATCAATATGATTAATAACATCAATATAATCATTCACAGATTCATATCACAGTATAAATAAATTCAATCAATGTGAGGGGTCTAGTTGGATCCCTCCAACCTGTTTCCCTGCATCCAAAGATGTTAGCACAATACCAATTCCGCTCCAGTACGGAATTATCGCGGTATATGGGTTTTATAAAAATCCGCTTACTAACGGCGCAATAGGGTCTCATCCGCTATACGAGGCGGGAAATCAATCAATCCAATATATACATATGCCAATATGTATATATTGCTATATATATATAGATATATCCTACTATATCTAATATCAACAATCAAAACAGACAATCAAGCAATAACTGAAAATTCCACTTTTCAATTTTGAGTGAGAAAATCTCACCTTAGCTATTATTTCTTTACCATCCATTTCCGTCTTGACTTGATTTCGTCATTATATTCGACCTTGTATAAATAATTATACAATTCGTTAATATTCGAAATAATAGAATAACCAATTTTCATTTTGATAATTTCATTAACCAATGATTTTATTAAAACTAATAATTTTAAATTTTAAACTATTTTCTTTCTAACAAAATATTTTTAGCAACTAAAAAATTTAATAAGTTGATTGGAACAAATTAAATCTCCAACCCGTTATTATTTTAAAATTAAACTAGTCGATTTAAAAATCTAATTTTTTATAGAATCTTTCAAACATTTATTTTATTTTACCACCGTAAATAACTTTTACTATAAAATCCTCGAACTTGTATATAAAATTTTCTTCTTTCTACACATAAAATTCTCAGACTGTTTATATATATATAAATTAATTTCAAAATTTACCTTACTATTATATACATACATATATATATATCTGATTCTATATTTTTTTTTTCTGAAACTTCACATACTTAACATAGTTTATATAGATTTAAAAATCTGTCTTTTTATATAAACTCCTCATATTAAATTTTCTGTTAAACCTCAAATAAAAACAAAATTGTTTTGAAATCACAAATTTAACTTGCTGTTTTCAAAAACTACCCCTTACTGCGAATATATTTTCCTTTCTGAACATCAAATTTGAGTTAATGTTTAGATCGAAAATTATACCTGCAGCTCTCTGAACCCAATCATATATTGCTCGAGACCTCCTCAGCCCCGTCGTACCAAGCATCGCGACTCCAACTCGCAATTCTACCGATCACCTTGATAACGGCTATGACATCTCGTGAACCCCTGCATCGCCCCTTCTCACGCGCTTGCGAGATTCCCACTCGACTGGATCGCGAAGACATCACCTGCAGCTCCTTCCAGTTGCCTCGCGAAACCATCCATCGCCATAGGCCTCCCCCCCTTGCTCGACTTCCACGACATTAGCACCATCGAAAACCCAAAGCCTTAAATCGTTCGAAATCCTAATCTGATGACTCGACCCCGTACGCGAACCCCATTCACCAATCACCCATCTCGACGTCGAGCTCGAGATTGTTGCCGCCATTTATTGACTCGCCTGGAGTTCGATTCAATCTCGAACGATTGAAGGAAGACGCATTTTTTCGAACCGAGATGAACTTGATTTTTTTTATTTTATTTCGTGAATGAATTGTGAAAGAGGGGTTCTACGTTTTAAATGATTTGAAAGAGAGAAACTCGGTCGCCATTGTTTTCAAATTTGAACGAAGGAATCGACTTCGTTTGTATCATTGGAGAGGCCCGTGATTTTATCAGAGAAGGGTCGTGCAAGCACGTTTATTTTTCCGTGATCGATGGCGTGATTCAAGGCGTGGTTGAGGGGAGAACGTGTGTGTTGACTAAACATTTAAAATTTAAATTGAATTCGAATAAAAATCCCAATGCGTTTTCTCTTCGTGCGTTCACATAACAATTCCGAATAATACGAAATTTGAAATCCTAAAATAATTCGATATTACGGACCCAATGGAACTGGTTTCGTCGAATTCCGAGACTGTTTGAAAAATGACTATTTTTAAATATCGGTTCAAAAAATTAAATTCAAAACTGAGCAAAACAGTTTAAATTTCAATCCTAAAGCTGTTGTTATCTTCAGTATCATCAATACGAATTTTAAAAGCTTTCGAAATAATTTTCTTCAGCTTAAAACTGAAGATTAATTTTTTTTTATTCAACTTCCAATCGATTAAATTTTATAATTTAATCGCCAACTTCAAAGAAATATCCGGGATTCAAATTAAATTATCGTTCAAATATTTAAAATAAATTAAATATTTTCAATTTAATTTGTTCAAAATTCTGGGTCGTTACATTAACAACCCACTAGTTTCTCCAATGTACATCCCACTAACAGTCAACATTGGATAACTACCTCATTATAAAATTATCAATACATAGCAGCAATTTAACCTAGCATACAATATAAACAATCAAAATATGTCAAACAAACAACTAAACAAGTAACTATAATCAACCTTAATAAAACAATCAATCAAAAACATAATATAACAAAAGGAAATTAATTCAAATAAGCGTGACATAAATTAATAAGCAAACATAATCATGTAGACATTTCAAGCAAAACAAGCCATTATAGGTAAAAGGTCACCATTCTACACATTGAAATAGGAAGTCCCTAAATTATATCTCAACTCTCTCCATGAAAGGGAATAACAAGACATCCCTACAACTCTTTAGGGACAGTCACACATAACAGTCATATGACAACATCATCATAAGGGGTGTTGGGCAAGCTCTCTCCTTGTCATCTCGCACTCTATGTCACACAGTCTACTCTTACAGCCTTCAAATAGAGTTTTCCAAATAAAATATCTTTTTAATAAAATACTTTTCATCAAACGCCTTTAAAGTTTCTCACTCAGGTTATAAGCAACACTTAATCACACATTTAAGTTCTCTTCCTATCCCCTCATACTTTATTTACTTCCGTACAAAGGTCATCATAAATAAACATCGTTTTATGGTGAGGTAATAGTGGTTACACAAACAACCTATACAAACAAAGCATATATTAGTAATAAAAATGCTCATTCATCCTATATTCTGGCCTAACCTAAGATATAAATTATCCTACCCTAAACGGTCAAACCTACCCAAGGCTTAGGGAATCCATAAACCTATGCTCTAATACCAAGCATGGTCACCCATTATTTTTGACATCTAAAATCAGTGCCAAATTCCGTCAAAATACGCTTGCTCATTAACCTCAGACATTCAAAATAGTGGACCGTGGATTTTCTACTTTATAACCTAATAGCAATATAGACAAAAGGAGAAAAATCTCATAGAGGAATAGAAATATACATGTTTTACAATATAATCATCATACGAGAATTAATACATCAAATCACATCTACTCATTCCAATAAATTTATCACTAATAAATCTATGAGGTAGTAAAACAATAATACGATGAAAATAATTTAAGTGAACAACCTTTAGATGTCTTCTATAACCAGAACTCTTTTTCCCTCTTTTGCTTATACTTATAAACTTTACAAATTCATAAAAAGGAAAGAAAGAAAAAAAATGTTCAATTATGTTTGAACCTCACGTAATCCTATACAATTCGACCAAAGGCTCGAGTGCTATTGCATAGGAAAAGACTGCCTACTTACCCTTTTGGGGATCAATCCCACGTAATTCTATTTCTTGCTTTTCTCCTACATCCAAATACTTCTTAGCACATAACAACCAGAACATCTATGTAACCAATGCAAGCAGAAAACACAATTTCTATTATGCCATCACAATAAATCATCATAAGGGGCAACAAATGTAAAGCACAACCATCAACATCAACAATACTCAATGTCAACCCAAGCATCAAATAAGCCAATAACAACAGTATGCTTGCATACATACTAATAATCAATGCATCATCAATGTAAGTACAAATAAAACAAATGTGTACTAACTACTTCGCAGTAGTAACACATTAATACCATCAACTGTGTATGAATCAATCGAAATTGGTAACACAAGCATCAAATCGTCGAATGTGTACCAACCAATCAACATTAGTAACACAAATATAAATCATCAAATGTGTACTAACCCATCAACAATAGTAACATAGACATCAATCATCTAATCAATCAAAACCACAGTTAATTACCTATCGTCTTGTAGAAATAGTAGTAGAATATCGTACACTCATCAAAAGGAAATTTCGTCATTATACAACAAACATATGAGATAACTACACCCAACAATCAACCACATATTCTGTAACCATCCAAATAATATATTTGTGACCATTATTCTCTTAAGTATAAAAATATTTTATCATTGTTTATTATAAAAGCACCTTTATTTCATCTCAAAACAATAATACTTCTTTAAAAATGATAATATACTTTCAAAATCCTTTGTTATACTTTTATCTCTTCAAATACCGTAAAACATCATATTTAAATCAAAAATAATAATTCGCATTAAATTAATTTTCAAAACGACAATGTTATTTTTTATGTTAAAATAATAATATATATTAAAACATCTTTAATCTATTTTTGAAACCAATTTATTACTATTTATCTCAAAAATAATAATAATTTATATTAAGCTTCAAAACACCTTTGGCTACTTTTTGACTCATAACTGTAAAGTTTAACCAAATCATTTTTTGAAACATAACATTACCATTATTATTATTCCAAAGGTATATTTTATTTATTATCCAAACAATAACAATAATAATATTTTCTTCTATAAAATCCAAAAAATTAATTATACATTCGTTTTACTCAAAATAGAAATCATATTATTATTTATGAAATCTATATTTTATAAACAATAATATACTTCCCAATTTTAATTAGAAATAAATTGTTTCTTATTATTTTACAATTTTTCCATAAGTTCATAAATAATAACCTTATTAAACTTCTCTTATTAATATATTAGCTTAATTTATTAAATCACCATTGTTTACAAATATTATCCAAAAATCTGTAAATAGCCTTATCATTTATTTATTTATATATTTATCGTATTATTCCATAATTTCATCCATTTTGTTTTAATCGGTTATTTTTATATCATTCAAATTCGTTATTTTTTATTATTAAACATCCAATAGTACCTTAGTAAACAATAAATAGTCCAACCAAGGTGCAACACATCCAAAATATCATAATAACCAAACAATCATTAGAAGAACACAATATGTATCAACAAATATAATTTTATATTGATGGATATGCATATAATATTTTAAAACTCAATTAATAAAAATAACTAAACCATACCAGCGCACTTCGCAAACTACCCTAAACTCAATAAAGCAAGCACCAAATCGTTCAAAATTCATTTGCGAGTACAACAGAACAAATCGTGCATAAATTGATTTCCGTGCAAAAGATATGACAATTAGAAGATTCAAGGTTTTTTATTTGTAATTAAATAAAATAGGAGGGCTTTAATGCAATTTTATCGGATCCTCCATTTTAAAACCACTGCATGAACCTATCAGCATGAACTTTAATGAACTGCCTCTGCCAGCTCTGGGCACCAATGCTTCATCCAAGACCACCGATGATATCAGGGCGCCACTGCTTCTTTAACCGACCCTTTTGTCAAATATGCCACCACCATTTAGATTCGCCGCCTCTAGGGTTTCATCACTTTGGAAAATTATTCTAACCACCCTGTCACATGGTTCCTTATTTCCATAGAAGACTTGGCCCGCATGTAACCTAATTTCGAAAAACGAACTTCATTATTGTGCTCGTATCGTCACTCCATATAACCAACAATATCATAAGGCATATTTTCAATTAGATTTGTAATTCATCTATTTTTGTAATTTGTAAATAGTGGAGATAATTAGAGATAATCTCTGCTATGAGGAAATTAGAGAGGATTTTGGTATTAGTGTAGATGAATGAAGATAGATATGATGACTAGGGTTCTATAGCTTTATATTTATAGGCGAGAAGTGTCGTGTTGGGACAAAGCAGTCATAAAGACCCCGAAAAACCATTTTCTGAACGTCAACGAAACTATGTCATGCCATATATCGAAATATAGGTTTTTGATATTTCTAACACAATGGGAACATCAAAATCCCCAATACGACATCCCTACTCAAAATTGCCTTTTATCGCCTATTAATCTTAAATTGTTATTCATAATTAATTGATAATTTAATAATTAATATTTCAAATTTGTGAGTCATTACAACTATCCTCTGTTATCCTCAACTGATAGAATCTCTTTGCTTGATCTTGCTATGAGAACACTCTGCCTCCACTCAACTAGTCAGGCAAGTCATCCACCCCAGGCAATGTATAAGGATTCTTCAAGGTCAAATCATTCAACTTTCTACAGTCAATGCACATCCGAAGTGATCCATTTGACTTCTTTAAAAATACAAGGATGCTCCCCACGGTGAAATACTCAGTGTAATGAAACATTTATGCTCAAGTTTCACTAGTTGCTTCTTCAATTTCTCCATCACCTTAGGCGGCATTCTGCTATGTTATCTACTAACAGGTTTGGCTCTCAGTATCATGCCTATACAAAATTCGATTGCTCTTCTAGGTGGTAATCCCTTCATAGGCTCGAAAAAATCTACAAACTCTCAAACTACTCACACATCATCTATCTCATCCTCTTTAGTTTCTAATGTATACAAGGAAGCTTTAAACTTCTCATTTAACATACCTATTGCCACCATAACCCTTTCCCCACTTCTGGGATGTCATAAAGCAGTAACTCTATTGGCACTATAAATTCTAGCATCGTTACATCCTAACCTGCCCACTGCTAAAATTATCCTGTACTCTGCGAAGTCAAATGCATATGGGTTGCAAACAAACAAATGTCCAAACAAAACAAACTCAACCTTAGTGCACCTTAACCCAAGAGTGGCATACCACTGATTGGATTAACACATGCAAAGACGTAACTAAATAGGTAGTGCCCTACTCCAACCTATATACCAAATATTTTGAATGAAAGAGTGTGTAGCCCAGCATCAAACAAATCTCTAGCTAGAATACTGGAAATTGAAATAAAACCTCAAAGCACTACACTGTTCCCCTTCTCCTCAGCAGTTGGTCCAACTGATGGTCCTTCCAAAGCATATGCTTTTTCCTGCCTTAACCTTGGAAATCTTATGGTCAGGCATATCATGATCGAAGCACTTGACCTTCCCTTTATTCTCCGGATAGGTACACTTGGTCAAGTAGTCACCGTTGTCCATAATTGAAGCAAGTAACATCCACCACATTCGACTTCTGAGCTTCACCTCACGAGGTTTGTCCTGCTTCATGCAAATTTTTATTACCCTTCTGATACGGGTTGAATCTCTTCTTCTGCTCCAGTTTAGGCCTAACATGGGATTTCCTTTCGTCCTGGTACAAGCAATCATACCTCATTGCCATTTCTGCCACCATCTCAAAAGTAGATGACAAGTGCCCCATCACCTTATGGTTCAGCTCTCTTCTTAACGCTTTTATAAAGTTTTCGTTCTTGCTCCATGGAGTCCTGATATGCTTAATTCCATATTTTGACAGCATCAAAACGTTGGATATATTCTGCCAACGTCATCTCCAATTGATTCAAGTATAAGGACTTCCTACAAAAAGCATTCTTTTGCGATTCAGGTATAAAATGAGCCTCAAATTGCTCCTTGAACTACTCCTAAGTAATCTTCTTAGTCATAACCTTAGTAGGTGATGCTTCCCACCAATCCATGACATTCTCCTAAAGCTGGCGAGAAGCCAACCCCCTCTTCCAAGCATCATCATATCCCATATCTCCAAAGATACATTTGCACACCTTTAACTAATTTAAAACTTCCAAAGCCATCTCCTTTCCCATTAACACCTTTCCTCCATAGTTCTTATAATCCTAGTTCATCTTAGAAATGTCTCTACCTCTAACTATTGGTCTTGGATCAACAACTCCATCTAGTTGTTGCCTCATCATTTCCACAATATACTTACGAAAAGAGCACTCGTATCAATTTCTCCAATAGCCAAGGTAGGTATCTAATTCCGGCTTCAACATGAACTTGCATGCCTATATGCCCTTCTTGGCTATTAGTTCGAGTACTTGTGGTTCCTCTATTAACATTTGTCCTAGCAACTCCTAACACTAAATGTCTGCTTTAGGTTTCCGTTCTTGCTTTCTATGTAAGAAAGTGTTCGTAAGAAACTGAAGTGAAGAGAATGAGAACAATAGTAGAGGGATAGATATACCTACCTATATATCTATATCGAAATACAAGTATGATATATATATATATATATATATCTGTATGTGCGTGTTTTTGTATGCGTGTGTGTGTTTTTGTTTGCGTGTGTGTGTATGTGTGCATGTGTGGCGTAGACCCCCCAAGGTGTTCATATTCTACATCTAGTTTATGTATCAGTTTATACATGGATCTATTTACTTAAATGTCCCCTAACCTAAGCTCTGATACCATGTCGTAACATGCCACTACTTTAAGACTCAAAAATAAACGTCGTTGATGCTGCACTCATCACTAAAATTATTTTCAAGCAACAAATTAAGATCGGTTTTTTCGACAACATAACAACACAAGTAAATAAATTTCATTACACATTATTGTCTTTACATTCTCATAAAACTAAAACATGCCAATCAAGGGTAAAATATAATGAACTTAAATAATAATATCAAGCATGACATATGAAGAAGCCGAAATGAAAAATTAACTAGTTATATACCCTGGAATTACTATGACGGAATCTTATAAGAAAATTTATTAACTGTTAAGCTTCCTGCTTCGTCTTTGGGCTATTATTTGTCTTCTAAAAATGGCTTGTCTAAACCATAAATTTTGCTAACTCAAATGAGTACCCGTGATTTGATGGAGAAAACAATAAGAAAAATACCGCTCAAACATATAGCGTGGTATGCATAATACATTTCCCTAAACATACATGGCGTGAGACCACGCTGCCTAATAGAATGGGGTTTTCCCTTACCAAATCAACAACATTATTTACATCATATCATGTAATAAATGATCATATCATAAGAATAGATACAAGCATCATTTCAAATAAAAATAAACCATTTAAAAAAAGCATAATTATGATCCATATCATATATTAATCTATTACGATTATAAGTATGCTCATACTTATCCATATTTTATGAACCATGTCATATAATCATCTATCACATTCACATGTATCACCTATTTAAGTGTTAATTTTTATTTATCCTTAACTTTGTTAAGTTTTACCTCCCTAAGTCATTATATCACCAATCTATCTTTTTCTCGAACAACATCATAGATGAAATGGCCCCTCATTTCACCATGGGAGTCACCCTGACTCTCTAAGAGGTTGAATGTAAGCATCCTCGATACATTCTAGCAAGAGTCCTTATTAAGCGTCAGTAACCACTCCAAGTCCTAGAAACACTTTCGTTTCACGTTGACTATTCATTAAAAATACATCCATTTTGATGTTATTACTCACACAAGAGTTAAAATTCTAGACTGAATCTAATAAACTTTAAAAGTCTTGGCACTTTGCCATATACCACTGAATATAGGCTTCCCTAAGCCATGGCCCCCGATGATTTAATAACTCCATGAGTTAGTAGACTTTTACATCCTATGTTCAATCCATTTTTTCATTCATTAGTTGTCTACCCTACACATTCTTTAGATATTCATGTTAGATCAAAATCCTTCAATTCTTTAAATAAAACATTTTTACTTTTCATATTTAAATGATACCTTTATCATTTCTTAGCTTCCCTAAGCTTAACTCATTTTCCCCATTTTTAATAAGTTATTACAATTTTAACTTATTTTTTTCCTTTTAAATTTCATCCCCGTGAAATTTCAATTAAACACCTTGGAAGCTGACTTCTAAAATATTACCTAAAAATACACATTTTTAAATAATGGATTTATTGTCATTAACTGTCATATCTATAACTATCGACCCCTAACCCATGCTATCGCTCCTCTAAAGCTATCATAAAACAAAGTTTCCACATCCTTTAATTTATCATAAAACGAGGCTATCGTAAAACGAGGCTATCGTAAAACAAGGTCTCAACCTCTCTAAAGCTATCGTAAATCTCAAATGTAAAGCTATCGTAGATCACAACTTGAGTCTATCATAAGTCTCAGTATAAGGCTATCGTTAATCAAAACTTTAGCCTATCATAAGTCTCAGTCCAAATCTATCGCAAATCCATCCCTGGGGCTATTGTAAATCATAAATAAAGCTATTGTAAGTGTAACTTATAGGCAATCATATAACTTTTTGGCTATTATGAATCACATGTAAGAGCTATCATAAGTTTAAATTAACTTTTATCGTGCTTCTAACATTTTAAGGCTATCATAAATCTAACCCAAGTGCTATCGCGAGTTTAGTGGCACGTCCGTAATTAAGTGGAAAACCGATATTTTTCTTAATAAAGTATTACTTTTTGGCTAATTTTTTACACATGTCAATTACTTATTTGTTACTTTACTTGTATAGCATGACTATGAAGATGGCCGAATATAATTCCCATGATCGAGCCTTAATTAATTATGTTCCCTAATTATTTTCATTAATTAAGGTATTTGCTTCTTCACCATTTAATTCATAACAACTCAAAAAATGATGGAGAAATTCCAAAAAATTCAAAAAAATTCGAAACAACTTTCTTTTCCTTATGTAAAAAATTTCGGATCAAAATATTAAGTTTTATTATTTTTTAAATATTAATGTACATATGGATTTATCCATTTTAAACTTAGAAAATTCATAATAAATAATTTTTCATCCAAAAATTATGAAAACTTAAATCCACCTCTATTTTAGTGTTATTAACTTCATATTAAATTCTTAAAGAACTTGGAGAAGATTAATTCATGTTTTATCCTAAAATGTATATCAAATCATGCTCTTTTAATCCCTAAACACACAAACATTCATTATAACGACGTATAATTTCGAACACTTCATATTTACATATCTGAATTATTTAAATATTTGAATCTTGGATTTAGTGTGATTAAATTGATTTAATAACCTTTATAACCTGCTTTTAATTAATAACTAATGATGGAAACTTGTTTTTGAAAAATGTTTGCAAAATAAATAGTTTGAAGAAATATCGTTAATGTGACCGAAAATCGTTTTATTGATAAACTAATGTTTCATTAATTACCATGTAACAATAACTTTCTTAATAAAAGCTTATGGAAGGTTTTAGAAGATATTTATGAAGGAAGGGTAGTTTGGTAATTGACTAAGGAAGGAGAAGATATTTTCTTTCAAATGGTGAGGTTTAAAGCAACACATGAGGGTGCATTGTTGGCCGGTCATTATGGAGCGCATTTGGGGTCTTTTGCCTTTGTTAAATTATATGCAACATATCTCATATGGTTCCTAATTTTATTCTCTTAGTTTTGTGGAAAAAAACTAAGTATTATCACTTCTTTTCTCTTTTCAATCTTCATTTTCCTTAGCAAACCAACTCCAATCCTCTTCAAACTTTAACCATAGCCTTATATCACCTTAAAGAATGAAAAGCAAACTAAAGTATAAGAAAAAGGAGAAAAAGTGTGTAACCACCCTAGGCCGTGAGAATCTTGAAGGTGTAGAAGGCATGGACTTGGCTTGTGAAGGCCAAAAGTGGAAGCTTTGGCTTATGGGTGATTGTAGGAAGTGGTTCTTTGATTCTTGTGTGCTTGATATAGGCTTAGATTAGGGTGAGTTATCTTAATATCTTGTATGTATAGATGTGTGCATGTATATTGTGCGTTGACATAAAGTTTAAAGTAAAGAACAATGCAAGTTATTACTTTTGGACCTTTCCTTACTTTGGAAAGCAAGTGATAACTTTATATATAATATTGTCAATTCTATAACCCTCTAAAACATCTATCATGGCATAGACTATATGTTTACATATTTGATAATGTAACGATCCGCCTTTTCGACCCTTAAAATTCGACACTAATATATCCATGGTATTCACGTGGCGAACATCCAAATGCCGAAAAAACAGATTGTTGTGGAAAAGAAAGAAAAGATAGGACATAATCACACATCATGATGAGTAACATATAGTATACCACAAATCTTTATAAAAGAAAACTGCAATATACATATATCAATCAAAGTTAACTAACCAATCATCAACCTAGATAGTTATAACAATCTATCCTCACAAATGCTGATAAATACCAAAAACAAATGCAGTGGAAATAAAATATACATGAATACGTCTTGGAGCATCCAGCTCGTTTTCTGAAGCTCCAAAGCATCCAAAGAAAAATTTGGAAATATGCTTCGTCTTACCCGAGCATTATAAGAAAATAACGCTTGGATCAGTCTGATAAACCAGGAGAGAAACACATCATATGAATTTTAATGTTATAAAACCTTTCAAAAATAATGGTATCTCGTAAGACCACACCGCACATAAACATGGATGAGTTTTTACCTTATGATGACCTAACCATTTTCATAGGAAATCTTGTGATATTATAATAATGTCTAGGGTTTAAAAATACATATTGAATCTTAGCTGAAATTGTTACATTAATTAAATTCTAACATAATAGGTATACAACTAAAGGGCACTTATTGGAGAATGGATTCCATATAATGACAAGGCTACTGAGGTACCGCCTGCCATAGTACACCTCTAGAAAAATGTACCAAGGGCCTCACATGGACGCCCTATGAATTAGGACCAACCTACTCCTTATTGGATAGTTCTAGATATGTCACCACTCCAGTTGCTGGCTAACAACCGTCCTGAGTCACTAGCATACATAATCCATCAATAAATTCGACCAAGATCGGGTGATGACCAATACCCTAATGGGTGCGACCCACATAGTCCTGAAGCATATCCTCTGTTTTAGTTATTCTTGGTTGTGAGCCTTGAGGCTATGTTTACCTTTTATATAGCAATCCCACTTGGAATTCTAACACCGCCCTTCAGGCAACAATGCAGTGCCAACATTCGTCCATATAAGTTGTTTAGGATATAAACAAACCGAAGGCACCACTTTTAATGCTTCCTTTTTGGAATCATCCTCATGATTAGTAGCAAGTAGCCCTTGCACTTCAAAGAACTCCGTCTTTGATTCCATCATCATCAAGATGTCCTCAATTCGAACACTTATGCTAGTTCAAAATGGTTTTTGGATAACTCACGTTTATTTGATCCCGTTCTCTCCGAACCGACAACAATAATTGTTAAAACTGGCCAATATTTGATAGTCGATTATTTAACTATCATATAAACAAACAATCCAACCAGAGATTTAACCAAACATGGTTAAGCACAAAGCAACCACCGAGCCTCTTTAATTAATATTTTCATTGATTAAAACCACTTTGAAAAATTCTTGTATTTAAATACTTTTACAAAGATATATTCACAAATCTTCTCTACTCTTTCAATACTTAAAAAATATTGATATACTTATTTCAACTATATAAGCATACTTATAAAACATTTCACTTTCAAAACATAGGAACATTTGCATATACTAATATCAATAGTATAAGTATATTTATAAAACACTACCTTTCCAATACTAAGAAAATGTATGCACATACTTATCCCAACAGTATAAGTATATTCACAAACCTTTAGAAGGATTTCATTTCTAAAACCATCCCTATTTAAGTTAAAAAATTATAACTTAAGCATTGAAAAAAAATCCTAAATCAGTTTTGGTGTAAGAAAAAGGATCGTATAGAAATTAGACCAAATTTACTTACCACCACTTCTCAATTTCAAGCAGTACTATCCCTCGATTAATAATAAAATTGGACAAGTTAGAAAACCATCCTTGCCTCGACAGCATTCTTAATTCTCAAGATAGAGACGAGTTCCTATACCTCTAAATTTGGTGTTAAGTATGAAAAGAACATTTCCATACCACCGAAATTTAATATGATCATTTATGGAAATCGGGTCTCAACCTTTTTATAAATCCCTTTTTATAAAATGCCTTTATAAATCTCCTTGTATTTAGAAACTCCTTTATAAAATATTATTTATACATTATAAAATTTCCTTTATAAATATCTAAACATAATTATAAACCTTTTTTTATAAATCTCCTTAATAAACTCCTTTATAAACATCCTTTACGATTTATAAAACTCTTTTATAAAACTCCATTTCTAAAAGATTATTCGTAGAACTCATGTTATAAATCCCCAAATTTATTTGCAACTCTTTTTATAAAACTCCAAATTCATTTATAAAACTCCTTTTATAAATTTTTAAATAAAATTACAAAGCTCCTTTTATTAAAAAACCCCAAATATAATTATAGAACTCATATACTTCTCATAACACGATCATTCCATATATTACAATAAATTCACACCTGTGATTTATTACTCCAATTTATCAAAATGATAATATTTTCCCGTTTAAAAAATACCATTTATAAACCTATTCTTTTAGTTATAAAATAACGCTTATATATCTCTCTTTAATTTATAAATTACCATTTATGTATCTGTTTTTTATTACAATATTTTATATAAAATATTTCCCAAATATTTATTCCAAAATATTTCCATCTTCTTTTAAAAACAAAATCACTTTAAAATAAAAGATAAACCCCTTTAATTTCCTTTAAAATAAATATACAATATTATAATAACTTTTCTATAAAGGTAGGTACTTTCCAAAATAGTTTCAAACCATTTACATATATACATATATTAGAAAATAACAATGAAAGAAGTTGAAGTAAAATAGAGAAGTGCAAAAACTATTTTTAAATAAAATAAGAATATCCAAAAAAGTCAGATTTAAAAATCATTTTCCAAATTAATACCATTTCCAAATCAAAACAGCAATTAATAGTATTTCAAAATACTATAACAAGGATAATAGCTACGATAGCGCTTAACCAATGCTATTACTACCTTTTTCAATTAAAGGTTCAACTTTTAACATATGCCTGTCACATCCAATATAGCCAAACTATTAAATTTTAGCATTTAACAATCTATATAGCAGGTGTATATCTGAAACTAAAATCGACAGGTATATAACTAGAATTAAAAATCACAATGATAAGAAATCTGGATTTCTCAACAAAATTCGCTGTATTTCATTCTAAATGTCAGTCGCTTTTTAAAAGCGAAAATTCAACTAAACCGAACCAATAAATCATTAAACATGAAAACAATATTTTATTTCTAACATATATCATACTAGTTATCCAAACAGGTGAGTTTAACTCACCAAAATTTCAACGGACGCTAAAGCGTTCCAGTTTGATCTTCGATTTTAGCTCAAAATTCCACTTTCTCTAAACTCAACGAAACTAGTTCCACTTCGTAGATAATGCTATTACGAGCACAATGCAAAAAATCATATCTTGATTGGACCACGTATGAGAAAGATATTCATTTTATAAGATTGTCAAATTAATTAAACAATTAAATCACTATTTGCCCTACTTAACCTAATTACCTACCCTTAATACTTCTCCTCTAAAACAAATCCCCATTCTTAATCCATTCCTTTACAAATGCACACAGTAGCCATCCCGTGCACGCACACAACCACCACCTCCTTAGTCCATGAAATCACCAACCGACTTCACCGTTCACACTCTCTTCGTGCGTGCATCACAACCCACCCACTACCTTCAATTCGGCTTCTCCATTCAATTTCTGACTTGTAAGGTCCCTAATTCGACATGCAAATGTTGCTTTTTCGAATACCTAACCACACCACCCCAAACGATCACCAACTGCACTACTTTGCACGAGAAGCATGATGGAACAATCCCAATAGCCAATCTCCACTTAAAACACCCAAAATCTCTAACCCTAGTCTCCTTCATTCACGTTTTTAATGACTTGACTTTTCGACCGTCGAATGTCGACACTAATGCATCCACGGTATTCGTGTGTCGAACACCCAAGCGCCAGAATGACATAAAGTTACGGTAAAATTTAAAAAAAGAATAGAATAAGAAAGGAAGAACACAACATTAGAATCTCACAATGGAATGATAATATATAATATCAAAGGAATAATACAAGGGTTACTCTGAATTCCAAAATATCAGAGTTACTAAAATCTAAGTACTATCATTAGCCTGGACAGTTATAACTGCCTATCCTTGCAATGCTGATATATACAATATAGAAATGCAGCGGAAATAGGAATATTATAGAAGGTAATCATCCAACATCTTTCCATAAGATCCAAAGCGTCCGTAGCTAAATCTAAATACACATAGGGCTGACCCTAGAATTATGAGTTAATAACACCCGGATTAGTCTGGTAAACCAGCATGAGAAAACTCATGAAATATGAACAAGTAACAGCAACCATTGAGACAATACGGATTCCCATAACGGTTTTCCCCTCAAAAACCGACCACTCATTAAGTTTGTTGACCCAAAAAATGGACCAACACCCTGGTTTGGTTTTGAAAGCACCAGCCCTGTCTTTACAGAGCAATATCACAGATCGCAGATATCGAAAGGAAGCAGTAAAAGAAAATAAACAGAAGATTTTATAGTGGTTCGGCTATTAACGAAGCCTACGTCAACTTTATAGTTTTATTATAGACTGATTGCTATTACAAAAGCTGTTTGATTACAAGGCTTTGGCTATTTCCTAGCTAGATTGAATCTCTAGAGTTAAAATCTACCGAAGAATCACAGTGTATTCCTTCCGAGATTGTTGTGAGGGAGGTAGCAAGTGAAGAATAATCCCAGCAGAGCTTTAGCAACCAGTCCCCAGAAGATCCCTTTTGTGTGCAGGTGGCATGATATTTATAGAGGTTGGAGGGTTTCTGGACCACGCCTGCTATCACCAGCTCGTAGAAGGACTACAGGCGACCTAGGAGATTCTGGTCGGCGAAATGAGCCAACACCATAGGTCGCTGGCGACCCATGGTGTTTGGGTCGCTGACGACCCATCGTCCATGGGTCGTTGGGTCTATGGGTCGTTGGCGACCCGTTGACTTAGTTTTTTTCGCCGACCGAATCCCGCCTCCTTTCTTCGTATTCCATAACTTGCTTGTTCGAGGTTTTGAAGAAGTGCATGGGTTGCTGACGATCTAGCCACAATGGACTATCTTGGGTTCTGAAATTGGAGATGTTTTCATAGACATTCATCGTTATCATTACGTCTTGATGGCAAGTCGCTAGCCAATTACGTTCAAATACTTGTTGAGCTACAGGAATGCCAGTCTCTTGGCTTCGTTGATCCCAACCATCGCCTTAACCGTATAGCTTGGCGTTTGCCGATCTCTAGTCTTAGCTTCTCTGGTTAGTTACTCAACCATTCTTCCTGCTTAAGGTTGTCTTGTTTTCTATTAGTATCTGCTGGGTTAAAACCTCGGATAATATTTGCTCTCCAGAGTATGCCTTCGTTGTAAGCAAGGCATGCTCTGGAAGTTATCGTTTTCCATATCCATTTGCCGACTTTCAAGTGGTTGCATCGGAGCTCTACGCATAGGTTAGCCCAACATCATTGGTTATTTTCCTTTGGTTCTGGCTATTGTTGCTTGTCACAACCTATCATGTTTTAGCTTGTAGTCTCCCTGCATGCCTTGGAGTGACAAACAGTCGCGATTGACCGAATTTGAAGTGACTGGGCAAAGCTTTCTTTTTTAAACACACAAATGCAAATAGTATACATATATAAATATATTTATTATACATATATATATTTATGATGGGTCGCCAGCGATCCATGTGAGATGGGTCGCTAGCGACCTATCTCTATGAGAAAATTTCCTGGTTCGAAGCCAGGTCGGGTCGCTTGCGACCCGATTACTTAGAGAAATTTTTTGATTTCCCTTCTCCTACATATACTCGAGCCAGCATCATCTCCCCCATTCGACCCAAGTAATTGCAACCTCTTCGTGCGAATGTTCCTTCCAGTGATTTATCATCCTACTTTAATCCAAGCCGATCCATCGTCTTATTGTTGCCGACCTATCATTTGCTTGCCCATGACCTGATCAGTAGCTTGCCAAGCTTGATTCGTGATCCTTCTTGTTCCATTATACCAATTTGAGGTGGGTTTGCTTGGTTGAGTTGTTAATTTCTATGTTGGTATGACGGTTTAATGCCCAGCCTTAGGTTGTGACGTTAACTACAAGATTTCATGCTGATTGTGGTTCTTTGGAAGAAGATAGGAAATAGGGTCTTGAGTCATCTCTTGGAATGAAATTCGAGCTTTGGCCCAAGGCTTGACGCGTTTTGTTATCTTCGTCCATCGAGCCAGACTTGGCTTGTTGCCAGTCTACGGATGTCACTTGCATAACACTTCATCAGTTGACCTTGATTCTTCCGAGAACTTGGGCTTATCTTGTTTTACCTATTGCATGCTTGGTGTCCCTACAATGAGAAGAGTTTTCCCTGTCGCTTCGGACGACGGATCCATTATCGATCATAGGCCGATAATGGGTAAGTGTGCAAGCAGTACTATTAAAAGTAGAAAGTGAAATTTCATGGGAAGTTCTTCTCTCCTTCCACTGCAAGCGAACTATCTACACGGGATAGGATATTTGCGGCACTTCGGACACCGAGTTTACCCCACATAGATAACACACTGTACTTTCCCTAGTTCATACTTGAAATCCGATGCACTAAACTCAAGTTCATGTCGCCTCGGAGTTCAAGTATGATAGGGGGAACTCATGAAAATAGAATAGATTTTCCAATAGAGTTACCTAACCTTGTACGGATGCGAGTTCTGTCATATAGAATGAAACAACCATCCACACGTCGCAAGCCGAGTGGATGAAGTCTAGCGCTTTTCGAAGCTGAATCGTCATCCACCTTGCAAGCCGAGTTTGGTCAACTAGTTCCGGTTGGGCCCATTATGGATCGCATGCCTCCCAACTTTAGAGTCCTACTCAACCCACCTGAAAAGGCCCCATCGGTGGTCTCCACCAAGGTTCTCCATAATATATGTATACAACACGGGATTCCCAAAGAGGATGCATGCCTACCAGTGAAAGATGAGTTTGCTCACGTGCCTCCCCCGGGGTTCACAGCTTGTCATTGATATATGTGTTTGAATGGAGTCGTGCCCCCTTCAATGATTTCCTTCGTGAGATGCTCTCGAACTTGGGGGTTTCCCCATTCCAGCTTCATCCAAATGGTCATGCCATTCTTACATGCCTGCATGTCCTTTTCATGAGGACATTCCACCGTGCTTCGAGTTTCGATGAGTTGCGGTACTTTTTGGCTTTCAAGAGGAGGGACAACTGCCCCTCTTTGATCATAATTGAGGCCCATCTGAATCGAAAGATTGTCTTGCGATTGCAAAGCAATTTATCGCAATTTAAGACGCATTATTTCTTCGTTAGGTGCTTTGAGGGGTCCAACCGTCGATGGACGGCAGGGGGTAAGTTTTTTTATTCACCATTTTTTGAGCTTTCAAGTGATGCGATGGGGTTTCTAATTGATTGCGTGTTCTTTGCAGTTATCTTGAGGCCAAGCAGAGACACAACCCTTAACGAAATATGTCAAACTCTAAAGGCCATTGATGCCGAGGAGCAGTGCGTTAGATTTTTGCAACCTGACGAAAATCTATGCCAATTTGGACTGTTAGCTCCGGACAGATCCTTTGCCCAGGTTGAAGCTCCCTCTGCCAATCGAGCCAGAGTTCGCGCAAGGCCTTCTTCACATGATTCCGATGAGGACCAGGAATTAGGCGGCCTGTCTGAAAGCCCACTCGATGAGACTCATGGGGAGGACATTGCGGCCGGTCTAGGTGGTTCAACTAGAATGCCTCCAGTCCAGAAGGAATCGGAAGTCGATCCCACGCGTAGAGAATGGAAAGCCGCGATGGACTCAGAGAAGGAGGATGGGGAGTTTGAAAGCAGCACTGGTGAAACTACGGCCAACGATTACTTTTCTCAGAATTCGAAGGTGAAGACTCAGAGTCATGCGATGAGGCGTTGGGCATGAGTCCCGTTCTTGCACATTCACCCCCTTCGGACACTGATGACAAAGATAAGGCCCCGAATGCTAGCAATCGTCAAGATTCTCCTGGCAAGGCTGTCGGGGCAGACCTTAGAAATTTCGGCGCTGTATTCGTCGACTTCGATGCCCTTATGAAGGATGACTTTAAGTTTGACGTGACGCCGCCTTATTCAGCCGATATCGTGCCATCCATCAACCTAACTCTGCCTGTGACTACCGAAGCCAGTCCGATTCCACCTTTGATAGCCGTTCACTCTGGTTTGTGACGACGCCTTAGGCCCATATTAGGGGTGCACGACACGACACAGTAGGATTGCACTTATTCTTATTTCTCATATGCCTGCTTAATTCCTTATGTGTTTCCGAAGTCTTTCATGTATGCTTTGTTCCAGGTATGACGAGAGAGCATGGCTTTTATGATGACTTCAAGGATTATACCGATTCCCAACGGTACCCGAAGCGTTCCTTCAATCGCCACCAAGTCCGGGAGACGGAAGACGAATATAGGCAACGGAAAGAACTTAAGGTAGCTGCCCGCCGCCAGGAGGAAAGAGATAGGTCCCGTTCTCACAAAGGCGGGTATGAGAAAAGATGGTCTCTTGATGAAAGGGAAGATCCGTCAAAAAGTCAAAGCTTGATCATCGCTTCCATCCTTCCGAGCCCGTTCCGAAGCATACTTCCGTGGGACAGGAGGTTCCCATTTCTTCTGCCCCAACTCTGCCCCCAACGAATGTTTCATCTTCTTCTATTGTTGCTGCCCCCATCACTTCTCATCCCCACCAGAGACTAGCTTACACTCTTCCTGCGGGCCCGCCTAAACTTGAGGTGGCCTTTTCAGGTTGGTTCTTGAGAGGCATTAAGTTTGATATGGATATTCATCTCGTTCATAGGGACTCTTATATGCTGCGCCTTCAAGGTATTTAAGATGATTTGGAGCAGGGTGAGAAGTGGGAGAAGCTCTTCAAGCAACTAGCAAACACGAATAGGAATAACTACCAAGAGATCCTCTCCTTTGAAGCTGAAAAAGACGACTTTGAAAGGCGTTAACCGATCAGGATGCTAAAATTAAACAGTTGGAAGAGGAGAATAAGACAGCACTCCGGGACAGTAGGAGGACTACTAGCTTAATGAAGGAGATGAAAAACGCACATGAGAGGGCCAAAATTATCTGGAGAGACGAAATCAGGAAGACTCATGTGGAGGAAGCTAAATTGAAGGAAGATGTGGTCGCTTGCAATGCTATTATTAAAGCTTAAAGGAAGACAATTGCCGACCACAACCTGAATCGAGGGGCACAATAAAATGATTTTCAACCAAGCCGAGACAATTGCAAAATTACAGGCTCAGGTCGCACAACTCAGTGCTGATAAAACTACCGTTGAGACGGAGAAAACTGCTGTTGAGATGGAGAAGGCTGCGGTGATAGTAAATTATCTGTATCTCCAGAATGCTTTTGATTAGAAAATGGAGAAACTGGACGTGACGATCCTGAATTTTTACGTCAACTCTGTGTTGCATCAAGGGAGCCTTTGTTATCTTGGCCTGAAGTTCCCACACACTTTTTCCCTTGTTTAGGAGGAAATCCTATCTCGTTTTGCCTAGAATGGCGACGTATATTCATATCATGAGTTGCGGGAGGCTTATCTCAATGAGGAGTCCAAGAAGGCGCTGCTTGAAGGCCCAGAGATTCTTGGGGTCGAACGGGAGAGGGAAGCCACGGAAGCGGCCTTGATGACTGCCACAGATGTGCTTGCCGAGCCTTTTATCTTTGATGTGGGTGAACCGTTGGGGCAGCTCCATGACCAGCCAATGAGCACAGAGCTCGATGATGTTCCCCACGTGGTGGAGCCCTCCAAAGAAGGCAAAGGGGATGAGTGCGAGGTTGCCGTTCAGGACCCTTCCTTCGGCGCAGGTAACACTCATGCCTCTCCCGAATTTGGGGGCCTTCATCTTACACCATAGGAGTAAAAGGAGTTTAATGATTTTCTTTTTGATCTTATAGGTCCATCCACTCTTCCTGTTGGCACGCCAGTTACTTCGGTGCTTGTGCATGCTGCCATCTTTACATTTTCTGAGATTGTATCCGTCCCTGCTCCTGTTCCTACATCTACATCTAGCTCACAACCGGGACCAGAGGCTGAGAAGATTAAAGCACTTCATGGCCTGGACGACCCTTCGGCATCCCTGGAAGATGATACAACTACCGTTGAGGCTAAGGAGCAGAGGACACAGACGGAGCAACCATAAATGACTCCACAAGAGTTAGTTGCTATTAAGAAGGAAAGAGTGGGGGCAGTCAAGGCCTCGAAGAGCTCCCGGAAGTCGAGAAGACGTAGGGGGATGGGAAGCTCTTCTGGAAAGCATTCAGAGGAGGAAGAGATCGCTACAAAGATACACGTTGACATTACTGGCAATGACACCTCTCCCGAGAAGAAGCAGAAGCCGCCGACCAAAGGTGGGAAAGGAAGTGGTGGCAAGAAGCGTTGATTGGCTGGTCATATAGCTTGCGAGAAGCTTGACATGTTGTGTTTCTTTTTGAGTCCTTATGCCCAAGTGCAGAGTCTGCACTTTGTGTCCTGGTTGTAGAGTCTGTAATTTTTCTTTGTTGGCCGTTGTTATGTGGTACGACCCCCACATTTTGATCCTATGTACATAAGATTACAAGCAATACAATGGTATTTTGACTTTATTTTGTATCTTACTTTTCATGTATATTCTGTGTGCATGTATCATTTCATACTTTGCTAGTTCCACGATCATAGCCGATGTTTGCGCCAAAATTGGTCACAAACACCCAATTGCAGATGAAAGTACCAAATCACAATCATAGATCAAAGATAGACAATATGTAGAGAATATAAATGTGAAGAACGCTCAAAATTTTAAGGGGAAAGCAGTAAAAAACACAAGATTTATAGTGGTTCGGCGTTGTAGCCTATGTCCACTTTAAAGAGATGTTGTTTTATTGATGATTCTCTACTGATTTAGAAGAGTACAATTGATAGCATCAGAGTTACAACGGAGTTCAGTAGAGTAACGACGTAGAAGAGCCCAAAGAGTGTCCCTTTTCTGGAAACATTGGACTGCTATTTATAGGCGTAGCATGGAAATATCTTACTTTAAACTCGGAATACTCCTTCTGATACGTGGGTGGGCCCACATGATCAATTTGGGCTGGTTTGGGATCGATCCCTGATCGATCCCTATGCATTTCGTATCAATCCAAAAATGGTCCAATGGCGGTGGGATCGATCACGAACGTTCTTCTGGTGGTATGCAAGCTATAGTGAAAATTCGAGGGCTTTTGGGATTGTAGATCTCGAGTTATGATCGATCAAAGATTGACATAGTAGGTAGGCGGTCACGTTCGTATCAATTATGATCTGTATCCATCACTTTGTATCGATCCAAGCTTCGTTCCTTCGTATCCATTACATTCGCATCGATGACGTGGCTCGAGAATCTAGGGGAGATCCATTTTTATGTCGAGTGACCGCTTCTTTTAATTGACTCTGCCTCATTCGCATCCATCGGTTGCTATGTTCTTCGTATCGATCCTCGCCTCTTTTCGTATCGATTACGAGTCATTCTTTTCGTATCGATGCTGGCGCGCGCTCTTCGTATCGATCATTTGGTGTTGGCTTCGTATCGATGGAGAGTGATGGTTTCGTATCGATCATCTGGTTGATCGATATGAAACATACATCAACGTGATCGATATGAAGTGAATGAATTGCTTCGTACCGATGGGAAGAGTTGGGTTCGTATCCATCATCTCGTTGATTGAAATGAAACATTGATCGATATGAAATGAACAGCCTGATGGATCTGACAGATGCATTTGCCTTGGTTGCTGATCGATCCATGGCTTTGACTCGAAACAGCCACCTCCTTGACCCGAAGTAGACCCTCCAATGACTCGAAGCAAGTGATGTAGTGACTTGAAGCAACTTGTAAATATGCTAATCCATCAAAGACCTGAAGCAAGCCCTTCTTTGACCCGAAGTAATCCCTCTGAAAACCCGAAGTAAGCCTAGAGACGACTCGGAGCAAACTCCTAGCGACTTGTAGTGACTCGATTTTTGTTGAAACCATATTTTAAACGTCTTGCGCTATTTGCTCGTCGACTATGCTATGTCTTGTGTAGTTGATTAGGTTAAATCCATTGGTATATTGCCTTGTCAAAAGGCCGGTTAACACTTTTCCCCCCAAAACATTCCTTGCGATAGGAAGGTGGGTTTTGTAGCTCCATATGCTGGATGTTCATATCCTATTAATGACCTGTAAAGAGATTGATAATCTTACCGGACTATGAATAGCGATCGTCTGAGATTGTATGTCGTTCTGGGCGGTGTGTGACCGTTCGTAGTCATATGCTGTTCGTGGCGAATTATGACTGTTCGAGGTCTGGTGCCGTTCGTGGTGAATTGTGACCGTTCACGGTCGGGTGCCGTTTGAGGTGAATTGTGATCGTTTGAGGTCAGGTGCCGTTCGAGGCGAATTATGACCATTCGTGGTCGGATGCCGTTCGAGGCGAATTGTGATCGTTCGTGGTCGGGTGCCGTTCGAGGCGAATTGTGAATTTTCAAGGTTGGGTGTTGTTCCAAGCGAATTGTGACCATTCGAGGTCGGGTGCCGTTTGAGGCAAATTGTGACCATTTGTGGTCGAATTTTGAAATCACAAACATCAGAATTACATTCAAATGAGTCTTACAATAAAAATGTCCAAATAAATCAAGTCCAGATGCACAAAAGAGAAAACAAAAGTAAAACAGAAACGTCCAAGTGCAAACACCTCCAATGTGATGATTTATAGTCGTCTAAGAGCATGCCTGAGGACCATTCGTGATCCCGTACATGTGTAAGTGACTTAACCGTTTTAGTGTGTAGTTTGCCACTTATTCGTCATTATTCTAATCAGTTGATGATAAGATGACGATGCCTAGATCCGGAGCCGTCCTCATTTGATGCAGATGGTGGACGCTCCTGCTCCACCGGCGCTACTTGCCTTTTCACGTACTGTTATAGCATGACGTTCGGATATGTCCTACAATCTCATTCCTCAAGTGCCCACAATCATTTTTACTATGGTCGTTTAGCTCATGGAATAGGTAGTACTTATCTGATTTCTTTTCATTGTTGGTTGGATCCCTCCTCATTGGCCTCCGGTAGGGAACTTGCCCCCTTGTGTCTTGATATATTCATTCCAAAGTCTCATTCTACTCCGTATAAGAGGTGAATCTCGGTTCCTTTCGCGGTCACTTTGGCTCATCACATCTATCCTCTGCTTACCGTTTCCCTTTATCCTTGCCTGAATCCTTTCTGGGAGGATCTCCGCTTTTGACTGCATAAACATCAACTCCCTCTCCTTCCTCTCTCTCAGCATTTGCATCCACTTGTCACAGAAACCTTTTTGCCTCATGGTAAAACTCTCCTAGGTCCATAAGTGGATCCCTTGTCAATGAATTCTTGAATTCTGTTCCATCAGCTATGCCAGATACAGCTGCAATCAAAACCATTGACAGATCTGGGTGATCCACCGATGCCGCCGCTGCATTAAACCTCATTAAAAAGTTCCTCAAAGACTCTCCGTTCTTGTACTTCAGTGTCGTCAGACTCATCACATTCTTGGGCCTCGAGATGTGAACTCTGAACTACCTCATAAACCTTTCAATCAACTCGGTCCATGTTCCGATTGAACTGCTTTCAATTGTCTAAAACACAGTGCTGCTATGTTCGTCAGATACAAGGTGAAACACCAGCCATGACCTCCTTTGATGCCTGTAACGACCCGTAAATTTTTAATAATTTTATTTGTTTTATTTATATATTTAATTGAAATTTTGTGAAATTTAAACAATAAAATTTTGAAATATAAATTTGATATTTGGAATGCGTCTAGTTAAACATAGCAACTGGTAAATTTTCATCCGAAAATATGAAGTTTATTTTCATGCGTAAATTTATTCAATTTAATCAGTTAGGAATTGATGAAAATAAAATGTTTTCGAAACCCAAATATTTTTATATAGAAAATTCTAAATCATCTTCGGAGCAAGACGTCATTTTTCGTTTTTCCAAATTCGGACTTCTTTGGCTCCGTCGATCTTATTTTTTTGCGTTTTTCTTGCATTTTTCGATAGTAGAAAATTCAAATTTTTATAATTCAATCATACCACTGATACTTTATACTGTTTTGACCGTCTCGTTGCGCTGATCTGTATGGTATATTTATTTCTGTATTTTGAGATCCGGTACGCGGCGTACCGGTACGTAAATTTGTGACTTTTGGTTTTTGGGTTTGTATTTATTTCGTATTCTAACTTATTCGTTATAATGGGTAGACTAACGTGCTAGAATGGGAATGGTCACTTGAATTGATGCTTGGAATTGAAGCCATCGGTTGAGAATTGAAAATTTATTACCTTGCCTGACTCCTTCTCTTTCTTTCTTCATTTTCATACACGTTATTACTAACTTTCCATTCTCCAACCTCCCAACCTCTTCCCTCTTTCCTCCTTACCATGCCATTCCTTTAGCCCACCTGAGCACGCACCCGCTTCCACCTCCACGCGAACAGCCTACCCGAACTTCACACCCCATCAACCACATCTTCTGCCACCGCAAGCCCCGCTCGACTTGAGCTCTCAATATCTTCGGCCTCGGCCTGCACCACCTCGTCGGCCGAGCCAACCTCACGTGCCGAGATCTACTACCCCAAGCATCTGCCTCCCCGCATTCACTCAGCAAGTGCCGTTCCTTCATCTTCCACTTCTCCTTCCCTCCTCCACGCATAAGCTCAACCTCCCTAGCCGATCCGTGCCATTCCTGGCTAGCTGTAGTCTCCCCGCTCCTTCTTCCACCTTACTTCCCTTTCTCACCGAAGCCGCCATGGTTGTTTTCCCGGTTCGCAACCCCTTCTCCTCCTTAGCCGCATGCAGATTGGTATGTTATATGTATTCATTATATTTGTTGCGTGTACATATAGGCTGTTAGATTTTTTTCGAAGTTTTATCAGTGTTTTGTTCAAAGAAAATATATTGGTATTCATACGTATTATTATTATAAAAGTTTCATAATATATATAGTTGATACTATAAGTATTTTGCTTTGTTGTAAAGTTCTCATTTGTTGGGAGATGAGTGCAAGTACTGAGGTTGTTTATAAACTATAGGATTTGTGAAGATATTTAATAACTTGATTTTGTTGGGTGGTAAGTATATATGGGTATCAAGTGTGTTTGAAGAGTGCTAGTTTTGTGTTCGCTGTAGTTCTATTTTATGCTTATACTGTTTACCTTGGTATGTATATAAATGGGTAAGATTATATATGCGATTTTTTTTGTTTATATATAAAGTATATACATAGTTGTAGTATATCAATATTTTATTCAGTTTTATTTCATTTTATTTCATAGGTTAGAATATATGATTTTATATATATGTTAGTATCATTAGCTAGTTTGTGTCATACGTGTTGTGTATTTTGATAGCTTAAGTTATTTTATTTGTGTATATTTATATATCTAGTTATTTATATTTTAGTTTGTTGATACACATATATTTTATAAGATGTTCCCAATGTATAAGTACGTTTTAATACAGTCCGAAATGTATAGATTTTGTTTATATGTATAGAACTTGATATTCTGCTGAGTTTAGGAGTTTATTTTATAAGTTGAGTATATTTATATATATTGGTGGGGAAAATTTAAATTTTATGAATAATTATATAAAGTAAAGCATGCTGTATAGTCAGGTCTCGTATGAATTGTGGAGTCTATTGTGGGGTCTGTGATATCTATATGTATATTATATATATATTGCTTTTGGTTATATATATGTGTTGTACTTTAATGTATGGGATTTAAATTTAAAACAATGATTTTGAAATATCTATATATATTTAATTCAAAATGTATTGCTTGTAGAATATGTTTTATATATGAAAATAGTTATATATAGTTATATACATAAGTTTACTTATACCATTATCTTCATCGATTCCGCTCTGTTGTGACCTCGTAATTCCTATTTGTCATCTTTGTCCATCATGCCTATTCTTCATCGAATTGTGTCTATCTAGAGTTGCTTTGGAATTCGTAACTCATCTCATCCTCATCCATCTCTAGCCTCGAAAGGTGAGCAATCACTCACGATTAACGTTCTTTTATTTATTAAATTTGATTTCAATTGAAACGACAATTGAAATATGCCACTACTAGTTATTTACATTGCTATATATATGCCATCATCTGTATCTGTTCACCCGTGACATCTGACACCATTATCTGTAATTTATATTTCTATATATATGCCATTATCTGTATCTGTTCACCTGTGACATCTGACACCATTATCTGTTATTTATCACTGATGATATATGCCTGTTACTGTTGTTATATTTTTATCATATCTGTTATCACTCTGCAAGTTCCCTGTTAATATAGAATTCACTATGGGTTGAAATTATACATACCCGAACGATCTGTAGAATAGGAGAAAATCGTTATGGGTTGAAATGATAAACCCAAGCGATTTTCATTTGAATTGAATTTGGGGTTACGGGTTGAAAGATATATACCCGTATATATATTTAAATTACGGATTGATATGATAAATATCCGTATCACTTGACCATAGGGTAGAAAATTATATACAGACACCGTTGGTCTCTATATAAATATTTGAAAATGATTTCTTTGGTTTTAAAGGAAATATATGGTTGTAATAAATATTGATTTTAAAGATCTAATAAAGTTGATTTAATAAAGTCGATTTAGTCAATATAAAATAATGTTTAAGTATTTATGTAAATTTATATTTTCAAATATAGAGTTTATAATGATTCAGGTTGGAAAGATAAATTGAAATTGATTTGAAATTATATTTATTTAAGAATTTTACTTAAATAAGGTTGATTTGAAATTTAATAAATTTGAAAATTAAAAGATATGTTTTATAACTTGAAATTGATTAAAAGTGACTTAAATGAATATTTCAAACTTATATAAATTTAAATGGGATATTTTGTTTATTTAAATATTTAAATTGAAGTGGTATTTAGATGTATTGAAATGATTAAAGAAATATCTCAGAAACAAAATGTAATGAAATTAAATTGAGATATAAATGGAATTATCAAATTTAGTTTTGAAATGTGAAATATTTATAGTTTTGAAATATATTGGAAGTGAAATTGTTTATTTTGTGCTTCAAATCTGTATTTGAAATCGTTATAATTCGAAATGATTTATTAAGAAATTGAATTGAGTTGAAATTTATGAATTGAGATTGAATTTGGAAGTTGAGTTAATTTGAATCGATTTGTGAACTTGTGGAAGCTATTTTATTTTATAAAGTATCTTTAAACTATATCTACAACTATTTATATTTTACTTTATAAATTATTTTAATATAAACTATTTTATATAAATCATTTTCAATATATATTATTTTATTATAAACTATTTTAACTTATAACTATTTTATATAAACTATTTTATTGTATAAACTATTTTTCTATATATACAAATTTTAATATCTAAACTGTTTAAGAGGAAAGTGTTAGGATTTCAAAGTGTTATGAATTTCAAGGTTTTGATTTCCAAAGTGTTTTGATTTTAAAAGACTTACGATTTCGAAAGTGATATAACTTTGGAAAGTGATATGATTTTGGAAATGGATTTATTTGAAGTGAAAGTGATATCGTATTGATATGGTTTTGAAATGGCAATGATATGTCAGTTTTGAAATATAACTATTTTGAAAGTTTGTTAAATGACCATCGGTGTAATAAATACGTAGTTATTAAAGAGACCGGGATCGGATATGGACATACTCTCTGTCGATACCGGAAACCACTTTAATAACTATTATACGCGGAGTGTTGATTTAGAATGAAGTGGATGGTTTGGTTAACGCGTTGACTGAAGAAAGAGAACGATATTGGATGACCCCTGACATGACTAAAACAGGAGCCACACCGGGCCATTGAGGTTCGCCACCTCTAGCGGACACACATCTTCGATACCTTATCTATTACTTATGTGATTCGATTTGGGTGCACCCTTTGATTTGGGAGTGTTGTTTCGCGGTGTTGAGGTAGTAGCTGCTATGCTCAACATCAGTCCGAATCACGCAAATACTAGTATCCTAGTTGGTATCGCCTCATGTACCTTGTCATACTGATTATCCTATTCGCGACCACTACAATTTGTTTTGTGTTATACCTATGGGGTACCCTCTGATAACCACTAGTTTACGGTGGGGCTTACGGTGCTGTATAGACTATGACATGGTAAAAATGTGTTAAGGGTGGAATGGGCCATGACTTAACGCTATTTTGATATCGTACTTTACTAATTAGACTTTATCTACTTAGCATACACTACTACATAGTAGATAGTTTAACGGATCCTTAGATGATGGTTATCCCAAATATCCTTTGAGTTACTTGTATTTCAGTTGTTATTTCACTTGAGTTGGATTTATTGATATAAGAATGTTAATCCTGACTCGAGTGTTTTGTGTTTTGCTTTACGCTCGGGTCAGACTGAGTGATACATTATTCGAGACTCACCTTTGGAGTTGGAGCTTCGCTTGGAGATCCAACTATCTATCCAGCTTTCAGTTATTCAGTTGATTCTAGTGATGTATTCAGATCTTGTATTTGACTATTGTATTGGGATATCTATTTTATTCGAGACTTCTGTTGTATCTTGTTTAACTCTAATATATATATATAGTAGCTTCATGAACTACTATTCTTTTGTTTCCGCTGCATATTGTTATATTACTCTGTGTCTGTGATCTGTGATTAATTTATTTACTGTATATGCTGAGTTTTGCCAAATTTAAATAACAATCTATTATTATGAATTATTCAAGTCTGACATGTGTGGATTTATTGTCGATTTGAATGGTCCAAAATACTGGGTCGTTACAATGCCCTCAGTACCTCCATGTGTCGCATATACCTTGTCAGATGAACAACATGATTCGTCCTCACAACATACGCCTCCAGTGTTGGTAGCTTGAATTCTGGTGGGTTCCTAGCCTGCCTAATTGTGGGAGCAAAGGGGCTCCTGTTCATGTCTTCCAGATCTCTGTTCACCAACTCTCCTCTCATGGCTCGTCTGACCATCTCTGCCAATCTGTCACTGTCATCAAGTTGCGGTCCTTGTCTGTTGCCTCCGATCTGCACCCCAAGTTCACGAAGGAATCTTGGAATCTGCTCTCCTGAACGAGCATCCATTCCTCTATTAACACCGTATTGTCCAGTTTTGCCTAGTATCCTGCCTGGGATTGGATTAACATGCTCCAGGGGCGTGTCCCCTAGCTCAGGGGCTGCTCCTGATGGTCCTGCTCTATTCTGGACTCCCTCTGCTCTTACCGATCTATTCTCTTGATTCTGCACTCCAACTTGTCCAACCTGTTGGAGTAGGTTCTGCATCATCTCCTCCTGCCTTTTTAGCATTCCTTCCTGCATAGCCTCCATCATCTTCTCCATCTTGTCTCTGGTGATGAAAACTGAAGTCTTGTTAGCTCCTGAAGAGGCCTCCCAACTCCCTTCATGCTGACTCCTTTCCGCTCTTGGTCTCCTTGTTGATTGCTTCACCATAGCTTTCTAGATCCAAGTACTCAAGCCTGCAGATCCAAAATCCAAGCTGTAGAATCCCTGAGTGCTAGCCCTCTCAGTGAAAGCACCAAAATGGTTGCGCCAAAATTGGTCACAAACACCCAATTGCAGATGAAAGCACCAAATCACAATCACAGATCAAAGATAGACAGTATGTAGAGAATATAAATGTGAAGAATGCTCAAAATTTTAAAAGGAAAGTAGTAAAAAACAAAAGATTTATAATGGTTCAGTGTTGTAGCCTACGTCCACTTTGAAGAGTTGTTGTTTTATTGACGATTCTCTACTGATTTACAAGAGTACAATTGATAGCATCAGAGTTACAATGGAGTTCAGTAGAGTAACGGCGTAGAAGAGCCCAAAGAGAGTCCCTATTCTGGAGGCATTGGGCTGCTATTTATAGGCGTAGCATGGAAAATCTTACTTTAAACTTGGAATACTCCTTCTTATATATGGGTGGGCCCACATGATCGATCCGGGCTGGTTTGGGATCGATCCCTATGCATTTCGTATTGATCCAAAAATGGTCCAATGGCGATGGGATCGATCACGAACGTTCTTCTGGTGGTATTCAAGCTACTGTGAAAATTTGAGGGCTTTTGGAATTGTAGATCTTGAGTTATGATTGATCCAAGATTGACATTATAGGTAGGCTGTCACGTTCGTATCGATTATGATCTGTATCCATCAATTCGTATCGATCCAAGTTTCGTTCCTTCGTATCCATTACATTCGCATGGATGATGTGGCTCGAGAATCCAGGGAAGATCCATTTTTTAGCCGAGTGACTGCTTCTTTTAATTGACTCTACCTCATTCGCATCCATCGGTTGCTATGTTCTTCGAATTAATCCTCGCCTCTTTTCGAATTGATTATGAGTCATTCTGTTCGTATCGATGCTAGCGTGCACTCTTCGTATCGATCATTTGGTGTTGGCTTTGTATCGATGGAGAGTGATGGTTTCGTATCGATCATCTGGTTGATCGATACGAAACATTGATCGATACAAAACGAACAACCTTGATCGATCTGAAAGATGCATTTGCCTTGGTTGCTGATCGATCCATGGCTTAGACTCGTATCAGCCGCCTCGTTGATCCAAATTATACCCTCTAGTAACTCGAAGCAAGTGTTGCAGTGACTTAAAGCAACTTGTAAATATGCTAATCTATCAAAGACCTGAAGCAAGCCCTTCTATGACCCGAAGTAATCCCACTGAAAACCCGAAGTAAGCCTAGAGACGACTCGGAGTAAACTCCAAGCGACTTGTAGTGACTCGATTTTTGTTGAAACCATATTTTAAACGTCTTGTGCTGTTTGCTCGTCGACTATGCTATGTCTTATGTAGTTGATTAGGTTAAATCCGCCAGTATATTGCCTTGCCAAAAGGCGGGTTAACAGCCGAGGTCCTTCATTCGAAGTGATAGGACTGTAATGGAACTTAGAGATTAACAACACTTAGAGGATTTGTGTTTAGAAGTTCACAAAACTTTTGATAATTTCGGAAATTGCTTAATTCTGTTTAGAATCCTCATTTTGATATCCATAAAGCTTCATCGATTTCCATAAGTTGGAAATTTTGCTTAGGAAGTTAAATTTTGTTTTGGATCCTCGTTAACTTTTGAGATATAGCTTGTGAATTTATTGTTGTTTGGAGTGACAGGACTTGTGGACTCATTGTATTTATGTGATTCTATCTTCGTACAGATACATGCCCCCCAGTTCACAGAGTTGTTCACTCCAAACAAATTTCAAGTGTTCGACGTCTTCGGACAACGCGAGAAGTTTCAGGTTGAATGCGTGGCTTCTAGGGTTCCTCGGCATTGCCTATCTCCGGGTGGCATAAGGAGTTGGAATTTGGAGTTCCTGAGCGTTGCGTATCTCTGGGAAATGCGAGAAACTTGAGCTTGGAGTTTCTCGGTGTTGCCTATCTCCGGGCGATGCGAGAAACTTGAATTTGGAGCTCCTCGACGTCGCCTATCTCCAGGAAATGTGAAAAACTTGAATTTGGAGATCCTCGGCGTCGCCTATCTTTGGGCGATGCGAGAAACTTGAGTTTGGAGTTCCTCGGCATCGCCGATCTCTGGGTGATGCGAAAAACTTGAGTTTGGAATTCCTCGGCATTGCCTATCTCCAGGTGATGTGAGAAACTTGAGTTTGGAGTTCCTCAGCGTTGCCTATCTCTGGGCAACGCGAGAAACTTGAGTTTGGAGTTCCTCGGCATCACCTATCTCCGGGCGATGCGAGAAACTTGAGTTTGGAATTCCTCGGTTTCACCTATCTCCAGGCGAAGTAGAAACTTGAGTTTGGAGTTCATTGGCTTCGCCTATCTCCGGACGATGCGAGAAACTTGAGTTTGGGTTTCCTCGGTGTTGTCTATCTCCGGGCAATGCGCAAAACTTGAGTTTGGACTTCCTCGGCATCGCCTATCTCCAAGCGATGCGAGAAACTTGAGTTTGGAGCTCCTCGACGTCGCATATCTCCGGGCGATGCGAGAAACTTGAGTATGGTGTTTGTCGGCGTCGCCTATCTCCGGGCGATGTGAGAAACTTGAGTTTGGAGTTCCTCGGCATCGCCTATCTCCGGACGATGCGAGAAACTTGAGTTTGGAGTTCCTCGACGTCGCCTATCTCTGATCGATGCGAGAAACTTGAGTTTGGAGTTCCTTGGCATCGCCTATCTCCGAGCGATGCGAGAAACTTGAGTCTGTGGTCCTCCTGATGCAACCAGAGCGGCATCATTTTTCAGAGGGCCAAGATCGGTTCCGTTGATCCTACGGTTTGAGTCGGTTTATTTCCACCGACTCGTTGGGTAATTATTATGAACACAATTCATATGATTCAAGAAGAAAACTTTATTAAGAAAAGCATGGAAGATTCTTTTCCTATTTACAATGCCACCGGCATTTCCGTAATGGCTTATTTGCTGAAAATTAGAAAATACATAAAGTTGCTTTTAAATGAAATATCGGCGGAACGATTCACTGTTCCAAGCTATGGGAATTGCGACCCTGTCGACGGTTGCCAGCTGAAGGTCCCGTCACCAAGCTTTTGATGAATGACGAATGGTCCTTCCCAATTCGGTCCGAAGGATCTTCGGAAAGGGTAAACTCGCTTGAGCACGAGATCACCGACTTCGAAGGTTCGACTGTGTACTTTGGAGTTGAAATATTGTGCGACCCTTTTTTGGTGGGCGGCGATTCTCAACTCTGCTTCCTCTCTCTTTTCATTGACTATGTCTAATGATTCAACTAGGAGTTGCTCGTTTTGTTTTTGATTGAAATTCAGCCTTCGGTGCGAGGGGACTTCCAGCTCAACAGGAATCATTACCTCCAAACCATACGCCAATGCGAACGGGGTGTGGCCGGTTTCCACTTTGTGTGTTGTCCTGTAAGCCCATAGTGCGAGTGGAAGCTCATCCACCCAGTTTCCCTTTGCTTTTGTCAGTAGCTTTTTGATGGTGGACTTGATGATCTTATTTATTGCCTCCACTTGCCCGTTTGCCTGCGGATGAGCCACTGTAGAAAAGCTCTTTTCAATCCGGAAGTGCTTGTAGAAGTCTTTGAACTCGGCGCTTTCGAACCGCGTTCAATCGTCAGTGATGATTTTTTGTGGCACGCCAAACCTGCAAATTATGTTTTTAGTAGCAAAGTTAATAACTTTCTTTGTGGTTATGGTGGCCAGCGGTTTCGCTTCGGCCCATTTCGTGAAATAATGTACGAACACTATAGCATATTTGGCTCCTCCTTTTGCCATTGGAAGGACGCCAATCAAATCGATCTCCCATATTGCAAATGGCCATGGGCTGACCATCTGCATCAGTTCTGTGGAAGGTGTTCTCTTAATTTTGTTAAATCTGTGACAGCGATCGCATCTCCTGGCATGATCTGCAGCATCGCGATTTACTATTGGCCAGAAGTACCCATACCGAAGGACTTTCTTTGCCAGTGTCTTCCTCCCAGTGTGGTATCCGCACTCGTCTTCATGCATTTCTTCCAGGATTCGTTGTGCTTCATCATCGGTCACACACCTAAGAAGAGGGGTCGAGAATCCCCTTCGATAGAGTATCCCGTCCTGTATCATGAACTGTGGCGCCTTCCTGAGTAATTTCTTTCGTCGGTTTTGGTCTGTTGGAAGAGTTCCCGCCAGGAGATAATTTTTATCGGTGTCATCCACATGTCTGGTTCCACAGTGGTCTCAAGAATCCATTCTACATCCATTTCATTAATGCTTGGATTGGTTAGAGTTTCGACTGGGACAACCCTCAGTGACTGGGCTTCTCCGGAGCTTGCCAACTTAGCCAAAAAGTATGCCTTGGTGTTTTGTTCTCGTGGTATGTGAGTTATAGTGTAGTGTTCGATGTCACTAAGCAGCTCATGCACTTTGGACATATATGGGCCTATATTTTTGCTGCGTGCTTAATACTCTCCTTTCACTTGACATACGACCAGCTGTGAGTCGCTATATATATATGAACGAACTTTATTTTGAGTTCCTTCATGACCTTCAACCCTACGATCAGTGCTTCGTATTCCGCCTTGTTATTCATAGCTGGGATCTCCAAGCGTAGAGCATAGCTAATGGCTCGCCCTTTGGGGGTTTCGAGCACCACCGCTACGCCCGAACATAAGTTGGTTGATGCTCCGTCGACGAAAAGCTTCCATTGTGCGCCCGCTTGTGACTAAATTTCCTCTTCATCATCTCATATTGCAAATTCAACAATGAAGTCGGCTAGCGCTTTCCCATTGATTTCTTTCTTCAGGTGGTAAGTGATATCATATTGACCCAATTCTATGTTCCACTTAAGTAATCGTCCAGACGTCTCTGGCCGATACAAAACTTGTTTCAGTGGCTAGTCGGTCAATACCTTAATCAGATGTGCCTGGAATTACGACCACAATTTTCAGGATGTGATCAAAAGGAAATACGCTGGCTTCTCCAGTTTCGGGTAATTCTTCTCAGCCCCTGTGAATCGCTTGCTGATGTAGTACATAGGTCGTTGAATTCTCACTTATTCCCTCACGAGAGCCACGCTCAATGCATGTGAGGAAATTGCTAATTAAACGAATAAGTCTTCTCCATCGACTGGTTTTGATAATACCGAAGGAGTTTCCATGTGTCGCAGCAGTTCCTCAAAGGCCATTTGACAAGCTTCACTCCATTCAAAGTTTTTCTTTCCCTTCTTTAGCGCATCGAAGATCGGTATACACTTGTTGTAGCTTTTGAGATGAATCGACTTAGTGCCGCGACTTTTCTATTCAAGCTTTGAAGTTCTCTCTTATTCTTAGGGGCCTGGACTTCCTGTAACGCTGTTATTTGCTCCGGATTTGCTTCGATGCCCCGGGCACTCACTATAAATCCCAAGAATTTCCCGAAGGCCACCCCGAAGTGACATTTAAGTGGGTTGAGCTTCATTCCGTATTTGCGGAGTATTTCAAACATTTCAGCGAGATTATCTAGGTGGTTAGCGGCTACTCAGGAATTGACTAACATATCATCCACGTAAACTTCCATAGTTTTCCTAATCTGGCGCTTGAATATAGTATTCACTAGTCTTTGATACGTGGTCCCTGCGTTCTTCAGATCAAATGGCATTACTCTATAGCAGTATAATCCTAAGTCAGTGACGAAGCTGGTATTTTCTTGGTCTGGTTCGTGCATTAGGATCTGGTTATAGCCCAAGTACGCATCCATAAATGACAGCAATTCTTGTCCCGTTGTTCCATCCACCAGTTGATCAATTCTGGGGAGCGGGAAGCTATCCTTTGGACAGGCTTTGTTGAGGTCTGAAAAATCGATACAGTTTCGCCATTTTCCATTAGACTTCTTGACAAGGACCGGGTTTGATACCCATTTGGGGTAAGTTGCATTTCGGATGAAGCCATTAGTCATCAGTTTATCCATCTCTTCTCTCAATGCCTTGGACCACTCAGGGCCCAAGCTGCGCCTTTTTTATTTGACTGGAATGAATTTGGGGCCAATGTTGGGGGTGTGATAGGCAATTTCAGGTGATACTCCACACATATTAGCATGCGTCTAGGAAAATACCTCCAAGTTGGCGCGGAGGAATCTGGTCAATTCTGACTGCATCTTGTTTCCAAGATGCGACCCGATTCTCAGGACCCGCATGGGGTCATCCATACTGATTGGGACAAACACCGTCAACTTAGCTGTTGCCACCTGATCCTCCCCTAAGCTCTTCTTCCTAGGGTCCAAAGCCTTGTCGAATCGACTATGGTCCCTAAGCCAGGGGCGGTTCTGTAGTTGCTATTCAGAGGGTTCATGGATGTGGAGGGCTTTCCCCACATCCTTTCCTTTCTCCTTTCTTCTAGACTCGTGCAATACCTCAATATAACACTCTCGAGCAACGCTTTGGTCTTCTTTCACAATCCCAACGCCGTGCTTGGTAGGGGATTTCATCATGAGGCACCATTGAGCCAACGCTATCATGAAGTCGGCTAACGCGGGCCGCCCCCAAAACGCATTGTATGCTGACATTTCATCCACAATCACAAAAGTCTGAATGAGGGTGACTCATTGTTCTCCCTCTCGAAGTTCTACACATAGGTCAATGGTTCCCACCGGCTACTTAGGTTCTCTAGTAAACCCCTGAACCTTCGTTTGGCATGTGGTTACGCTTTTTGTACCTATCTTCATCTGATCGAAAGTACGTTTGAAAGTATATTAACCGAGCTTCCACTATCAACCAATACTCGTCGGATTATTGTGGGCCCGATTACTACTATTACCACCATTGGATCAAGAGTTGGAGCCTCAATTCCTTCGGTGTCTCAGTGGTGAAATACTATGTCATTGCTCAGAACCTTTTGCTGCTTGACCGGAGTTTCAGCATCTATTTTCATACACGATCCCTTTGGGGAATGCTTTAGCGAACTTACGTATCGCTCCATCTCCCCTAAAATCCTTTGTGCAGGATGCGGTCCTCCAGATATTGTTTCGATAATGAGCCTTTGGTTAGTTCGTTTCGACCCTACTTCACTAGTTCCAGCCTGATTTCTTTGCTCCCTAGGTGGTTGAGGGACTATAGCTTGGCTGGGTATTCGTGGCCCATTTAAGTATTGCTGAAGCTTGTTGTCGCATATTAATCCTTCAATGAGGTCCTTAAGGTGGCGACATTCGTTTGTGTTGTGCCCGTGCGTCTCGTGGAAGCTGCAGAATTTCCTTGAGCGCTTCTGCTGTTCTGTTGCCTCCTTCTTGAGGGGTTTTCTATACTCTTCAGTTTCTTGTGTTGCGAGATAAATATTTTCCGGAGTATCATTCAAGGGGGTATAGTCTCCTAGTCCAAACTCTCTAAACCTTTTGTTGCGACCACCCCCATTTTTCTTGTCAGAGTTCTGATTTCCTCTCTTTTGGTTTCCATTCTTCCCTACGGCCCCTTGGTTATTCCCGGGGTTGCGTGTGTTTTGATTAACCATCGTGCCATTCTATTCGATGTTCGTCTATTGTACTCCAACATCCTTTCTTTCTAGCTTGCGCCTCTTCCAACCTCAAGTACTGGCTCGATTTGCGATTAAAATCCTTCCTGTTGGTGGGTTGTTTCATCTTGATCCATTTCCCGAACTCCATCTCCGGATGAATAGCGTGGACTAAAGCCATAAAAACCATGTCTTCATTGGGATTGCTCACCTCTATCATCGCTGTGTTGAATCTGCTCATGGGCGATCTCAATGACTCGTTGTGCCCTTGAACCAGTCCGGATAGAGACATGATGTCCTTCGGTTGTGCGGTGTGAAGTCAGAACTAGTCAAGGAATTTTGTTGCAAGTTGATCAAAGGTAGAAATAGATCTTGGGGGAAGTCTAGCGAACCACGTAGATGCAATGCCTTCTAGAAAAATGGGGAAACATTGGCAGCGTACAGCTTCCGGAGCATTGGCTCCATCCATATACCAACTATACTTGTACAAATGGGGTTTTGGATCCTTAGTTCCGTAGTAGGAGGGAATGGTTGGCATGGTGAATTTGTCTGGGTATCTTTCATTCAAGATCTCAGCGGTAAAAGGGGTCTGACTTGGGGAAGATCCCCACTCATCATCCTTTTGACTTTTACTTTTTCCCATCAACCGCTTGACTATGTTTGCTATATATGCCTTTGATGTCCGATGGTCCTGGGGGCGGCAGTCAGTCACTGCACCAAGTGTTTGGTTCAGCAAACGATCTTGGTGCATGGGTTGATGCCTGGGCTCTCCTGTCTTCGGGAGAGCCATTCCCATATGGCCCCGTTGGCTTGCATTTGGCCTAACTGAGGCGGTCTGGATGTTTCTAACATTATCAAATGCGTTGGCATCCTCCTCTACCTGATCACCCTACTCTCCGCCTTCCGAATCAGAGAGGCTAGCTACATCCTCCAGTAGGGTTTTGGCCCCTTGATTCATATTCAAATTTGGCTGTCTTGCGTTAAATGGGGTATTCTCATTTTCCTCCAAGTTACACCCCATTGTTACCCTTCTCAATGGCTGCTTACCATTTCTCCTATGCAGGATGGAAACAGAGGAGTTTTCTTGCTCTATGGCAGTAGCTGGTTCAGGGATAGTCCTTGGAGTGGGGTTTGATTATAGAGTTATCAGAGCGTTGAGTTTTTCCATTAGAGCCTTTTGACTATCTTCCATTCTTTGGTTGATTTCTTCAGCCATCTTATTCAACTCATCCCTGGTAACAACTTCATGCTGACTAGAGGACCCTGGTGCTTGGTTCCCAAAGTTAGCAGCATTTACTTCAGCCTGTTGGATGCTAACACCTTCCATGGTTATTGCTGCCCCTATGGACCTTCCAAAGGCAGTTCTTCTCCTTTCGGGAGCCATTGACTTTTGAAAAGTGAGTTCTTTAAGAGAAGATTGGAGACCTAACTTTTGGATCTATGCAATCCAAAGTAGATAGCTAGATCTACATCCTACGTTGAAGGTGGAGATCTAACTTCTGGACCTATGCAATCCAAAGTAGATAGCTAGATCTGGATCCTGAATTCAGTTCTCAGTGAAAGCACCAAAATGTTGACCCAAAAAATGACCAACACCCTGGTTTGGTTTTGAAAGCACCAGCCCTGTCTTTACAGAGCAATATCACAGATCACAGATATAGAAAAGAAGTAGTAAAAGAAAATAGACAGAATATTTTATACTGGTTCGGCTGTTAACGAAGTCTACGTTCACTTTATAGTTTTATTATAGACTGATTGCTATCACAAAAGCTGTTTGATTACAAGTCTTTAGCTATTTCCTAGCTTGATTGAATCTCTAGAGTTAGAATCCACCGGAGAATCACGGTGTATTCCTTCTGAGATCATTGTGAGGGAGGTAGGAAGTGAAAAATAATCACAGCAGAGCTTCAGCAACCATTCCATAGAAGATCCCTTTTGTGTGCAGGTGGCACGGTATTTACAGAGGTTGGAGGGTTTTTAGGCCAGGCCTGCCATCAGCAGCTCGTAGAAGGACTACAGGCGACTTAGGAGATTCTGGTCGGCGAAATAAGCCAACACCATGGGTCGTTGGCGACCAATAGACTTAGTTTATTTCGCCGACCGAATCCCGCCACCTTTCTTTGTATTCCATAACTTGCTTGTTCGAGGTTTTGAAGAAGTGCATGGGTTGCTGACGATCCGGCCACGTCGGACTATCCTAGGTTCTAAAATTGGAGATGTTTTCATAGACATTCATCATTATCATTACGTCTTAATGGAAAGTCGTTAGCCGTTTACATTCAAATGCTTGTTGAGCTATAGGAATGCCGGTCTCTTGGCTTCGTTGATCCTAACCATCACCTTAATCGTATAGCTTGGCATTTTTCGACCTCCAGTCTTAGCTTCTCTGGTTTGTTCCTCAACCATTCTGCCCGCTTAAGGTTGTCTTGTTTTCTATTGGTATCTGCTGGGTTAAAAACCCGAATAACAAGTTTAATATATCGTGATATGATATATAATGTTTAGAGTGTAGGATATAAATAATATCAAATAGTTGTGATGCTTATAATGGTCGCACCATAAAATATTTAGGGTATAATCAAAATCGATAAAGCATGTTCGCATATGGATTTTCCATTGGGTCAGAAAGTACCTTCCAAGTGTCATACATCTCTGGATAAAATATACCATTAAGGAAAACATAACAAGCCCACGCACGAACTTATAGAACCACATGGAACCAAATACCATCAACTCCAACCGACCAATAATCGATAAGTATCTCTAGATATGGAGTTGATATACCTTACCATGGGTCAGCAAATCCCCGGGCTGTGCGTCGTACTCTATTTTCTATCATTTTCGATGGTGAGGTCTGGTTCAGCATCCTTCACACGAGTCTTCATCACTCGAATAGAACACAAATCCCTAAATGGAGTCCCACAACTCGAACAGATCACAAATCACAATATGAATTCGAGCATCTCGAAAAGATCTCAAACCTCCATATAGGTTCCCTGCATATGTCTTTTGATGAATGCTAACGACATCCTCTCTCTTGGAATACTTCTCAAGATAGAAAGTCCCACACGATAGCATCGTCTGAAATATTAACGCTAACCACTCCTTTAGACTTAATCTTAGGATCGATAGTTCAAGTCTATAACATTTCACTTCACAACTGCTTCCAATATATAGAACACATATACTAGTTTTAAAGTGGTATTCGATAAGTAAAACACTTACCGATCTCGGTCTCCCTAAAACTAATTTGATGAATTTCCCGTTAACTCTATTCCTTTTCTTTCAAAATTAAGTGAAAGCTAGAGACGTTTAATACTAATGCTCCTCCCTGGGGTACTCATTGAAATGAAATCGCAAAGCCTTTCGACAACTTCATATGTTAATATTTGGTCAAGTTCAATAATCGAATAATCGATTATCTATTCAAAACAATTGCTTATATAAATCACGATTTGTATGCTTAACTCGTTTTCGACATTCTAACTTAACTATTCCTCATTCAAGAGTGAAGCTAGGTAAGTTATAGCATCGGTTGCATTAAAGCCTTGCCTAGATACTTCATTCTTGAATCTCACAAATAGATAAGTCTACCTCGTTGGCTTTTAGTGTTAAGTATAATATTAATGATTTCCATAAACAAAAAAGAAATCAACACGATTAACATGTTTTCGACATTTTTTGACTTACTATTCCTCGGTCAAGAGGGAAACCGGTAGGTTAAAGCTCTATTGCTCCATCCTTACTCGACATCAATCTTAACTCTCATAAATAGATAAGCCTTACTTCATCGGCTTTTAGTTTTAGGCATATTTAATTACTTTTCAAACAGGTAATTAAATAATCAACCATTTAGCCACTAAGCAATTCTTAAATCCTTTTTGAAATACTTTTAAAATACTTGAAAATACTTATAATAGGTTTTAAATCATTTATCCAAAATATTACTTGAAAATAACAACTTTATAATTTTCCTTAAAACTTGAAAACGATATTTTTTTGTCATAAAATCCTATTCTTTAAAAATTCAGAACTAATTCTTAAAAATTCATAAATATCTCAAACCACTTTTAAAATACTCTGATAATCATTAGTACATATTTTTAAAAATAATTAAAAAAATACTTAAACTTAAATACCTTTTCAAACCTTTTAAGTCCAAATATCAAGTCTAAACGGGGCAGTTTGTACAAGTGAAGTTTTGGCCATTTTGAGATGTTACTTAACCTTTTGCCATTCAAGATTTAATATCAACAAACACACACACACACACACACACACACATATATATATATATATAAGACATTATAAATTTGGTCACAAAACCCTAAGGATCTCCCTATAAAGTTCCATAGCAATCGTTAAAAATAAGGCAATTCACAACTGCATCTATAGCGACTATCGCTATAAATGACCTTTTAAATATGGGTCTAGTCTAAACAAAGTCCACCTATAACCTATGTGCTTTGTTCAAGGCCTAGTCATATGTCAAACATGTCCCATTCTAAGTTCATTTAAGTCCATATACATGGATCACATATGTCATTTACTTTTAAAGTAAGAATCCAAACCAATATTTTAACATATGTCGATAACAATTCAACAATTTAAATACAATCAAACACAAACATATGTGTTATATTTTCATTCAAAGTGAGGTGTTAACTCACCTTTAACCTCACTAACAACCAAGATCCAAGAATCCAAGTCCAAACCCAAGCTAGCAATCTCCTTTCCTCCCTTTCTTTTCCTTGCTTTCACCTTTCACTAGCCCAAACTCCCCATAAAGCTCATGGCCTATGCATGGTGGGGGTGCATGACTTTTCTTCTTCAGCTTTTGGCATGGTGAAAAGTGTTTTAATATTATACTAAGCCTTGTGGCAAAGTTTGGAGTGATTTGTAGTTAATTTGCAACTATTTTATTTTAGAACATAAGAGAGAAAGAAGATGAAGAAGCCATTGATTTTCAACTTTAAGCTTTGTAAATTGTTGTGAATGGTAACTAAGGGTATGCCCCTCCTTATATAGGCTTAGTAGTGGTGTTGCCTAAGCTCTAACTCACCCCTCCATCTCTAACTCACCCCTCCATCATGCCAGGTTCGCTTCATCTCCCATCACTTTTCCTTTAAGTCACTTCTCATTTATGTTAATTACCATTATACCCCTCTCATGATAATATCTCTTATCCTTTAGAAGCTTCAAGAACATTCCAAGATTTATAAAGAGGAGAGTGTGTTAATTAGTTGCTAATGTATTCATTTGATCATTAGCCAAGTGCACAAGAGTTCGAACAACTTATATCGATCGAAAAGCTGTTTATTGATAAACCAATTTTCAGTCACATTGTCTATTTTTCTTCAAAGAATATATTTTTGTAAACAATTTCCAAAAACAAGTTTATTATCATTATTTATCAGTTAAGTGATGTATAACATGATTATAAAATCATATTTATAACACTTAATTATATTTCAAAACGTTTCGATATTCGAAGACGAAGTGTTCGAATTTCTGGGTCGCTACAACGTTGAATGTTCCAAAGCCATGCTGCACACACCCAAACTCATATGTATATATAGATCTCATCCCTATAGACTCAAAGATCTCAACTTTATATTTTTTCGTTAAGTGAATCGATAGATTTTGATTTTTGAAGTAAGTGGCTATTTTCGTTTATAGGAAATTGAAGATGGAAATGAGAAGGAGGGAAAAGTTGAAAAGTAAGAGTGAAAGAGGGAATGAAGGAAAAGTCTATGTTGAAAATTCCAAGTGTTTAGCTAGGTTTATCTTGTGATTTCCGGTGCATTGTCGTACAGGATTTCGTTCGTGTACGAACCACGAACGACAAAATAAAAATATGATCGTGCACAAAAATGCGATACAATCCAAGAACAATAATAATATACACTGGTTATCTTATTATATAAATGTTCAAAAATAACATCGTTTGTTGAAAAATACATCAAATGATGATTTAAATATTTTCCCAAATTAAGAATTATGGAAAAATCCTATAAATTAAAATAAAAATACTACAATAAAAATAGAGTCATTATATTATAATTTTATTTTCTTATTATTTATTAAATTTGAATCAAATCGGAATATTTAAATAAATTAAATATTCTCATTCGAAACATTAAAAACTTCAGGTCGTTATAGATAATGTTGTATGTGATATAGAAGTATGTATGTGAATGTTTGAAGCGAAAGAGTCGCTATGAAAGCACTTTGAAATCCCCTTGCTTTAACCTGCTTATGTTGGTGATATGTTAATATATTATGATATGATATATTTTGGTTGTTTTCTATACATATTTTGGTGTATGTGATAGTAATGAATTGGTTTGGAATGTGGTAGAACTTGTGAAACAAAGTTCTGAAAATTTGAAACAAAAAGATCGTTATGGATGCAGTTTGCAATCGCCTTATGTTTAGTGATTTTAAAGTTAATTTTGGAAGACATTCTTAGGGGGTTCTTTGCCGTTTTAACAAACAAAATTTATGTACTTCATACTGTAAAATCATCAAGGTTTAAAAAGATATATACCTGGTTGGACGAAGTGACAGAAGTTATAGCGAGAAAGGTCGCTATGTGAGCACTTCGTGAATATATTTTTTTTTCGAGAATTTTTATATTTAATTTAGAAGATATCCTTATGGTTTTCTTTTCATGGTTTTTAAGTAGCCTAAGTATACTACTTGCTGTAAAAAAAATTGGATCAACAATTATTTGTTTAAGTGGTTAAAAATGGCACAAAGATTATGCATTTTCATGTTATTCTTTGTCCGGAACTTTTTAAATAGCACTTATAAATTCTATCTTTGGTCTGCTGTAGCACTTCTGGGCTTGTAGCATTGTTTTTTTTAATGCGACATTTTGACTACTTTTTCATGATTTCAATGGTTTGTAATTTATTATCTTTGTGGAATCTTTTAGGAAAGTTCTAATAACATGGATTAGAGTGTGAAAAAAAAAAGATTATAAATTTAAATATATTTGTAATAATTATTTATGAATTTTTAAATTAAAGGGTTTTAAATACAAAACATGCTTTTTATTGATTTTTGTTATATTTCTAAATTAGTTATTTTTTAGTAATATTCTGTGTAGATATTTAAAACCTATATATAAGTATTTTTTAAAGTATATATATGTAAGTTTGGAAAAGTTAAGTTAAGTATTTTATAAAAGAATAAAGGTGGCTTTGATTACAACACTTATTTATAATAAATGGTTTTGAGAAGATTATCAAAAGTATATTATCTTGTTAATAAATATACTTAGATCTTTAAAAAGAATGTTTTAAAGATAATGCTAAGTATAAAATGGTTTTGAGTTTATAGTAACGATGTTTAAGAACATTTGTTTTTAACTCATTTAAATATACTTCTGAAAATAATTAGATCTTTAAAAAGAACAGTTACAAGATAATGTTAAGTATAAAATGGTTTTGGGTTTATAGTAACAATGTTTCTAATGGCATTTGTTTAAACCCATTGAAGTATATTTTTGAAAATGTGAAATCTTGTTTAAGATTTGTCAATATTCTTATACCATTTGGGATAAGAATAATGGATACATTTCTAAGTACTTAAAAGGGTAGGAATGAATAGTGGAATAGTAATATACATGTATATATCTTTTGTAAAGGTATTTTAAATATATATACGAGTACTTACAACTTTTTTTAATCAATAACAGAATTAATTAAATAAAAAGGGATTAGAAGTCGCTTATGTGATTTAATCGTGCTTGTGTGACTTAATCGTGCTTGTGTGACTTCCTGTTTTGTGTTTGTACTTCTTTATGGAAAGTATTTAATCCTATACTTGGCACTAAAAGCCGACAAAGAAGATTTATTATATCTATGAGTGTTGAGAATGATGTATGAATAGGGTTTAAAAGCAAACAATTCTCTAATCTATCGGCTTCACTCTTGATCGAGGGACAGTATAAGTTAAGAAAGTCGAAAACATGATAAGTGTATGAGACCTAGTTTCCATATGAGATCGTTTCTATTTTGTACTGGATAGTCGACTATCGAAATTGACCAAATTTAACTTTGAAAGTATATGTAAGTATATGGACTCCTTTATAACGTTCATTTACTTCTTAAAGAACTAGAATTAAGTTAACCGAAAATTCACCGATTTAGTTTTGAGAGTTAGAGATCGGATAACCGTGTTACTTACCAAAACCACTTCAAAAGTGATATATGAGTTCTTTGTTTTTGAAGTGGTTTTGGAGTGGAATGCTATAGAGTTGAACTGTTTATCCTAAGGTTAAGTCCAAGGGAGAGGTCATCTTTAGCATTCGTCAGATGACTTATGCTGGGATGCTTGAAGAGATTTTTGAACTGTTCGTGATGCTAGAATCCAGAGAGAGATATGAGATCTATTCGAGTGAAGACTTGTGTGTTGAGATGCTTAACGTGACTTTAACATTGGTAATGGCAAAAAATCGAGTAGGAGCATAGCCAGTGGGTTTAGCTAACCCAAGGGTACGTCAATGCCAAATATCTAGAGATGCTTTCAATTGAGGCGTGCGGGAGTCGTTGGTATTTAGTATCACATGTTCGGGCAAGGACCATCTATGTTTACCTTTGTGGCATATTTTATCTAGAGATATGCGTGGTTCCAGAAGGTAGATTCTAACTCTTGTCCAGGAGGCCGACTTCAGTTTACTGACGAGACCTCCATGGAAATCCTTATGTGAATGTACCTTAGCGGTTTTTGTTGTACTTCTAATATTGTTATGTTGTGAGTTGCAAGCAGCACAACTATTTTTTGATTTATATTCTACACCTTATACATTATTTACTATATCACCTTATGTACTTATTAAATGGTTTGGATTTTTTGGGGGGATAATTGTTACATTTATTCGAACGGCCTCAAAAGTACTGTTGTATGATATCTACATATTTCTCAAGTTTCTTATACCAGACTTATGTTTGGCTCATGATTTTATCTTTCCCTTAAATTCCATAGCTGAACTTTTGTGTTTGAGAAAGATAGGTTTTCATTGATATTCTTTGGAGCCTAAAAAGACGAGCTGGATGCTTTCATCTACAGTAGTATTCTTATTTTTGTTGCACTACTAGATAGTATATATTAGCATTTGTGATGACAGACTGTTATAACTGTCCAGGCTGATGATAGTACTTAGGATTGTAACTCTTAAATGCTATGTATCCTAGAGTGATAATTTGTATTGTCTTTTAATATTATATGTTATCGTTTCGTTGTGAGATTATGATATTGTGTTCTTTCTTCCTTGTTCCTTTTCTTTTTCTTTTTATTTACCCTAACAATCTGTCTCTCCGGCACTTGGATGCTCAACACGTGAATACTGTGGATGTATTAATGTCGACATTTAAGGGTCAAAAAGGCTAGTTGTTACATTCATTATCATTAAAATATGGTTATCTTTATTCAAACCATCAAATCATACAAAGTCCAAACCCAATCGGGTTTGAAGGAGAATAGGGTGAATATTACTCACTTAGATTAGAAAAGCTTGATTTAAATCTTCTTCTTCTCCTCAGAGATGAAAGTTTTGGTCTTAAAATTTTATTTTCTCTTCTTTTCTGTAGCAATAGTGGCTGGCCTAGGTAGGTGAAGTTTTTATTTTATTTTAAAATAAAATAAGAATGAATGAAGAGATGGAGAGTGTTAAGGGTTTATATACTAATGATTTTAGTGCTGGATAAAATCCCTCCTTACCAAATCTCATTCATTTATTTTCTTTATATAAAATTCCCTTCATTCAAATATTCTGAATTATTTCTTTTTCTTTATATGGCTAAATTTAATTGCTTTGATTGCTCTTGGTTTATGTAATTAACCTTTTGAAGTGTCTCACACTTTCCTTAAGTAATCCTTCCAACTAAGATCTTTTAATCAAAATTTCAATGGTATTATAGTTCGGTACTAGGCCAAGTAATTAGCCAATTCTTTCTCCTTTATACCCCCAAGCTCCAACGTGTACAATTTCAAAATGTTGATGTCCAACCTATATGGATCGACACCGACCCATCTCACCTAGTCAAAATCTTCTTAGTTTCTTTATTTCAACTCTTTTGAGCCCAAACTATCGAAGATGCCTAAGTCTAAGCATTGGATGGATCAGTATCGATCTATATGGATCGATATCGATCCATTACTTGGCCAATTTGACTAAATATTATGCCTTTGCATCTTTTGGCCATTGATCCATCTCTAATTCTTTAGCCCGATCGTCATGCAAGGTTCAAGCATCATCGATTTGCTCTATCTCTTTGCCGATCAATCAAGTCGTTCCTTGATCCCAGCTCCGTTCTCTTATGCATAATACTTTCCTTCATTGTCCACTCCATGCACACTTAAGAGCTTTCCATCCCTAGATCCAACTCTTCCCAATCCTAATTTCCCTCAATTGTAATGCAACATCCATCAAACAGACATGCAAAACAACAATAACAACATAGAGGCATCATATCATGACAATTCAAGCATATAAACATTTATATCATAACCTGGCACCCATCCATAGCATGAAAATATATGGTTTAAACACTTTAAAATCATCAAAATTCATTTTAAAACCAAATCAGATCTAAAAATCATATTTTTTTTGTTTAAAAAAATGGATCCAAAGCATGTTTAAACATATATAATGATATATAGTAAGTAAGGGAGCATATATCAGTCACCTATTGATGTATAATCGATGAATTCTATAAAAATCCAATCAAATCCAAGATGAATAGCGAAAGTCATGAAATCCCTTCCCCAAAATGTTGTTCTATAATCCCCTATGGATCTCTTACTTAGTTACATTTTAATCTAAAGTTTTTAACTACAAATGGAATGATTTAATGATAAATATAGGAGAATATAAAGCTAATGATGGTTTAAATCTATTTTAGGAAGAAGAGGAAATGATTTGGGGCATCAATAACTACTGTAATTAGCACAATTCTCGAAACCCTTAATTGGGCCTAATTTTGGCTTAAGCCTAATCACTTCTAAATCTGCCTTTGTTAGCACCAAAATTGGTCACTAACCTCGTAGAGAAATATTGTGTAGAGATATAAGTGATGAAGATCAATTAAACAAGGAAGAATATGCTAATTTAAATGCAGAAAGTAAGAGCACCGGATTTATAGTGGTTCAGCGTAATTGCCTACGTCCACTTTGAGGTTAAACTTTATTGCTCTTCTTAATGATTGATTACAGATACAATCCATAGATCAAATGCTTGAATACAATTGCTAAGTAAAGAAGATGAGTCTTGAAAATGGCAGAGTCTCCCCAGTGTTCCCGAAAAAAGGTCCATTTCACTGTGCCCCTGCCTTCTATTTATAGACAAAGGTGGGTTGGACTTCTCTGGCGGGCCTGGTAGCTGAATAACTCGGTCCAGATAGGCTGGTCCATGTGTGCCGAACCAATCAGGTCGAACAGTTGGGTGCCGAACCACTCTCCTTCTACCGAACGAGGCGCTTGCTGTGTGGGAAGAATAGGCCGAATAGCCATCGAAGCCGAACGATGTCCTTAGGCCGAACAAAGCCCTTGGCTGGACGATGCCTCTGGCCGAACGATGCCTCTAGCCGAACGTTCCCTGATGCCGAGCGCTCCTGGATGCCGAGTACTCCTGGATGCCGAGTACTCTAAGATGCCGAGTACTCCTAGATGCCGAGTACTCAGTTGCCTGGCCAAATCTCCAGGAAACAGCCTAATACTGTCAAATTTAAAACTGGGATATCTCCTTAACTGTTTGGCCAAATTTTTATTATGACCACTCTATAGAATGAGAAATCATCATATCTTTTATTAGAAAGGTTTCTGACCCAAAATCAGCTTTTATTAGAAGTTATAGCTATTTCAAGTTTTTTGGGCTAACAAATTCCACAATTAATTTTGATGGTAAAAAATGATCAATTCTAGATTACCTAGAATTATAGTCCATTCTAAGGTTGTATACTTATCAAAATAATGTTTTTACTGTCCCTCGATGAGTAAAGATATGGGTCGTTGCATGTTTCTTTCTCGAGCCTTCGTTCTCCTCTTTGGTTATAGGTTGCAAAGTCGTCACCTTGACTTCATTAATGATTAATGGGGGCTAGAGTTATATGGATTAAGTGTCGAGAGAAATAGAATGGAGGCTATCTATTTATAGACTTCCAAATATTAAAATATATGTGCTATTCTATCAAACCCTAAATGACTAGGTCTCCAATCGCTGGTTGAATACATAGACTTGGTCAAAAAAACCTTTCACTCCTCTTGAATCAATTGTATATTTATTTTATTCAAGCTCCATTTTTGATCGAACCAACGTACAACTTTTATACAACATTCTAGTTGATTTTATGTTTCAAATAAATAATAAAAAATAACGTGCATTATTAATACAACATTTTTATTAACTAATTATCAATTTATAGAATTTATAAATTAATTTTAATAATGGTTGAATTTGGAAAATAACAAACTGTTGGAACTAGGCCACCATACTTTATAAATTCTAAATGAGGCTAAGCAGTCCTAATGATACTAATTGAAGTTACCATTTAATTTCAATTCGATTCCCAAATCACAAACAATTATTTACATAAGCTACCATATATGTAAATACAGTTCATATCCAATCAGGGAATAACACGTCAATATAACTAATTGGCATATACAAGTCCATATAACATAATGACAGAATGGTGATTTATCCTGCTAAATAGATATCCAAACAATTCAATCAATTTATAGTAGTACGAAGATTTATTTGCTTAACACATGTCCACACAATTAAATCACTTATACTATAGCAAAATGGTGTTTTATTCTGCTAACGGATGTCATTCAGTTCTCCTAATCATATGGGTTACTTATGGGTCTGGACCAGAGATCATATGATATGGAATCGATTTACTTTGAAAAAGAAAATTGATTAAACACATTCTGTTTAGTTTAAATCACTTTTGAAAAGTTAAAAGTATATTTAATTAGCTTAAACCCTAACTAAACCTTAATTAATCCAATTTAAATCAAGATTAAATCATAATTAAACTCTAATTAGGCTTAACTTCCTAATGCAACTTGGTTAAGGTTAAACCAAATTGTTTAAGAGTTAAACCCTAATTAATCAAATATTAATTAAATAACCCATTAATTAATTAATTAACCATTAATCTTAATTAAATAATTATTAATCACTTAATACTTTTTAACCCCATTAATCGCTAATTAAAACTATATAAATCAATTAATAGTCATTAACTTAACTTAAGTGATGATTAACATCTAATCACCTTCATAATTACCAATTAATTACCAATTACCTTTTAATTAACTAATTAATTAATTGATTAATTAAATTACAAACTTAATTACTTTTTAAATATTACTAATTAAGTTTGAAAAACTTAGAAAACTAATTTCAAAATAAAACAAATTTGAAATAAAAATTCAAACCTTTGCCGAACTACATCCATAGCGACTATGGCTATGGGCGCAGTTCGCTCTAACATATTTTTAGCTAACCACTTCATAAACCCTTACTTTTTTATGATTTGAAACATACCTTAGAATTTTAAAAAAAAAAAGGTTTAAAACTAAAGTTACAAACTTTAATCCATTTCAAAACTCTAAACTTCGAAAACAAACTTCGATTCCAATCGGATCTCATAACCTTCGCAATTACACAAAGTAGTTAACTTTGTGTACCAGCCCCATACCATAGCTCATGTTTTACAATCAACATATTACTAACACCAACCATCTTCATCATAGACTGCAAGTATACAACCATATATACATGCTTATTAACTTTATAATACAACATCGATTTCCATAACCAAATCAAACTAAAATCAACCAACCAAATCATAATCAAACCACATGATTATCATTCAACTTCTACACTATATAATCACCACATATAGCGACATAAATAAAGTTACCATTTTCATTAAAAATCGAGTAGTTTACTCACCAAACTTTTGCAAAAGCTACCCGAACTTAAGCTAAACTTGCCAACGACTCCCTAGCTTTGAAGGATGAAGGCTTTAGGTGCTAGCAACCCTTAAAATAGGCTTAGCCCAGGTGTATGTAGGCTCGGCCAGAGGTGTGGGGGTGGGGGTGGATGTGGGATAGTAGCTTGAAGGTAGAGGAGCTTCGGGTTATCATCGATTTGTCGAAAATAAACCCAAAATTAGGTCATTTTCCCACTGGTTTTTAGGCCACCAACTCACGGAATTTGGAAAAGTAGTCAAAGGGAAAACTGTAGGAATTTATTTCGTTTATCATTCAATAAAAGGAATCACTCATTATCGATTTTTTTTGAAGAAGTTACGATCAAAAGAAAAAGGGTTATTTTCGGACTTGAAATTCTGGGTGAAAAATTGCTTTGCAAAGATTGGGTATTTTAACATAGCTATTGTTGAAATTGGTAAAAGTGGTTAACTAGAATGTTGTAGCCAGTGGAATTTTAGGTGATTTGAAGGAAAGAAGATCACCATTTGAGGTAAAAATGAAGAAGTTGTGGTAGGAGAAAGAAGTGGTAAAAATGAGAGGAGGTTGGAGCTATTTATAAGCAAATTTTCCTATGTCATTATTATGTGAAATCAAATCAACATGTTTTCCTTTCTCTCATGCATCACATCTCTACTCTCTAGTCACCCCATCATTGTAATTATGGCTAATGATGGTTAAAATATAAAAATATTCAAGATCTAACAATACTTATATATATTTATTTATATAAAATGTTTATTATTTTTAAATCTATGAGTTGTCACATCACTCTCTTTATATATATATATATAATTTAAAAACTATGAATTGTCACATCATTCTCTATATATATATAAGTCTAATTACTAATTAAAGCTAAGATGTGACATGATATGATGATGGTTAATGATTGCAAAATCTAAGACGTGACAATACTTAATATATATATATATATTTATTTATATAAAATGTTTATTATTTTTAAAACTATGTCATGTCACATCACTTACTAATCCAAATTAACATAAGATAATTTATTTCTAAGTGTATTATTATCTAGTTAGTTAACTCTTATATATATGTACATATAGTGCACAAAGACGAACAACGTTTTCGACAACTTTCCAGTGTCGAAAGGTCGAAATTTCGAAAAACGTTCTTTGGTCACATTTTCTGTTTTTCTACGAACTATTTAATTTGATAAACAAATTTTGAAAACGATTTTACCATCATTATTAATTAATTAAAATGAGTTTATTTTCATTATAAAACCTATATATTGAATATTTAAAATTAATTAAATATTCACTAATCAAAGCGGTGAAATTCCAGGTCGTTACACTATATATACAAACAACCTCAAAATCATGACGTATTAGTAAAACCATAGTCAACTATATACAATAAAACAAATAGACAAACTAAAACAACTTAACATACTCAAAATGGGTCTCTCTATTATTCTCAGTCCAAATGACTCTAACAATTCCTCTAATGCCGGTTGAATGTGCACTTCCATGTAACTCCAAGTCAACCACAACTTCTAAACTTATATATAATATTCCAGTTGCCAACTGTCTCTATGTTGTAGGAAATAACTTTGAAGCGGGAGGATGGAATCATCCTAGAACAAAACCTCGGTCTAACCTGAGGAGATGTCACAAAACAAAACTTCAAGTTAGGCTAGAAATCGAGCTATGGTTATAATTGTGCTATAAAAAATATGATGTGGCGTATCAGGTTTTATGGGACATAAAAGTTACACATAGGGTCACTCACACCAAACAAATTTTCTAATCCCCATTTTCACAAATCGGGGAAAACACACAAGTCGGGGCACTATTCAGTATAACATACACAGTTGCAACTCTAATCAACTGGAATATAATATCATATTCATTTTACTTATTAGTTCCTTGTGTTGTATAAATTCAATTCATTTTTCAAATAAATCATTTATGAGGATCCGTCATTTCTACTTTACTTATGAGAATGCTATATCATATTCTCTTCTGTAAATCCCAAAAGGATTGCACATTGATAAATCTCATCAGTGGATTTATCCTATACTATGCTATCTACCTCGACAAGTCCTCAGGGTCTTTTTCACATGTATACTTCCATTCGGTTGTGATGTGCACTTCAAAATACCCCTTAGTTGTCATACCCTTATAGTATCTGAAGACATGATAAAACTTACTGGTGCTATATTCCACTTTATATCTCCACCCGGCGATGCTATTTCTCTTCATTTGCATTATATCTCCGACAATCTTTAGTATCTTCTTGTGTCATAGCAAGAGAATGTTTGGACATGATAACGAGGGACAAGGTAATCATGATTCTGGTGGCGATCCTATAATCAATCCTAAAATACTAGCGTGTTGCAGATAAAACCCTATATCGTTCTCGATAAATGTGAAATTTATTACTTTTGAATCATTTGACTTTCAATACGAAATTTATTCCCGAAATGTTGTTATAGCCCATATCATAATCCATAATTGTGATGTTCATGCATCATAGATTGAACTTGTAGTTTTTAACATTGTCTATAACAAAACCACTTATAAAACACGACATCGAACATTAACACTTAGGCTAAATAAAAGTGAATGACTTGTAATAAAATAAATAAACTTGTATAACATTATAAACGTAAGAACAAATCCATATAAGTACATATTATCAAAACCAAAATTAATTTTAATGATTAAAATAAGCTTTATTCCATTAATTCCAATTTAAATTCAAAAAATAATTAAACAATTTAAATTTATAAGTAAATTTCATCTCAAAATAATTCAAATATATTATTTGGATTTTTCAAAACAATAAACTTGGATTTTATCAATTTTTTAGAATTATTCAAATATTTAAAAATCCATCCTTTTGAATTTAAATTCAAATTAGTCAAAAATACACTGAAATTTTCCAATTTGATATTTTTAAAATATCATATATATGGTAAAGTTATTTTTAAATTTTTTAGAAATTTAAAAATGTAAATCTTTGATTTATAAATGAATTTTGAATATAATGTATACTTTTAGATATTACTTTTTCAATATATAAAATGATTTCAAAAGTCTTTCCCAAACCCTTTTGATGTAGTAAACCATGATATCAATAGTTTATACTTTGTGTATGTAGTGTATATCAACTTCAAAGCATCACGCTATAGTTCAAAGAAATCAAAAAAGCAACCAATTATTTTCTAGAAATCCAAAACCTATTATTGTAAGCTCAAAACCTCCATAACTATTATTTTAATGCTATAGCTCTAATTCCAATGTGTTTATGATGTGGAAAATAGGTTCTAAATCATTGCAATAGGTTTAAATAAACAACTGGAAAAGAAAAAAATGAAATGAGAGCAAAGTGATAGAGTTTTGGGCATTAATTGCCAAAAATGTCGACCAGCCCTGTCGACCACTTAGAAAATAGGTGATCGGCCAGCTATGATGAATTTTTAGGTAGTGAACCCAGAACTACACCATCTCTAGTCGTCGTTCACTAGTGATCTACGACGTGATTCGTTAAACTTTGGGTATGGGTTCAACTAATTGCTTAGCACCATTACTTTGATTATATCAAAAACAAGGATTAAACAATGCTTCTAGAACTGATTTAGTGTACTGGCATTGATATTACTTGTATATAGAGCATGAAAGCTAGTTATAAACATAGAATTAGAGGAATATACTGACCTCCTATAGCTAAATAGCTTGATGATGATGATGTAGCTAGAAATGGCAACGTGATGAAGATGGAGAAGAAAACAGTGGCGTGTGTGAATTCAAAATTTCTGGAGGAAGAAAAAGATTATGGGGGAAGGGTTTAAATTAGTTTGGTTACTGATACTTTAGGGTTAAGGAATAGAATAGGTTAAAAGAAAATGACTATGGAGATAAGGATAAAAAAATGTGGTCGAATAATATTTTTCCAATTTATTCTTATTTTCCTTTAAATGATTACAAACCCTTAATTGCCTTATTTCTTAAACCGACTTCATATGCCTGTTTAAAAATCCACTCAAGATGTTTAATCTAAATTTTATTTTATTTGTATAAAAAATTCTTTTATTAAAAGTAATCTTTCAATTTTCAACAAATATAAAATAATCACTTTATTTCCAAAATAATTTTAATTTTTTTCAAATATTATTTATTTTGTAAAAATATATTTTCAAACAACTTTTGGATTTTATAACTCAAATTTTGAATTTGAATTTTAAATCATTTCTATTCAAATAAATCTAAAAATATATTTTTATTATAATTAATCAAATAACAGGATGTTATAGACTCTGCTCCTTAAAGAAATTGCATCCCTGCAATTTGTTAGAGAGTATTGTAATCTATATAGGTATAGTTAACAACCAATTGAATCCAAACGTCCATGACTTGATAAAATAAATAAATACCTAACGAGTTTCAAATAACTTGAGATGTGGCTTCTTAATTTATTCCTTGATCTTCCAAGTGCAACCTTTAGGACCGTTTGACTATTGAACCTTGACTAATGGGACTTGCTTGTTCCTTAACCACATCACTTTTGAATCTACAATCCATGCTGGTTCGATGATAAAAATCTAATTTGATTCAATTTCTAGCTCTTCTAGTTTTGTTGGTTCTATAACAATATCAGAATCTTGTATATATTTTATTAGTTAGGAAACATGGAATACATTGTGTATTCCTTATAGATAAGAAGGTAAATCAACTCGATATGCTAAGCTTCTAATGCGCTCCACAATAGGATAAGGTTCAAATATCTTGAACCTAATTTCCTAGCTTTTCCAAATCTTATTACTCCTTTCATTGGAGATATCTTTACAAATATATAATCTCCGACTAAAAATTATAAATCCGTTCTACGTTTATCTGCATAGCTCTTATGTCTAGACTAAGCAGATTTCATACAATCTATTATAAGCACGATCTTCTCTCGGTCATATCTTGCACCATATCTAGAACTAATATCAATCTATCCCCAATTTCTAAATAAGAAGCTAGAGAATGACATGGTCTTCCATATACAAATGAAGCCATCCCGATACTAGATTAAAAGCTACTATTAGGGGAATTCGATTAAATTAAAATGTTCCTCCCAAGAACCTCCAAATTCCAAAAGGCATATTCTTAGTAAATCTTCTACAACTCGATTTACTCTTTCAGTCTATCCACTTATCTGAGGATGGTATTCAGTGCTTAAATTGAGTTGTAACTCCTAAGGATGACTGCAAGCTTTTCCAGAATTGACTTGTAAATAAAGGATCACGATATGTTCTAAAAATAGTCTAGCCAAACTCTCTGTTTTTTTATTTACTTTAATTGAGATGAAATGAGCACTCTTCGTGAGTCAATCAACTATCACACATATGGTTTCATCCCTTTGTTTTTATCATGGAAGTCCATCAATAAAGTCCATACAAATTTGTTCTCACTTCCATTGTGGTACTTCTAAAGGTAAATTAATCCGATGGGCTTTTGACATTTGTCCTTTACTAATTGGCATGTGATACATCATTTTACATACTATTTGATATCTCTCTTTGCCTTCCCAATATTACATCTTCATATCCTTATACATCTTCATAGCACCAGGATGTATTAAAAATATGGATCAATGACTGACATTGAAAATTTCTTTCTTTAGATCGGCTATGTTAGGAACACGTAACCTCTCTTTAAATCTCAAACTTCCATTCAAGTCTAAATCAAGTTTATTAAGGTCTTATGAAATAATATTGCCTTGCAAGCCTTTAGTCTGTTTTTCCAAAATCGGATCTTCATTCTGACTGGTCTGGATTCGATCAAGTAAACCCGATCAAATTTCCAAACTTGTTAATGTAGGTGTCACATCATTTATTCTTCCATACTAAATATCATAGTAAGTTAACAATTCTAGCTCTTTCGGTTTAGTTAGCATCATGGATACCACCACTTGAGGTACTCAATCTCTAAGGGTATACTAAATCTCCAGGTCGTATGCAGCATCCGCTACTTTATTCCCTTTTCCAAGGGTATAATGAATCTCTAGGTCCTATGCAACTAACAATTCTAACCATCTCTACTGCCAGATATTTAAATATTTCTAAGAGAATAAATATTTTAGCAACTTGTGGTCTGTATATAAAACAAATCTTCCCCTAACATATGATGTCACCAAAGATCTAGAGCAAACACTACGACTGCTAGCTTGAGATCATGAGTGGCATACTTAACTTCATTTTGTCTGAGTTTCCTAGATGCCTAAACTACAACTCTATCTTTTTGCACCAACACAACACCAAGACTTGTCCTACATGCATCAAAATAAACCACCAGATCTAGGTTTACTTCAAAAACTATCAGAATCAGATCAATTGAAAGTAATTTATTTAATTGAAAATAAGCTTCTTCATGTTTTTGTGTCTAAACAAACTTCTTTCCTTTCTTCGTCAATTAAGCTAGTGGAGCAAAAATTTAGATAATTCTTTAAGAAATCTCATGTAGTATCTGGAAAATCCTAAGAAACTATGAATTTCTGTCACTGTCTCCGAACATTTCCATTTTTGAATTGCTTTGACCTTAGCTGGGTCGACTAAAATACCTCTTTTAGAAATCAAATGTCCTAAAAGTTTAACTTCCTTCTACAAGAAATGGCACTTTGAGAACTTACCTTTGAGTTCGTGCATTCCTAGAGTTTCTAGCACCATTTCCAAGTGAAATGCACGCTCTTCCTCCGTCATTGAGTGGAAGAGGATATCATCAATAAAGACTAGGATAAATTTAACCAGATAACTTCTCTAAACTCTATTTATAAGATCGACAAAATAATCTGGGGTATTTAGCAATCCAAATGACATTACCAGCCATCCATATGAACAATATCTGGCCCGGAATGTGGTAAGTGATTTATTGTCTTCAGTCAACCTAAGATGGTGAAAACAAGTTGCTAGATGAAGTTGCAAAAATGCTTTAACACCGCTTAATGGTTCAAACAAATCATCTATTCTTGGCATTGGATATTTATACTTGATCCCGAGATTATTCAACTTTCTATAATATATACAAAGTCATAATGATCCATATGTTTTATTCACAAATAAAGCTGATGCACCCCATGGTGAGCTACTTGGTTTAATAAATTATTTTGCTTGAGTTCTTTTAACTGTTTTCTAAGTTCTTTGTTCTTTCATTTCCTTAGGGCACATATAGTTAGGTGGCCTACTAAACGATTGAGATTCAAGAACTAAATTAATCATGAATTCAACTGCTCTTCTAGGAGATAAACACATAACCAACTAAAAAATATCAAAAAAATTCTTCGCTGTGGAATCTTCTCAACCTCACTTCCTTGGGATTCCATAGCGCATAAAGAATTCCCTGAATTGGCATTCGATGCATCTAGCACGATTAAAACTTGTTTTGCATAATTAGGACATTGAAGAGTAATTACTTTCTTAACATAAAGTAATGGAGCTTGATAGCACTCGAGCCAGTCCGTTCCAAGGATAACTCCAAAATTTAAAAAATCCATAATAAACAAATCACATATAAGAAGATAACAAAATAAATGAATGCAAACACTACAACACCTCTTATTTGGCGAAGCATAACCACTAACTGGATTAGCTACTTCAAGAGAATTCATAAGAATAGAAACATCCAATTTTAATTTTCTTACTACTCTTTTGACACAAACGAGTGTTGGCATCGAAAAGAATTTTAGTAGGAAAATCATGCCAAAATATGGCACCTTCTGAGACTAAGGCTTGCTCCCCTTTGCTTTAGCATAGAACTTGGTTCTTTAATAGTAAACATCTTTCCTTGAGTTTATTTCTTGGGCTTCATGTACTGGTTTGTAAAATGACCTATTTCATCACAATTATATGGTTTCTTTCGTTGCTCTTGCATCCTCTTTCTACACTCATTCGCATAGTGACCATTGTTATACCCTTAAAAATTAAGTAAAATTTTAATTAAATATTAGTAATATGACATGGTCAAAAATATTGTATTTAAGGAATTAATTAAATAAATAAATTATAAGAAGGGGTAAATGGTCATTTTTTAAACATTAGAATTGGACGACGAAACTAGCGATATTATTACCGTCTCTTTTTTCTAAGTCATACGGTATTTTTTGTTTACCTCATTTGGAGCCCATATGGAGGAGTTACGGTCAAAAACGTAGTCAAGCGGGTGCCAAACGGTTTGAATTTGAATATTTGAATTAAATGGTTATCTTTTTTCCCTCCTTGGTTAAAACTGAAAGTATTTACGCTTCATTTCAAAAAAACTACCCCGACACATTTTCTTCTTCTTCCTCCATTATTCTCAAAAACCACTTGTAATCAGACTAAATTTTCTCGCTCACAGCTTCATCAAATCAGATGAAACAAAATGCATCGCAAAGCTAATGGACAAGGCTACGACCCAGCAGTGATTTGGAAGTGGAAATACAAAGAAAGAGACATAATAGCTCGAATAGCAAGGATTTGGATACGAGTAAGTAGTTTGGTGAGTTATTCATGCTCTCTTCTTTATATAATGTAATTATAATCCTATAATCATGACATGTTACCTATAACAGAGTAGATAAACATTTATAAATGATCATGTTTAGATTAAAACATGAAATGGGTGGGATTTAAATGAAATTAGTGCTTTAAAACTAGGTTTAGTAATAAATATGAAAATCCAATGATTATACACAAAAATTTGTGAAATAAATGATAAACTTTGACTTAAAAACCTAGGGCTAGGGTATAGGTATGTTCTCTACTGATCAAAGGTGAAGCGGAGGTGGCTAAAGAAGAGAAATGACAATCGAAACAACAAAACATAAAGCTGGAAGTTGTAAGAAAACTTGTACACCAATGCACTGGTTGCACTGATTGGTCCATCGATGCTCATTAATTTTTATTAGGTTGAACCTGACCTTTACGGCCCATATAAATAAATAACATACGATTGTTTCCTCTTGTGTTTTGGAAGGTGATCTGAGGCGTGACGAAATAGACGATGGTGACACGAAACGATTGAATGTGTGCAATAATTTGGTTGTTGTTTGAAGTGGTATGTATATATGTTATGATATGAAAATTTGATACGACGGTGAATGCGGACATGATTCAAACTAGGGCGTAGGATAGATGGCCCAGAGTTTGTATGCGGATACAGCTACAGACCTACGACATAAGTAGGTGTCCAGTTATTGCATTGTTTCCCCTGAAGGCTTTGGGCAGACCGAGTGGACATGAGTGGATGTTAAGCGACCGTGCAGGCTATGGGCAGACCATGACGTGAGTCTAATTAAGTAGTATAAGGATAATAGGCTTTCCTGTAGGCAACAGGCAGTCCAGGCGGTGAGTTCGATATACCAACTTGTGATGGCAGATAATAGGTAATCTGTAGGGCGTGAGGTCGGACCATGGAATGAGTCTGCACAAACATGATGTGGTTCGACTAGATGTGTGGATAGTTAGGTGTTGCGTGGAGGTAGGACGTGTGGTAGCCGAGCGATAGTCTCATATCATGTTATATTATTATTTTTGTAGTATATATAGAGTAGATTATGGTTCACTCACTAAACTTATATCCGACTCACTACCACTTTCATTTTTATATATATCCAAGTTGCTGGAGTTTGATGATGAGAAGGTGTCATAGATGGAGATTCACTTGTATATAGTGTGCATGATGTAAATAGGTGTTGCTTCTAGATTTAACTCTATGAGTGTGAGTTTAGATTGTACATGTAGTTATTTAGCCATGTGTAATTGATATTTTAAACATGTTATGGTGATGTGACTATATTATTGACTATGTACTATATTTAATTCATTCTGATGTGAGATGTTGTTAGTTAGAACTGTATCTGATATATGTCTATGGTTGTGACTTTATATATCTTATCTTAATCCAATAACTTGTCCTTTCGGTTCTTAGGTGTTGACGTCGGTTTGGGCGTTAGACTTGGGGTCGAAAAGACGTGTTGTTATATTTGGTATCAGAGCATAGGTTAGGAACTGGGAATGTATTGAGGGAGCGTATTTATATTTTCTATTAGTTACACACATACAATATATATAGGAACAAAAGTACATATGCACACACCCGTTTACTGTTCCAGTTTTGTTTACTATCTATTGGGGAGTTGATAATAAATCCCATTTTTTTGAATAGTTGAAATGAGTAATTCAGTCAAAACAGGAACAAAGACCAACACAACCAATGCTAGTAAGGCAAAGCCCATGCCGATATTAGCACTTAAGTAGATAAACTAGATATTCCTAGAGTTAATATTCCAGTATGGTTTAGACATTGTGTCCAAGCAATGGCCAAGCTAGTGCTAACCCTACCGAACCCGAAGCCACTACCACTACCAACCACAATGTGATTCCAGCTCCAACACCGCCAACTGTTGATTTTCCAAAACTATGTAGGGATTTATCTTGCATTATTGGTAAACATTTTGAGGGAATAGAACCATACTCGGTGACTAGGGCATGGCTTAATGATTGCGAAAAGATTTTCAACCTTTTAGGACTTGGTGATGCTACTATGAGACAATTAGCTACTTGGCATTTGAAGGGAGAGGTAGCATGTTGGTGGAAGGTTGTGACAACGAAAACAGATGAAAATGTACTTGGAAAATGGTCAAGATAAGGCTTGAATCAAAGTTCTTTTTAAGAGCTGAAAGGGATTCATTATTGGAGAAGTTTATTTACCTTAAGTATGGAGATATGACGGTTGGGGAGTATGTGAACTAGTTTAATGAGTTGGCGAGGTTTGGGTTTAAATTAGTGAATCCTCCAGAAAAGAAAGCCTTGAAATTTGCAAAGGGTCCGAATTCATCTTTGAAGGAGCTTGCACTGAGTCAAATTTCATATGGAGCTACATTTGAGGGAATGGTAGAAATAGCATTGTTGAACTCAATGGAAGGAAGAATGAATCATGAATTGATTAAGATAGTAGGATTACTTCAACAAAATAAATGTAAAGGAATGGACCATAAGGAGGATAAGGTAAGAAAAAGGTGGTTACTTGTCAGAGATGTTGGAAAGTGGGACACATTGTGAAGAATTGTAGGGAAAATCTCTCGAAGGGCAGATGTTATAATTGCAACCAAGTGGGACACATAGCTAAATATTATAAGGCAGCCTTGGCTGAAAAGAAGTTAAAGTATTATAGTTGTGATCATTTTGGATAAATGAGGAAGATTGCCCAGCTTTGAAGGGTGAACGTCAAATGGTGAAGGCTTATGCTCTAGATGCCATTCCAACCTCAAGTAAAGCACCACAGTAGTGTAAGAGAAGGGAAAGAAGATTGTGATGGATGATGTGTTAATTTTATCTGATTCTCCTATTCGTACTTTGTTTGATACTGGTGCATCTTATTCATTCATAGCCAGTGCATTAGTTGATAGTCTAGTCATGAAACTTGACACCGTGCACGTTTGTACCAAAATTGGGCACAACACTCTTCGGAAGTTTTTGAAGAGATAAAGTGAAGAAATTAAATGGAAAAAGAGGATTATCTAACAAAAACTCCAAATTTCAGAAATGAGAATAATTAAAATGCACAAAGACACAAGAATTTAGAGTGGTTCGGCGTATCGCCTACGTCCACAATGAAGTTGATAGCTTTATTGATCTTTCTTTGAAGATTACAAGTGAATTCAGTGAATTACAGCAGATAATTTATATTTGCAGCAGTGAATTTCGTTATTGGCAGCAGCAAGGGAGTTTAGATCTGGATCCGGCAGAGTCTGGGCGTTGGAGAATTCAAAGAAGAAGAAGCCCCTTTTCTGTATGCCCTGGGGCTCTATTTATAGGTGTAGGAGGCTGATATTTTGCTCAAATCTCGGGAGGCTCCTTCTGGCACGTGACCAGGCCCGCGCGCCCAAGCCCGCGAAGTTTCGGTCCGATCCGTGATCGATACGAATGGATTTCGTATCGATCAAGATTTCATCCAACGAAGTCGAAATTTGGCGTGGGCATTCTTTAGCGTGCATACAAGCTTCTATGAAAATTTCATAGTACTTGGACTTGTAGATTAGGAGATATGATCGATACGAATTTGGATCTTCGGTTGGCTGTTTCGTTCGACTCCCTCATTTCGACTCGGTCCTGTTCCACTCGCTGTTCGACTCGGTCTGGTTCGAATCGATCACTCCAAATCGATGGTCGCGTGGAGTCGAAATTTGGCGTGGGCATTCTTTAGCATGCATACAAGCTTCTGTGAAAATTTCATAGTATTTGGACTTGTAGATTATGATATATGATCGATACGAATTAGGATCTTCGGTTGGCTGTTTCGTTCGACTCCCTCATTTCGACTCAGTCCTGTTCGACTCGGTCTGGTTCGAATCGATCACTCCAAATCGATGGTCGCGTGTGATCTGGTGGTGACGTGGGGGGTATTCCTTGTATCTTTGCCTTTATTCGTATCGATGGCCATGCTTTGTTCGCATCGATTGCCATGCTTCGTTTGTATCGATTGCGGGGCCTAGCTCGTATTGATAAAAGTGCTCCACCTGGATGGATTCGAATAAAGGCTTTGTGATGGATACAAAGTGGTTACTGCATGATCAATTCGAACAGTGCATAGTCGATGGAGTTGAATCTGGTCGATTCGAACTGAGACTCTGGGACGAATGCCAGGTCGCATCCATTCTGATCGATACGAAAGTGATGGAGTCGAATAGAGGCGTAGCTATGGATACAAAGCGGAGCGAGTCGAACAGAGGGTCTGTGATGGATGCGAAGTTGAGCGAGTCGAAGTGAGCTTCCCTGTTGGATACGAACTGAGCGAGTCGAACCGAGGTTGGTTTTCACTCAATTTTGCATGGATCATAACTTGAACATATGAACTCGGATTTACTTGAAATTTGGAACGTTGATTCTCATAGCCTCGCTGGTCCTATCAAATCAATTTTAGCTCGATCCGGACTCGGACAAAATTCGTCGATTTTCATAGTGAGCCTGTGTATAACCGATCTCCAAGACGAACCGTCATTGGTTACTAGTTAATTCCTTGATGTCACGGCCTTGCCAAAATGCGGGATAACATTAGCCCCCTAAAGTACGTCTTCTGGTAACATAATGTGCTTTGAAATGCGGTAATCTTCGTTCTGAATAGTTGTCGTATTTTCGATGAAAGCCGTAATCTTTGGCTGATTTTTCTTGATAACGTAAACTGTTGACCGTCAACTACTATACCCTGTATTGTTGCAACTGATTGCTGTATGCTAGCGATTAGCCGTTTGTTGTTGTAATCATTATCGAATGAGTTTTCAGTTCCTGTAAGTCTGGAATATTGAATATTAGTCCCGACGTATATGCATATATGTTAATCTTACTCTCGTTGACGTTCACGAGTCGTTGTTAGTTTATTTTATATTGAATTCTGTATCGGTCCTCTCCTGAACCGACGTGAAATTCGTTGTAACAACGCTCGATGGTTGTTTTTGACTGTTCCTCCATATCGATCCTCTCCTGGATCGGTGTAGAAGGTTAAAACATTGCTTTTGCATCGGTATTCATCGCATTGGTGGATACGAAATGAGCATTTCGAATCGATGGATGTGGGGTTTGATGGATACGAAGCGGTCATTCGTATCTATAGGCATTGGCCTCTGGATGCTGTGGTTCGATGGATTCGAACTACACACTTCGCATCGCTAAACTGGGGATGGAGTCGAAGATGATCGATACGAACAGTTGTTTCGTATCGATGGATTTGTTGAAGACTTCGTATCGGTGCAGGCTCGATTTCATGGATTCGAATAGTGCAATGCTCAATGGATTCGAACCGAAGTCCCATGATCGATACGAAGTAGTGGTCGTTTGAGGATTGATGGATTCGAAGGGCTTATTTGAATCGATATCGTGGTGACGTTTTGCAACCGGTCGAACCCATAGGGAGGCGAATCGTTTTTTCTTTCTACTTCGAGTCCATATAAATACCATGGACTTAGCCACTTTTCACCTTTTACTTTTCATTTTCCTGCCTTGCTTTTGTATCGCTCCAGAGCCTCTCAAAAGAAAAAACCTTTGCCTTCGAATCGATTCAGAAACCTTTAACCAGTTATCAAAGTCAGGAAAATCGATTGAACAAAATCCATCATAAAACGACGAGACTCAAATTCGTATGCTATTCCACTCGAATCCATGTCCAAATGTTGCCTCAAGGAAGTAGACAACATGCGAGGTCAAGGAAGGACAGAGTGGAGTTCGAATCGATCTGGGGAAGATGGAGTGTGGAGGAAGATGGCTTGGTCCTCGTTTTCGTGTCGATCCAGAGGGCTTCGAGATGATGAGATGGAGGCCTTCGTATCGATCGATGGCGATGCTGTTGCATTGAGTCGAGATGATCGACACGAATGTCTCGAGCGTGTCGATCGATGCGAAGGGGTTGCTTCTGATGTATTCGAAACCCAGGGTCCTCGATCGATTCAAAATCATCGAGTCGAAAAGGATCGATACGACGGCGTCCCAACTGATGGATGCGAACACTTCTCCTGGATCGATTCAAAGTCCCCAACCTTTTGACCGAGTCGAACTTGCATGCAGATGAACATGATTTATCGATGCGAACAAGGCTCTTGTGACCGATTCGAATTGAATGTTAAAGAATTTGTAATTCCTTGCACACTTGAACAATAGACTCCGACGAGCTTCAAGCTTGCATAATTGGACTTGACCGTCGAACTGCATATTTGATTTCCCTTCGAAGCTCGTCGATGGAACTGCAACTCTAACAAAATTTTAACAAACTTTAACTTGGACTGATAGCTAATAACTGGATGGCATGGTTGTGACAGTCAGTGATGATGATCCTTCCAACTGAATTCTGAAGTCTTGTCGTTTTTCATGTTTTCTCCAATTCTGTAGGACTTTTCAAGTGATATACAGTACCGCACTGCACAACACACTCACACACTTTACACTGGGGGATGCACGAGCGTTATTGTTTGTTTAACAATGATTTTTCATAAGCTAGCTAGTCATGGAACCTTCAAGTTCTCAGCAACAGGAACTCTCGAGTTCAATTCCTTCAACCATTGAAATACCGGTCATTGAAGCCGAAGTTATAGACCCTGCTCCAGACGAGCGTCCAGGTGCCCGGTTCATTTGTCGTCCACAGGATTTTGTGCCGTCTGGTATCTCCAAAGGTATGTTGGGACAGATTTGTTTAAGGCACGGCTTGTCGCTTGATGACGTGCTACTGCCTGGGCCAAACGACAGGCAGCATGATCCCTCGGAGGGGTTTACTGCTTTTAACCGCCATGCCTGTACGGCGGGAACACTTCCTCCTTTCAACCAGTATATAAGGGAGATGTTATCATTCCTTGGAATAGCTCCATCCCAGCTACACCCCAACGGATACGCCCTGTTGAACAGCACCTTTATTTTGTTTATGGAGATTCTCTTTCGATCACCAAAGCCAATCGAGATTAGATATCTATTTAATGTTAAGAGTCGTGGAGACAGCCCTTCTTTCACTTACTTGGAAGCAGTCAGGAACTTCCACATTGTAATGGGCTCCTGGGGAAGGCTAAGTTACTTTAAGACCGAATGGTTCAACGTCCGGTGCCCCCTGGATTCGCTAGGCGGTGGTTGGATAGACGTAAGCGTTGCAATCTCTCCCTTGAATTATCGAGATAATTATGATCGACCTCAAAACTGACATATTTCTCTTCTTTAATAGCTGCAATCTCCCGACCTGATGGTGCATACTTCAGAGAGCTAGTTCGGATCCTTCAAGCGGTTCCGGGCGAGGAAAGGCATATCGACTTGGTTCTGACCGACAAAAACCTAAGGACTGTCAGGCTGATTGAACGGAGGCAGAGCATACGGCTGGAAGTGACGCTTAGAGTGGTCTCGAAGAAACGGGTGAAGTGCAAAGCGCCTGGAGTCGTAATAGCCGAAGAAGTTGACCCGGAGAGAACGCCTACTGATAATGAGCTCCAAGCTGGGCCTTCTTCTGATGTCCAGGATTCAGGAGGAAGGAGAAAAGGCAAGGCCGCTGATCACAAGCGTTCTAAATCAATGAGACTGAAATCTGTGGTTATGTCTTTGTCGGTTCAGGGGATTAGAATTTCGGAGGCTCCTCCCCCGCAAGTAGAGAATCCTTTTGAAGGGCATGCTGATATTCCGATTCCGGATTATGCATCATTTCAACACGACACCGGGATGGAGGAGCTTGATAGTGCCCTTGAACTGAGCGGGTCGCTTGCTATGAGTGCGGCCCACATTTTTGGTTGGTCGGGGGGTTGCACATGCATACACTTCACTGCACTACATGATTCATAACTGTAAAGCGTCCAACTTAAGAAATCACTAACTTTTCTTTCATCTCTCATTTTCAGGTACGATGTCCGGAAGAGGATCAATGCTTGGGAGTCTCCGCTCGGCCCGGAAGTCTTCTACCTATTATGATTCCTACAGGAGAGACTCTGATAGAGACCACGATCGCGAGTACTCTAACTAAGGCAGGTATGGGCGTGACAGGGACAGAGAATACAATCATAGATCTAGAACACACTCTCCTCCTGCTAGACTTCCATCTCCACCCCCTGTTCTTGTTCCACACCCGCCAGAGCCTCCTCATCATAGGCCGTCTTCTCATAGTTCTAGATCTGAGACTCATCTCCAGAGAGTCGAAACCACGGCCTCCATAATTGTAGAGCAGGTCCCAGTTGAGCCCATAGGAGAAGGGGCCCTTAAATTGGCTCAGATGAGGAAGGATTTTCCGAACATATGCTTCGATGGCTACGTCTTCCCACCTCACTTAAAGAGAATCCCCTCTGGAGTAGAAAACATGATGCATGATTACGTTCATGACATCTACACCCAGTACAGGGAGTGGGTAAAGGCCGCGGAGAAAGCTTCTAAGGTGGCCTTTGAGCGAGCCAAAGCGCTTGAGAAAATGGAGACCGAACTCGCTCAAAGGGACCGGATTATTCAAGTGCTCACTGATGAGTCCGAGTCTTCTTGGAAATCTGAAATAGCGGCCACCAAAAAAGCTGACGAAGCAAGTGTGGCCATGGAGAGGTTGAGGCAGACACATGTTGCCTTGGTGGAGGAGATGGGCCATCGGAATACTACAGTTACTGCCGAGCGGGATGCGGCAGTCAAGGAACTTAACGAGCTCAAGGCTAAATTTTCCGATATGGCCAAGGAAAGGGATGATGCAAACAACGCAGCCTAAGAGGCATGCAAACAAACTGTTCTGGTTAGGGGTGAGTGGGATGCAGCTGTGGCTAAAGTCCACAAGGTGGAGACTGAGGTCGAGGAGAGAGTGAAGTCGGCCGAGTCCAGGCTAGAGGCTGACATCGAAGACCTTCTCGTTGTTTAAAACGCTAACGTGCTGAGGCATAGGGGTCTAGCCTAGCTCGATGATTATCCGGTGCATCTTTACAATGCTTGGAGCCACTGGTTGAGGAAGAGAAAGAGGTGCATCTAGGTGAGTCTGTGGACGAATTTGAACTCGAGAATCGCATTCTAATTGAAGATAAAAGGAAGGTTCTTCACGAGTCAATGATTCTGCATGAGAAGGAAAGACTTGGCGTCCAGCAGTGTGAAATAGGAGAGGGTTCAGGGGTTGACCATCATGAGGCTAGCCTTGAAGTTCCAGCGTCAACCCAGCCCGATTCTTCATCTGCGGTCGATCCCCAAGCTGTTCCTACCTACAATCCGGATCAGCCGCAGATGTCTCCGGCCACAGCGCAAGTTACTGAAGCCGTTCCGCCGCCCGTAAGTCAAACTGAGGAAGGTATTCTGAACACTCCACAAATCTTTCTTAAGTTGAAATCTTCGCTCGAGTTAAGTTCTAACAGTTCTCTTATTTTTGTCCAATGATTGATGCCGCACCGGCTATGCCTCCTGCTACTCAAGAATCATATCAGACGCAGGAGGCTATCGTGACCGAAGCGATCACCGTAACTACGACTGCCCCACCCGATGATATGCAGGGAAGCACGCTTGTGTTTGATGGGCAGTTGATGTAAGAACTCTTTCACCATCATGGCGATCCTTTAGCTGACTTGCCATTTGTCATGGGCGGAGGCGCTCCTGCTACAAGTTCTTCAATGCCGACTACTGATGCCCCCAGCGGGGCTCGAGCAGTTACTGAAGAGGAGATGTTAGCCCAAATCAACGCTGAAATGGCAGCAGCGGCTCATGGTGGCAGCGGTGGAGGCGAGATGGCAGCACCGGGACCAGCTCCACTTAGAATGATATCTCCTAGTGGTACCGTTTTTATCACCAACGTGCCCATTCCGCCTTCTGCACTCGATCCTGTTCCTCCAACTCCGCCCATAGGAAGCATTCCTATTCATACGAGCTCGGAGGAGGATGTTGAGATCATGCTCCCACCTGGAGACCAGCCACCGAAAGGCAAAGGCTCAAAGAGGAAGGATAGTGGCGGCTCCAGTGGGCCTGCACCGAAAAGGAAGCCGCGGAAGAAGAAAGATTAGACATGCTTCCTAGGTGTAATTCTGACTTTCATTTTGTTGGCCGTGTATAGATGCGGGTTCGGCCCCTGCTAGTAGGAATTTTTTGGAACAAACTTGTATACGAACTCCTTTTACAAACAATATAAATGAAACTTCTCTTTTTTGGCTTCTTTTCTGTTATTGTGTATTTGCCTAAGTGTTTCAATATCTGAAGTGCACTTGTGAAGTTTCAGCTTCCGAATCAAGTTTGTTTTTTGTTTGCCAAATTCAGAAACTGTGGACATGGTTTGCGACCGGGAAGCGAGTTGAATTTTGGCGTCACATTGCTTCAGTCAATGGTTGATGTTTAAGTCTTGCCCCCAGTCTCGGGGATGAGTTGTGGAACATCAGTCAGCGATCGATTCGATCTCGCTTATAACATTTTGAGTCTAGTCCTACTGAACGAATGTTCAAGATAAGCGGAGATTGAGCGATTTAATCACGCGTGTTCGATTGTCGACGGTCATCTCCGCACTCCGGTGATCCTCATTTGTTTACTGGCGGTTGGTCACACCGGCTTAAGTTTAAATCATACATCCGTGCTATGGGGACTTGGAATCGACCTTTGTACGCCGACTCGCACTCCGGGAGTTCAGAGTTAATATTATACTTCAATTCACGCTCTGGGAACTTAAAGTTGATGTTTATACTCTGTTTCGCACTCTGGGAATCCGAGGTTGATGTTTATACTCCGACTCGCACTCTGGGAGTTCGGAGTTGTTGTTTGTACTCCGTTTCGCACTCTGGGAATTCAGAGTTGATGTTTATACTCTGACTCGCACTCTGGGATTTCGGAATTGATGTTTATACTCCGACTTGCACTCTGGGAGTTCGGAGTTGTATCAGGATCATGGATGGTCGGATCACATCCATCTTGAGTTAACAAGTGAGGTCGTTAGGTGGACGGGTCCACCTTCCTCGAACTTGGTTCAGATATGGACGAAGTCGTTATGCGAATGGATCCACCCTCTTCGTAGACGTATTTTTAATACTCCAGTACGCACTCTGGGAACTGGGAGTTAAGTGAGGGATTGTCGTGTATCAATCCGTTTTTGACTTTGATGTGATGGCTTGTCCCCGAGATTGGGTTTCTCTTAGCGAGTGACCGGTTGCATCACAGTCACTCTCTATTTGAATAAATTCCACCGTATGGTGAAACTTAGCTCTCCGTGCATAGTGATGATCATATGAAGCATTTCAAGTAAATCACAGCTCTGGCTCGAAGAGATTGCATTTTATTGCTGAAATAAGAAAATATGGCAAAGTCAGTTGCCTTATTACAAATTCTAATTTCGAAATGCAGAAACAAATTGCAAAATGGAAAATAAACTAAATGGATAAACTTAGCCTGTCATGTGTAGTAGCGGCGAAGACTCTTGCTATTCCAGGCTCTTGGCAAAGTAAGACCGTCAACGGTCGATAATTTGAATGTGCCATCTCCGAGCCTTCGTTCAATAACATACGGTCCTTCCCATGTCGGCTTCATATGCGAAGGAACCAGATAAATTCTTTTTAGGACGAGATCGCCTAGTTCAAAGGTTCACGGGCGGACCTTGGCGTTATACAATCGAGCGACTCGACTTCGATGCACGGCTGCCCTCAAATCAGCCTCTTCACACTTCTCATCTAGTAGATCGAGAGATTCAGCAAGTAATATAGCATTTGTCTTTGGATCATAGTACGTCACGCGATGAGAAGGTACTTCTAGCTCCACTAGAATAACGACTTCTGAACCATAAGAGAGAGAGAATGGAGTGTGACCGGTCGCGGTCTTGTGGGTTGTTCGGTAAGCCCATAAAGCCATGGGAAGTTCATCGACCCACTTGCCCCCGACCTTTTCCAGTCGTTTTTTCAGAATGGAATTTATAACTTTATTAACTGCTTCAACCTGTCCGTTCGCCTGAGGGTGTGCAACTACGGAGAAGTTCTTTCGGATGTGAAATCATTCATAGAGATCTTTAAATTCAGCACTGTCGAATTTGGTTCCGTTGTCCGTAATAATGGTGTGTGGGAGACCGAATCGATAGATGATGTTGCAAACTACAAAGTTGATTACTTTCTTCGTCGTTATGGTAGCAAGAGCTTCAGCTTTAGCCCACTTTGTAAAGTAGTCAACCGCGACGATGGCGTATTTCGCACCACCTTTTGCCAGGGGTAGAGTACCAATGATGTCGATGCCCCACATTGCAAACGGCCATGGGCTGACCATTTGTGTTATCTCGGTAGTAGGGGCTCTAGGAATTCGAGCATACTTTTGACACCTATCACATTTCTTTGCATAATCCGACGCATCGCGATTCACAGTAGGCCAGTAGTACGCATATCGAAGTATTTTCTTGGCAAGTGCTTCCCCCCGGTGTGATCGCCTTATTCTCCCTCGTGTACATCGTGTAATACTCATTTGATTTCGTCGTGAGCAATACACTGGAGTAATGGAACAGAGTACCCTCTTCTGTACATGATTCCATCCTGGATGGTGAATCGTGAGGCCTTCCGAAGGACTTGTCTCTTTTCATTCCTGCGCTCTGGAAGGGTTCCGTGTTCAAGGTAATTTCTGAATGGAGTCATCCATGAATCTTTTTTGGGGATGGTTTCACATACCCAGTCAACTTCTGCCCGGTCAATTCTTGGAGAAGATAACGCTTCTATGGGAACGAGTCCCATTGGCTGAGCTTTGCCTGTACTAGCTAGCTTCGCCAATGAATCGGCTTTTTGGTTGCGTTCTCGAGGTATACAATAAATGGCATAATAATCAAACTGATTTAGTACTTCCTGAACTCGAGCTAAGTAAGCAGCCAACCTTCGATCTCTTGCTTGATACTCTCCCCGTACTTGACACACAACTAATTGTGAATCACAATAAATTTCCACTGCGATAATTCTCAAATCTATAGCAAGTTTCAAGCTAGCTAAGAGGGCTTCATATTCAGCTTCATTATTGGTCGCATGGAAATCGAACTTCAAAGTATAACATATAGATCGGCCTTCGGGAGTTTCAAGTACAACACCAGCGCCCGAACACCGGTCATTTGATGCACCGTCGGTACAAAGCTTCCATACATATTTGGGAGATTCACTGGTTTGGGGCAAGTCCTCTGGAACGGTAATTTTAGCTATAAAATCGGCTAGGACTTGTCCTTGAATGGCTCGTCTTGAAGTGTAAGTAATGTCAAACTGGCTCAGTTCGATGTTCCACTTGAGTAACCTACCAGACGTCTCAGGCCGCGAAAGGACCTGTCATAACGGCTGGTCGGTGTAAACAAATATGGGATATTCCTAGAAGTACGGTCGGAGTTTTCTTGATGTAATAACAATGCAATAAGCCAACTTCTCTAATTTCGGATAATTCCTTTCGGCCTCAGTTAATCGCTTGCTGACGTAGTATACTGGCTTCTGTATCTTGTCTTCTTCTCGAATTAATGCAGCGCTGATAGCGTTTTCTGATATCACCAAATATACAAACAACTTCTCATGATAAATAGGCTTTGACAGGATAGGTGGTGTGGATAGATGTTTTACTAGTGTTTGGAAAGCGCCGTCACACTCCGTGGTCCATTCAAAGTTTCGTTTCCCTTTTCAAATCAGATCGAAGAAAGGGATGCATTTGTCAGTGGACTTTGAAATGAACCTGCTCAATGCTGCTATTTTCCCATTGAGACTCTGGACTTGCTTTATGGTTTTCGGAGTGTCGAGATTTCTGATAGCCCAGATTTTTTCAGGATTAGCTTCGATCCCTCGAGCGTTGACGATGAACCCAAGAAATTTTCCGGATGCAACTCCAAAGTGACATTTCAGTGGATTTAGCTTCATTTTGTATTTTTGAAGTATGTTGAACATAGTTTCCAGGTCTTTAACATGGTCGGTGGAGAGTCGTGACTTCACAAGAATGTCTTCTACATATACTTCCATTATTTTCCCGATTTGATTGGTAAACATCCGATTGACCAATCGTTGATAAGTAGCCCCGGCATTCTTGAGTTCGAATGGCATAACTTTGTAACAGTAAAGTCCCAGATTGGTTACGAAGATGGTATGTTCTTGATCGGGTAAATGCATCGGTATCTAGTTGTAGCCAGAATACGCATCCATGAAGGATAAGAGTTCATGCCCAGCTGTCGAATCTACTAGCTGATCAATTCTGGGAAGCGGGAAACTGTCTTTGGGACATGCTTTATTCAAATCAGAATAATCGACACATGTTCTCCACTTTCCATTTGGCTTTCAGACAAGCACGGGATTCGACACCCATTCAGGATATAGCGCATCTCGAATGAACCCGTTTGCTTGAAGCTTTTCCACTTCTTCTTTAAGGGCGGTAGATCTCTCTGGATCCATACCATGCCTTTTCTGTTTGACCGGGACATGCCGCGGGTCAATATTGAGAGTGTGGCTCGCGATGTCCGGCGAGATTCCACACATGTCAAAATGCGTCCAGGCGAATACGTCAAGATTCGCCCGTAGAAATTCAACCAATTCCTCTTGAGTTTGCTGGCTTAGCTGAGACCCAATCTTTATCATTTTTGAATCATCATCATCGTCAATTGGGACATCAATCGTCAGTTCGACCGGGGATGCTTGACTTTCTTTAGATTCTTCTTCGTCTTCAGTTTCTCTTGGGTCAAGATCCCTTTGGAATTGGCGGGGGTGCCTGGGCCTAGACCCGGGCGTTAATTGTCAATTATCAACAAAGCGGACGCAGAGAGATTCCTCTATGCCCTTTCCTTTTTCCTTTTGCTACGCCTCTCGTAGCTCAGCAACATAACAGGCCCTGGCAGCAGCCTGATCTCCTTGAATGATTCCCACTCCACGATCAGTGGGAAATTTTAAAGTCAAACACCATGGGGCAATGGCTGCCCTGAATTCAACGAGGGCCGGTCGGTCCAAGAAAGCATTATAAGGGGAGTCTATGTCCAACACAACGAACTGTAACATTCGTACTCTCCGACGTTCTCCAACTCCCAACTCTATTGGTAGTTCCACCATTCCAGTAGGTATAGTATCACTTCCGTTGAAACCATGGATTCGGGATTGACAAGGTTTCAAGTCCGTGGCTTCCATTCTCATTTGATCATAAGCTTGCTTGAGCAAAATATTCACAGAGCTTCCACTGTCAACTAAGATCCTCTTTATCCAAGCAGGACCTACTTGAGCTGAGATGACCAGTGGATCAATTGTGGGGGCTTTGACTTTATTAGCGTCTCTGTTTCTGAACACGATGTCATATGTCATCGTCTTCTATTGCTTGGCTGGAGCCTCTTCATCAAAACTACTATAACACTCGAAGTCCGCATGTCTGATAGAGCTGGCATACGACTCCATTTCCTTCCAGCTTCGGTATGCTGGATGAGGACCACCACTTATTGTATTAATAACCAACCTCCTGCCAGTACGAGCGGGTTCTTCCTGCCTTTCCGGATTTGGCGCACGATTCTGATTTGATGGGCCCGCACCACTTGACTGCGGCGCCTGCACATACTGATCCAACTTCCGCTCACGTATTAGTTTCTCAATGAGATCTTGTAAATGATGACACACATTCGTATTATGGCCATAGCTCTCATGGAATCTATAAAATTTCCCTGTTTGGATTTGTCTTTCCATCGGCGGCTTCGGGGTAGGTTTCTTATATTGCATGGTATTACAGGTCTGTAAATAGACATTTTCTAGTGACATATTCAATGGTGTGTAATTGTCGAACATTGGAGCTCTACATCGTGGACCACGATTCTGATCCCGTTTCTTAGCCTGATTTCCATTATCCCTCTGCTGGTTCTGTTTATTTTGAACGTTCAACTGGACTTTTCCAGAGCTCTTCCCAGATTGTTTAAAGGTGATATTACTTTGAATGCCTTCGATGTTGGGCCTTGTGTCATCCTGCTTCCTAGACTGTTTGGCATCCTCCCTTCTCAAGAATTGGGCTGCTTGGGAAAAGAAACGGTCCAATGACGCAGGTGGTTTTCCAGCTAACCAATTTCCGAACTCAGACTCAGCGTCAATTCCTTTAGTTAATTCCATCAGGATGGAGTTATCATTGGGATTGCTTATTTATGTGCACGCAGCATGGAATCGCTCCAAATAACGTCTCAGTGTTTCTCCGGGAGCTTGTGTAACACTAGACAGAGTGTTAACGTCTTTAGGCCTTGCTACGTGCATACGTAATTGTTCAACAAACTTGGTGGCCATTTGGTCAAAATTAGAGATGGATCATGGTGGCAAACGAGTAAACCACATAGTTGCAATGCCCCTAGGGAAATGGGGAAACTACAGCATTTTACTGCATCATCAGCTCTCGCAGCATTCATCAGCCATTCGTATTTCAGGATATGTTGATTGGGATCAGAACTCTCTTTGTAGACCGGTAAAGTTGGCATCCTAAAGCACCGAGGTGGTTCAGCATACAATATGTCATCGGTGAAAGGCGTATGACTCTGGGAGATTCCCCAGTCGTCATTAGAGAGACCCTGACTTTCACGGATCATTTAGCGGATCATCGTTGGTATATCCGGCATTCGGATATTAGGAGAATGTTTTGCCAATGTGTGGTCGAGTTCCACAGCGCGAGTCTGGACTGGACGCGGTCGACGGTCCGTGCCTCGCCTCCTTGGTTCAACATTCTCAGGGACTTAAGGCTCTGGAGTATGCTCCCACTGGCTTCGATGAGGATCAGTTCGGTTTCCAGCATCAACCCCTTGAACAGTGGTGGTGGTGGTAGCAATGTTGCCTATCATGATAAGGGGTAGCACCTCCTCGGGATGAAGGTCTTGTATGATGACTAGTGGATGGTCCAGTTCTGGGTTGCCCAAGATTCGAAGCATGCTGGTGTCCCGTAGCCTGGTTGTAGCTCACACCCAGCCGTGGGCGTGTGGATCGGTGATGACCATCAGATGAGGCTGAGCTCTCTGTGGAAGAATAAGAACCATGGTCTCTTCTGGATCTTCTGCGCCCTTGGCGATTTAGCTGGTTGGTCAGCTCCGTGTTGGCGCGTAGTTGCTCAGTTAGCTGTTGCCGACTCTAGGTCAATTCTTGAAGCAGCATCTGAAACTCTTGTTTGGTGACCGGGCCTGATGGATCTGAAGGTCCGGCGGTATCTTGGTTTGATGGAGGCAATTGCACGGGATTCTACCTGTCCCGTCCTCCCTGATCAGCAGCTGTAGAGGTAGTTCGTGTACTTACCATGGTGAATTGGTGAAAGTCCTTTCCTAGATCTGATGCAAAACTGAATAGAATGGAAGGGCTTCAAAGTTCTAGATCTGGATCTTCTTCTTGGATTTATGCAATCCGATATAGATAGGAGATCCAAAGAGCAGGAGAAAAATTAGGTTCTCTCAGTGAAAGCACCAAAGTGTTTGTACCGAAATTGGGCACAACACTCTTCGGAAGCTTTTGAAGAGATAAAGTGAAGAAATTAAATGGAAAAAGAGGATTATCTAACAAAAACTCCAAATTTTAGAAATGAGAATAATTAAAATGCACAGAGACACAAGAATTTAGAGTGGTTCAGCATATCGCCTACGTCCACTATGAAGTTGATAGCTTTATTGATCTTTCTTTGAAGATTACAAGTGAATTCAGTGAATTACAGCAGATAATTATGATTTGCAGCAGTGAATTTCGTTATTGGCAGCAGCAAGGGAGTTTAGATCTGGATCCGGCAGAGTCTGGGCGTTGGAGAATTCAAAGAAGAAGAAGCCCCTTTTCTGTATGCCCTGGGGCTCTATTTATAGGTGTAGGAGGCTGATATTTTGCTCAAATCTCGGGAGGCTCCTTCTGGCACGTGACCAGGCCCGCGCGCCCAAGCCCGCGAAGTTTCGGTCCGATCCGTGATCGATACGAATGGATTTCGTATCGATCAAGATTTCATCCAACGAAGTCGAAATTTGGCATGGGCATTCTTTAGCGTGCATACAAGCTTCTATGAAAATTTCATAGTACTTGGACTTGTAGATTAGGAGATATGATCGATACGAATTTGGATCTTCGGTTGGCTGTTTCGTTCGACTCCCTCATTTCGACTCGGTCTTGTTCGACTCGCTGTTCGACTCGGTCTGGTTCGAATCGATCACTCCAAATCGATGGTCGCGTGTGATCTGGTGGTGACGTGGTGGGTATTCCTTGTATCTTCGCCTTTATTCGTATCGATGGCCATGCTTTGTTCGCATTGATTGCCATGCTTCGTTTGTATCGATTGCGGGGCCTAGCTCATATTGATAAAAGTGCTCCACCTGGATGGATTCGAATAAAGGCTTTGTGATGGATACGAAGTGGTTACTGCATGATCGATTCGAACAGTGCATAGTCGATGGAGTCGAATCTGGTCGATTCGTACTGAGACTCTGGGACGAATGCCAGGTCGCAGCCGTTCTGATCGATACGAAAGTGATGGAGTCGAATAGAGGCATAGATATGGATACGAAGTGGAGCGAGTCGAACAGAGGGTCTATGATGGATGCGAAGCTGAGCGAGTAGAAGTGAGCTTCCCTGATGGATACGAACTGAGCGAGTCGAACCAAGGTTGGTTTTCACTCAATTTTGCATCGATCATAACTTGAACATACGAACTCGGATTGACTTGAAATTTGGAACGTTGATTCTCATAGCCTCGCTTGTCCTGTCAAATCAATTTTAGCTTGATCCGAACTCGGACAAAATTCATCGATTTCCATAGTGAGCCTGTGTATAACCGATCTCCAAGACGAACCGTCATTGGTTACTAGTTAATTCCTTGATGTCACAGCCTTGCCAAAAGGCGGCATAACAGTGCACAAATCCTTTGTGGTGTCGAATCCTATTGGGGGATCGTCCCATTTATCAATGTTGTGTCATAATCTAAAGTTGGTCATTTGTTGTGTGGCGGTCCTTTATAACGCATAAGTACTAAACTTTTTGGGGATATGGATTGATATTAGGAATGGATTGGATATCTCACCGGGGTAGTGTTGGATTGTGGTAGGAGGATGATTTGATTGAGAAATGGCAATGGAATTGATTTGATTTTGCATTATGAGCCCAATATTTCTATGATGGTGGCATATTTGTATTCACTTAGCATATCATAAGAAGATCTATCAAGTATACCTGTATTGAAAGACTATCCCGATGTATTCAAAGAAGTTTATGGTCTTCCTTCCCGAAGAGAAATTGAATTTCCTATTGACCTCAAGAAAGACGCAAGGCCTATAGTAATGCCTTTTAGGCATATGGCTCCGAAGTAAAGATGAGAGTTAGATAAATAAGTTTCGAAATTATTACAGAAAGGTTTCATTTGGAGGAGTATCTCGGACTGGAGAGAACCTGTCATTTTTGCTACCAAGGAAGACGATTTCCTAAGGTTATGCGTCAAATATCAAAAGTAAAATAAGCTAAGAAGGAAAAACCTCTATCCCTTGCCTTGCATTGACGACCTCTTCGATCAATCAGTCGGGATGAAGGTTTTCTCTTAGCTTGACTTGGCAACTGGGTTTCACCAGTTGAGTGTGGTTTAAGATGGTATCTTGAAGACCGCTTTCCATACACTTGATGGATTGTTTGAATGGCTGGTCATGCCGATCAGATTGACTAATGTTCCAGTTTATTTTATGGATTTGATAAGTTGAGTATTCTAGGAGAAATTTAATAGGTTGGTCATGGTCTTCATGAATGACATACTTATTTATTCAGTAAGGAAGAACATGAAATTCACTTGAGAGAAGTGATGGATGTATTGAAGAGGAATCAATTAAAGACTGAGTACTCTAAATGTAAATTCTGGAGGAAAGAAGTTTATTTCCTTGGGCATGTAGTATAATTTAATAGGTTGGCAATAAACCTAGGAAAGTAACCGTAGTCAAAGACTTGAAGACGCCGTAGAACACTTTAGAGTTCCATAGTTTTCTTGGTTTTGCTGGATTTTATTAAATGTTTATTGAAGATTTTACAAACATATCAACACCTCTAATTCATTTGATGAAGAAGAATCTGATTTATACTTGGAGTTCGGAGTGTGAAGTGGCATTTATTCGATTGAAGGAGTTGCTGACGAGTGCTCCAGTTTTGGTTATAATTGATGGTACTGAACCTTTTACCATGCATGTTGATGCATATGGTAGAGGTCTTGGTGCTATACCTATGAAAGAAGGTAAAGTAGTAGCATATGTGAGTAGAGTGTTGAAGAACCACGAAAGGAATTATCCGACGCACGACTTGGGGTTGGCTGCTATTGTATTTGCACTGAAGTCGTGGAGACAATATCTATCGGGCGAGAGATTTTGTAACGACCCACCCTTTCGATCCCCAGAAGTCGACACTAATACATCCACGAAATTCACGTGCCAAACATCTAAGCGTCGGAAAGACAAATTATTAGGGGAAAGAAAGGAGATAGAAGATTAGAAGTAACAAAATAATCATAGAATCTCATAGTGCAACAGAATAACATATATTAATTAACATAATACTTTACAAAGTCATTTCAAAAATGATACATTAGAGTCGTACTAATAATTCTACTCTTGGATGGTTATAACAGCCTGTCCCTACCTAACTGATACAGGATACATATAATACAACTGAAACAAGATAATAACTAGCTATCTATGAAGCCACCTACTTCAAGCTCCTCCAAATGCATCCGTGGGAAAACCTGAACTACTTGGCTGCTCATAAAAATTTAAGCACCCAAGAGTTTTAAGAAAAGAAAAGAAAACTTCGGGTCAGACATGGGTCTGGTATGAGTAAAATCAAACAACTGAATTATTATGTTTAAAAAAACTCCTTTAAAATCACATGTATCTCGTAAGACCACGCCGTACATAAACATGGATGGGTTTTTACCTTACGATAACCAAAACATTTTCGATAGAAAATCCAGTGATATTATAATAATGTCTAGAGTACAAAAACTTATTAATCTTAGCTGAAATTGTTACATTATTAAATTCCAACATTCTAGGCTCTACAATCAGAACCGTAAAGGCACGTATAGGAGATTGGATTCCATAGTATGATAGGGTAAGGAACTACCTTCCGATGGTACACCTTTAGATAAAATGTACCGAGGTCTGACAGGAACATCTTGTACCCCTGCCATACAAGACTGGCCTACCACTTGACTAGTAGTACCGAATATGATCACCCACTTGTCCCCCGAAGCATACAATAGTAGATAGTAATCGATCTAGATTTGGAATGACCATACCCTGATAGGAGCGACGCACTTGGCCCTGTTGCATGCTTGATTTTTGTCATTTCCCGGTTGATGAGGCTTGAGGCTATGTTTACCTTTGTTTAGCACTTCCCATTTGGAATGCTACACTGCCCTCCACACATCAATGCAATTCTAGCATTCATCTATACAAGTTCATTTTGGGACTGAACGAAATCGAAGGCACTACTTCCACTACACCCATTTTGGAACTGAACGAAATCGAAGGCACTACTTCCACTACACCCATTTTGGAATTACCCTCAGGGTTAGTAGCAAATAGCCCTTGCACTTCAAAACTCCATCTTCAATTCCATACTCTTCAAGTTGTCTTCAGTTTGAAATGCTTGAGTCGAATCGAAGTGGTTTTCGGATAACATATCCGATCATACTCTCTTCGAAACAACTTTCGATAGTTTCTGGTAACTCAACATTGATTCTTCAGAAAATAAACAAAGGTAAGAGCGGAGTTCACCTCCTAACTGTTGTTGGACGGATTTCCTTGCCATCTATCCTAGAAGAACAAAACGAGAGCTATAGGCACAGTACAACATCATTAGAGATGAGTATGCTATATAATCACGTGTTTCTCCGAGATATTTCCAAAGTTACGTTTTGGTTTAGGTTTGATAGTCGGTAATTTAAGTATCAAATATACAAACATTCAAACATTGATTTAATTCCATATGGGATGTACCAACCCTTAATTAATTAATCTCTAATTAATTAAAACACTTTGCAAAACTTGACCAAAAGATCGTTTTAAAACACTATTCCCAAAACCGTTTACATTCCTTTTATACTTGGAAAACATTTTTACTTATCTCAAAAATATAATTATTTACCCAAAAACATTTAGAATATTCCCTCTTCTCAAATTCCATATTAAATGGCCAAGAAATTCCCGTTTCATAACATCACTTACTATGAAACCTATTCACTTATTCCTTATAAATTTCTTTTTATCAGTTCACTTCATATTTCAAACCTCCTTATAAATCTTCAAACAAGATTTAAACTTCTTTTCAAAATCTCTAAAATGATTTATAAAATCTCTTTCCATGTATAAAACTCTTTATAAAATTTCCTTTAAAAAGTATCTTTGACATTATAACATGTCATTTACAAAATCTCATTTTTAAATCATTTTAAATAAACCCTTTTACTTAGTAAAACCTTTTTATAAATAAGTAATTATTTATAAATACTTTTATAAAATAATTATATAACTTGAAAATCATTTAAAAACTTTCAAGTCATTCAACAATTTTATTTACGTAAGTCGACATATATGTAAATATACTTTATATCCAAATCAGGAAATAACATGTCAATATAAACTAACCGGTATAAACATATCCAAATAACATAATAGCAGAATGGTGGTTTGTCCTCCTAAATAGATATCCAAATAATTCGATCAATTTATAGCAGAACAGGGATTTATTCTGCTATCAAATGTCCACATAGTTAAACAATCATTCTATAGTAGAACGGGGATTTATTCTGCTATCAATTGTCCACACAATCAAACAATCACATAATAACTCATTCACAGGCATTTGTCCACTTAATAGTACCAACATTTGAATTCCTTGAGTTGAAAAACAACTCTGAAAAAGAAGTACCTTTAGAACAATTTGATTCCTCGAGACAACGAATTTAAACTTAAACTTCTTTTTAAAATAATTTATTTACAAGTTAAACCATTATCTAAATCATAATTAATCTTAATTAAATCTGAACTTAATTTAGTTATAAATTAAGAAATAATTAAACCTTTAACAACTAATTAAAAAATGATTAACTATTATATAAATAATTTAAACCTAATTAATATGTTATTAATTATTAAATAATAATTTAAACCTTCATTAATAATCAATATTAATTAATCTCATTTAATTAATAAAATAACCTTTAATTAAAACTTAGTTAATAAATTAAACCTTAAATAAATTATATATTTTAAATTAAAGCCTAAATTAATTAATAATTTAACGCTTGATTAAATAAATAAATAAATAACCATATATTTAATTAATAATTTATTAAAATTAATCTTATCTTTAGAAGATAATTAATTAGAAACTAGACCTCATTAATTAAGTTAAATAAACCTTGCTTAATACTTAATTAATAATCAATTATCAAACTTAATTATTTAATCTCTACTATAATAATGAAAATTCGATGAATAAAATTTCAACCGCGTCTTTTTGAAATTCCAAAAATGTCCTTTGTCCACCAACGGAATCTTACCTTCCGTTTATAACCTCCACCACCATCCTCTTTCCTAACACTCTTAAACATAATTTCACTATAAATTTTCATCCGACACCATCAATGTAACTTTTTGAGATAAAAATGTTATGACCACCAAAGCTATCGATGCACATACGTGCGATTTATACTAGTACTTAATTATTAAAACCTAATTAACTTTCTAAAACATCATTATTAAGATTATAAAACATTGTCAAAACACTTTTAAGTATGAAAACTAAATTTTCAAAAATCTGATTTTTTTATCGAAATTGCATCCATAGCGACTATCACTGCGAATGCAATAACTTGAGTTTGTTTTTCTAAGTTGCTAACATTCCAATTCTTCACTTCTAACTTTATTTCAATTTAAACCATAAGGAAAACTTTAGAGAGTAAAACAAAGTTTAACTTTAAAGTTTTAAAAACTTAAATACTTTAAAACCATTTCCTTCCAAAAAATCCAAATCTCCTTTTAACATCTCAGTGTTAACTTATAATCATACCACATCACAAGCAATTTCACATTCATATCATATCCAAACTTACAACCAACATCAAATCCAAAGTTTATAAACTATATCATAACCAAAATTTATAAATTTACAACAATATTAAGGTAGACTTCATTTCAAGTCCACTTTTTCCATCTTGAATCATCCATATCCAAATAACTAAACGTTTAACAACTCAAACATATTTCACACACATCATAAAGAAATTTATGCAACATATATCAATTTAAAAACTTTGAAATTAAAACTAATGTTTACTCATCGAAAACTTGGAAAACCACACAAAAATCACTCGAAATAAGGCATCTTCTCATTGCTTTTTGATCATGTTACTCTGTAAATTTGGGCAAGTCAAACAAATAAAAGTTTTAGATAATTATTTTCTCTACAATTTTAAAAAAATTCACTGAAGTATGATTTTTTTGAGGGAGATATGGTCAAAAGAAGGAGTGATATTTTCGGCCTTGATGATATGGGTCCGAAAATGAGTCAGAAAGAAATGAAATTTTGATCTGAAAATATACAAAATTTAAAAAAGTGGTTCCAATTAAAGTTGTAGCCACTTGAATTATATATGGTTTGAAAAAAAAATCTTGATTTGGGGTAGTATGTAGGAAGTTATGGTCGAATGAAATGGGAGGAAAATGGAGAAGAATGAGTTTTAAAACAAGGTTTGAAAACATTTAAAACAAAATAAAATTTTGAATTTAAATTTTATAATTTTAAAATAGGAAGCCATGACTAAGTTTTTCAAAAGCTTTAAAGAATAAATAAGTAAAGAAAATGAAAATGGAAATGAATGAAAAATGATGGAAGTGTTAGGAAAATGTTATATATATTAAGTCCATACATCAAATTACCAAACTACCCTCGTACTTTGCTCTCCTCTCTCCTTATGCCACCTCACCACTTCCTCCCACCTCATAAACCAACGCCCCCCATTGTCCCCCATGAAAAACATGTATTAGTACCTCATATGTACTTATATTTCTAAATAAAAGACATTTAATTTTCCATTTATTTATTTTTTTATAAAATGTTACATCATGCTTTTATCTTAACTTAATTAAATCTAAGTAATCCTATGTTATTTACTAATCATGTTTAGATTATTGATAAATGTATGAATATATATATATAGAAATATGTGTACAACATTTCAAACAGTATTTATACAATGAAACGTCAAAAATTCGAAAAACAGTTTTCGGTCACATATTTTGTTTTTCCTCGAACTGCATATTTTTGTAAATAAATTTTGAAAACTATTTCACCATCATTATTAATCATTAAAAAAAGTTTTATTTTCATTATAAAACCTATATATTTAATATTTAAAATTAATTAAATATTCGTAAATCAAAGCAGTGAAATTCCGGGTCGTTGCATTCTTTCTCCCTTAAAAGAATTTCATCCTCGAAATTACACCTCAACCTAATTTAGAAAACACTTAGCACTACACATCAGTTCGTATGATGTGCATTGATCATTCTTATATAAAAATATGATTTGATCACTACTCGAGTATATAAATTCACTTCCAAACTAGTATCGCTCTCCCGATTTCCTAGTGCAGACCCGGATCAGGCTCTTGATTTGGAACCTCTGCTCTCCTTACATAGTTGTAAATATGATAGAAAACACTGGTCCTATACCAAAAATCCTATGACGACCCACCTCCTCGATCCTCGGAAATTGACACTAATACATCCTCGGTATTCACGTGCCGCAAATCCAAATGCCGGAGAGGTGGATTATCGTGGGTGAGAAAGAAAATAAAGATAGAACAGAATCTCACACAAATGGAATAACATATATTATTTCAACATATAACCTTTACATCGTTTTAAATACATTTATCAGAGTTAACATGGACAGTTATAAATATCTGTTCTTACAAATGCAGAATATAATGATACACAAGTATGGTGGAAATATATAACAATCTTCAGAGGAATCTTCTAACTCCATGCTCCAAGCTCCATCCAGATTTCTTCGAACTAAACCCGACTACCAGGCTGCTAGTGATAAATTAGGGCACCCATATTTAAGGGAAAGGAATATAAACTCCGGGTCAGTCATGGGACTGGTGTGAGAAACTCAAAATACACGGTTTGAAAAAGAAAAGGTATCTCATAAGACCACGCCGCACATAAACACAGACAGTTTTTTACCTTATGATAACTAAAACATTTGCTATGTAAAGGTATTATTTTTAATGACATACTTTGAAAAAAAAATTTCAAGTAAATATATTCAAATAGCCGAAATTGCTACATTGGTTAAATTTAACGGCATAATAGGTTTACAATCAAGTCCGTAGGTACTTATTGGAGAATGGATTTCCATACAATGGTAGGTAAGGGACTACCTTCCACACAGTACATCTCTAGAGGAATGTACCGAGGATACACAAACAATCCGCCGCATTTGGCAAGACTGGCCTATCCCTATTTGGCACTTATACATGGCCTGGATAGAACCGAATATGACATCACCTCGGTCGTAACCGACCTATCCGGGGCCCTATTGCATACAATGCATACTCGACATATAGAGAGTAATCTAGAAAGGTGATGACCATACCCTAATGGTTGCGAACCACATAGCCTTGCGATGTACCATGTTTAAGCCATTACTGGGTGATGAGGTTTGAGGTAGTAATTACCTTTCACATAGCACATTCCTCTTTGAATGCCATACTGCCATTCCATAGTAACATAACTGATTTTTACAAACGTATAACTCCTGATCTCGTACGTCTCAGGAACATGTGTTAAGCTAAGAGAAGTTTCCTTCTCCACCACCAAACAGATGATACATTCATAAAGATCAATTTATGTAACTAGAAATGAACCGTTAGATATTCGTCCATACAAGTTGTCTAGGAACAAGACATACCGAAGTCACTATCCTACCACATCCTGTCGGAAATTACCCCTTGGATTAGTAGCGAGAAGTCCTTGCATCGAAGATCTTAAATAAAGAACTACTGCCACATAATATGATATGGGAAATTTCCCCTGAGGGTCAGTAACAAGCAATCCTACATTCCATCTTCCAAATCATATCCTTGTCTTCACTTCGAACACGTAAATTGGTTCGAAGTGGTCTTTGGATAGGAATTACCCAAATCCGACCCTGGTTCCTTCGAACCAATCATCGATTAAAAGATGTTTTGTGAATAGGGAATCATTTTTTAATTGATTAAGTTCTTTTTATCAAAATCTCTTCTTGAGATATGTATTTTTAAAACATTCTTTCCGGTATATATGGAATCATTAAACCCCTCTTATCAAACCTTTGATTACTTTAAACCATTTTGAACTAGGAATAATTCGAAAATCATTTCATTTTTCACTTAGGAAAATATTTCCAAATCATTTCTTTTAAATCTTAACATAACTTTCTTAATTCAAAACTGAAAATTTTGATTAAGTTAAAACCACGTTAACTAGGATGTTAATCCAAAACCAGTAAATATTAAATGAGTAGAATATATAAAAATCATCTAACCCTACTCAATATAAATCCCCGTATTTAATAAGTACTATGGGTGGAATAACAACGAAATTACCTTTTAACTTCCACGAATAGTACGAGTTCCTTCTTCGGCTTTAACACCGAGTACAAGAAGATTATCTCAATAAAATCCAAGTTGTTTATATTCGGAAAATCATATCCTTTATACTTTGGAAATTTTTTATCCGAGTAAATCAAATTTACTATCTCATCCGTCAGGCCAGTCCGGATAGCCAGGGGGCGCAGGAAACTGGTTTTCCAAACCCAAGCCTAGACACTATCTCTTTGACACTCATAAGGCGGTCAAGTTATTTGATCGACTCTAAATCATTTAACATATAACCATTCCATAAATCTTTCAAATCATCTTTAAAATACTTTATAAATCATTTGAAAATATTTATAAAAGATTTGGAGAAGAATGGCTGCGTTTAAAACTATATTTTAAAAGTTATAGAAAAGTGCCGCGGAAAGTGATTTTATGCTATATTGGTCAAAACGACTTTTTATCATTTGGAAATTCATTTTTAGAACTCAAACCACTTTTAAAATATTTTTAGAATTTATTTCGTATTTTTTAAAAAATTTAAAATATCATTCTCAAAGAAATCTTGTTATTGATTACGAATTGCAAAAACCACGGTTTTTTTAGAAACTTGTTTTACTCGTATTTCAAAATCTATTTGTCGAAATCTCGATTTTCTTTTTTTTGTTTGAAAACTATGGATATAATAGTTTGGAAAATTCTTATCTCGAAGAATTCCGAGCTATATTCCATTCTATACACTTGTTTGATTTTTGTGGCGCGAAATCACGAACTACCGTTACGCGACGCGTCTAATTTTGACTAAATTTTCAATTACCTTTCAAAATTCACCAAAACACTTTTATATATTTACAAAACATTTCAAACTCATTTTAAAACCTTTTTAAAGAGGTTTAACATTCCATATATACCAATTCATTAAATAAAGGAAAGTGATTTCCTTTGTGCTTATCGACGTGTATTTCTATGACTTGCATATATATTCAACATTCATATTAAACAACCTAACTTGATGATCAAAGCATATTAAACATCCATTGCAAATAACATATCATCATCTAAGAATATAATATAAGTAAGAGTTTCTCACTTTGATTTTCTATCGGAAAAAGGCTATACCTTCACAAACTCACGATCTGAGCTCACGAACCCCAACAACTTGCCCCTGGTATGCTCGGCCATTCCATGCCAAAAGTGGTGCTTGGCCAAGCATGGGGAATGAGGTATAGGACTTTGGATTATTATCGAATTTACTAAAAACTAGACCTAAAAATAGGTCACTTTCTCTCCGGTTTTTGGACATCCTACTCTCTGAAATCGGAAACGTTGTCAACATGAAAGTTGTAGTAAATTCTTTTCTCTACGATTTCAAAAAAAAAGAATCATCCAATTTAGTTTAGTTTTGAATGAGATACGATCAAATGAAGAAGAGGCATTCTCGGATTTACAAAAATCACACCCGAAAATGGGTCGACTTCTAGCTAAATTTTGGACATGTTACTCAAAGAATTATGAAAAGTGGTCAAAAGAAAAGTTCTTGAAAATTCTTTTATCTACAATTTATAAAAATAAAAAATTTGACTTTGATTAATTACGATAAAGATATGATCAAAAGAACAGAGGGTATTCTCGGATTCATAAAAATGAAGCCCGAAAATGCACTGTAAAGAATTGGAAACTTGACAGAGCTAAGCTCAAAGCTAGAAAAAGTGCTAAACATAAAAGTTGTAGCCACTAGAATTATAAATGGTTAAAAAAGAATTACTTTATTTTGTTCTAATTTCGAGGAGTTATGCTCGAATGAAAAAGAGGTATTTTCGGCCTTTAAAACTAGGCTCGAAAATGCTCTGGAAAGAATGGAGATTTGATCATAGCTAAGCTTAGAATGAGAAAAGATTGTCAACTAGAAAGTTGTAGCTATTGAAATTTTGAATGGTTTGAAAAAACGAAATGATCAATTTCACTAAGTTATGAAGAAGTTATAGAGGATGAAAAATTGAGTTGTGGAGGGGCTATTTATAGGAAAAGAGAAGAGGAAAATATCTACCTTTACATCATCCCCCTCATCACCACCACATGCTCCATCTCCATCAGCCATGTGCCCACTTTCCATTCATCATTTCGGCTGCTAATATCCACCTTCATAATCCCCCCATGTGTGTGTACCCAAGTGTGTACTTTGATTGACTTTGAGCTTGCTTAAAGTTTAAGTAATTTAGAAATATCTTATGTATTTCTTTTATATATGTATATATATGTATGTATATTTGTATGCATGTTTATGAATAAGTTAAAGTATATGCTAGGGTGTGTATGTTGTATATGTGCACATGACACAAAACTAGGTTGCGACGATTTAAAACAACTTTCTTTCGTCAAACCGTTGAAAATTGGGAAACCGATTCTCGGTCACATTTTCACTTATATTTTAAATTACATATAAATGTAAAAAAAATTGAAAATAAATTTATTATCAATTTTAACGAATTAAAATGATCACATTTCATTTATAAAACCATATAAATTAATATTAACAATTATTTATAGAAATCGCTATTATATCGATAAAACGATATCGATTTTCCTTATAATTTCAAATCAAATATATATCTTTATAAAACTATTATAAATGATTTATTATCACTTTATATCAATTTAAATGAATTATTATCGTTTAAAAACAATTATTTATATAATTATAGTAATTATTAAATCATTAAATCTCAATTAGATTAAACAAATCAATTATTAAATATAAGGGCATCACTGATGATGTCTTAAATACATTTTATTCCCAAAAATAAAATAATTAATTTTATTTCATATTCTTGTTTAATTATAAAAATAAGTGTATTTATTCAGCTCTCTGCGCGAGTTTTATGATTATAGAGCTGGTTTTCGATAAAACGGTTTTCGACTATTTTATCGATTTAAATTTTGAGGAAAATATTTTTGTAAATATTTATTCAAAATAGGATTATTATTATTCATTACCACTCAAAATAGTATTTTTTTATATTGTCATCCTTTTATTTGAATAAATTTAAAAATAAATATAATTTATCAAAGCGATAAAATTTGTGGGTCGTTACAAATCCTCATCAGGTGTTCGTTGTCAAAAATCGAGTAATAGATCCTTATTTGGAACGGTGTGAAACACCTCAAAGCCTTGTACTCGAACCTTAGATCATAACTATGTGAAATGAGAGATGATCGATGTCCAACCTACGCACTTATTTAATTGGTTCTCCCTAATACCAATTTCATTCCCACTAAACTATTTATGAAAACATTTAATAAAACTAACTTAGATTCAACTTGTATACTACTCCACTATATTCTAAGAGTATATACAATTATTTGATTCAGCTATTCCATTTTTCACTTATTTCCCTAAGAAAACTCAAGATCCAAATACCCGATTTTTATTTCAATTTTTTTTTGAAATGATACTATAATTTTAATTCTTAGAAAATTTACATATAGCTTGAGTAACTCCAAAATGATACTAAGGAACTAGGTACTACCAAACAGTACCACACACTCCCTTACTAAGAAGGGTAATACTCAAGTGAAGTGTTTACCATCCGAACACATATCTTTCTCAATTTTAAGTTATTTTCGAGCCACTCGAACTAGTTAACTTAAAAATATTACTTTTATTTCAAAATTCCATTTTTGAAACAATACATTTACATATTTCCAACAAAACATTTATCACCAACTTACTTTAGGTTCGTTCAGGTTGAACTTGTTTCAATTGTACAATGATAAAAAGAATAATTTATTAAGTACCCCACATTATTCGCTTAGGCAAACATCCGATCGTCACTTAGAAAATTATTCAGATCATCACAAAACAATCAAGACTCTTTTTCCCAAACCAATCCAAAGAAAACACTTCTTACTTAACCTTTACATTCCCAAAATCTTATACTTGAACCAAAAATAATTCCAAATAATACTATTATTATTTTTCCAATCGTTGAAAACCATTTTTCAAAAGTCCTGGGATTTTAGTCCTCAAGTTTCAACTTAAATTCTTTTTAATTAAAAGACACCTTCTTATAAATTCATTTTATAAGATCAACTTTTATAACCATTTTTCCAAATATTTATATCAAAATATTCAAACTTTTTAATAAACGTCTTTTATTAAATCAAATTTTAATTCAATATTAACATCGAACGCCTTATATGCAAGTCGTGAAACTTAATTCACAAGGTGTTCGCTTCAATGTTTTCACTATTCCTATCTACCCATTCCAAAACTTAAAAAGGGAAGCTACCTATACACACTAACAATAGGCAATGCTCAACTAGACAAGCATGACTAATAAAATCCTAATTGATAAAATAGATATTATTATCTCTTGACAAACAACACTTCAACTGACTATACCATACCATACTATACTAATTTTGAAAACCATTCTTTACATATAAAATATATTCTAGGTAAAATTATTTCATTTACCCAAATTTCAAAACAAAAATGTGTGGGATGGCCTTGTTCAAGTGTTTAGAGATCCCTATCAATAACGTTAGCTACTTGTATTGACCAGAATCAATAAGCCACTTAACAGATCAACACAATATAAAACATTTTTATATCACTAAAAATTACGCGCTCTTATATATATACACTCAAACTCATAATAAAGCATTACATTACCTTATCTCTTTATGAGTTGCACCACCAAAGCCAAGGTTCTCGCTTAATCTTATGCTCTGATACCATGCAGTAGCAACCCGCCTTTTCGATCCCTAGAAGTTGACACTAATACATCCACGGTATTCACATGCTGAACAACTAAGTGCCGAAAAGATAGACTGTTAGGGGAAAGAAAGGAGATAGAAGATAAGAAGAAACTAAACAATCACAAAATCTCACAATGCAACGGAATAATATATATTAATCAAAATTATACTTTACAAAGTCATTTCAAAAATGTACATCAGAGTCGAACTAATACAATTCTACTCTTGGACAGCTATGTAACAACCCTGAGATTGCAATTAACGAATAATGAATTAAAATTATGACTTTAGGTTAAAAAAGGGGCTAAACAAATTTTCGGGAATTTAACTTTACAATTGGTTTGCAAATTAAAATATTTTGGGTTGAAATGGGGAATTTTTAAATAAAAAGTGATTATGGGTTAATGGGCCAAATGAGACAATTACATGGTTTTAATTAAAAACTAGGATGCTTATTAGGATTTTTGTTTACATGATAACATTAGAAAATAAGCTAAGTCCTAATAGGTTTCAAAACCCCTTATCATGACCCATTAACCTAACCCACTCCTTTATAATATCTCAAACTCATTTCATAACCCTAACCCTCATCCTCTTCATAAATTCCTAAACCTAGATCTAAACAAGAAAAAAAAATTAATAGCCTCCATTTAGAAGCTCCATCTCCTTCTCTTCATAATTAATTTAAATCCTAGAAAAAAAAGAAGAAAGGTAATGCAATCTCTCCTATTCTCTAATCCTCCTTCTTAATCCCTATTTATCTCAACCTTCTTGTTGTAATCATTGTTTTATTTTTGTTGATTTTGGGTCCTTGAAACTTCTTGATCTTTGCTTTGGGGAGAGGTGTTTGGCTTGCTTTGATTGTTGCACTCTAACCATTTGATCTTTTGCTTCATTAAGGTAATTACTATTGATTAGTGATTATTGCTAGTAGTGATCATTGCTAGTTAAAATTTGGGTGAAAACTATTGCCAAAAACTGAAAAAAAAACACCCTTAAATCACTAAAAATCAACAAAATAGTTGGCTGGAATTGCTTCAGCCTGAAACAAGCTGAAATAGTGATCTGGGTGCACCAGAACAGGTCTGGGTTGCATCCAGGCTGATGCAGGCTAGCCCAGCTGGGCTAGCCAGGAGCAGGCCAGCCCCAAGTGGGCTGGCACACATTCCCCCCCCCTTTCCCCAGCCCACGTGGGCTGGGGGCTGTGTCCCTAGCCCAGGCGGGCTGGGGCTGTCTCCCAGCCCGCGTGGGCTGGGGCTGTCTCCCAGCCCAGGCGGCTGGGAGTTGTATCCCCAGCCCAGGCGGGCTGGGGCTGTCTCCCAGCCCAGGCGGGCTGGGAGCTGTCTCCCAGCCCGCGTGGGCTGGGGGGTTGTCTCCCAGCTCGCGTGGGCTGGGGGCTGTGTCCCTAGCCCGCGTGGGCGGGGGCTGTTTCCCCAGCCCAGGCGGGCTGGGGCTTGTCTGACCCAGCCCGCGTGGGCTGGGGCTATTTCCCCAGCCCAGGCGGGTTGGGGCTTGACTGAACCCAGCCCATGCGGGCTGGGGCTATTTCCCCAGCCCGCATGGGCTGGGCTTGCTATTACTTCTCCAGCCCAGGCGGGCTGGGAAAAAAAATAATAATAAAATAAAATAATTTATTATTCTGTTTCCAGTTTTTACCTCCACTTCGTGATGCCGCCACGATCGCATCCGAAGTCGGAATTCGACGTTTTTGGTCTCGTTGGAAAGGTGGAGTTTCGAACTCCACCTCTGGGAAATTTGGGCAACATCGGAATTCGTTTGATACCTCGAATTTCGTGTCAAAGTTGAACTCTGGTCGCTGTTGGTAAACAGTATGAATCCTTTTCAGGGTCCAAATTTGAGATGTCGCTGCCACTTCGTCTCAACTCGGAATACAGAAATTCTTTTTGCATCTTAAAGTAGGGATGTTGGACTACATGCCTGCAAATTTTCATGACATTTGGACACAGTTTCCTGGACCAAATAAATTGCCGAACTTGGGTTCGCAGCTGTTTTTGAATGTTTACAAACACTTAGAATATTTTTCAGTGATTTCCTGGTTTTATTGATTTCTTTGAGATTTGTCTCTAGATTTCATACACGGGTTTTATGAATCATTTTCAAAAGATTTTGCACTCCTAAATGGCTTTCGAAATTATTATATAATATTATTTTTAATTATTAAATTAATTACTCCATAATAGGAGAGTTTTCAAAAGCCGTTTTAAAGTGATTTCAAAAATCAATTATAAATCCGTTTCGCACTATTATTTTCTATAATAAAAACCTCACACTCACTTTTTAGCATGTCGAGCGAAGTGGAAAGGTGCTTAAACGGTTAGAAAATCTCCGGCTTATGGAACCGTGTGTATTTTCTTTCCGGTTAATCCCCGACCTATTCGATTGATCGTTTTGACCTTTGGGTCTAGTTTACCGATGATACGAGGTGGACTTTTTATTGTTTAGAGTGTGAGATTGCTATTGGTTAGGAAACCGTTTAGTGCGAACGTGGGGTATGAGACTCATTGTTAATACTTTACGGGTTCCTCTCCAAGAAGTTAGTGACACATTAGCCTTTGGGCGGCCAGTATTGGACCTCTGGGTCACCACGCCTCTAGGCAACCGTCATTCGGTGTTATTTGGTATTATTTGATGATTTTTATATCCATTCGAGTACCGCCATTCGGTGTTGGTTCTATGGAACCATACGATGTAAGTGCGATTGCCTTGTGGATTCACAGTGTCTCTAGACACTGCTTTTCAGTGTTGGATTTCATTGACTTTTTAGTATATCCCCATTGCTCTTTGGAGCATCGATCTTTGCTTGGGCATTGATTACAGACTCTGGTCACTCTTGGGATATTTGCCTATAGGCATCTTTTTATAGCTTTGGCTATGCCGATGATATGAGGCGATCTTATTTATTCTACACTTTGGTGTTGATTTCTCTTTGGAGATTTTTATTGTTTATTGATGATTAGGGATCGTCATTACATTCATGTGATTCATAATATACTTCTCTTTGGATAAGTACGGTTTTATTTATGTACCGCATTATTATATATCTCAGTTATTACTGATTGTTTAGCTAGCCTGACCCGAGTGTTTTTGCTCGGGTCAGACCGAGTTGTTTCAGGTTAGGTCTCTGGACTTAGCTTCTGTGCTTCCGCTTGGACATTATCTGCTATGCTAATAGATAGCGCTTTTATTTGTCCACTATTCCGCTACTCTGTTATTATTATTCAGACTTTGATATGTACATATTTTTGACTCACATGTGTGAGCAGTGGCTTTGTACCCACTTATAGTATTTGGATCTGTATTGATGATGTATTGTTCTGGGATTTTATATCTTTTTTGTGATTCTGTTCTGTGATGTTTTATCATTTTATTACTATGCTTATTCTGATAGATCTTTAGCCATTGTAATTTCGTTATAAATATTTATTGAATATGTCGAACCACTTGAAAAAAAATAGATACCACCCTTTCGACGTATTCAGTAGATAGTTATAGCTTGATTACAAATGGTCGCTTCCACTATACTCTATTCTCCGCTTTAACAGACGGTATTACTCCCGTAATACTCTTTGTTACAGTGGGTCTCATAGTGGGGCGTTATAGTTTGGTATCAGAGCTGGTTTCAGGAATAAGCATAATAAACACAGAACAGATATACTTAGTACAATACATCTTAATTAGATCCGAATTAAATCAAATCCCTTCCTTATGTTTATTGATAGATAAGTTAGGAATATGTATAGGAATCCGTTATATTCCGTAGTATTCCTTAATTAATTATCTATACGTAGCATGGATTGGCTCGCTCAGTACGACGCCAAAATCATTTGTTCGGAGCGGATATTATTTCTTCGCCACCCTGACTCGTCCGCTCCATTAGCTATTGCTCTTCAGGGTGTTGGGATTTCTAATATTACTTTTTTTGCTCTTGATTCACGAGATGAGGATGTGGACATATCTCGTATTCCTGTTGTTCGGGATTTTCCCGATATATTCGCAGCTTCCTTGGACTGGCGGGTTATTACCGTCGGTTTATCCAGGATTTCTCTCGAGTTGCACTTCCCCTTACGACGCTGACTCGTAAGGGTGTTCGCTTTATTTGGTCTGATAAGTGTGAAGCTTCCTTTCAGCGACTGAAGGAACTTCTCACCCATGCTCCTATTCTTGTGATTCCTGAGAGTAACCAGGATCTTGTTGTTTACACCGACGTTTGTGGTAGCGGCCTCGGTGCTATGCTTATGCAGAAGGATCGGATAGTTGCTTACGCTTCTAGGCAGCTACGTCCGAATGAGGTTCGCTATCCTACTCATGATCTTGAGTTAGCTGCTATTGTCTTTGCCTTGAAGACGTGGCGTCATTATCTATTGGGCGAACGTTTCATTCTCTACATCGATCACAAGTCGCTGAAGTATCTTTTCAGCCAGAGAGATCTCAATATGAGGCAGCAGCGATGGCTTGAGTTTCTCGCCTCTTATGACTTGGATATTCAGTATACCCCTGGCAAGGGTAATCATGTGGCTGATGCACACAGTCGCAAACACTCGGCATTAGTTTCTATGATGATAGCCGAGTGGGATATTCTTGACACTCTTTCTATGTGTGATATTCGAAATCGAGCTTCGTCTTCTGATCCTCAAATCTTGTTATTCAGCTTGGAAGCTCGACCTATTCTATTGGATCGCATTGCCCATGCTAAGCGGTAGGATCCAGACTTGTTGCGATATATTCATCTCCTTGAGTCGGGATCTAGTGATGAGACATTGTTAGATTATTCTATTGATTCTCATCGGTGTCTTCGCAGGAAGAACCGTATTTTGATACTATCTGATTTCTTACTTAGGCATGACATTCTGGACGAGTGTCATCGCACTAAGTACACCATCCATCCCGGCTCGAGCAAGATGTATGCCGATATGTGTCGGGTATATTATTGGGAAGGCATGAAGAGTGATGTTGCAAGTTATGTAAGCCGTTGCATGACTTGTCAACAGATCAAAGCTGAGCACCAGCGTCCATCCGGTCTTCTTCAGCCGCTAGAGATTCCATTGTTGAAATGGGATCAGATATCCATGGATTTTATTGATGGTCTGCCTCGATCGAGGTCAGGCCATACTTCTATTTGGGTCATCGTCGATCGCTTGACCAAATCAGCTCATTTCATTCCTATTAAGTCCACTCGGACTGCTCCTCAGCTTGCCAAGCTATATGTGAAGGAAGTCGTTCGACTTCATGGCATTCCTAGCTCCATCGTCTGTGATCGAGACACTATCTTTTCTAGTCACTTCTGGAAGTGCCTACAGTCAGCTTTGGGCTCAAAGCTGAATCTCTCGACTGCTTATCATCCTCAGACCGACGGTCAGACGGAGAGGGTGAATCGTGTTTTAGAGGATCTTTTGCGCTGTTGTATTCTGGATTTCGGAGGTAGTTGGGAGGATCACTTACCGCTTGTAGAGTTCTCCTACAACAACAGCTTTCAGTCTAGTATCGGCATGGCACCTTTCGAGGCTCTTTACGGAAGGCCATGTCGCTCTCCTGCTTGTTGGTTAGAATCTGGTGAGAAGCACCTTCTTGGTCCAGATTCAGTTCGGGAATCTTCTGAGAAGATTATTCTTATTCGTCAGAGAATGAAAGAGGCGCAGAACCGTCAGAAATCCTACGCGGACAACCATAGGAAGCCTCTTGGGTTCTCCATTGGTGATCATGTCTTTATTCAGATATCTCCCATGAAGGGGGTTGTGCATTTCAGCTCTACAGGAAAGTTGGCTCCTCGTTATGTCGGACCATTTCCTATTACGGAACGCATCGGCCCCGTTGCTTATCGTGTGGCTCTACCTGCTCACTTCTCCGGAATGCACGATGTGTTCCATGTTTCCCAGCTTCGCATGTGTGTCCGCGATCTTGATTCTATCATCGAGCCTCATATCGTGGTTGATTTGGAGATCTCACCCGATCTATCTATAGAGAAGCATCCTCTTCGTGTGCTTGATTCGGAGATCAGACGTCTTCAAAACAAAGAGGTTCCGCTTGTGAAGATTCAATGGTCGTCTAATCCTAAGGACTGCACCTGGGAGACCAGAGAATTTATCGAGCGTACTTATCCTGGTTTTCTTTCATCTTCCGGCACGGGTGAGCATCTATATTTTATCTTCTGTATTCCTTTGTGGATTAGATGTTATAGACGACTCCTATATTTAAGGAATTGCGGGGATGCAATTTTCTTAAGGGGGGAGTCTGTAACAACCCTGAGATTGCAATTACCGAATAATGAATTAAAATTATGACTTTAGGTTAAAAGGGGGCTAAACAAATTTTCGAGAATTTAAATTTACAATTGGTTTGCAAATTAAAATATTTTGGGTTGAAATGGGGAATTTTTAAATAAAAAGTGATTATGGGTTAATGGGCCAAATGAGAAAATTACATGGTTTTAATTAAAAACTAGGATGCTTATTAGGATTTTTGTTTACATGATAACATTAGAAAATAAACTAAGTCCTAATGGGTTTTAAAACCCCTTATCATGACCCATTAGCCTAACCCACTCCTTTATAATATCTCAAACTCATTTCATAACCCTAACCCTCATCCTCTTCATAAATTCCTAAACCTAGATCTAAACAAGAAAAAAAATTAATGGACTCCATTTATAAGCTCCATCTCCTTCTCTTCATAATTAGTTTAAATCCTAGAAAAAAAAGAAAGGTAATGCAATCTCTCCTATTCTCTAATCCTCCTTCTTAATCCCTATTTATCTCAACCTTCTTGTTGTAATCATTGTTTTATTTTTGTTGATTTTGGGTCCTTGAAGCCTCTTGATCTTTGCTTTGGGGAGAGGTGTTTGGCTTGCTTTGATTGTTGCACTCTAACCATTTGATCTTTTGCTTCATTAAGGTAATTACTATTGATTAGTGATTATTGCTAGTAGTGATCATTGCTAGTTAAAATTTGGGTGAAAATTATTGTCAAAAACTGAAAAAAAAAACACCCCTAAATCACTAAAAATCAACAAAATAGTTGGCTGGAATTGCTTCAGCCTGAAACAAGCTGAAATAGTGATCTGGATGCACCCGAACAGGTCTGGGTTATACCCAGGCTGATGCAGGCTAGCCCAGTTGGGCTAGCCAGGAGCAGGCCAGCCCCAAGTGGGCTGGCACACATTCCCCCCCCCCCCCACTTTCCCCAGCCCACGTGGGCTGGGGGCTGTGTCCCCAGCCCGCCGGCTGTCTCCCAGCCCGCGTGGGCTGGGGGCTGTCTCCCAGCACACGCGGCTGGGAGCTGTATCCCCAGCCCAGGCGGGCTGGGGCTGTCTCCCAGCCCGCGTGGGCTGGGGGCTGTCTCCCAGCCCAGGCGGGCTGGGAGCTGTATCCCCAGCCCAGGCGGGCTGGGGCTGTCTCCCAGCCTGCGTGGGCTGTCTCCCAGCCCGCGTGGGCTGGGGCTGTTTCCCCAGCCCAGGCGGGCTGGGGCTTGTCTAACCCAGCCCGTGTGGGCTGGGGCTATTTCCCCAGCCCAGGCGGGTTGGGGCTTGACTGAACCCAGCCCATGCGGGCTGGGGCTATTTCCCCAGCCCGCATGGGCTGGGGTTTGCTATTACTTCTCCAGCCCAGGCGGGCTGGGAAAAAAATATAATAATTTATTATTCTGTTTCCAGTTTTTACCTCCACTTCGTGATGCCGCCACGATCGCATCCGAAGTCGGAATTCGACGTTTTTGGTCTCGTTGGAAAGGTGGAGTTTCGAACTACATCTCTGGAAAATTTGGGCAACATCGGAATTCGTTTGATACTTCGAATTTCGTGTCAAAGTTGAACTCTGGTCGCTGTTGGTAAACAGTATGAATCTTTTTCTGGGTCCAACTTTGAGATGTCGCTGCCACTTCGTCTCAGCTCGGAATCCAGAAATTCTTTTTGCATCTTAAAGTAGGGATGTTGGACTACATGCCTGCAAATTTTCATGACATTTGGACATAGTTTCCTGGACCAAATAAATTGCCGAACTTGGGTTCGCAGCTGTTTTTGAATGTTTACAAATACTTAGAATATTTTTCAGTGATTTCCTGGTTTTATTGATTTCTTTGAGATTTGTCTCTAGATTTCGTACACGGGTTTTATGAATCATTTTCAAAAGATTTTTCACTCCTAAATGACTTTCGAAATTATTATATAATATTATTTTTAATTATTAAATTAATTACTCCATAATAGAAGAGTTTTCAAAAGCCGTTTTAAAGTGATTTCAAAAATCAATTATAAATCCGTTTCGCACTATTATTTTCTATAATAAAAACCTCACACTCACTTTTTAGCACGTCGAGCGAAGTGGAAAGGTGCTTAAATGGTTAGGAAATCTCTGGCTTATGGAACCGTGTGTATTTTCTTTCCGGTTAATCCCCGACCTATTCGATTGATCGTTTTGACCTTTGGGTCTAGTTTACCGATGATACGAGGTGGACTTTTTATTATTTGGAGTGTGAACTTGCTATTGGTTAGGAAACCGTTTAGTGCGAACGTGGGGTATGGAACTCATTGTTAACACTTTACGGGTTCCTCTCCAAGAAGTTAGTGACACATTAGCCTTTGGGCGGCCAGTACTGGACCTCTGGGTCACCACGCCTCTGGGCAACCGTCTCTGGACACCTGCTCTTTGGAGCAGTTTATTTTTCGGCATGTGCCTCCGGGCCTTTATCCTTCTGGGAAGGATCTTGCCGTCTCGCGCGTTCCGCATCTGTGCGAGTGATCGATCACAACTCTACAGTACTTGGCAACAACGACTCTGGTCGGTGCACGTGCATTATTGGTATTATTTGATGATTTTTATATCCATTCGAGTACCGCCATTCGGTGTTGGTTCTATGGAACCATACGATGTAAGTGCGATTGCCTTGTGGATTCACAGTGTCTCTAGACACTGCTTTTCAGTGTTGGATTTCATTGACTTTTTAGTATATCCCCATTGCTCTTTGGAGCATCGATCTTTGCTTGGGCATTGATTACAGACTCTGGTCACTCTTGGGATATTTGCCTATGGGCATCTTTTTATAGCTTTGGCTACGCCGATGATATGAGGCGATCTTATTTATTCTACACTTTGGTGTTGATTTCTCTTTGGAGATTTTTATTGTTTATTGATGATTAGGGATCGTCATTACATTCATGTGGTTCATAATATACTTCTCTTTGGATAAGTACGGTTTTATTTATGTACCGCATTATTATATATCTCAGTTATTACTGATTGTTTAGCTAGCCTGGCCCGAGTGTTTTTGCTCGGGTCAGACCGAGTTGTTTCAGGTTAGGTCTATGGACTTAGCTTCTGTGCTTCCGCTTGGACATTATCTGCTATGCTGATAGATAGCGCTTTTATTTGTCCACTATTCCGCTACTCTGTTATTATTATTCAGACTTTGATATGTACATATTTTTGACTCACATGTGTGAGCAGTGGCTTTGTACCCACTTATAGTATTTGGATCTGTATTGATGATGTATTGTTCTGGAATTTTATATCTGTTTTGTGATTCTGTTCTGTGATGTTTTATCATTTTATTACTATGCTTATTCTGATAGATCTTTAGCCATTGTAATTTCGTTATAAATATTTATTGAATATGTCGAACCACTTGAAAAAAAAAATAGATACCACCCTTTCGACGTATTCAGTAGATAGTTATAGCTTGATTACAAATGGTCGCTTCCACTATACTCTATTCTCCGCTTTAACAGACGGTATTACTCCCGTAATACTCTTTGTTACAGTGGGTCTCAGATTGGGGGCGTTACAAGCAATAACAGCCTGTCCCTACATAACCGATACAAGATACATATAATATAGCAAAACTAGATAATAGCTAGCTATCGATGAAGCCTCCTGCTCCTAGCTCCTCCAAAATGCATCCATGGGAAAACCTGAACTACTTGGCTGCCCATAAATATTTGAGCACTCAAGAGTTTTAGGAAAATAAATAAAACTCCGGGTCAGACATGGGTCTGGTGTGAGTAATCTCAGACAACTTTATTATTATGTTTAAAAAAACTACTTTAAAATTGAAGTATCTCGTAAGACCACGCCGCATATAAACACGGACGGGTTTTTACCTTATGAAAACCAAAACATTTTCTATAGAATATCTAGTGATATTATAATAATGTATAGAGTACAAATACTTATTAATCTTAGCCGAAATTGTTACATTTTTAAATTCCAACGTACTAGGCTCTACAATCAAAACCGTAAAAGTACGTGTTGGAGATTGGATTCCATACTATGACAAGGTAAGGAACTTCCTTCCAATGGTACACCTCTAGATAAAATGTATTAGGGTGTGACAAGAATATCTTGTACCCCCGCTACATAGGACTGGCCTACCACTTGACTAGTAGTACCGAATATGATAGCTCACTTTGGGCATCGAAGCATACATGAGTAGATAGTAATCGATCTAGATTTGGAATGACTATACCCTGATTAGAGCGACCCACTTGGCCCTACTGCATACCCGATTTTTGTTTTTTCTCGATTGATGAGGCTTTAGGCTACGTTTACATTTATTTAGCACTTCCCACTTGGAATGCTACACTTCCCTCCAGGCATCAATCCAATGCTAGCATTTATCCGTACAAGTTCGTTCTGAGACTGAACAAAACCAAAGGCACTACTTCTGCTATACTCATTTTGGAATCACCCTCAGGGTTAGTAGAAAATAGCCCTTGCACTTCAAAAATCCATCTTTGATTCCATACTCTTCAAGATTTCATCAGTTCGAAACGCTTGAGTCGGATCGAAGTGGTTTTTGGATAACCTATCCGATCCCTGTCTCTTCGAAACAATTTTTGATAGTTTCCAATAAACTCAACCCCGGTTCTTTAGGAAATAAATAGGCAAAGGTAAGAGTGGAGTTCACCTCCTAAGCGTTAGTGGATGGATTTCCTTACCATATATCCTAGAAGAACGAAACAAGATTTATACACACAGTAGAGCATCATTGGAGATGACTGTGCCATATAACTCACGTGTTTCTCCTAGATATTTCCAAAGTTACGTTTTGGTCCAGGTTTGATAAACGGTAATTTAACTATCAAATATACAAACATTCAAACATTGACTTAATTCCATTTGGGATGTACTAAGCTTTTATTAATTAATCTTTAATTGATTAAAACACTTTGCAAAATTTGATCAAAAGATCATTTTAAAACATTATTCCCAAAACCTTTTACGTTCCTTTTATACTTGGAAACATTTTTACTTCTCTTAAAAATATAAGTATTTACAAAAAAACATTTGGAGAATTCCCTCTTCTCAAATTCAGTATTAAATGGCCAAGAAATTCCCTTTTCAAAACATCACTTACTATAAAACCCATTTACTTTATAAATCCCATTCACTTATTCCTTATAAAATTTCCTTTTATAAGTTCACTTTATACTTCAAACCTTCTTATAAATCTTCAAACTAGATTTAAACTTCTTTTTAAAATCTCTAAAATGATTTATAAAATCTCTTTCCATGAATAAAACTCTTTATAAAATTTCCTCTATAAAATATTTATGACATTACAAAATATCATTTACAAAATCTTGTTTTTAAATCATTTTAAATAAACCCTTTTATTTAGTAAAACCCTTTTTATAAACAAGTTATTATGTATAAATACTTTTATAAAATAATTATATAACTTGAAAATCATTTATAAATTTTCAAACCAAAAACTGATTAAAGAATTAGAACAAATTTTAAAACCATACTTTATAATTTCAAAAGGAAGCTTAGCAATACCATTGGTACTTATTTAAGTTACCATTTAGTTTCAGTTTCACTTTCAAGTCATTCAACAATTTTATTTTTATAAGTCAACATATATGTATATATAATTCATATCCAAATCAGGAAATAACATGTCAATATAAACTAACAAGTATAAACATGTCCAAATAACATAATAGTAGGATGGTGATTTGTCTTGCTAAATAGATGTCCAAACAATTCGATCAATTTATAGCAGAATGGGGATTTATTCTGTTATCAAATATCCATACAATCAAACAATCAACCTATAGCAGAACGGGGATTTATTTTGCTATCAAATGTCCACACAATCAAACAATCATGTTATAACTCATTCACATGCATTTTTCCACATAATAGTACCAACATTTGAATTCCTTGAGTTCAAAACCATCTCTGAAAAAAGAACGTTTAAAATAATTTGATTCTTGGAGACAAAGAATTTAAAATTAAATTCTATTAAAATAATTTATTTACAAGTTAAACCATAATCTAAATCATAATTAATCTTAATTAAATCTGAACTTAATTTAATTATAAATGAAGAAATAATTAAACCTTTAATAACTACTTAAACAATGATGAACTATTATATAAATAATTTAAACCTAATTTGTAACGACTTAGAATTTTAGTCATTTGAATTTGGAATATTTAATTGATTTTAAATATTGAAAAGTTAATTTTATAAGTTAAATAACGCGAATTTCAAATATAGCGATTTATTTGATAATTAAATTGTTAAATTTAATATTTCAAAATTTTTAAATAATTGAATCTTGAATTTAATGTGGATAAAAATGATTTCGAAAACTGATTGAAATTCTGTTTAAACAATAATGGAGATAGTAAACTTTTAAAATTGAAATAAAAGTAATTTAACCGATTTTGGAAATTACTCGTTTTAATTAACGTGTAAAAATAGCTTTTTGGGGCATTGTCTCGGATTTCGATGAAACCAGTTTCATTGGATTCTTAATAGTGAATTATTATGTACCGTCGAATTTCGTGGCGATCAGACATATCATTTGGTCGTGCGAGTTCGAAACGTGTAGAAATTAATTAAAAGAATTTAAATTAATATAATTTGATTTTGAAAAGCTATCTTCTGTATATGATGGAATTGGTTCCCGATATATATTCCATTGTGTTCGGAATAGAGTTATAACATATAGAACGGCAGGCGGCATGCTTCATTTGGAGTTTGAAATTTTTAAGCGTGAATAGTGCCGAGTTTATTTTTATATAAAGGGCCTTAACATTCTCATTTGCAAACCCTAATTTACAAACCAGAGCCGCCATTAAAACCCTAACCCAAGAAATCAACGGCCACGGCTGATCGAAGCCACCATAGGCCGAATTGGCCAACGACTTCAACATGAAAGTTGGAGAGCTCAACGAGCTCTACGCAATCAATGGCTGGATCATACTATCATCGACTGAGGCGGCAGCTATAGACCTGCATTCAAGGAGCAGTATTTTTGGGTTTCGGTAATTCGATCGCATCATGCGCCCACGCGCAAGGCAAGTAGCAGAGCATGGAGCGGCGACAGCGGCGCTGACGAACATGGGCGGCGATCGATCGTTGATGAAAAAAAAAGAGCAAGTGGGTCTGGTTTCGAGCACGAGATGGAGGAAGAAGATATAAGGTATATTTTAAAAGTTAATTTAATTTAAGTCAATTATAAATTAATTATCTCGTACGATCATTAATTCATAACTCATTCATACGAGGTCCAAATCGAGTGCGACGAGTTGCATTGCGATGGTATCAACAAGCACTACGATGTGGAGTTAGATTGGATGGGTTCGGAGCTAGTGAAAATTTTGGGTTAATTTGAACGATCGTTCAATTTTAATCCAAATCGGTGCGCTTTGGCGATTTCTGAAAATCAAAGTGAGTTAATCTCACTTTTTGGTTAAGCAGAAATATTTTTAGTCAATAAAATTATTGTTTGGATGTGTGAATATTTTATTGTTGACTATTGGATAATTTAATATATTTATATTGTTGGTTTGGATATATCCGCGCCCCTGGAGTGGATGAGACCCTATTACGTTCCCATGTAAGAGCAGATGACCCTTTGTATATGAATCTCGCCTCGAAGCGGTTGATTTTTATATTATTTGATTATATGCTTTAGGTGATGCAGGGGGACAGGTTGGAAGGATCCAATGGGATTCCTCACACTGTTGATTTTATTTTTCATATAAATTGATATATGATGTGTTGGATGCCATAAATGATGACATGGATAATTTCCCTAATTAGTGCTATGGTAACATTGGGTTATATATTTTTAACATTTTGAAATATTATACAATGAAGGTTTAGTTTTATAAAGGGATTTGAGTGATACAAAAATATATATATTTTTATAAAAAAATTTGAATTACTAAGAGAAGGAATTTAATTTTAAACAAAATTTAAGGTATGATTTTTGGAGATTATAAATAAATAGTTTTATAAAATCATTTAAACAGAGATTTTTGAATTGTGGATAAAGATTTGTGAACCTTAAATTAAGTCGGCCTTTTATAATCAAGGAATATGGTTTTAAAATAAAATAGAAAATATTTAATATAAATTTTATTAATAATTTTGTATAAAGTGTTGTTTTACAAATGAAGTAAAGAGTTGTAAAATCATATTATTTTTTTAATAAAAGTATGGATTTGTAAACGGTGTTATAAATCAAAGGAAGTTATTATCATTTAACAAACTGGTGAAATAAATCAATTGGTGGATTTATTATAAGATATGGAAGTTTGATTTAGAAAATAGTTGACTCTATTTTAGAATTGAACGTGAGGGTGAATTTGAGAATGTTAAACGGTATTTTATGAGTAGAAAAAAATTTATAAAAGGAATTTATCCATCTGGTGGCAACGTTAAAAGTGGATGGTGATTGATGTTTTTAATGAAATTTATGAATAAGTGAGATTTATAAAGGAATGGAGTTATGAATGGCGTTCATAAATAAAGGGGTTTTATGAATGGAAGTTTCATAAAATAGAAGAGATTTATAAATAAAGCTTTATAAATATGGGAACGATTATGTGGAAAGTTAAGTATGGACTTTTTTTAAAGAAAAACATTTATGTTTTAAAAGTTGGTTATTTATTCTAATATTGTTTTTAAATGGATTATTAGTATTTTAAAGAATTCTAAGTTAACTATTTAAATTTTTAACATGGTTTGAAATTAAGTATGATTATTTATCAATATAGTTTTGAAAATTAATTATTTTTAAAAATGTTGAAGATAAAGTTATTATTGTTTATTAAAATTTTTGGAAATTTATCAATTATTATTTGTGATATGTTTTAAACTTAATACTTATTTATTTATAATGTTTTTGTTATTATATAATAGTGTTTTGAAGTAAATGGTTATTATTTATTTATAAATCTTTTCAAGATTTATAAATAAAGTTTTATAAACAGATTTGGGCTTATAAGAGAAGTTTATAAAATGTTTTTGAAACTTAAAGGAGAATCATTTATAATGTATGAAGAGAGCTTTGCAAATGGTTTTAGATCATTATAAAGGAAAATTATAAATGGGTTTTTAGGTTTATAAGAAGAGCCTTATAAATAATTGCATGGATTTATAAAAAGGTTTATAAATGATTTGAGAAATGATATTTATAAATGGTTTTAAAGGTTATGAATGGTTTTATAAATGTTTTAGATTAGTAAAGGATTTGTAAATGATTTTTTTGAATTGTATAGAAAGGAAATCTTTCTCAGTTTTGTGAATATACTTATAGTGGTTAGATAAGTGTATGGATAATTTTCTAAGTATTAAGAAACAGGGATATATATATATATCTTTGTAAAAGAATTTTGATTCGGGTATTTACAAAGTGAATTCAATAAATGAAAGATTATTAAAAGAGGCTTAGTGTTGCTTGGTGATTAACCAAATGTTGGTTTTCCCTATGGAATCAAATCCCTGATTGAATGTTTGTTACTCGATAGTTAAATAACCGACTATCGAATTTGGACCCTAACGTAACTTTGGAAATAACTAGGAGAAACACGTGAGTTACATGGCATTGTCATTCCCGAGGATGTTGTACTGTGCGTATAAAATCTCATTTCCCTCTCATAGGACAATGATAAGGAAATCCATCCACTAACGGTTAGGAGGTGATCTCCGCTCTTATCTTTGACTGCTTATTTTATAAAAAAAACCGGGGTTGACTTTACCAGAAACTATCGAATGTTGTTTTGAGGAGACCGAGATCGGATATATTATTCGAAAACCACTTTGATCCAACTTAAGCATTACGAAGTGAAGACATCTTGAGGATGATGAGAATTTATAGACGGAACTCTTAAGTGTTTCATTCAGTCCCAGAATGAACTTGTATGGATGAATGCTGGCATTGCATCGTTGCTTAGAGGGCAGTGTTAGCATTCCAAGTAGGAAGTGCTATATAAAGGTAAACATAGCCTTAAGCCTCATCAATCGGGAAAAAAAACTAAAGCAGGGACATGCGGTAGGGCTATGTGGGTCGCTCCTATTAGGGTATGATCATCCCAAGATCTAGTGTCGATATCTCTATATATGCTTCGGGTCCCGTTGTGGTTGTTTGATCGCAACCATGGGGTGATCATATTTGGCGCTATCAAGTAAGGGGTAGGGCCGGTCCTGAGTAGCTGAGGTGCAATATGTTGTAGCCTCCCGTACATTTTACCTAGAGGTGTATAGATTCGATGGGTAGACCGTTAACCTTTCATAGTTGGAATCCATTCTCCAATAAGTGCCTTCGGACTTCATTGTATACCTATTATGCTGGAATTTAATAATGTAACAATTTCGGCTATGATTAATAAGTAATTATATCTAGACACTGTTATAATATTAGAGAATTTCATATAGAAAATGTTTTGGTTATCGTATGGTAAAAAATTGTCCATGTTTATGTGCGGCGTGATCGTACGAGATACCTTTGTTTTCAAAGGTTTTTATAACTTTAAAATCCAGTTGGGTGTGTTTTCTCAGGCTTGTTTTCCAGAATGACTTGGGTGTTATTTTATTATAATGCTTGGGTCAGACCAAGCAAATTTACAGATTGTTTTTGGATGCATTGGAGCTCAGGAGACGAGTTGGCGGTCTTTAAGTCATATTCACGTATATGTTTATTTTTCGCTGCTTTGTTATTGAAATCATTAGCATTTGTGAGAACAGGCTGTTATAACTGTTCAGGCTAATGTTGTGATTTGTTGTTGTACTTTGATGGACATATGTATATTACAGATTCTCTTGTGTAAAGATCTTTGATTTTATATTATATGTTTTTCCGCTGTGATTGTGAGATTCTATGTTGTTTTTCTTTTAGTTTCTTTCTCTTCTTCTTCTCTTCTCTTCTTCTTTCTTCTTCTTCTTTCCATAACTATCCATCTTTCCATAACTATCCATCTTTCCATTCAATTTGGGTTAGACATGTGTGATTTTTTATCAACTTGAACTGTACATAAAAGCGGGCCGTTAATTATGTAATTAAATTTTGGGGTTACTTTACCAACTGTAACGATCCACTTTTCCATATAGTTTAAGCGGTCAATAAACCATACATGACATACTCAAATTGAATAGAAATGTGGATAGTTAGGGAAAAGAAGAAGAAAGAAGAAAAGAAGAAACTAAACAACACAGAATCTCATAGCGGAACGAATAATCTACAATATAAATAAATCTTTACACAAAAACAAAACTGTAATATATGTATATACAGACATCAATCAAAGTATACTAACCTATTCAACATAGACAGTTACAACAACCTTTGCTCACAATTGTTGATAACACAACAATGACTGCAACGAAAAAATAACCATGTACGTGAACACGTCTCTGGGCCTCAAGCTCATTTCCTAAAGCTCCAATCATCTAACTAAACCTGGAAATATGCTTGGTTTGACCCGAGCATTATAGGAAAACAACGCCCGGGTCAGTTTTGTAAAACCAGCGTGAGAACTTAAATCACAAGAAATTTTATTTATTATAACTTGTAATCCTTTAAAATCAAAGGTATCTCGTAAGACCACGCCGCACAGAAACACGGACAAGTTTTTACCTTACGATAAACAAAACCTTAATATCAAAGAATCCAGTGATATTATAATAATGTCTAAGGTTGAAAATAATAATAATCAAGTAGTTGTGATGCTTGTGAGTGTACATCATAACAATACTAGGTATAAAAGTTGGAGAACGATAAGGCACGTACGCTAATTGTGTAGGATTTCCATGGAGGTTCCCTCAGTACTTCGAGGAACAGTCCTCCTGCATAAGGATCAGAGATATCCTTCCGAAGCAGCATACATCACTAGTGATGTACCATAGGAAAAACATTGCTGGTCTCACTAAGACCGAGTGCATCACCTCATGCATACATAACAACTGTAAGAAACGTCTAGGAGGAGCCGACTACACCCTATGGGTTTGACAAACCCTACTGGCCATGCCTCCTATCTCTAGTTTTAGTCATTACCGCTGATGAGGCTACATCCGATGTTCCAGCTCACGCACCGCCATCAAAACAGATCATGGAATCCAACATGGATTCCAATACCCCAACGGGTCTCGGAATCACACATAGATTCCCATATTTCAATTGGATCTTGGAATCACACCCGGATTCTCATACCCCAACGGGTCTCGGAATCACACATGGATCCTGACATCTCAATATATCACAAATCTCCTCCATAGAACCATATATGGCTTTCAGAGTGGTTACGAGTTCGAGTCATCTCTTACGAGTACACTCTTCACCTTTCCGGGTGCTTCACAAACCAAACGCCGATTTTCGGAATGTTCAATACTGGTTCTTTAGGAAATAATCAGACGGTATGTAATGACCAGGCGGTTTTCGACCCCCGAAAATCGACACTTATACGTTCATTGTATAGAGTACCGAGCAATCGAGTTCCAGAAATACCAGGTTGTTAGGGTTTAAGAAGAAAACAAGACATAAGAAGAAATAGAAATAACACAACACAGAATCTCACATTCGCAGCAGAACAAATATAATATACAATAACAGCATTTTGTACCAAGGAAAAATTTAACTGTTAATATACATACAAGTTATTAGGGTACAATCATCACATATATAATCTGGACAGTTATAATAACTTGTCCCTAAACGCTGAATATAAAGCATACAATACACAACGAAATATAATGAAATATGTGCAATACGTCTCTGCCATCCAGCTCGTCTCCTGAGCTCCAAAGCGTCCTAACCTGAAAACTGTAATACTCGGTCTGACCCGAGTATTACAATAAAGTAACACCCGAGTCAAGCTGGAAACCAGCATGAGTAAACACACTTAAATTTAAAATACTTAAGTTATCAAAATCCTTCGAAAAGCCAAGGTAACCCGTACAAACACGACGAGTTTCTATCTTATAATAATCAAAACATTTTTACAGAAATCCATCGATATTATAATAGTGTCTAAGTATAAATACTTATTTAAAATAGTCGAATTTGTTAAATTGATCCGATTACAGCATATTAAACTCTATAATCAAAACCGTAAAGGTTCGTGGTGGTTATTGGATCGAAGTGGTTCCGGATAATGCAGATATCCGATCCCGGTCTCTCCGTAGCAAATCGATAAATTTCTAAAGGCCAAATTGTTTAAAATAAACAATTTACATTTAGAGTGTCAATATACACATATGGAAATTTATTACATATGTTTATTTCAATAAAACATGTAAACGTTTTATTCCAGTTATTTAAATTCGTTTGGCTACTTAATGACATAGGAAAAAATACTAGAAATAAATATTCAAGAGCAATAAAGCCAAACATATATCGTTAACTTAATTTAACGATAAATAATTGATATTAACTAATTCACAATCAGGATTTAATCAACTCAAATTAACTGGATCTACTTATATTTTTAATCCGAATTAATGATAGATTAAAGAAGTTATAAAACAATTTATTATTAGTTAATTAAAAATTAAACAATCTATTTAACAACTAATTAATTAATTAGCATAAGATTTAAGTCAATAAGAATATAATTAATTACTCATTTTAATTATGTTATATAAATAAACTTTAAATTACGAAAAAAATAACAACATTAATTAGGTTAAAAATATGGTTAATAGGATTCCATTACAATTTTTATCATGTTGATTTTATTTTTAAAAATGGAAGAGAACATACTGTTTTCTAAAGGGTTAAAAGATTTTAACATAAACTTATACAACTCCTATAAAAAAACAATGCCCGGCCCAAACACACCAGACCGACCCAAAGAAGAAAAACAAGCACGCCCCCTCTTATCTCCTCTCCTTTCTTCCTTCTTCTTCTTTCTTCATTCATTCCTCTGTGCACCCAAAGTGTGCACGTGCACGCTCACCTCTGGCCAAATCCTTCATCGCCGATCATTCCTACGAGTCACCACCGACTCCAACATCAAGTCCATCCCTGAAACTCGTGACAAACACGCACATACGAAAATGATCCACTCGTCAAAATCTAGAAGCAAAGATGCACCCTTTCCAATGCCTCGCTAGGCCACCACACGCCACCGTCCATCACCAAACTCCGCCCATCGCTTCGCCTCAACCACCTCTTCTAAATCCTCCTGGACCGCACGCCTTTCCTCCACTCTCGTCACCGTCGTTCCCTCATAACTGAAGCCAAGCAAAACCCAACCAAAAACCCTACTTCAACTATGCTTGATAACCACGATCTATTACAAAAGGCCACACCATTTTTCTCCGATGCCCCATCACCCAAACCTCCTCCACGACCAACGTCGAGGTACGACATCAACCACGTCGCCGCAATTTGAGGAAAGCCCTGATTCTGATCATCTCTCCTATACTACCTCCATACGCAACTACAAATCCTCAAACAACCGTCAAAAATCACGATTCTCCACAACGAACATGCCTAGATGATCCATTCATTGATTTATGAAAATTTGGTCATGACCATTATTAACCCATTCACTGTTATTTAACTTTTCCTTTCTCCCTACATGATAGATTTTAGTGAAACCAATTTTAAAATAATATTCACACAAAAACAAGCAACTTTGATTTTGGAATCATAGGTTAAAACTAAACATTTGTTGATCTTTGGATTTTTGAAGTTGATTGTTTAACTGTTTTTGAACAAAATGAACATGGAACAGAGTTACTTTCCTGGAAGAAGTACAGGGTTTTGAGTACACTACCAGGTTTAATACTCATATACAAAAGCATGTATTCATATCAACACATGTATCTTTGACAAATCAAAAGATTCATCCAACATTTCAGGTATACAGATTTATATATAATAAACAGTACAAATTTGTGATTTTTACTCACATGTAACAATATAGATGAACACTGCTTGCTTTGTATTGCTCTGCTTCAAGCTTTTTACTGTCCTTAATCCCTCTTTTTTATGATTTAATGGAAGATCCGTTTTATTTTTATTTTTTTTCTCTTTTATGAATATGGGCAAGGCAAGCACGACCAAGGGTGTAAATATATAGGAGAGGATGGGAAAAATAGTGAAGTAGGGTGACCGTGCTTTTTTCATGCTGCAGACTTTATTTTTTTCTTTTCATTGGCTTTTGTCTTGATTTGATTTCATATGTGGATTTGGTATTATATGACTTGATTAAATGTTTTGTATGCTTGAATTTAATGCTTGACTTGATTTTGATTTGTGTGTGACTTGATTTTGAAATTGGTTATGATAATGTTTCCTTATGTGTGTGTGTGTGTGTGTGTATGTATGTATAAATAGGTATGTATACATTCACTTATACACATTTATCCTATCATACTTGCATATATATATATAGACTTACATACTCACTATCCTTACTATATGTATATATTTACCTATTCACTATTTTTTCCAACATATATATCTATACTTGTACACCTTCTTGTCATTATATACATATATACTCATATACACTACCTTTACCATAAATGCATTTATAAATATATATATAGATATGCATACATATACACTATACATATTTATTTTATCATATTTACATTTATACATTTTTATATATTTATCACTTCATAAGGACATATATACATATATGTTTACCTATTTACTTATATACATTTTTAATCATTATAAAGCCTATATATATATATATTTATATATACTTATATGGATATTCCATCTTAAATTTTAATGGTGGAGTTTATATATACATATATAATTTATCATATCTAGAAATTTTATTTTAAATTTGAATATAGTTTTTATATTAATTTATTCGGAAAATTTATTCATTCGACTTATAAAAATCAATATTTCAATAATTAAAATCAGTTAATTACCCCATTATCAGATGGCTAAAAATCCGGGTCGTTACATTCCTCCCCCTTTAGAACTTTTCGTCCTCGAAAAGGAATGAAGCGAGAATTTGAATTTTGATGTATATTATTAAATAATCATCTTTAAACATTTAAACTCCTTACTCTTTTACTATACAATTTTAAATATGTACACTTTAAATCACATAGTATTACCAAGCTAATTTTATATTAAAACATTTTTCATAACTCAATGTCTTAACAAATTCATCCTTGTTCTTACAGAAATTTAGTATACGTTGATCAGGTGTTGGACTGAAAATCTATAAGTACTTAGTAGACCCGTTTCAACACCTAGTGAAAATACTTGAAAATCTTTTTTCAAAAATTATATGGAAAGTATCACGCCCCCTTTCCCACCATGGATCGCAGTTAACCCGATGATTACGTCACCATCTCGGCGAAATCATAAGAAAACCGTAGGTATCAACACCTCTCGACTTATTCCATGGGAACACCATAGTCCGCAGCTACACAAAGGTTGTGTTGCTATCACAGCACAACCGTAAGTAGTGTGTAGGCAATCGCTGCCCCTCGAATTACGCTATCAAACGAAACTAAACCACATAGATCGCAGGCTACACAAAGGTTACGTCACTATCCTAGTGAAACCCAACGTAGACTGTAGGCAATCGCTGCCACCCGAATTATGCTATGGAACCAAACCACATAGATTGCAATCTACCAATGTTACGTCGCTCTCCCAACGAAATCAAACGTAGATAATAGGCAATCACTGCCACCTGAATTATGCTATGGAACTGCGATAGATCACAGTTACACAAAGATTACATTGCTATCACAGCAAAACCCGATGTAGCTGTACGTATCAGCACCTCTCGACTTACGCTACCCAACAAATGATCACCAGGAACTCATGAGTTTTGTCCGAACGTCCTCTAGGATCCCAATTCTCATTGAACCCACCCTATGGATTCCTAGGCAGAACCATCCAGTGGATCTCCTACTCTAAGTTTCGACTTTCATGGGGGTGCCTTTCCATACTTTCGTTTTCAAAACATACCATACTATATATACAGTACCTTTCAAATCATACTCTTTATATGTATTACATATAAAATTTATCTATACAAAATCGATATTTCAAAATCGATAGTTTTCAAATTTGGTTTACCCAATTTCCAAAATTGACTTTTTGCCAAAATCAAAAGTCTTTAAAAATTAAAGGGTTCCAATACTATTCCAATTTCATATGCATATAAGATCATTCCTTCAACTCGAATAATTTTCGGATCAATAATTTTTTGAGTCCGCCTCATACTTATATAAACTCTATTTAGTATTTCAAATATCTTTCAAAGATCGTTTCTTTTAGTTATAAATTCAATAAGGGGAGTTTGAATATATAACTAATATTTATAATCTCATTTATGCCAAATCAAATTTCCAAGTTCGATTACTTTCAAAGTTATTGGTAACATTTCTCACTTCTTATAAAGTAAATTTCGGTTATAGTAACTATTCAATCTTCATTTTAAAACCATCATATTTACTCAAAATATATTATTTCGCTTCAAAATAATTTTTACCTTAATATCTTGATTTCGATTCCAATTCAAAATTGCTTTGAATTTTCATTTGGGTTATAACTTCAATTTATCCCAATTCGTATTTAAATCCATGATTTAAAAATAAACAATTTCCACTCTGACTAGTTTGAGTTTTATAAAATAGCCTGAATAGTTTTAAAATAGTTAAATAGTTAATATAAGATAGTTTGAGTTTTAAAAAGAAAGGTTTGTGTAGTAAAATAGCTTGGAAAATCAAAATAATCTGAATATTTAAGAAGATAGATTTTAAATAGTTTATGTTAAAATAATTCCAAAGTCAAACTAATTCAAATCAATTTCAATTTCTATTTCCATTTAAATTGATTCAATCCTGATTCCAATTTGAATTAACTTCGATTCCCATTCTAATTCAGATCAATTCCCATTTCGATTTCAAATTAATTCAATTTCGATTACAATTCCAATTAATTCAATCAAATTCCAATTTGAATTAATTTCAACTCAATTCTCAATTTTAACCATTTCGATTCATATAAATTCGAGTTCGATTTTCAAAATATCGATTAAACCACTTAAACTAAATTAACCTTCAATATTCAATTTAAAAATCCAAATCTTTAAAAATAATTCAATTCCGAGCCCAAATTTCGAAATATCCATTTAAATTACTTTTACTTGGATTTATTTCAAGGTTCGAGTGGGAGTTCAAATCTTTTTAAACAAATCAATTTTCAGAATTCAATTGATTTCCCAATTATAACTTCAAGATTTTAAACCTGATTCTTTAAACAATTCCGGTTGACAAGTTCATTTTTAACATTTCAAATTTAAGCTCAAAATGATTCCATTTCCATAAATTGGATTTACAATTTTATATTCTGTAAATAACATACAAGATGATAGCAGGATATAAATAAACATCCAAATCATCTAAAACATCAATCAATAGCACCATCACAAATTTCCAGAATTCGAAACCCGTTTTATTTCAAAAATGGTTTTGAAATCATTTACACATACTTAACTTCTCTTGCAACCCTTATCAAATCTATACCTTTTCTTTTACAATTTAACCTATTTAACTTGCATAAGTTAAATTTTAATTTCACCTTCAAATTTCCAATTTCAGGTTATAAGTTCAAAACTTATTTAACTTGGCCTGAGTTAATTCCTAATTCGTTTAAACTTGCTTAATTTAAATTTTCACATTCTAAAATTTAATTCTCACACTTCTTTTCTTATCAACATCAATTCCCACTTATAAGTTCAAAAACTTACCTTTCTTTTGGGTTATACTTCTCATTTTAAAGGGGATTCCAGAATTCAACACCTAGTATTTATTTCTAATCAACTTTGAAAGCATACATATATATATATACGCACACACACATACATATATATCCCATTTATATACCAAATCACACTTTTTTTAGTTTTAAACCAACCTTGGTATCTATCCAAAACAAATTCCTTCGGAGTTTTCAAACAACTCTTGTTTTAAGCAAAAATTTCCATATCAAAATATTCTAAATAATATTACTTATTATTCCTTCAAATATTTTGAAAAACATTTCAAAATTCTCGGGACTTAGATTCAAAACTTCTTAATTTAAATTCATTTTAATTTATAAGTCATATTTATAAATTAAGCTTATATAATTTCACTTCCTTAAAACATTTCACCGTGTTTAATCATTGTTTATTTTGCGATAAACATCCTTTATTAAGACACAACAACCAATTTACGATAATAATCAATGTTACCATATCTAAAAACCAAACACACCATATATTTCATAATGATTTTCTGGAAAATTATTTCTATTTATAAAATACAATCAGGGTAAACTTATTTCATTTCAAAACACTTTGAAAAACTCTTTCGAATTTTCCCGGATTTAAATTCTAGTTTAAATCTATTATTTGCTTAACCCATTTGCATAGTTCATTCTTACCCAAATTTCTATTTGTTATATATATATATATATATATATATATATTGCCACTTAAATTTTATAATCTCATTTGATTATAATAATAACAACCAATCACCTTAATATACTATAAAAATTTAGAAAAATTATTTCTTTTCATATCAAAATAAAATCTTATATAGAATTTTTTTTAAAATCGTTTTTAAAATCATTATGTAAGCAAATAACAAGTACGTCCTCATATATAATACACTCAACTCATTCTAGGGTACTACTGACCCTATCTCTAATGAGTAATCCCCACCAAAGCAAAGGTTCTCGCTTAACCATCAAATCTGATACCACATGTAACGACCGGGCGGTTTTTGACCCCTAAAAATCGACACTAATATGTTCATTATATAGAGTGTCGAGCAATCGAGTGCCGGAAATACCAGGTTGTTAGGGTTTAAGAAGAAAAGGAGATAGAAGAAGAAACAGAAATAACACAACATAGAATCTCATATTCGCAGGGGAACAAATATAATATACAAAACAACATTTTATACCAAGGAAAACTGTAACTGTTAATATACATACAAGTTATCATGGTGCAGTCATCACATATATAATCTGGACAGTTATAATAACTTGTCCCTAAATGCTGAATATACATCCTACAATACATAGAGGAATATAATGAAATACATGTAATACATCTCTGCCATCTAGCTCATCTCCTGAGCTCCAAAGCGTCCTAACTTGAAAACTGTAATACTCGGTTTGACCCGAGTATTACAATAAAGTAACCCCAGTCAGGCTGGAAACCAGCGTAAGTAAACACACTTAAATTTAAAATACTTAAGTTATCAAAATCCTTCGAAAAACCAAGGTAACCCATACAAACATGACGAGTTTCTATATTATAATAATCAAAACATTTTACAGAAATCCATCGATATTATAATAGTGTCTAAGTATAAATACTTATTAAAAATAGTCAAATTTGTTAAATTCATCTCATTCCAGCATATTAAACTCTATAATCAAAACCCTAAAGGTTCGTGGTGGTTATCGAATCGAAGTGGTTCCGGATAATGCAGATATCCGATCCCAGTCTCTTCGAAACAAATCGATAAATATTTAAAGGCCAAATTGTTTAAAATAAACAATTTACATTCAGAGTGTCAATATACACATATGGAAATTTATTACATATGTTTATTTCAATAAAACGTGTAAACGTTTTATTCCAGTTATTTAAATTCGTTTGGCTACTTAATGACACAGGCAAAAATACTAGAAATAAATATTCAAGAGCAATAAAGCCAAACATATATCGTTAACTTAATTTAATGATAAATAATTGATATTAACTAATTCACAATCAGGATTTAATCAACTCAAATTAACTAGATCTACTTATATTTTTAATCTGAATTAATGATAGATTAAAGAAGTTATAAAACGATTTAATATTAGTTAATTAAAAATTAAACAATCTATTTCACAACTAATTAATTAATTAGCATAAGATTTAAGTCAATAAGAATATAATTAATTACTCATTTTAATTATGCAATATAAATAAACTTTAAATTACGGAAAAATTAATAACATTAATTAGGTTAAAAATATGGGCAATTGGATTCCATTACAATTTTTATCATGTTGATTTGATTTATAAAAATGGAAGAGAACATACTCTTTTTTTTAAAGGGTTAAAAGATTTTAACATAAAATTATATAACTCCTATAAAAAAACAATGCCCGACCCAAACACACCAAACCGACCCAAAGAAAAAAAACAAGCCTTCTCTCTCTTCTCTCCTTACCTATCTTCCATCTACTTCTTTCTTCATTCATTCCTCTGTGCACCCAAAGTGTGCAAGTGCACGCTCACCTTTGGCCAAATCCTTCGTCGTCGATCGTTCCCACAAGTCACCACCGACTCCAACATCACATCCACCGCTGAAACTCGCGACAAACACGCACATATGAAAACGAGCCACTCGTCCAAATATGGAAGCAAAGACGCACCCTTTCCAACACCTCGCCAGGCCACCACACGCCACCGTCCATCTCCAGACTCCACCAATCGCTTCGCCTCAACCACCTCTTCCAAATCCTCCTGGACTGCAAGCCTCTCCTCCACTCTTGTCATCGTCGTTCCCTCATAACCAAAGCCAAGAAAAACCCAACCAAAAACCCTACTTCGACTACACCTGACTACCACGATCTATTACAAAAAGCCACACCATTTTTCTCCGATGCCCCGTCACCCAAACCTCCTCCATGACCAACGCCAAGGTACGACATCAACCACGTCGCCGCAATTTGAGGAAAGCCCCAATTCTGATCATCTCTCCTATACTACCTCCATACGCAACTAAAAATCCTCAAACAACCCTCAAAAATCACGATTCTCCACAATGAACATGCCTAGATGATCCATTCGTTGATTTATGAAAATTTGGTTGAGACCATTATTAACCCATTCACTGTTATTTACCTTTTCCTTTCTCCCTACTTGATAGATTTTAGGGAAACCAATTTTAAAATAATCTACGCACAAAAACAAGAAACTTTGATTTTGGAATCATAGGTTAAATGTGACGCCCCACCTCTATACCCACGCTAGCCAAGAACACTACAGTGTAATGCTGTCAACTAGCACGGAGAATAAGGCTGTTGAGGAGCGACCATCCGTGTAACTTCTTTGTGCGAGCATCGATATGTCAGATAGTATAGAATGCATATCATTTAAGGAGGAAATCCGACATACCGATACAAACTCAAAGCTATCACACAGTGGCTATATATATATCTTCGGAAACAAATATAGAAATAAACATAACACAAATCAGTCACAGACAATTCATATCACAAAGGCAGAAATAGATATGAATATAACACATGAAAGTGTACATCAGAGTAGTGGTCAAATAAGATGCACAATAACACAAAAGAACCGATACAAGTGCAAGACAATAGAATATGCATACATCAAGGAGTCTAATCTCAAATGTATACAAACAAAAACTACTAATCTAGAGTAGTTAGCCAAAAGTCAGATGATGGTTCCAGATAGGAAGTCAAGAGGAAGCACCTGTAAAATCTCAGTCTGACCCGAGTATTATTTAAGAAGAAAATAATAAACGGATCAGTCTAGCTATAATTATCAGATAAAATGAGATAGAATATGAGATATGATAATAAAATGTATGATAACAAAAAGGTGTCATACTATGATAAGTATACATAAGAAAACCCACAAAAGTCATACAATATCTCAAGAATCTCAAAACATAGAAAAGAACGTCATATTCTTAATTTAATTCACCAAGCCACAAATAATGACATACATATCAATGCCCTTCGTAAATGCTGGTGAAACATAAATTCTAGAAATCAATATCCAGAAATCACAAGAAAGAGGATGACCCGGAGCTCCTCCTGACAGGGTATAGTCCCCCATTGAGGACTTTGAGCCGAAGCTCCTCCTAGTGAGCCGAAGCTCCTCCTGATGAGCCGAAGCTCCTCCTGACAGGGTATAGTCCCCCATTGCGGACTTTGAGCCGAAGCTCCTCCTGATGAGCCGAAGCTCATAAAAACGAGGAACAGTCCCCCATTGCGGACAAAGAGATATGTGTGAGTCGAAATCACACAAATGGTGTCTAGACTAACCTCGAAGCCAAAGAGATATGTGTGAGTCAAAATCACACAGATGAGGTCTAGTCTAACCGTGCAGACAAAGAGACATCGCACAATTGCTAGTCTAAATCATAAAAATGATCGTCATGATCATCAAGAAGTGTCGATTACACTAAGCTAGTAAATATAAGAGTTTAGCTTCATGTCCCATAACCACTTGCTTAACTCAAATATTTACGAACAGATTGTAGATCTCCACTAGAAAATTGTCACAAGAGTTTCAATCGAACAAGTCCATCAATTAACCGACGAAGTAAACGCAAGCGTTTCATACCACTTATTTTGCTAAGCCGTTTAATTATATTTTCTCATACGAATGAAGTAAGGGTTTGTATATACTAATAGATTGGAAAACGGTTTTAATAAACGAGTTTTGTAATAAAATAGTGTTGAAATCGTTTTAATGAAAGGGTTTTGATATTTACTACTAGTATAGAAAACCTTTATATTTTGAAGTGACAAAGCATAGAAGTGATTGTAGAAACAATCAATCATAAAAATTCACATTCGAAGACGTGAATAAAATCCTAAGAAATCGATATCAAATCTATCAAAATGGATATTTCCAATAATTCCCAAAGAAAATGTCATCAAAGTGGAAGTTCTGATGAATGCTTTTCAGATAAGATCCCCTACGAAGAGGGATACGGGGTTCGACCTAGTGAAGACAAAATGAGGTCTAACAACCTAAGGGGGATAGGGTCGAGCGACCTAATGAGGTACCATCCCGAAAGAGGAGTCATCAAAGTCTTAAGAAATGATAACAACAAATAGGAGACAACACGAATCGATTAAAGTTGGAAATTCAAACAAAATAGGCAATATAGGCATAATTGGCAAATAGGAGTAGGTCGGTCAACCGGACTCCCTGAGTCGGTTGACCGGACCAGAGACAGAAGTGCTCGGGTAGCAGGTCGGTCGACCGGACCCTGAGGTCGGTCGACCGGAGCCTGTAACCTGCACTTCCAAACAGAGGCAGGGAGATGCTAGAGTAGCAGGTCAGTCGACCGGACCCTGAGGTCGGTCGATCGGAGCCTGTTTCCAACACTCCCATGCCAAATCAAATGAATGCCAATCCCTTCCGAAATGCAATCGGTCGAGCAACGGCACTAAGGGTTTACGTCCATCGACTACCCGGCCATATAAGCTCTTCGATTCATCACCAAAAACATGATCAAAACATCAAAGCTATGATTTTCAAAGAATTGAACTCAAAACACTAAAAATTTGAATATTCACCAAATCAATACAAACCAAAAGCAATTGCACAAGAATAAGTGTTAGGAATTCATACCTAACAATCGAAGATAAATATAGATTAAGATGTGAGATAAAAATCTCACCTTTGAACCCAAACGAATGAAGAAGATGCTATGGAGCAACGGCAAGAGCAATTACTCTTCAATTCAACTCAACAAGCTTGTAACTAAGCTTAAAAGAGAAACATTTTCAAAATTAGGTTTAGGAATTTCTGAAATCAAAGAGAGAATGTGTTGGAGAAGAGAGAGATGAAGCTTACCAATGGGTTCTCTTTGAATTTGGAGCTAGAAATTGATTTGCAAATGAAAACTAGGGTTTGCAATTTCTATTTCCTCTTCCCTTCTACCATTTTCAGTTTTTGACTTGTGTTTGAGGAATGAAAATGAGTGAATGGAAGGAGATGGGCTGAGTTAGGGTATTAGTTAAGCTAGTGGGCTGAACCCAAACCCAAAACCCAATAGAAAAAGTAGCGAAATTCGACTTACTCCAAACATATCAAAGATTATACTCAAAAAGATCGCAAACGTCATTTTGGACTCAATGGAGGTGGTTTCAAGCTCCAATTCGGCCGTTTGCAAAAAGTAGCTTTTTGGACTAAAATCCGACGAACGATGAAATATTTAAATATAAAATCGACCAATATGCGGGTTGTTACATTAAAACTAAACAGTTGTTGAGCTTTGGATTTTTGAATTTGATTGTTTAACTGTTTTTGAACAAAATGAACATGGAATAGAGTTATTTTTCTGGAAGAAGTACGGGGTTTTGAGTACACTGCCAGGTTTAATACTCATATACAAAAGCATGTATTCATATCAACACATGTATCTTTGACAAACCAAAAGATTCATCCAACATTTCAGGTATACAGATATATATATAATAACTAGTACAAATTTGTGATGTTTTACTCACCTATAACAATATAGATGAACACTACTAGCTTTATATTACTCTGCTTCAAGCTTTTTACTGTCCTTAATCCCTTTTTTTAATGTTTTAATGGCAAATCCTTTTTATTTTTATTTTTTCTCTTGTATGAATATGGACAAGGCAAGCACGGCCAAGGGTGTAAATGTATAGGAGAGGATGGGAAAAACAGTGAAGTAGGGTAACCGTGCTTTTTTCATGCCGTAGACTTTATTTCTTTTCTTTGGCTTTTGTCTTGATTTGATTTCATATGTGGATTTGATATTATATGACTTGATTAAATGTTGTGTATGCTTGAATTTAATGCTTGACTTGATTTTGATTTGTGTGTGACTTGATTTTGAAATTGGTTATGATGATGTCTCCTTATGTATGTATGTATATATATATATGTATGTATATGTATAAATAGGTATATATACATTCACTTATACACATTTATCCTATCATACTTGCATATATATATATAGACTTACATACTCACTATCCTTACTATATGCATATATTTACCTATTCACTATTTTTTCCAACATATATATCTATACTTGTACACCTTCTTGTCATCATATACATATATGCTCATATACACTATCTTTACCATAAATGCATTTATAAATATATAGATATGCATACATACACACGATACATATTTATTTTATCATATTTACATTTATACATTTTTATATATTTATCACTTCATAAGGACATATATACATATATGTATACCTATATACTTATATACATTTTTAATCATCATAAAGCTTATATATATTTATATATACTTATATGGATATTCCATCTTAAATTTTAATGGTGGAGTTATATATATATATATATATGTGTGTGTGTGTGTGTGTAATTTATCATATCTAGAAATTTTATTTAAATTTGAATATAGTTTTTATATCAATTTATACATTCAGATATTTTAAATGTCAGAAAATTTATTTATTCGACTTATAAAAATCAATATTTCAATAATTAAAATTAGTTAATTAACCCATTATCAGATGGCTAAAAATCAAGGTCGTTATATGGTACATAATAGCGGGGATCACCCCCTAACCATTTAAGTGGACGGATCTCCTTATCATTTGTCCAAGAAGAATGAAACAAGTTTATACATACAGTATAGCACCACCGATGGTAACTGTACCATACAATCCCCGTGTTTCCCCTATATATTTCCAGATTTAAAATCCTTCGGTGCTAAGTAGGGAATTAACTCCCTACTACCAAAATTAAGAAGGATTACATATTTAGGCCAAGATTTGATAGTTTGTTATTTAACTATCAAATAATCAAACATTCAACAAAGAATATATTTCCTATGGAAATCACTAGGCCTCATTTTAATTAAATTTCCTTTATTTTAAAATCACATTTCAAATACTTTGGAAATTACTTCCATATACTTACCCCAATAGGATAAGTATATTCACAAACACTATATTTTGATACTTAGAAAATATAACTATATACTTATCTCTATGGTATAAGTATATTCACAAACTATTTCACTTCCAAAACTTAAAAACTGGAAAACTCTTAAAAATAAATTTTGAAAGTATCGTTCAGTATCAATCGTGGATCGCAGTTTACACAATGGTTACGTCGCTATCCCAGTGAATCCATAGTAAACTGTAGGCAATCCCTGCCCCTCGAATTACGCCATGAATATCAACCATCTCTTTCTAAATTTCTTTATCCTATAAATATTTCCAAATCTATTATAAAGCTTCTTTATAAATCTTCAATCTATTTATAAAACATTCTTTATTTATCCCAAAACTCCATTTATAAAATTCTCCTTTTCAAACCTTTAAAACTCATTTATAATCCTTTTATAAATATCCAAAACTATTAATAAAATACTTCCCATATTTAACAAACTTATTGAATGGACTCTTTAAGTCCGTAAGGTTCCATTGATAAACAATAAAACATTTATAATAACTTTAATAAAAAGTTATAATTTAAACACTCTTCTATTTCATTAGCTTTAAACCTCATTCAAAATAATAACTTTAGAATCTCATTAATAAAATATTAAATTAATTTTAATCACTATTATGGTATTAATAAGTTAACTTCAAAACAATATTAATATAATAATTAATTAACTAACTTTAAAACGTTATTAACACAATAATCAATTAACTTTTAACTAATATCAATATGATAATTAATTAACCTATAAAACTTAAATCAATATAATTAAATAACTTTAATTAAAAATTTAATTATAGTTAAATCACTTTAAATAAATAATTTAAATATAATTTAAATAATTTTGAACAATAACTAAATAACTTTAAAATAATAATTAAACATTCTTAAATAACATTAAGAAATTACTTTTAAGAATCATATAAATAAAATAATTAACTTATATCACTATTAGAACAATTATTAATTATCTTTAAAATATTATTAATAAATAATAATTATTTTAAAAAAATATTATTACTAAATAATAATTCTTAAAATAACTTTCAAAATAATTTTTAACTTTTTAAAATTGAAGGAGGCTTAACGATCACCCTAGTACTTATACAAGCTACCATCTCATTCAAAGTTAACTTTCCAAGTTAATAACTGGTATTCACATAATTAACGACTAGATAACTAATTTAAAATTTAACTGTCATTGATTAACATATTACTTATCCAGAGTGGCATATTAATTTACGACATATAATCGAATGTCCAAAACTATAAAATAGCAGAATGGGAATTTATTCTGCTAATTAAATGACCAATTAATTTTATTTAGTGGAATGGTGTTTTATTTTGCTAACAAATTCCAGTTACCATATTCGATCCAGTTTAACTCAACCATAATTTATTTGGCAAAATAAACATCAATAATTAAAGTATGTAAATTTAAACGACATTATTATTTTGAAATAACGTGATTTGAACTCAGTCTGTTTAAATATGTCACAAATTTTTACATGTCCAAAGTTATCAACAAGTCACACTACAATGTTGTACTCGTCAATACGAGTACAATGCAAAAATCCACTGGTTAAAGGGATTTAATATGTGCAAGATATAACAATTCAAAGTTTTACAAATTTATTTATATAATTATTAAATAACAAATTTCAAAATCTTCCAAATTTCTTTTAATAAAATAACATTTATTAAAACTTAATTTTAAGCAAATCAACCCTTATATTTTTAGTACTTAGAAAATATTCATATACTTATCTCAACGGTATAAGTATATTTACCAAACATCATGGAAGATTTCCTTTTTACAAAATTCTAAAATCATTTATAAACTCCATATAAGTTTCTAAAACCCCTTTATAAACCATGCAATTATTTATAACCCTCTTTTCCATACAGTTTAAGCGGTCATTAAACCACACATGACACACTCAAATTGAACAGAAAGGTGAATAGTTAGGGAAAAGAAGAAGAAAGAAGAAAAGAAGAAACCAAACAACACAGAATCTCACAGCGGAACGAATAATCTACAATATAAATAAATCTTTACACACAAAAAACTGTAATATATGTATATATAGGCATCAATCAAAGTATACTAACATATTCAGCATTGACAGTTATAACAACCTGTCCTCACAATTGCTAATAACACAATAATGACTGCAACGGAAAAATAACCATGTACGTGAATACGTCTTTGGGCCTCAAGCTCATTTCCTGAAGCTCCAAACAACCAACTAAATCTGGAAATATGCTCGGTTTGACCTAAGCATTATAGGAAAACAACACCCGAGTCAGTCTGGTAGAATCAGCGTGAGAACTTAAATCACAAGGAATTTTATTTATTATAACTTGTAATCCTTTAAAATCAAAGGTATCTCGTAAGACCACGCCGCACATAAACAAGGACGGGTTTTTACCATATGATAACCAAAACCTTAATATCAGAGAATCCAATGATATTATAATAATGACTAAAGTTGAAAATAATAATAATCAAGTAGTTGTGATGCTAGTGAGTATACATCACAACAATACTAGGTATAAAAATCGGAAAATGATAAGGCACGTTCGCTAATTGTATATGATTTCCATGGAGGTGCCCCCAGTACTTCGAGGAACGGTCCTCCTGCACAAGGATCAGAGATATCCTTATGAAGCAGCATACATCCCTAGTGATGTACCATAAGAACAACATGGCTGGTCTCGCTAAGACCGAGTGCATCGCCCCATGCATGTGTAACAACTGTAAGTAACGTCTAGGAGGAGCCAGCTACACCCTATGGATTTGCCAACCCTATTGGCCATGCCTCCTATCGCTGGTTTTAGTCATTACCGCTGATGAGGCTATATACGGCGTTCCAGCTCACGCACCGCCATCAAAACAGATCGTGGAATCCCACATGGATTCCAATGCCCTAACAGGTCTCATAATCACACATAGATTCCCATATCTCAATTAGATCTTGGAATCACACCTGGATTCTCATACCCCAACGGGTCTCGGAGTCACACATGGATCCCAACATCTCAATATACCATGATTCTCCTTTATAGAACCGTATATGGCTTTCAGAGTGGTTACGAGTTTGAGTCATCTCTTACAAGTACACTCTTCCGCTTCTCGGGTGCTCCACAAACCAAATGCCGATTTCTGGAATGCTCAATACCAGTTCTTTAGGAAATAATTAGACAATACATAAGAGCGGGAATCACCCCCTAACCGTTTAAGTCGATGGATCTCCTTATCATTTGTCCTAGAAGAACGAAACAAGTTTATACGTACAGTATAGCACCACCGATGGTAACTGTACCATATAATCTTCGTGTTTCCCCTAGATATTTCAAGAGTTTACCCTCGGTGTTAAGTAGGGAATTAACTCCCTACCATCAAAATTAAGAAGGATTACATATTTAGGCCAAGATTTGATAGTCGGTTATTTAACTATCAAATAATCATACATTCAACAAAGATTACCATGGAAATCACTAGGCCTAATTTTAATTAAATTTCCATTATTTTAAAATCACCTTTCAAATAATTTGGAAATCACTTCCATATACTTATCCCAACAGGATAAGTATATTCATAAACACTAGATTTTGATACTTAGAAAATATAACTATATACTTATCTCTATGGTATAAGTATATTCACAAAACATTTCATTTCCAAAACTTAGAAACTAGAAAACTCTTAAAAATAGATTTTTGAAAGTATCGTTCAGTATCAATCATGGATCACAGTTTACACAATGGTTACGTCGCTATCCCAGTGAATCCATAGTAAACTGTAGGCAATCCCTGCCCCTCGAATTACGCCATGAATATCAACCATCTCTTTATAAATTTCTTTATCTTATAAATATTTCCAAATCTATTATAAAGCTTCTTTATAAATCTTCAATCTATTTATAAAACATTCTTTATTTATCCCAAAACTCCATTTATAAAACTTCTCCTTTTCAAACCTTTAAAACTCATTTATAATCCTTTTATAAATGTCTAGAACTATTAATAAAATACTTCCCATATTTAAAAAACTTATTTAATGGACTCTTTAGGTCCGTAAGGTTCCATTGATAAACAATAAAACGTTTATAATAACTTTAATAACAAGTTATAATTTAAACACTCTTCTATTTCATTAGCTTTTAACCTCATTCAAAATAATAACTTTAGAATCACATTAATAATATATTAAATTAATTTTAAGCACTGTTATGGTATTAATAAGTTAACCTCAAAACAATATTAACATAATAATTAATTAACTTTAAAACATTATTAACACAATAATCAATTAACTTTTAACTATATCAATATGATAATTAATTAACCTATAAAG